>OX030990.1:11238587-12477175 GCA_943735965.1 Eupithecia abbreviata
GTACTTTTGTTTTGATTTTTAACATTTAAACTTGCTATTTGACTGTCTGTCTAAAAATATCCATGTACCTAACTATGAAATGTAAATCCATAATTGGTCGTAAGAATAACATAGTATTTTTAGTTTGTTTAGAATAAAGACTGTGGTTTTTGTTAAATAAATATATTCTTATACTGTCAGCTAGTGGTTCGTACAGACTGGTGAAGAATTTGCCGAACACCATTGCTGCAATGTATAGCATATGTAAGGTAACCATTTCTTACACTTTGTAACAATTTCTCATAGTTTGGACGTCTTGTGCGCGCGAAATGTGCATTTCACGCGACCGCTACGAGCATTACAAGCTAGAGTATTATTTCATGTTACGTTTCACCAGTCTGTACGCACCTTAGGAGGTAGGCAAGACATACGACACTTGGTAACGCCACACAAGTTTCACTTGACTCTTTTTCTCGCTCCATATTTTGTCGTTCACATGAATGACTTTTATTATGGCAATACGGCATGAAATACATAATCAATTTACAACAACTTTTATCTCTAGGTTTAATGGGTATAAATATGGCCAATAATTGAATTTTTATATGTTTTGGAGACGACGATTTTGTCTTTGAAGGGTTCTGGATACAATTTGTTGTCGTTTACATATGAGATACATGACAATTCTCTTACGATTATTACTGTATTAATATACATATTATTATATGAATAATAAATAAAATAATTAAATTTCATTACATATTTTTTCTCTCAACTCACTGTTTCTATGGATATAGACTGTGATCCGATCGTTGACTCAAGAATCTTCCATCCGTCTATTGTTACGCATGTGTTTTTATACGGATTTTTTGCGCCGTTTCAATTTAAATTCACTTGTAAAAGATCAATTCGTCAATCCATTGATAACCAGCAATACAACCTGGTGTATTTTTTGCGCGGGCACGCGTAGGCCGAAGGCGAACGTTCGGGGTACCCCAGGGGAGCTGTTATTACTTACAAGTATAATGCTATATGCGAACCAAGTCCAGTTTATCAAGTCCTGTGGCACGAGATAGAGCGTCAACCTTTCTAGGCCACAAATAAAAAACCAAAAGAAAAAACGTTTAACTTAACGATGAAGTAATAGCGCAATGAATGAATGTAGGATAGAGTAGACAGGTGATAGAAGGCTCAAAAGGCTCAGAATTGAGTAAGTATTTTCTGGAAAGACAAATTCACAAAACAAATCATCCATCACGAATGCTATTCCGACGAATAACGCAGTTGATTGGATTGTGGAACAAATGAGCTAGGAATTGCCTGCACCGTAGGGCGCCGGCTGGTAATTTCGACAGATCTCCATAATCAGTTTAGTCCTTTTTGGGACCCCCGCGGGTATAATTATAAGTAAACTAATAGCATTAATTATTCGTTACAATGCCGGATAGAAACCAGTCCAGTAATTTTCAGTTATTGCCTTTTTATTGGGCTGGGCTTGCAATCATAGGATCCCTCGGTCAAGGCAGTTCAAAACGATTACGAATCATACACATCGAAATATCACGACCGAATAGCAGATCCTGACAGTTCTCTTAGCTGGGACAGACAAGAAGGAATGTTTTGTATATACAATTTTATATTATGTTTTGAGTTCTGAAGTTTGACGTACATACATAGTTATTTTATTGTTGTAATTTTTATTTTATTATGTAATATAAATATTTTTGTAGTTTTTAAGATGGCGAAATTATTCAATGTACTAGGCATATCAATTTGGATCTGTAATGTTTTACGTAAATAAATAATTTGAATTTTACGAAAAAAACATTGTCTTCTTGGTACAAAAATAATAATACAGAGATAATAGAGAGTTACATCACCTTCAATGGCAGATAAATAATCAGAGTGAGCAAACTAGAGCATAATGATAGTGAGTGATGTGAGACGACACACCGGGGAGCTTAACAGTTTCCTGCAAAAATATCATACGTAACAATTTGTTCAGTGACTAACAATATTTCCCACCTTGACTAAGTTTTATCTAACTCCTAAAAGGACTAGAATAATAAAATGGAGGATTAGTTATTGGTCTTAATCATAATTCTAATTTCACAAACACAATACTTCACCTCAACAGTCTATATTGGTCCACTGCTGGACGCAGGCCTTCTCCTCATAAGTGCTTTATTGGCTTTTATCTCATAGGGGGTAATGCGCATAATCCCCATGCTGAGTTGGGGATAGCCCTACGCCCAGTGGATCTCCCTTAGTCGCCTCTTACGACACCCGCGGGAAGAGTTGGGGTGGTGCAACAGGACCAGATAAAAAAATACAAAATAATAATTACGGTTAACTACGAACTAACTTATTTGTGTTGAAAGAACCCCTGGCCCACCTTATTTAAATTTTATAGTCTTAAAAATACTGATAGCTAAGCTACTCAACTCAATAATTAAATGATCTTGAACATCTCCCTCTAAGTGAGGATATCAAAACCTATTCACATAAAAATGCTGTAATAATGTAAATAATTCAAATAATAAAGTAGGTACTGAGGTAGGTATATGGTGGCGTGATGATAATACAAGATCTATATCAAAACCTTGGTATATCGTAGAGTAGGTACATAATGTACGTATCCTCTCCTGACAGGTAAGACTGTGACGTCAGCACTCACGTCACACAGCCAGATTCGCACCTTTCTGCACCCAGATAAGGTACAATGTCAATATTTAACGAGATAACAGAATCAAGATCGTTATACTTTACTTACACTTTCATGTGATAAATTTATAAAAGTAGGTACCTAGGTACTTGTATGATAGCTTATCTAATGCTCATTTTGTAATTGGCAACAGAGAGCCAAATAAGGCGAGGGTATAATCTCGAGTTTTGGATCTCAAAATCTTTCCTATTGGTTAGTACTATATCGTTATTCTTTCCTATTGGATAACTGCAGGTCTCATTAATATTCGTATGTCGCTTGTATGTACTATTTCCTCCTCTCATTTGTTAATTTTCTTTTGTTTTTATTCTTTATCAAAATTCAGCCAGTGAACAGAGAAAGCAGTATGTATGATACAGTCACGAATACATCGGTATCAACTAGCAGATTGTTTCCAATGGTTCCTAAGTGGATATGGATACCTATAGTAACCCTGAGTACATAATTGTTGTGCAAGTGGCAATAAGCTCTGTTTATTACGATTGGTCTTTAGGTAGGTACTGGGTCGTTTCAGATTTAGACGGGTCGTCGACCCTACGCAGATGGGAGGTTTATACCATTAATCCTGCCTCAGATTGCCAGTTCACGCACTTTACGGTTATTGGTTTCATTGCGTTTATAGTTCGACCTATTTTTGGGTTCTCAATGTCTGCAAATAGGTTTTGCTTATGTTATTAGATCCCTACCATCGACTTATGCAATTTTGCAAATTGTGAGCTGCTATGGTGTGCTTAATAATCGTTCAAATTGATGGGAATCAGACGGAACTGGCAGACTTTAGATAATTAAAGTCATAGATGGGTAGGTTATAAGATGGGTAGGTATATCACGGTATTAAATTTTGTTGCAAAATCAAGTCACTTTGACAAAAAACTCATTTATTACCTATTTCGGCGCAGGGTCATGGAGGTAGTCTTATTTTCTTAATATAACTATTTGTGTCACTTACTCCCATGATAGACTACTTTATTTGCCGTTTGTTATTCTATGCCTGTTATTTTGTACCTGTGTCTAAATAAATGTTTTTCTATTCTATTCTATTCTATTCATTTCGCAAATTGAGAGCTGCTATGGTGTGCTTAATAATCGTTGGAATTAATAGGAATCAGACGGTTTGAATTGGCAGAACTTAGATAATTCAACTCGTAGATGGGTAGGGTAGATCGGTATTAAACTTTGTTGAAAAATCAAGTAACTCTGACAAAATACTCTATACGCATGATCCGAGAAATAGGTTTTCAGTAGAAACACAACACGGGATAATTTTATAGTTCACTGTAATAAGAAGCCGATAATGCGGTAGGTAACGATAACGACCCGATTTTCACTTTTAATATTAATGAAGACGTAAAAAACTTATCGACAGGTGTGGTCGACATAATTATAGTAGACGACTTATCGACCTTGCGAAATAAATATACAGTAGGCTCTTGTTGAGGTAATAATTAACGAGATACCTACTGCAGTTTTATATGATTAACTGGGTATGAAAAACACCTTATATAGGAAACGAGCTTGAAAGGACTAATAAGACAACTTGTCAGAATAATTATTTGCGTACGATAGTGTAGGGAAACAAGTGTTTTAAATACTTTTAAATTTACGCAATCTGAACACATATTTATAAGTATTAATACAACGGGTATTTATCGCGTTTATTTACCTATTTTTCCCGACGTTTCAACAGGTTTACACACTGTCGTGGTCACGGGATGACTACCCGATAAATACCCGTTGTATTAATACTTATAAATAAGTGCTTTAAATAAACCTACCTAGTAATGCTGTGGTAGTCGCTTTTGGTTTCAATTTCTGGCAGAAATATTCGGAAAATGTAGAATATACCAAAATATACTTATTACGATTTTTTTTAATAATGCTGGACAATTCACACCGCATTATCTAGCCCCATGGTAAGCAGAGCTTGTGTTATGGGTACTAGATAACTGATATACATAATACAATACATTACATAGATACATATTTTTTATTATAAATAGAAAACGACCAGAAAACCCGGAACAAATATCTGCAGATCGTGCACATTTGATTGATGGGTAGGTTTCAGTTTGTTTTGGTCAAATAGTTAAAAAGTTTCAATAGAGTTCAATTTCTTGACTTAATCCAATACATTTATTATGTAGTTTCAATAAATACAAATACGTTATATTAATATTTTTGTACAGTCGGCAAGGTATGACTAAACCAAATAAATAATTCAAACTTGAGAACGTTATTTCAGAAATAATGTTTGACAGATAATTAAAAACGTCATAATTTGTGACAGGTAAAAAGACTTACTGGAGATTTGAAAGGGATTCAAAGTTAATTTGGAAATGACCCTTGTCAAGTCATTTTAAGTCTCGTCACTGCATCTTAAATCATAATCTTTGCCAGGAATCGGTTTAGAATAAGAAAAGGGCAAAAGTTACGGAACACTTAGTTCTTACACTATTTTGTACTAAATTATATTAATATATTGTATTATGCCTATGTATATCTATGTGCATCTCTAGGTTGCCTGGCAGAAATCGCTGTCAGCGACAAGGCCGCCTATTGTACTGTCAATATTTAATATTTACATAGATAAAAGGTTTTATTTTATAAATTTTTAGTGCAATAAAGTGTTCATTCATTCATTGATTTTATATTATGTTTGACATAAGTATAAGAAAATTATTATCAAAAAATAACTGAACAGAACTGAACATGAAAATGTAGTGAAAATTAAAATAAAGATCGAAAGAGACTTACCGGTATGTATTAGGTTTCTAATGCTCTCATGGACCTCTGCTTCCTCTGCATCCAGCGGCGAATTCAAATGTATCGTGACATGCTTAGCCCCGCACCACGCCACCAGAGTTTGGAATAATAACATTCTAAACAAAAAACACCGCACATCCATTTTTTTAAACACCCAAATGTCACTCGCGAACATTTTAAATCCCGCACTAACGTCTTCAAAAATCACTTTACGATCAAGAGGCCGAAAGCTCGACTATTCGACTTGCGCTTACGACATTTTATGCTTGTAGTTGGATATCGTTGACGAATACATTATTCGTCGCAGGATCTGTTGTACTGTCATTGTAAACCTGAAAAGAAAAAAAAGCCGGTTAAAAAACTTCGATTAACATTAATCGCGTTTATACTCTACTACTACTACAAAAACTCGTAGCACGAGGAAGCTTTTTTGTTCACGGTCAAAAACACCATTAGGGAACTGTCACATCAAATCATGTCATTTACAGCAATTAATTGGTGATTGTTTATAAAAAGTAAAGTATGCCTTTCAAGGCCGAAGTCGACATGGATGTTATACAAGAATTTGATGGAAAGCAGCCAGACGAACAATTATCGACTTGGTGGGTAAAAAACACTGCATTTTGATATATCATTAACAGGCATATTTTTTTGTGAATATTTTATACATTTAATTATCTTATTATAATTTTATAAAATATTCACAAAAAACATAACTGAAATTAACTCCAACTTTTAAAACAACGGATTACTACTGACACTCACCTGACAAATTGAAAGTTTAACAGTTCTCGTGAAATAGAAAAACTGGATAGATAAAATGTAATTCTTGATACTAATTTCTTACTAATACTGTAGATTTTTAAAGGTAATATTTAAATAAAACTATCGTAGAATAAAGAAATTCTAATAGGAAACGCTAAACGCAAGCGTACGAGAGGAGAGTAACTACCACACGGCCGCAGAGCCAAACTGCTATCTCTATCTGAGGACGTATATCTAAGAACGGCGCGTTACATAATTTATCTCATAATTACACTACAATCTACATCTCGCCCGTACATTCAGTCTTACTATTACTATTATTTGAGATATGACAACGTATTTTCCGAAGATTTGACGGGGACGGAAAAGGCGCACGGTTATAATATTTTCTCTTTATCTAGATTGTAGAGGTTATGTTAAAAAAATTTAAATGTAATATATAAATGTTGAGGCTTTGGTTAGGTAAGTTATTGGACTAAGTTTATTAAAAGGAGGGGATTTTGCTATCAGTATGACCACACTATATGAATTATTTTACTAATATTCATATGGTAATTTATCAAGAGATATGTAAACCCAATCATAATACTGTTGTGAGCTAAAAAATCGACTGAGGTATGCTTGCGGTAAAACGTTTCGTTTTTTTTTACACGGATAAATTTATCTACTTGATTAAATTGTCTTGAAGGTGAGGGTTTACATTATTTTTATTAAATTAATTTGGAAAACTACGAAAAAAATATTTAAAAAAATCTGTATTTAAGTAAATGATGTTTTTTTTATTTGTTTGTTGTATTGAAGTTAAAATTTTCATGGTGTCTTTCACGTGTCTTTTCTACAATTTTGCATTTTAAACAAGACGTGTGTTTCTTGATACGAGTAGATGGCTCTGCGATCTAGAAAATATACGAGTATATAAACTTTAAAAGTGTCAACATTATGTATCTCAATCACATCACTACATTGACTTAAAACACGATAAAAGAAATAAGAGGCTGTGTAGCTGTATACGGACAGCTTATGGTTGACGCTTTCTTCATCGGAATCGCAGACACGAATGATTGACAGCCACTGGTATTATTTGCAATTTTAAACCATAGCGTAAACCTCTCCCTGCAAAAATGCGCATATATTACGATGAAACCTCGATATAAGTAGGCAGAAGACCCGGATTCGCTTAAGGTATATATAATTCATTGTGTTAAGATTCACCTCATTTCGCGTATACAATTATACGATACCCAATTTGTAGACTTTCGAAGGTCATTTTATGCCCTGAACTAGGTATGTGGGAAACTTACCTACCTTCTTTGTAAACAAAAAATGTTGGCGAAAATGGCCCCAGAAGCCATTTTTACCATCCCACACAAATAATCGCTAGTGTAGGAGAAGCATCAGCCTATAATAGTCCACTGCTGGTCATAGGCCTCCCCCAAAATAAGAGGGGGAAAGAAAAAGATTAATAAGAGAGATAGAGAGATTTTATATAAATATGAATTAATCTATTTAATTTTTTTATCTTTCTTTTTTCATCATGATGGAGGATGATGATGTAGGAGAATCGTTTTCACCGATTGACATTTTAGGATTCAATATCTTTGTTTTCAGTATTTTACAAATATTTAACTATTTTCAATATACAATAATGTAATGCATTTTTTTCATATAGAAGTCGTAGGTTTTCCACTCTTAGTCGGCATATGCATAATGTCAAGCAAGATAACAAGGCCGTTTCTAACAGATATCTATTTTTTATCATTCACTATAAGGTAATTCCACTTTTTGCATTGCAGTGATATGTTTTCCTTATCTTACAAAAACATTTAGCGGTCATTATATAAATTGTAGAAAAAAACAGATATCAAAGTTATCAAGATATTAATACTCGTACTTCCCACAAGGCTATAATGCTAGGTTTTTTACCCGACTATTATACGAGGATAATAACTTTTAGCAGCAATCGAAAAACCCAATTCCTAAATCAAAAAAAAGTTGATGAGGCGTCCCATATAAATAAGTACCTAAATAATGTGTTCAATACAAAATATGGATTGATAAATCTTGATATTTCTAGAACATTTTTGGGAAAAAAGTATTTGTTTTAATGTGGTACAGGAACATACAAAGTTAAACGAAAAATAAAATAAAATAAATTTATCGGTGACTATCGGACTGTCTATACGGTATACATTATATCTAAGGTGAAGGTAGAGTCAAAAGTGTTAGAATTACATTATCGAACGAATAATCTAGACGTGCGATATGGCATCAGCCGAGTTCTGAGACTTTTTTTTACTCAGAGCTTTTTATATAGCTATATAGCCTGAGCATAATTTTTCGTCTAGGATTACATTGGGTACCTACCTCAGACGCACGCTTCTTTTTATTCCAGTCAGCATCTTTTCTTTAGCTATCTTACAAAAGTGAATGTAGTGCAACAATAAGAGTATGCAACAATGACCCTTTCTTGGAATGTGTTCTAGGAATGAAGAGTCGGGGAAGGGCCCACGTGTCGATAAGCCGGCGCCAGCGGCTCCTAAACATACTTGTTTTATTTGTTTTTGTTCCCTTTCGTCCGGAATGACGGCCGGTGGCGCCTCACCGGGCTATGGTGTTGCCATCTTGGGAAGATATATTTTTATTCATGGACTTGGAAGTCTTCTAAAACTTAACACTTTGACTGCGGTTTTTTTTCGACGACTGCGGTCTTTTTTTTTACCTAAAAAATTCGTGCTGCCACTCTACACAGCGGTTGTGTTGCGCCGCAAATGCGTTTCGTTTGAAAAATATTACAGCTCTGCTGAGTCACAAAGATCTGTATTTTCTCAGCCGCTGCGCTAGTGTGGATTTACGCATATTAGTCACTTGTAGAAAACTCATACGGTGCGTTTTCAGCACTCAAAGTGTTAAGTGTACCGGAATACTTGATTCTTATGTAGAAGAGTGTTAACATTGATATTTTTTTGTAACTATAGTGCGTAGGCCCTCGCACTCCAGGCTTACGCAAGAAAAACATATAAATAACATAAGTAAATATTTTCCTTGAAATTAAATGTATTCATCGTCGATATGCATGCATAATTTGTTCATTTAATTTTCATGATCTAAACTAACTATTTATGTAACTAAAAATACAGCAATTATGTTTTAAAAGGTAGAAAGACGACATATTAGCAATTAGGTACCTATTGCAGAGATTTCGTCTTTCTACTTTTTAAATTCAGGCAGCAATTCTAAAGTCACCTTGTGGCAACACTGTCTTTTAGTGGTTGACGTTTTATGGATTGACTGTAATTAGCGTAGCACGGCAATAAGGAGAGCTCTCTTTTTATCTTGCCTCGTTAACGGTTTTAGAGTTCCTCTGATTATCTTGCTGTATATACCTACTTTACTTAGTAATTTTACCCCGATGTATGATCATCATCGTCATCATTATAACATATTAGCCCACGTAGGTACAGTTGAGCTTAAAGATTCTATAAGCGAGAACGATTTTTCAAAATTTCTAGTTTATTTTCTGATAAGTTTATTAGACTGTTTCCTTATTCGTCCACTTCACGATATTATTATCAACTTTCGATACTTACTTGTCAATTATTTACTTTCTACGATTAATTAAATACTTAATTATCTGTGCAAATAGCGACAACGTGAGGATCATCAAGTATGTCAACTTCTACGTCTTTTGACGCCACGTGCCAAACGGCCTGTTTGTTCGCACCTGTACTTATTTGTGCTATTACCGCATATGAATTGCGGACATCTGTGCAAATCGTATGACGATGGTAACACTATTGATCGCGCGATTCCCGCTAAAGGTTAACTTTGTTAAGTGTTATGTTTTACATCAATTTCTACTCTTATGTAATGCGATAGCGTGGATAAGAAAAAGATATGTAGGTAGCTAGGTATTTAGCAAGTAAGTAACAATATCTTATTCTTTTATTTTTAGTTTGAGTCAATTCTTCAGACTTTTCCAATTGTTTAAATTTCAAATAGTGGATAGACAAATGCATTATGAATGGAAGCGAGTTAACGTCGAACGTTTAGAGCAATTGTAAGATTTCGGTCTTGGATGGAAAGTTCAAAATTCATATTATGATTAACTAGTTTGTGCCTAGGGCTTCGCACGCGTTGTTTCTATGGAAACGTTTTAGGTTATTTCTATCCCATGGGAACGGATTTATGGGATATGTTTGCATATGTTTGATTCCAGGCTAAAGGCTACATCTTTGCAGAGTTTCAGCTCGATCAATTCAGTAGTTTAGTTGAAGCGTGAGAAGAAATAAATATCTATTTTCTACCCAAACATCCAAACTTTAGCATTTATAATAATGAGTGTGATAGTATCATTTTCGAATCCTCAAACACTATTTCACTGTCTTTTATTTCATGAAGAAAATAATATTTATCCTATCTTATCAAAGATTTTCTTGCTAACTGTACCAAACAATTCAATGGACCCGTTGGGGAAGGAAATATTAATTATTTTAAAAGGTCGTGGACCCGCTGGTAAACGATGTATGAACCTTTACAACTAAACAATAGAGTCGCGGATGTATGGGAATAAGCCAACTAAATGAGCGAATGGAAAACTAGCATCATAGTTATATCTTCATCATCAGTTTGCATACACAGTAATCTTTACAACTCTAGTTTCCCGGTACCACAGCATCACGTTATCAGATTGATAATGATAATAACTGTGTACAGATCTAATCTTGGAGCTGACCCGATTTGTGCCTAGGCTAATAATGACGTATGACCTAGACTGGATCCTTCGAGTTGTTCAAACAGTAGGTACCTATAGGTAGATAATGGAGACTTAAGCAGTGGCCTTGTAATTGCTTACTTTTAAACTGAGTTTTTTTTTTAATTCAAGGTTAGTTCTGGGTCCCGGACGGACAACGGCCACGAGGAAGGCCTAGGCGGAGATGGCGGGATGAGCTCGACCTATACAATAAGGAGTGGGTTCTCCTTGCTGAGGACCGAGATGAGTGGAAGAAGGGGAGGGAGGCCTTTGCCCTGCAGTGGGACACCCCGGGCTAATATAATAATAATAAAGGTTAGTTGTATTAGAAAATGTTATTTGAAAGGATATTAAATATTTTGGAAAGAAAAAAATTGGAGGTACGAAAGTTTCGATGTTTATCGAGCGGACATAATATACTAACGAAGATGATTCTAGATTATTTGGCCATGAAAATGTATTGAAAAGAGTATAAAAAAACATTTGTTTGCCTTATTTAAAAAAAGAAATATAGTTTAGCTATAATTTGATAATATTTTGTCTTCCATTTTTCAGAAGCAAGTTGCAACCATAGAAATACATATATGCTATTTTATCCTATTGAATATTCTGATTCAAAAAATTAAGTCAAATAGATCTGTCAAATAATCCAAATGTTGAACAACGATAACAAAATCGATAACAACTGTGTTATAAACAAAATCGATTGTCATAAACAATCGAATCGATAAATCATTAGGACATGACTATTCGATTATTACTCGAACTAGCAAAAATAAAATAATTTCATGGAATAGGTTTAGCAAGGGCAGCAATATATTCGTATTGAATAGTGTCAGACATGTTAATTATCGAAACAACGGAATATAAACTAACAATGTTGTTGTTGACGACCTCTGTGGCACGGTGGGCGAAGGTCTACCTGCGATACAAGAGGGTGCTGTTTCGATTCCGCCACCGAACAATTACAATACAATACAATATAACTTTATTGCACCATCAATACAAAAAAATAACAAAAATACTAAAGGATCTTAATACTAACTATAACTAGTGGCACAATCGCCACTTGTTATAGTTATATGGCCTTATCGCTAAAAGCGATAAGGCTATATAATCTCTTCCAGGCAACCTTTGGATGGATAGGATCGGTACGTTTTAAAGCTGACGGTGGCGTAATTATTTAAGATAATTATATATAAAAAAAGAACAAAAAAAACACAGGAAAAAAACAATTGTGTGTACGATCTGCAGATATTTGTTCCGGGTTTTCTGGTCGTGTATCTATGTATACTAAAAAATATCTATCCATGTAATGTACAATTCATTACATAGATAGATATTTTTATTAAGTATATCAGTCATGTACTTAGTACCCATAACACAAGCTCTGCTTAGCTTGAGGCTAGATGATGCTGTGTGAATTGTCCACCATTATTTATTTAGTTTAACCACGAACTGATGATCGGAATTGACAGTATTTTGATTGCTGAGTTCGATAAGCATAAAGCGTATGGTATAGTGAAAGGTTAAAAATGATTCAGGAATGCCTGCTTGCGAAGGAATGGACCAAACAATGCCTGTGCGCCGCCCGTCAACGTCTCGCGCGCCGGACACTATAACACTAATCTGTGGACTTCTGTCACTCTCACCAGTCACAAACTGTAAAGTTAACCTTATTATTAGTAGGCAAGTGAAAATCACGCTATTCAAAGCCAATCGTTCTATACGGGCAGCTTTTGGGCTAGCTTTACTAAAAGATCGCTCAGCGCTCTGCGTGTACAGTATATAACGCCTTCAGGATGTTGTTGGGATTGCCCCGCTTCTGCAGTGCATCCTCCATGTTTGCTGAACACAGGTTGATGGCTTTCACGCCATCATCCGCAAGAAAACAGCCTCGCTGCTGCGCAGAACATGGAGCAGTACCAACTCCATCCTGGAGTTGGTACTGCTCCACTCCACACTCCTGCAGGTTGTGGGCAGCAAGTTTGCCTCGCCCATCATGCAGACATTCAACAGAGTCCTCACTCACTAGATTCCATGGGTTGGGTGGGAGTCTGTTGAATGACTGCTGCAAATCTAATTTTAATCTAATTTTAATTTAATTTAAGGTCTTATGTTTTATTTTTATAATTTGTATGTATGTGGACAACCTGTCTGAATAAAGAAACTTTTTATTTTTATTTTATTATAATCTAGAATATTTATTAATTTGATATAACCGATGATTTCCCCAAACAATTTTACTTTTTAAATAACTATTATTCACTTGGTGCACATTTTTAAAATGGTGGTCTGACCATTTGCGTCAGTTATTATCACAAATTAATAAATATTTTGAATGTTTAATGATAATTTTAAATGAATCCAATTTCCAATAATGCTACTAATATTATAAACACAAAGTTTGTATGTATGTATGTGCTTGTTACTCTCTCACCCAAAAACTACTAAACGGATCGGGCTGAAATTTTGCATAAGTACAGGTCCGGAATAAAACATACTACGGCTGCTTTTTATGTAATAAATCAGTTTCCATAGGACAGAAATAACCTTAAAACGTTTCCATAGAAACAACGTTTACGAAGACGCGCGCATAAACTAGCACTTTTATATATAAATAAATAATACTAGACCATTCACACAGCGCCAGCCATTTAGCTCCAAGCAAAGCAGAGCTTGTGTTATGGGCACTGCACAGATAGATCCACGAGAGTTTTAACTAATTTGAATAAATTGTCTTTAATTTTAGAGAAGTATAACCGCGGTTCCGTAAGAATACAAAAAAGTATTTAATTGCAACTGGTTACTAACCTCCGGTTTCGTACGCGGCCGTACGGAATTCATCGTCATCATCGTCCGCTACTCAATTGTCTATTACCAAAGTTAACACTTTGACTGCTGAAATCACACGGTATGTGTTTTCTACAAGTGACTAATATGCGTAAATCCACACTAGCGCAGCGGCTGAGAAAATATAGATCATTGTGACTCAGCACAGCCGTAATATTTTTCGAACGAAACGCATGTGCAGCGCAACACAACCGCTGTGTAGAGCGGCAGCACGAATTTTTTAGGTTAAAAAAAAGATCGCAGTCGTCGAAAAAAAACCGCAGTCAAAGTGTTAAATCGTTAAATGTGAATATGAACTATTAAGTTTATGTTGATATCAATCTTCTGTTTTCAATGGATATTAGATACTTTAGGTGACCTACTTTAACTTTTCTCTTTGGAGGTATTTTTGTTTCTAGTCTAATATTTAAAAAAAAAAAAAAAACGCATTCAAAGTGTTAAGGTTCCTTCTTGTGATCAAGTATTCGTTTCGAAGTGGAAATTTTCTTGTCGACTATGTTGGTAGTCGGTGAAGCACTATTTCTTTTGTGGTTGAAGGCTTTGTGTGCCTACAGCCATTGTGGGGACCGGTAGCGCCGGTTGGCTCGGCTCGAATTATTGCCCTTTATGAAACTGCACTCAATTGTTCGCTAAATATGTGGCTAGCGCTCTGAACTCTGCAGTTTGCGAGGAATGCTTTCCTTTAAACTAGTATTTCATCCCATTACTTCACTAATGCTAAGGCTAGTAAAATTTTCTCACGCTTTGTCAGCGTGTACGAATGAATTTTCCCCGTTTAGACGCGTTGAACACTTTTTCGGTGAACAAAAAGCGTGAAACTTGCGTCGCGTCGTCGTCACCGAACGCTTTCCTAACTTTTAGTATGTGTATTAGTTTTTGAGTGAACAAAAAGCGTGAAAATCGCGTCATCATCACCGCAAGCTGAACAGTATAAATAAAATATAAAATTACTTAGTTTTCACTTCTATCGGCAGTCCCCAAAGACTGCCTTGTTTTTATTATTTGTAGAACGGAACAAATCTATCAGATTGAAGATAGCCTATGTCAATAGTTGGAATCACTGCTTCTGATGTTTTGTCCATTGGAATCCCACAAGAATTCCCACGAAGCAAAGTGAGTATGCCATAAGTCAAGTCCCGGAAGTCAAGGAACCGTCTGCCTGCCTGTCTCCGTGCAAAAACAATAGTCTACCGACTAGTCTTTTTTGTTGCGTCCATTGTCTTCTTTCTGTGACAACTACTATTTGTATTGATGGGCGGCTGGCTGCTGTCCAGCATTGCTGGCGATCCGATCATGATAATATGTCATTGTATGTAATATTTGACATCTCTTTGACGCGTGAAAGTGCTCCGTTTGGAACGTTATCATTTATATTCGCTGTGGTGTGCTCTACTCTACCTTCCAAATGTTAATTGTTTCGTCCTGTACACCGTACAACCACGTATATTATATTTAATATACCTGATAAACTAAAATAATCTTCATTATCAGTTGTGTTAACAAAGTGACGTGTTAGTTTCGTCACAATCGGCTATTGAACCTCGGCTCAATACGAATCTTCTGACTTAGAGTTAATCTAATCTAAGGGGATTTCTAATATTGAGTTTTACTTCACCAACAAAACTATAGATTTGATTTGCAAATTAGGCTTAGTCAACTTATGTCACCTACATTATCAACGACTATATTGATATGGGCATCATACGTTAAGTAATTATCCTATGATGATATTGACCTTTCGTTTAGAAAACTGTCAAAACTATGTTATTTTATATAATTTTTAGAATTAGGTATAACTAACCCTAGCAATAAGTTCTTTATATATACTAACAAATTATGGATCACTGTTGCTATCTGAAATAAAATGATTTCATTATTTATTATATCAGTTGTATATAAATTATTTTGTACCTCTTGTGGACAATTAATCAGTCCTGAGGAACCTCTTCCATGACTTTTCACAAACATTAACTACGATAATATCGCAGTACTATCTCCAATTAAACATATTGACACTTGCGCGTGTTTGCCTTCATTTCAGTCGCTAATCGCCGTTAACAGATAGCGTCTAGACTGACAGGTGATCTTCTTATCATGTCCGTGCTACTTTATCACGTAGGTACCTTATCATTCATACCATCTCTTACGCGACCCGCACTATTCGGCACAACGTCTAAAAAATCTGTGACCTTATGCCGTTGTGCGAAATTTTGCACAATCTGCGTGTGCAATACAAAGCAAACATATCGATATAGACTTAGCTAATAGAAGGATTTTATGGTTTAACACTTTGATTGCTGAAATCACACGGTATGTGATTTCTACAAGTGACTAATATGCGTAAATCCACACTAGCGCAGCGGCTGAGAAAATACAGATCTGTGTGACTCAGCACAGCCGTAATATTTTTCGAACGAAACGCATGTGCGGCGCAACACAACCGCTGTGTAGAGCGGCAGCACGAATTTTTTAGGTTAAAAAAAAGATCGTAGTCGTCGAAAAAAAACCGCAGTCAAAGTGTTAAATCGTTAAATGTGAATATGAACTATTAAGTTTATGTTGATATCAATCTTCTGTTTTCAATGGATATTAGATACTTTAGGTGACCTACTTTAACTTTTCTCTTTGGCGGTATTTTTGTTTCTAGTCTAATATTTTATTTATAAAAACTGTCTCACCGTTTGAAAGACACCGTGCTGAAGTCCCTCCCTAAGGGATGAAACGATGGTGTTCTTCTAATATAATCTAGGTTCATAGTTATCTTACTGAAGACGAAATACAGTGTCTGTTGAACAAGTTGATCTAGTTGAAGAACTTCGGTATTTTATTATGACGTATTGTTAAATTTAGTTGATAAATTGCTATTTTGTTTTTATAAATTCTGTTCTTTTGTTTCATCTAAAATATGAGCAGCTAAAGTATTGAAACTTATCGCGCTATAAAATTGGATATTTTACTGAAATATCTTTTATACAGGCTCGTACTACAGAATAAGATAAATTTGATAAATTCTTAAGATTACAATGAAGGTTGATTTATTTAGGGAATGGCTTTACCATAAATAAGACTTGTAATTTAGTGTTGAAGCTTTCGTACTGAATAGGATAGGTATTAAAATAAGCAGAATATTTTCTTGAATCGTGGTATTTTTTTTTAGTTGAGGAAATGTGTAAACCTGTTTCATTTAAAATATAGAAACCGGTCTATTCATAGAAACGATAAGCACGATAACACGTGATAATTATGACGATAAATGTGTCATTAATATGGCTTTTAAAATTTGATGTTGTTATGTTTTGAATATATGTCAAGCATATTCCATATAACCGGTTTTAAAAAGAATGCGTGTCGCGGATATATTTAAAATAATAAGATGTATTTTGCCGGACACTTGACCTATAATTTTCTAGGTTTCAGACCGCAGATCCTTATCTGTTTTGTAGTAATATTACCTTTAATATTACTACAAAATCCAATCTAAGCACAGTGTTCGATTTGAGTGTGGGAACCACATGTTAAAATACAGAAATCGGTTACCTTTGCTGTACATATGTGAGTGTGTTTTGTTTTGCTATACGCGGTTTACATAAAACATTTACGGGTTCCTTACTGCGTCTCTAGTAGGTATTAATACTAATAGCCACTTTATATGAATTGTAAACTACATATTTTTGTCAAAATTAATGATCATCATCAGTCTATACTTGTGCACTGCTGGATATAGGCCTTCCCTAATGAGCGCCATAGCACCTTGTCTTCACCTTGCCGCATTCAGCATTTGCCAGCAGTCTTTCGCAGGTCGTCATCCCACCTGGCTGGATTCATGACCCACAATTGTTATTGTACCTATTTGTAGTTCTTAATGACGTCATCTGTATTGATATTTTCCCTACATGTGAATAAGTACGTGCACCAAATGTCTACACCTATTTAACATCAAATATTTTACAACCATCGTGAGCCCATCATTCTTCTCAATGTCATTCTTCGAACAAGTCAATAAAATGTAATGGGTTTTTTGCTTTGTTCAATAACATTGCAATGTAGTATTTGTCGCTGGGAATTTAAATTAACACAATTATGGGGCATCCATCCCTGAGACTTGCCAGACTATTTAAGAACATTATTTGAAAACCTGTCAACAAATCTTTCTTTAACAAACTTTTTAGTTTGAAATCATAAACGCTAGAAAATATATAAGATAAACAAAATCATATTCAAGATGTCAAAGACGAGAAGACATACCTAACTATTAAGAACTACTGGCGTCTACAAATTACGAATTTGTTCTACCCTATTCACTCAAGGAACTTATTTACCTAATTTAATAGCCTTCTAAGCTTTACCATAAAGAGTATATTCCAATGCAGCTGTCTGCATTGGAATAGGAAACAACGACTAACAACTTTCCCGGTTAAATGTCCAATTTAAACGCAAATGTATGGTGCATAGACGGAACGTATCTCATACCCAGACAATAACTTTACTAGGTGACATCGCCTAGTGTTCTCGCCCACAGCTAAATATACAAACGTAAATATAACTATTTATTTCATCTGACTTTGGAGGAGAATAAATTGGCCGTTGTTATTGAAATGTTGCGGTGGAAATCTAGTTTTAGGTATCTGAATCTTTATTTGTTGATAATACTTTGGATTGTATTAATCCTCATGGTTATATATTTTAATAAGATAATTGGTAATGGTCATGCAGGTTGCTATTGGTTGACCATAAGGAAAAACTCTCAAACATATAAGCGGGTTAACTATGGACCTAGTTTGTTTTTGCAAGAACACCAACGTTTCCAACTCTCACTAGGAAACGATCAACATACCAGAAAACAACACTAAGGTAATATTTTGTCATATTTGTTTGTTTTATAAAAAACATACTTTAAATAGATCCTAGAGTCAGAAAATATTAAAAAAGGGGAAATTATTTTGTATCAGTAGTCAGGTAACCAGATGCTCGCGTGGGCAAGAGGAAGGATACATAAATCTGTCTCCAATTGTCGAGAGAAAATCGTGAAACGAAAAGTACACCTACTTACCATGGATATAGAACAATGTGGGCGGAACAGCTAATTTATAGACCAATCCAATCAATATATACAAATCATTGTAACTTTTAATTTAGTTTTGTAACAACTAGAAGAAACAAAACAAAGTTAAAAATTTCTCGTCCCTGGTTTTCTCATCAAGTTCATTTTCACTATATTTTAGTATAGACACATAAAGCTTAACGCCTTTGCAGAAAACTTTTCCTTTTCTAATAATTCTTACAAAAGCAATAATAATCCACACCTTTGTTTGAACCGCGCGGTCATGGTCAACCAACAGATGTTACAACGCAACGGGTGTCGTCGTCGGTAGCAAGTAGAACATTTGTGTAAAGTACCTATCAACGTGGTTGCTATCGACATTATTTGCCTTACTAGATCGCGTACTTTTTGCTTTTACTCGTTGCTTTAGCTAAGCTATGTACATGTACCAATTGCATTATGTATCTGCACCATTTTTCAGTATTCATTCTCAGAATTGAAGTGATATCTTCGTAAATTATATAACCTCTATAAGGTCAGGTCATGTAGAATGAATTGTACACTATCTACATGTTTTTTATCTTCTTACCAAATAATTTTATTACCTACCTATTTATTCTTTTTGATGTAAATTCGGTATATTTTATACAGTGATTTAGTATTTAAGATCCGTTGTTTTTATCGCAGGTCATGTTATCTCTGCTATTATTGTAAAATGTCATTTATTTTCTGGAAAATACATACAAATTTATTAAACAACTATAAAAGTCTCATTAAAATTATATGAATTGGAAACAAAGAACTTGCACGGATAGCCTTTGATCCTTCTTTGATCAGGGCGACGACCAAGGGAATGACATTACTGACTTGGACAATACTTAGGTACTCACTGCTTCGAATACAAGACCTACAATTTTATCTGTGCTTTATAATGAAAGAAATACAGACTAAACCTCAGCTGTACCTCCATAAATGCCCACATCACCTAAATAAACTTTTATAGATCGATTTGCATCAGTTTACTCCGATATATAACTGGGTTAATGGTCCAAAAGAGTCATACACCAATTTCGTATGTGAATGTCTGTGTGTAGTGGTAAATCAGTTAATGTACGCCCCCAGACGTACACGAGTAATAAAAATGCTATTTATCAGTTTGTGATACCTTCTATACCAAACACCTATGCTACCATCAGTAAATAATAGGAAACTCGTGTACCTAGACAAAACCCCTCTTTTTTCACAACAATCGCTCAACACTGGTGATGCAGCCACTTACGGTTTCAAAGCGAGATGAGCGGTTTGTCTATTTCCAACAAACAGTACCTACGTAGTTTTAGCCAGCAACTAATCAACGAGAACAAAATATACCCCGAGATACCTACTCGTGATTTTATTACTCAGATCTTGATGTATGTTGATTCTGCCATCTATTTTCGGACGGCGCGACGACGATCGTTCCGGAGGCGAGCAAGTTCAGGGAAACTAGACGAGGAAATGTTTTATTGAACTCTGGAAATTAGGCCAATGTGCCAGAAAAATCGAACTAGAATAAGCTGGGTTAGAGAACTCTGCAGGACTTTTAAATATTGAGGCCAGTTAAAATCGAGTCGAGATTTACAGCTTCGATATTCGGGAACAAGCACGTTCGACCCAAATCGATGACGGACATAGTTGCTTAAACGCATACGGTGTTTTAGTTTTTACTGAGAATCGAATAGAACGAGGGCAATGCTAATCTCTAGGTCTGTAGTTCATGAGATCACATTTGACGTGTCTAGTCTACGATAGGAATAGTAAAGTGGTTATCAAAACAAACGTGTCTTCCTCGTTCAGTATGCATATCACGAGGAACTTGTTGCACCTCTGAATAACGCTATTATCTCTGCGATAACTCGTCATCCACCACGTGTATGCAGGTACCTTTGTATCCATAATCCTAGACCTACCAGAATGCTCGCTTTTGTTTCTAGACGTAACTATTCGTATATCTTTGGTTTATCCACCGACTCTTCGATAAACAATGAATCACTCAAACTGCAAGTCTTTGATCGGACATATTGAACTAGGTCCTATAATACTTTGTGATATCCTTAAATTGAATTATCGTGTTTTAGTCCCAATACTACAGTGTCCCATAATTCATGTACAATAGCGGTCGCAATTGCTTATTTGACCAGATTGCAAATTTGAAATAATAGAGCCAGTTTCAATTTACGTAATAACTTTCAGAACAGCCAAGACATTAGCTCGGCAACAATAGCGAGCCACGATGAGATGGCTCGAAGGCCACCGAGCCAAGTTCATGATTGTACAACGACCGCTATCATTGCCATTCAATGCGATACCTCTGGCACAGAACGAGCTATATAGCTGGCGCATATCAAAACTGTAAAAACGATACTATTGGGCAGTTTCTAAAAACTGAATATTGTATTCAGTTTTTCGCTTTTTGAAACTGTCCAATAGTATCGTATTCACAGTTGATTGGTAAAAAATATATAAAGAGGATATGGCAGTCACTTAATACGAGTTTAGGAATTAATAATAATTATTTTTTTAGTATTATAAGAATGAAGCCATTTATTGGCAAAAACGGTTGATATCACAAGGGATAATAATTGACACCAAACTTTATATAGGTAATGTACCGCATAGATATAATACAAAAGTAAACCAGCTAGCTGCATTGTGACGATGCTTGATTACTACAGGCGCCACTTTAACTCTAAACTATTAACTTTGTTTTGTCCTCCGCTGCTTTACATGTTAATCAACTTGCGATGTAACTGAATGTACTCATATTTGCATATTACGAACTTCTAATTGCGATGTAGGCGTTTTAAAGTGATCTAAAAAATGTATTAGTGCAGTTAATTCCTAAACACAGCTTGAATTTTTTTTATTAGAATTTTATGTTTTATTTATGTTAATTAGAATCCAACAGATATTTCAACCATGCAAGTGAATGGATACGGTCATATTAAAAACCAACAATACGATGATCAAGTTCGGTTAGCCAGTATGTATTTGAATTAGATTAGATAGGTGACTGAAAAAAAAACTGACAGGAAAACAAAAAGAGAATAGATGGAGAAGAGAAGAGGGGAGATAAGAGTCCCTCTTATCGGAAAGATCCTCAGTCTTCAAATCTTGAAACCATAATCAAATTTGATATAACGATAAAGTAGAATTAATAGCTACAATATTCTGAGAAACAATAGCTGTTGCAAAATGCGATTGCAGCAAATCTCAGTAAAATTAGAACGTAGCCGTCCCGGTATCTATTTCGTGAGTATCCAGTGAGTGGCTCGGCATTCCCAGACTCAGAACGCGAGCAAAAAGACTTCATCGCGATATTTATCCATTTCGCAGCAGATTTGTTCGTTTACTCTGACTAGATTTAATGATTATTTATTTTTCAGCTTGGAAACGAAATGATACAGATGGTGGTCGTAGACATGTTAACAGCCGCGACTGCGGTTGAGTTTTTTGCATAACAACCACAGAACGTTAGTAAATTCGGATAATTCAAAGTATATCTTTGAATTATCCGAATTTTTCTGTGCTAGGTAGGATAATGATGAGAGATATAAAAAGACCCAAATAACAAAGGCCAGGTCTTTTTCAGTACCACCAAAAGGATTTCTGAAGTGCAATTCAATTCAAAGATAGAACATACTCCATTAAAGAAATGTCAACTTTCTGGTGTTAGCTACAACAATATTTCAGCACTACATTGTTCAATCATACAGTCAGAAACACAGTTTTTTCAGATGGTTCAGTGAATCTGGCCTCGAGTCTATGTCGAGTTCACGGTGAGGGTTGCGTTATTGCTTCGGTCCATTTAACCCATTCCATTGACGTAACGCTTCTTTATCACTACATGGCTGGATATGCTCCGAGTTGGGAGTTACAAACTGAAGACAAGGTTGAAACTAATGGTGGGTTGGTGTGTTACGGGGTTTTTAAGGTTTTTCGTTTACAAATACTATTTATTGAGGCTCTATGAAAACTATTGTTTTAAAAAGTTATTTGAATCGGGGATTTCTTATAATGTTATGCAATACTAAAGTCATTTAAAACGGAATATTTACCATGATGTGCCGAAATATTGGATAACTCAAAAATCGAATCATGGTAAATATCCCCTTTTAAATAAGAATAAGAATATATTTATTGTTAAATTGTGTAAAACATCCATAGGAAAGGTCTTAAATAATAATTTGGTAACAACAATTTATCCATTTCGGACATACAATATTTAGACAATTAGGTACTAGTACTAACTACTACTAATTGTACATGTAGGTTTATTTACCTCTTAACTTACTAAGTTAACTAGTATCAAAAACTCTTTTATGTTATAATGCGCACTACTAACAAGCCAGTTTCTTAATCTAGTTTTAAACATATTTCCATTTAGTTGTTTTATTTCTAAAGGAATGTTGTTAAACACTTTGATAGCTGATATATAGGTACTTTTGTAATACATAGTATTATTAATTTGAGGAATACACAAGTTTAATTTATATGACTTTAGTGTTAATAAGTTTCAAAAGTTTTATTGTTATGTAATATGCATACATCGCAAGTTGCGATTTCGAAAAATGTTGAGGCCGTTCCTTGTTCTATGGAAATACCAATAGACATCGATATTTTTTACCATGACATTCACTACTACACACGAATCTCTCCTAGCCTAGTGGCAAGGCCGGTTACAAAAAATAACATATGACGTGATGTCAAGGTCGTTAATTGACCGGGAGTGTCAGGTTCTCACGAGACGCGAGGCGCGAAAATTATCAACGACAATTTAATTGATACAGATAGCTACATGACTAATGTATTGCCAAGCTCCAAGACAGTGGAATAATAGGAGATGTTGCTGAGTAATGCCAGGAGATTTATTTGGTAGAGCATAGCGACTACGGAGTAGCTATAGGTGCCTATAGTTCGGCCAGTAAATCATGTTTTGCTATTTGTTGTAGGTATTGTACAGAAGTGATTTATAGGTTATTATTAGGCGTAGACTGTCTTTCGTCTGATTTTAAGTCTATATTACCAATGGTTAGAAAATACCAAATGTGATAATTTGGTTTGTCTTTTAATGTGATAAATGAAATTTCTGAAAAGGCTAGTAAATCGATATATTATGTTTATGGTAGTTGCAAACAAAACGTACTCAAATGATGTCTAGCTCACATCTTAACCACGTTCTAGTAATGTTAAAGAAGTCGAAAAATCTGATGACGAAATGATTCCGCCCACAAATTAGCATAGCGGCGTTTCGCACATTATAGTGTAAAGTTGCAATGAAACGCAGCAACTATTTCGGCCTCACCAAGGCCTTTGATCTACTATGGAACGAACTAATGGTGAAAAATAGTTATGCTAATAAGAGACGAAAGGAATTAGCACCTCTGAAACAGTCAGTTTTGGTCATTCACCTTAATATTTCATACAGCGAACTTTGAAATGCAGAACACAGAGAAACAGAATCATATAACGAAACCGAAATCGAAAATATAAAGGACACGATTTGCAAAGGAAGTACGCTGATGATCGTTTTAAGGTTAACTTATCAGAAAATCATAATTCTTGGAAGGTGAATTATGTGGGATGGTAAATTTAATAGCGCAGGAAATATACGAATTATGAGCGGAAGTTTTTTTTAAAGATACCATAGCAACGTGTATTTTATGTTTTCAAGATTTTATCCCATGACAAGTTTTAATTAAATAAATCTGCTATTACTGTCCCACTCAGACACATACACAAACACGTAAAGGCTCTCTTCTTCTCTCCTTTCAGACCTAGCGATTTTACTTTTGGTCTAATCCTGGGACTTCCACGTCGTCGCCTCGGATGGGTTCTGCTCTATAGTGGTCTTTGCCCACAAGTCGCTGGACATTCGGAAGACTTGTCCGGTCCAGTTCCACTATAAGCTTACTGACCACCGTCAGCAATGCGTGTATCATGTCCTCTGTACATCACGATTGCGGTCTATGGCTCATTGGTAGCCTACGAGGGAGGCTTGACGGAGGATTTTACTTAGCAGATCAGGTTTTAAGAGGTAAAATACCTACTGTGCTTATGTCAATGGATCCTATCTAATACAATTATTATTCACAGCGAGTCATCGGTATTGAACTACTGTGTATTCTGTGGCGGTGTCAAATGTCACCGTTTGTATGAAGCGGAATCTGAATTATATAATTTAAATAATGTTTGAATATATTAATCACATGTTGACCCAGTATACATACAAATATCTCATTAATCATTATGTTATATTTATTAAGTATCTTGATTTATCTTGTTTTATATAAACCGTACATCGGTATTGGCAATTAATATGTAGGTATATTTCTTGTTACGATTTTAATGTCTTCTTCATTAAGTTTAAACTTCAATGCTAGCTGATTTTAAATTATACAAGATATTAAATTAATTATTACGAATTTTATAAAAAACGCTATTGCTTTGACCTGCAATTAACCAACGGAGTAATTTACAACCTTTTAAATAAATTATAAAGACTGAATACAGAAATATACTAATTCCGAATATTTTATAACTTATTAATGTTAAACTACCGGTCTATCGCAGAATATATTTTTAATTAAGTGTAGTTAACTTTGTATAAGTAGGAATGGCTTCACCCTTTATAGGACGGATGGATCATAATTTATGATACATTTATAGTAATATTTAGCAACATATATGTATGTAATTATGTTCGGTAAATAAGAGACTACTACTTTTTAAGTAAATTAAAATTGTATACAAAAGGAAATACTTTAAACGAGTTAAAACTAAACATGAATTATTATTTATTTTACGTTTCTGATTGCTCAGTTTTAATTTGTTATTTTTAAGATAAAAGAAGATAAGCACCAATATTCTCGCTATTTATATAATTCAACCCTACACAAAAAAGTTTTACTAGCAAGTAGGTACAAGGTACACTAAAGATGTCAACTAGTTTCAAAACACAAATCATCTGAAAGTGTGCTAACACCTTCACCGTTAACCATACATTTTGCATGTTTCAATGAAATCTGCGTGACAACCGCTAGTCTTTCAGTTTCGCACAGTATCGCTTTCGCAAGCCATGGTTATTAATAGCCATGGTAAATAATAGCCATGGTAAATAAAGGTGCATACTCACTCGACTAGTGCATTTTCCAGCTACCGCAGACACATCGCAGACGATCCTTCAGAAAGTGAAATTTGTCAACTGGCTATATTTAATTCACTGAAAAAACGTGGATATTTTCGCAGAAACCGGGAATTAAAATATTAAACACGTGGTTTTGACGAATAATTTTAAAAATGGTCCGTTTATTTTTGACAATAAATCGGTATTTTTATTTGTTGTTGGGGGTGTGATTATGCGTTCGGAGGTTCGAGTCCGGGCGTGGGCAGGCGGCACGCGGCGGGCGTTCGACGCGGCGACTTGCGGGCCACTGAGCCACTGACTGCGTGTGCACAGCCGATCCTCTCTTCCAATTTTATATACCGCACGGCCTTTGCATACAATTTTCCGATTTCAGTTATTGATCATCTGCGTGCAGCGCTTTTACAGCCCGCCTTGTGTTCCTGTAAAAGGAAATCGACGACATTATTAAAAAGCTTTTGTGGAAACGATTGCTTTTGAACAATCTTACCTACCTTGATTGTTAAATTTATTTAAAAACTTGAATAAATTTAACAATCTTTATTTCTTTGAGAGCGTTAATCATGGTTGAAAACAAGATACTAAAGCTGTTTTACAATGTATTTCAAACTGACCTACGCTTACTAAGACTTGTTAAAGCCGGTTGCCTGGAAGAGATCGCTTCTAAGCGATAACGCCGCCCATTGTACTTGTCGAATGTAGGTAATTTCTTTTTTGTAAGGATCTGTATCTGGTGCACCTTTACAATAAAGTGTTTTTTTTTATTTTATTGTATTGTTAAAAATATAAACCACGCACACGAAACATAAATTAGGTGTGCTAATGAAGAACCAACAAATCAACAAAAGAATGCAGACCGGCCAAAACAAAAGAGCATGACACTCTCTTAGAATTTGAACAGCTCCCAAAAACAACATTTATTTGCAGTTTCTTCAATTTAAATAAGTACTAGCCGAATAAATTCACACATTAATGTATGATGTTGTAAATAAACTCTGGGCTCTTTATGTGGAACTATAACTGTCAATGCAAGTTGATTCGATTGAAAAGGACAAAGTAATTGGAAAATTAGTTTATGCTGTAAAGTTCTAAAGAATGCCTCGTTTATCTTCGTTTCCGTTCCGATTTCATAGCACGGAGACAAGCTTCAAAACCACTAAATTTATTATTATATCGAAGTCGTTGTTTAGAATAACATAGAGGTATAGACGAGGATTATTATGAACCTTGCCAAGTTCTAGACTAAGCGTTGCTTTAATTAATTTCACCTTTCTTCTATTGATGTTATTAGAATTTTTCATTTTGTACTCCAAAATGTCTGGAGATTAAGAATTAATAAAACACTTGCAACTTGCATATAACGTGCTCAAAGTTAACTTTACATCGAAATCAACAATACAGGTAGACTAGACATACATTTTTAAAAGCCGGTGCGGTGCATTTGGTTTTTGTATATGGAGTCCTGGATTTGTGACGGACAGACTACACAGATGACAGTGTATGATTGTATGAAAGAAAAACTCGCCAGCTGTACTAATTGATCGTCTCCAAGCTAATCTTAATCTACCTAGTAGATACTCTATAACGTAGATGTTGTGAGGATTGTCCCGCATTATTTATTTATTTAATAGGCTGTCAAAAGTTGCCGACTCGCACAAAAATTTTGTGTAAGCCGCAATACAGTCCTGTATATATGAACGAAGTCCTGACCTACTTCTGGGCTATGAAAATGTATGCTGCCATTAACTGGAAGGCCATCAGACGCTGATGTCACCATGATGTATCGACTCGGGAGACCAGAGGGATACGTGGGATTAGGGCCTCATACGCACTTCAGTGTTAACGCCCTTCGGTTTGAAACTGGTGTAAAAGATATACGATTATGTTATATGATAAAGATTAAGATAATTTATTTGCAAAAACAAAAAATGGGGGATTATAATACGTCACAGAAGAAGAGAAGTTATAAAAACGTTTTTCGTTGGTATTATTATGTGTTTTTGATTTCGACAATGATTAGATATTTTATAGATGATGCTGTATTGATTTAAAAAAATATAAAAGTATGTATTGCAGCACAAGATAGAAAATAATATTATTATTAATTATACATATATTTTGACCTAGGCACTTAATATCAGGTCGTGAATAATAACAAATCTATTCTTGGAAGGTATAGTAAATCAATCAGGCTTCATATTTTTAAAACAGTCTGAAATGAAAACAATAATAATTGATGTATATATGTAGTGGCTAGGTTATATCCAGAAGACTGGCCCTTAATGGTTTACAATGTAAACATTTGGAACCAGCGGTTAGTCGTATTTCACAGCTCGAGATAAAATTAAACATGATGGCAATAAATCTCGTAAAAATCGCATTGGGATTACATAAATAATATTATTTATTTCGTGTAAGTTATCAGACCTTGGATTTAATGTATCGACCAGTTCAAACCATGATCTCTAAACTCTGGTCAAAATAAATCTTTCACAAGGGATAATAAAACCGACTTTCAACTACGTGATAGACAAAACTATAATTATTGTCTTGTTTTTATATTATTTATACTCTACCTCTTTAAAGAGTCACATCCAAAAGAGTACCTATTGCATATTGATCATCCAGCAAAGTAGGTAGACTATGCTGGATGATCAATATGCATTAGGTACATAGGCAGAAAAAGGCTGGACTCTACTCACTCGTTTTCCAGGTTAAAAGTAGTTTTCAAGGTCAAGAGCTACATCTATGCAAAGCCGAATCCGTTTTGCGTGACTTTTCACGCAAAAACTAACTAAACACTCAAACTTTCGTTTGCCTAATTTGAGAGGTATAGGTAGGGTACCTCTCAAATTAGGTATGATGATGATTGTTTGTTAATGGCAACTGTGTCTGGTTGGACACGATTTTCTGCCAGTGTCAAGTAAAGGAAACTAATTGTTAAATCAATAAGTTATTAAATTATGAAGGTTGTTTGATAATTTCACCAGAGCCTGGTTCGTTATCTAGCAGGGTGTATCACGTGCAGGTTAGCTTGGTGGTAGGAGTGTCCAACATCTCGTCTCTCAAATTAGGTAGGTACCTTATAATCAGTCGTGTGTGGCACAACTTTCATACCATCAACTGTCATCAACCAGACTGTTTATGTTTATCAATTGTCGCCCTGACGTCTACCAGCTGTCAGAATATATCAACACCGAATTAATATGAGCTAATCCCGTACAAAATGTACTTAATACTGAGTATATTGCAACATGACGAGTGAGAGACGGGTTTTGTATTTGCTACAAGCAAATCGGTTGATTCAGATACAGTTGGATACATTTTACAACGCAAAAATAAAATAATATAAATTTTACCTACTAATAATTTTCCTCTATACAAACATCAGCTCATCAAAATAATTGTGTCCTTTGGGAATACTATAATAAGGACAATAAAATTGGGAATTACATTCACATTTTCGTACCTATGTTTCCCACTGGTTTATCCTTTTTACAGATTTGCAAATACCTAAGCCTAGTCCCTTGTTATATCACTACCTCAACTGGTTTTCGGTAAGTTAATTCCTTGAACGAAATCTTTAAAGTTTACCAGGCAAAGTCTAGCTCTATCCTATGTGTATATGTTTTTGTACGAATGTCCGTCATAACATCGGATCAGTCCGGAGTGCGCCACATCAAAGGAACCCACAAACTGTTCTACAGAAATCTGCTCCATCAAATAAAACAAAGGAAGTCATAGACTGGTGGATTTAATAGGAAGCAGCTAAAAAATATTTGGCACGATATTAAATTTCTTTATTCGTCTGGACGTCTACTTTTTTTGTTTTAGTTGTTTGTTGACATGGTTACGCTATAATAAGAATATATCCTTACCTACTACTGTATTGTAAAATATTTTCCCGGCGAATTTTGCAGTTTCCTTCCTATTAACCTCGCTATTTTACAGAAATGGAAAACCGTTACCAATAAACGACGATTCAATAACGTTTTATTGAGCAAAGCTGTTATTCAATGAGTCACTGCAACCCATTTCCATCAGCTTCCGAGTCGTAAGCCTAATAAAGACAATGAAAAATATCCATTAGGTACTAGACTCGAGCGTGAAACAGGCCTTAGCATGCAGCTTTACTTGCTTGACCTGAGCCCTTAGTTCCGTTCGATAACAGAACATTTTTCTATGTTATTTGGTAGAGTGGCAGCGCATCTCGTGTGGATATGGAACTACGAAAATCACATGTTAAAATGAAACTACACTACGGAATGGGGATTAACTAATGTGGGATCATAGGGTAAACATTTACGCGTCTATTGATTGTCCATTCTGTGAACACGTTAATGTGGTTAAAAAAATATAATTTGCGGAAAAGCTTTTTTCTAGCATTAAGACGTTTACGGAAGCTTGAATAAATACTTTTTAATATTCACAATAAAAACAAATTTACCTGCCTCTACGTATCTACTTTCTTCAGGTTGATGCTACCCTAGTAGTACCTAAAGTAAATCTAAATTTTCTGATAAAATATGTTATTAGGAAAGCACTATGGTGAAACAGATACTCCGTTAGTTTCTGATCAAATTACTGAGTTCCTATAAGTTAGAGTTATTTCCTGGTATCCTAGAAAATTTACAGATCGCGGTCGTGTCAAACAAACATACGAAATGTTCTTACGGTACATATTCTACAACGAATGTCATAATTCCTGTGGCTAAACACATGTCATCGTAAAGTGCTTGAAATATGGCCGGTTATTGGACTGCTAATTTTGTTCTAGCGTTTCATCGTAGAAACGTCTGGGACGTGCAAATGGCGCGTAGCGTATTCAAATAGATGCGGAACGTATAACGAAGAGCGAGAAATAGTTAGACTTTACTTATCGTTTTCATCATTATTTACCAGTCCACTGCTGGACATATGCGTCCCGTGATAAGCAACATAGCGCCATGTCGCCAGCTTGCCGCATCCAGCATTTGCAATATTTCGCAGGTCGTCATCCCACCTGGCCGAATGCTCTACACTACACTCTACACTACACATACACTTACGTTTGCCGAGTCACTGGTCTCCAGTCAAGAATTGTGAATATAACTGTATTATAGCTAACCCCGAAAACCCAGTACAGTTCTATAGTAGCTAGCCTATATTAATATATAGGTACTAAACTAGCCTGGGTTTTTCGGTTGTTATGATAAAGCTTTAAACAGAAATAACATTCACACATAATATCACCCGACTCTTGCCTAATACGTACTGACTGGTACCTACGTTATATTTTACTAGTTATTCAAAACCTACATTTCCCTATTCATTTGGTTTTATATTTTTCATTTGTTTTTATGAAGCTATGGATGGATACCGCATGGATACCTGTTTTGACAACTTCACCACTTTACCTTTGACGTGTTCTTGAGTGAAGACCATAGTGAAGAAATTTATTGATTCTATCACTGTCACAATTATGATGAGTCAATCATCACATGGGCGGGAGTCACCTAATCCTACAGTAGAGCAACGGAGAGACAAGACCCAGTTATGTCATAGAATTAGCAAGCCGGTAATGCTAAGCCGGCGTTATGCCAAATCGTGAGATTTACCGTCGGCGCCACTTCGTAAACCGGGGACGCCGGAGTTTTTCTGTGTCACCTATTTATAATTTTACTATTGTAGATTTCACGCCAGATTACTTTGCATGACAGAGATGAGAGAAGCAAAGTTATAGACATGATAGCTCTGAATGACAGAGAACCAAAGCTATCGGCATAGCTCTAAGAATTAGCAAGGTGAAGTGGCAGTGGGCCGGCCATATCTCACGAAGAACTGACAACCACTGGGGTAAACGTGTTCTTGGGTGAAGACCGCGATTCGGTAAACGTAGTGTAGGACGCCCTGCGACCAGGTGGGATGACGACGTGCGAAAGACTGCAGGTACGAGTAGATGCTTGATGCGTCAAGCTGAAGACAGGGCGCTATGGCGCTCATTGGAGGAGGCCTATGTCCAGCAGTGGACTAACATAGACTGATGATGATGATGATGTTGATGATGATAAAAAAACCTAGACATATCTAGACAATAATGACTAAACCAGGCTAAACTAATATTTTTCAAGTGGGCTATTCCTTGATAGATCCTTGTCATCAATTTGCCTTATTGGCGTAATTGAAAGGCGCCAGTCTGGGTCCAAGTCGACTCATTGCACTTCAATAAGATTATGATTTGACCCAATAAGCTTGGGAGGTCGTAGGTCGGAACCGAACCAATCAGAATTATTTCGATGAAACACTCGAGAGTCGACTCTAGGAAAACTAAATAGCACTGATTTACTACGTTGAAAATGAAACTAGGCTGCGACTTCGGTTGCGTATTTGATAGTTCGTTAAATTTCAAGGTTTTATTTACTCTCATTAGGAAATCTATTCAGAATTATTTCGATGAAACACTCGAGAGTCGACTCTAGGAAAACTAAATAGCACTGATTTACTACGTTGAAAATGAAACTACGACAAACTACTTCGGATCGTAGAAGAAGAGGTCGCATTTTTGACAGTTTGTGAAAGATATTTTAAAGATTTTATTTAACCTCATTAGAACCAGTCGGAATATACTATATACTAGCTTCTGGCCGCGGCTTTGCGCGTTTTTTTTTAATAAAAAGAAGTAATTTCAGGTCATGTTCTTTATTTACGCAAAATTTCAGCCCGTTCCATTCAGTTTTGTCGTTGCCGATCTTCACAATGGCAACAAACTTTCGCGAATATTAGTAGGATTCATATTCCTGGCCTTACATCTTGTACGTATGACTCACATGAGCCATTGGAACCACTTGTAAAGTGGGAATAACCACACATTATATCACGTATAAACCACGCATCTATCTCATAACTTCGGTGGAAAAGTTGCAGATACAGATATACTTACTCGTAGATATATTATTGAATAAGAAAATTATGTGGTGCTCGACTTACAAAAAATACACTTAAACGAATAACTATAAACTACTTAAACTAAGAGGAAAACAGACTGGAATCCCACAAGTTAAATAAATAAATAATGCTGGACAATTCACACAGCATATCTAGCCCCATGGTAAGCAGAGCTTGTGTTATGGGTACTAGATAACTGATTTACATAATACAATACATACATAGATAGATATTTTTTAGTATACATAGAAAACGACCAGAACATCCGGAACAAATAGAAATGCTGCGAAAAGAACGCTGGTCATCTCCATAATCCACTCCAACTAAACAAGGAAAATGCGATGGATACCTACAAAATACCAAACGGTCGTTTTATTACCGGATAGTATTAAAAATAGCAACGAAAGTAATTTGGTATATAGAACAATTCGCAATCCACTTTTATCACCGCGTTTCCCAAATTTCAATGCAATAAAAGCACTTATTTAGATTTTACTGTGTTAATTTTATTTCGTCATTTCGTAGTCGCGTCTTGTCATGGTCGAATCAAAATTATCTTCCGTTGCTATTAAAACACTGTCGTCTAAGAATTTATAACAAAACAGATGCTGAAATATCTCCGCAAGAAAGTTGTGAAGTGTGTGTTATTTACAGGCAAAGGGTTCCGGATAGGCTCTCCATAGGATTCCTTCCTTATACATTTTTTTTGCAACTCATCGAAAAAGTACTTTTGTAAACGTTTGTACAGGTACATCATTTGGTCAAATTTTATATTTTATTTTGGGACTCGTTTCCGCTTTATCATTCCTCAAAAGAAACAAACGCCTATTATATTTTTTTACAGATTTGTGACAAATTTGTGAATTATTTTAAAATTTAATAAAATTTCTGAGTTCAGCTGAACCCAAAATAACGATATGTACCTAGCCATGTCTATTACCAGTATCACTAACGATTCAATTATTTTTGTAATATTGTTGTCACGTGTCTTCTTATAATAATTAAGTCGAGAGAATCACTCTATCTGCCAAATTTACATTTTATATTATCGTCGTAGTGTTGTTATGTCTGCTTCTGAAAAGTGCGACTTTTTCCGCATATCATGAAGTTTTAAAAACAATATGAAAATTGATGATTAATATCCGTTGGCGTAAGTGTCTTTCATGTGCATTGTGCATGGCATCATCATCATCAGCCTGTGATAGTCTGCTGAACATAGGTCTCCCCCAATGAGTTCCTTAGCGCCCTGTCTTTAACTTGACGCATCCAGCAACTGCCCGCAGGCCTTCACAGGTCGTCATCCCACCTAGCCGGAGGGTTCATGACATGTAAAGTAGAAATCTGAGCTAAATAAACAGCTTTCAAATAGCAAAGCGACCGTGCTGTGAAAAGGCTCTAGGGCTACGATTACGCCCATGCGTCGTGTGGTAGAAACGTAGATACCCCAAAACTGAGGTAAGACGTAAATCCATAGCGGACTTTTTTCAGCGCAAAAATCAGAAGAATCAGAGGAAACTCAAAAAGAGATAGAAAGAAGAATTAGCACACAATTTATAAATAAATCAATTGAAATACAAATGATTGCCTCATTCACAAACATCCCTCATCAGCATCTGCTGTACGGACTTGTAGATGTCATCAGTGTCACCCTAACGCCACATATCGGCCAGCATCCCCATAAGGAACGCTTCCTATTGGTGTTGATTTGCAACAGTCTGCAGTTAGCTCAAGTCTTTAAAATTTTAGTAATTTTGTTTTTAATAATTGCAATTTTCTTCGCTACTACGACCCTAAAGTCAACAGTCTCGTCTAGCACTCATTGTCAAGGCGTTGTTCCACGACCCATTTCTCCGAATTGGCCGACCACCGGGCATTCACCTAATGATCTCATCGGCCTGGATATAAAAGTTTGGATCAATTGACTTTGTTTATGGAACGCTTTCTAGGCGAAACCAGACGCTCTAGTTTTTAGGCTACGCTGAAATCCTTCCGTGTCGACAGGGTGTGGTCCAAATTACTGGAAAATACTGGCTTACTCATCACATAGGTGTAGTGTGATCAAACTTTAAAAAAAACGTCAATGTTATGTACCTATAACATTGACGTTTTTTAAAAGTTTTCAATGTTGTTTTAAAAAGTTAATAAATAATTGCAAAGAATCTATTTTGTTACTTTTATTTAAAAACACAACCTAAGATGTACTTTAGGTAATCAATCCAACGTCCAATACACAAGCTCCATACTTTCGGTCAATAAGATTGAAAAAAAAATATTCTGAAATCAGAATATTTTTGTCTACAAGTCTGGAGCTAAACTTGTCTGTGCCAAACCTCGTGGCAGTATCGTGGCCAATCTCTAATTTATGAAAATTAAATTTAACTGAAACCATACTCACCTACTACCTCACTGAAAAACTAAATGACTGAATTCGCGTCGCTTTTATTTTCAGCTTTTGTTTTGACTATCTGTAACAAAGCCTGAAGATAAAGCAACAATGTTCATTTCAATACCGGTACAAAGCGCCTCGCAGTCTACCTGTACAGAGAACATGTCAGATCAACAGCTCCGCTTACTCAGACGATTACTCAGACCTGAAACTGGGTAACCGCTATTCGTACTTCATTAATTTTCGCGAACATAAAGCCATTCACAGCTACTGGCTTTTGTTGTGGCACATCTAAGGAAGACTTATATGCACCAAGTAAACAGACTTCATGTTTTGTGAGGTTCATTGTGCAAGTCTGTTTGTAGCGTAGGTACATATAATGCTTCTGAAACTTTTAGATGCATGGATCAAAGCACGTTAGTTTCATCAAATTTTGATCGTGTTTAGGTCAATCGATAGATAATTTATTTAGTAAGTATATGTAGGTTACATAACTTATTTAGTTAATAGCTTTTTTACTTAGGCTTATTTTAGGTGTGTCTAAGCTCGCTTGTGTCGCTACTGCAGCGCCTCAGGGATGTTTGCGGCGGCGCGAGTCGACTGTTTTCATACCACCATGCGCAAGCGCGCCGCCTCCCTGGTGCGCAGGTTGCGGGCCAGCTCCAATACCGTTCTCGCAATGATAACTGGGAGAGTGGACTGCCCGTACACCAGGCACTGTTGTGAGCGCCACCTTCCCAGCAATCCTTTTAGTTTTTAAGATTATCTTGTTTATTTACTAATATGAGTGTAAATGCTTGAAATAAATACTTTTTTTTTATTTATTTATTTAAGCACTTGGTTCTCATATATTTTACATACATTTATTATATTAGTTTACTTACAACCCTACAACTTAATAGCTTAAGTTAGTTAATAAATTATCATTAAAACATAATATAATGAATTAAATATATTTCATTAATTCCTCTATATGGTTGAAAATTAATACCAAAATACGGTTCTTACTGAATGAAAGGGTCAGTTTAATATGTAGGTAATAACTAAATCATTAATTGATTAAATTAAGCACTTATATCAACAAACAATCATATCTACCTACTTTATTTATTATTTTATTTATTTAATAATTTTCGAGCGTTTGCCCACCATCTCACACTGATTCTCACTAAAGCAATTGAAGATCTTAAGAAATGGCTCATCGAGAGGGCGTACTATAAGGTCGAGGATTTTCTCGAAAGAAAATTATGATTTAATTTTTATTTAATGATTATGAATAATTCTAATATTTTATGACTTGTTGTATTGCGTCCTGCAAATTTAATATAATTTAATTAAGTACTAACTTTGACAAATTGTTATCATTTTATATTTAAAAATTTTATGTAATTGTTAGTATGTAGGTACATTGATTTGTATTATTTGACTTGTAAATTATTATTTTACCAATAAATTGACTAACTGACTGATCTGGTCTAAGATGGAGCACGATTTCCCAGAACGAACTTATTCACCCTGGCTTTGAACACTCCAAGATCTATACCGGGAAAATCCTAGTCTCGTCAGTCCAAGAGCAATAGTCGACAACTGTAAACTTTCAGAATAAAACCGCCTTCGGGAAACCTCTGTGTTCAAACTGCAAAAAGGATTTTACTCTGTTCCATAGAGTCCGCTAATTGTTGTTACCTCCTAATCGTACTAATTAATGAGTCTAATTGCTCTGTGGCCGTGATATCACGAGTTCACACTTCAACTCCTAGTTTCAAATCTGGGGCTTAATCAGTCTAGACTTTAATTGGTCTGTCTTCGGGTTGTTGGCTTCGGCTGTGGCCATTTGTATAGCTGTCGAGTAATATACGTTCCTGTTGTGGTGTTGTGATGACCTCTGTGGCGCGGTGGGCGAAGGTCCGCCTGCGATGCAGGAGTTTGCGGATTCGATTCCCTCCTCGAGACGATGTTTGTACGATTCTGCAGATATTTGTTATGGGTTTTTTGGAAGTTTTCTATGTATAATAAATATATATCTATGTAATGTTCTATTAAGTATATCAGTCATCTACCCATAACACAAGGTCTACGTAGCTTCGGGCTAGATGATGCTGTGTGAATTGTCCAAGCATTACTTATTATTTTTCAGTGATTTCCGAGGCACGTGGTTGTAATACCACCCAACTCTGAGTTAAAAACAGAAAATAACAAACAAACAAATGTACCGTAGCGTTCATTGTGAGCTGACTCCCCTGTTATGTTAGTAGTCAATTTCTACGCATACAGAACAATTTTAAAAACAACCTGTACTTAAAATTAAGATAGCAATCCGTTTTATATAAAAAATTACAAATTTAAAAAAGCTAACTATCAACGCCACTATTTTTTTGGTTCCTGAAACATGGTTTTTTACTAGTTCAGGAGCCTATGGACTCGTATATTGCCTGTTTTACTGTCTGTTTTGTCAGTAAATAATATTTTAACTTTACTTTACTTTACTGTAAATGAGACGTATTAAGAACACCTATCGTTTTTTAAAAGGTCCTTCTAAATCTTCTCTAGGAAAAAAAAACACAAAAAAAACAAAAAACATATATAAATACCAAATGCAGCGAAAAAGAAAAAGAAAACATTGAGAAGGGGAAAAAAAGATATTCCCACAAAACCCAAGGACCGAGGGGTCGTCACCCCTCGAGTTGACGCCGGGGTAATGAGGCCAAGCCTCGAGGCCCCTCTCTGTGCCCCCACCAGGGCCGGAAAGAAATTTATTGATCTAAATCTTCGTGGTGCAACTTTTTTCGTTGCTAAACTATATAAGAATTGTGTTGAACTAAACCGAGTGTTTACACGACTAAAATAATATACGAGTTAGAACTGGAATATTAACCTTCGCCTTGCGTATACGCATAATCTACGAGGTTCGAATATTAAACGAAACTGAACCTTTTTACCCGGGCTTAAGAGTCATGGTATATTGGTTTTCAGTAATCTCAAGAGGCAAGCTAATGGTGTTTATGTGTAGTTGAAAAGTTTTCATGTTTACGTTTGGAGCACGCACTTTGAGTTAAGTCGGTTCGACATTGTTGTGTATGGGTTTTTGATTTCCGTGACCCTGTTTCAGCCATGGATATGACCTCGTAGGAGCTTGAGGATAACCTCGAAGAGTGGTGGTACCACCACAAGCCGACACCATCATCATCATCAACCTATAATAGTCCACATCTGGACATAGGCCTCTCCTAATAATGAGCGCCAAAGCGCCCTATCTTCAGTTTGCCGCATCCAGCATCTGCCTGTAGTCTTTCGCAATTCGTCATCCCGCCTGGCCGGAGGGCATAGCATCGATCCTATCCAAGACAAGCAACGGATATGACGTAGGTACCTAAAATCCATCCGGAACTGTCCGGAAGAGTCACAAGTGCCCTCCGGAAATGTGTAATCAATTGATAGTCTTATACATACGTATATTTCGTAGTGGCACGTATAAAGGTACTTGTGCAATGTGCCATGAATAGCGATTATCCCATGATCCCATCAGTTCCCCTTTATTAATGTACTAGCTGAGCCCCGCGGCTTCGCCTGCGTGGAAATCTATGTTTCAAATAGTTTATAAACCTTCTCTTGAATCACTCTATCTATATAAAAAAACCGCATCAAAATCCGTTGCGTAGTTGTAAAGATCTAAGCATACATGCCCTACGGCCAGGTGGGATGACGACCTGCGAAAGACTGCAGGTAGATGCTGGATGCGTCAAGCTGAAGACAGGGCGCTATGGCGCTCATTGGGGAGGCATATGTCCAGCAGTGGACTGGCTGGACATAGGCTGATGATGATGATGATGAAGCATACATAGGGGCAGACAGACAGCTTGAAGCGACTTTGTTTTATACTATGTAGTGAAGAGACGTCTAAGAAGCCGTGAGGTCACCGTGCGTCCTTCTAGTGAGCTTTAGTTAATCATAAAGGATTAGTAACTAAGCGTTTTAATTATTTTCAGACAGAATATTGTAATGCTTTTATGTCTACATGATTATGTAGGTTAATTGTAGTGAGATTAGCTTTTAGAAGTTGGAGGTTTAATATTTATTTTTCCTCGATCGCCAACGATCCCCAACCCGCATGCCCAGCGTGGGGTTATGGACATTACCCCCTCATGAGATAAAAGCCAATAATGCGCTTATCAGGGGAGGCCTGCGTCCAGCAGTGAACCAATAAAGGGTCTTGAGGAAAAGTTTGGTTAAACCAACATCTCAAAACCAAAATTAGCTTAATCGGCCCAGCGCCGTTCGCGAGTTATAGCGAGACAAACGAACAGCAATTGATTTATAGGTACCTTACCTAAACAAAAATATTAAAATTGAATCTCACATATAAACCGTCGAAGACAATGCACAAGCTCTGCTTACCATGGGGCTAGATAATGCTGTGTGAATTGTCCAGCATTATTTTTATAATAATACTAAATATAACTAGCGGACCGAACGGGTTCGCACGGGTATATATTATTTTTTGAAAATATAATAATAGCTGATGTTCACCGCGGATAGTGTAGCTTCCCAACGGTGAAAGAATTTTTCAAATCGGTCCAGTAGTTTCGGAGCTTATTCAATACAAACAAACAAACAAAAAAATCAAACATTTCCTCTTTATAATATGAGCATATATAGAAGAAATAAAGCAGATAATAAACCTATCCAGCTATTCAGACATCTTTCCGTTTCTATGAAGGTGTATCACAGAAGGTCAGTTCGCAGAATCCCCACTCAGCACAAGGCGCACTGTTGCGTTTCTGTGAAATCACACCAACGGACATTGTATCTGATGTTCTTTTCAGAGTATCTATACATAAGCAGAGTTACATAGATAGTTGAGTATCGGTTGCCTAGGATGAGTACTGTTGACTTCAGCTTTAAACCGACTTCAAAAAAGGAGGAGGCTCTCAATTCGACTGTATTTTTTTATGTTTGTTACCGCAGAACTTTCGACTGGGTGAACCGATTTTGATGATTATATTTTTATTTTATTAACTCATTTATTTCGGATTTACACATAAAACATACAAAAATAAGTATAAATATCACAGTAAATCAGATTAAATTAAATATTAGACTACTTAATGATATAGATAGATAGATAACACTTTATTGCACCACACAAAACAGAAAATAATACAGAGATAAAAACTTAGAATAAAGGTATAAAGGGCGGCCTTATCGCTGAGAGCGATCTCTTCCAGGCAACCTTGATATATAATTTCATAAAACTTAAAATATAAAAGAAAGTACCTACTAATCTAACAAGGATACAAATTAATAGATATTTTAAAGCTGGTGCTTCCCGTGTGGTCCCATTTCAATTTGGTCCAGTTCTGACAGTGGCATCTATAAGAAAACTTTGTCTCAGGTAAGTGCGCGACAAATGGCCGAATAACTCAATATCACGCCAACCGATATCGACGATTCTTTTTTAACACTTTGACTGCGGTTTTTTTCGACGACTGCGATCTTTTTTTTACCTAAAAAATTCGTGTTGCCGCTCTACACAGCGGTTGTGTTGCGCCGCACTTGCGTTTCGTTCGAAAAATATTACAGCTCTGCTGAGTCACAAAGACCTGTATTTTCTCAGCCGCTGCGCTAGTGTGGATTTACGCATATTAGTCACTTGTAGAAAACTCATACCGTGCGTTTTCAGCACTCAAAGTGTTAAAACAAATTTTTAGACCCATTTGCATTATTTAGGAATTTGAAGTCGGTTTATAGCTTTCATACCAGCATGCGCAAGCGCGCCGCCTCCCTGGTGCGCAGGTTGCGGGCCAGCTCTAATACCGTTCTGGCAATGATAGCTGGGAGGGGACTGCCCGTACACCAGGCACTGCTGTGAAGGCCACCTTCCCAGCAATCCTTTCACATTTGAAGGTTCTCTTGTATTAATTTCTGATATAATTTCTGATATGAGTATGTGCCTACAATAAATACTTTTAGTACTATAGTTTTATATATACTATAGTTTTATATATACTATAGTTCTATATATACTATAGTTTTTAAAAACACGCTAAATTATTAAATCTCTCTGGAACACAACAATATAAGTTTTTTTTTAGTTTTCTATATAAAATAACAAAGATACGGCTCTTAGTATAGGCACAGACCAGTTACATCTTGATATAAACTGGTCTCTGGTATAGGTAATTAGATAGGAAATTTACGCGTTCCTTAATTGCTCTAATAGTCTACGGAGGCGTAGACAGAAGGCTGAAGACAGGGCTCATTAGGGGAGGCCTATGTCCAGCAGTGGACTATAATAGGTTAATGATGATGATGATGATGGAGGCGTAGAGGGGCTGATCAAATCATCGTAGATGATCTACGCGTTGTGTAGCACCTCTACGAATTACTGTGTAAAACATCCATAGGAAAGGTCTTAAAATCATACTTGGTTACAACTATTTTATCCATTTCGGACATACAATATTTTGACAATTTACTAACTAGTACTTATTCTACAGGTCGTGTTCTTGAGTGGAGACCGCGACTCGGCAAAAGTAATGTAGGACGCCCTCCGGCCAGGTGGGATAACAACCTGCGAAGGACTGCGGGTAGATGCTGGATGCGTCAAGCTTGAAGACAGGGCGCTATGGCGCTCATTGGGGGAGGCCTATGTCCAGCAATGGACTAACATAGGCTGATGATGAATTGTACAGGTAGGTCTATGTCTATGTCTTTCTATCTTCTACGCAGTAAGGGCCACAAACGCTTTGATTATGACAAGCAGTTTATTTCCCATACCATACTGGATCAGTACATGGGTGAAGCAAGGCCGCAAGGAGTTCATGGCCTCTCAGTTAACACGTGAATATAATTACGAAGATCAATCTTCTGATTGTGATTCTGGGAAACACTTTCCGATTATGTTCTCTCTTTGATGATGTCGCTTTTGACCGGGCTATACCATAGTTGTGTTGGTTATTACCCCTCTTTATCCCAACATCTTCAGTAACTATTATTATCCAGACAACTTCAAGAAAAGTCGTGCAAGGAGTCATGGGCTTAATTTATGAGAAAATAAAAATAGCATCAACTTTATTTTAGTTTTTGTGCCCCTGCCCTACTGTCGTCTTGTTCTACGCTATATCGTTAATCTTTGTAGCCTTTGTACAAATCTCCAAATCAAAATAAAACTAATCGAACAGTAGGTAAGAGATAATTCCCGGAACATTTTACACGTTTTAATACTGACAGGTTTCCGCTAAACGATTCGCGGAGGTCTTCTTGGAATGCTAAATAGGCACCTATATTTATTCTACGTTCCTGATTTATATCGATAGTGTACCTTCCCGTGACATGGAGGTCAGTCTATGAGTCAACTTCCTTCATTTATTCTCATCACATTTTAATAAAGAGAGTTCTAATAAAGTCTGGACACCTAAACAAGGCTTTATAATTAGATAAATTGACACGAAGTATTTAAGTAATTTATTTATTCTAGAGAAGTTAAGGCATGCGATTCGAGCAATCTACGCTTCAAACACGCGGGACGCGAAGCGGGAGTGTCAGCAACGCGAAACTTTTCCGCTAAAAAGTACCCTACTATAATAATTAGTAAGTGTGCAGTGCGCCATCGCCATTGAGGTGCCATTGCAGCGTCCGCCGCGCGGCTGACGCGTTCCGCATCCCGCGTGTTTGACGCGCAGTACCCACTCTCGACGTTGGTTATTAGTAGATATTATACTGAGGTAACTAGCTTCCGCCCGCAGCTTCAGACGCGTTTTTCTGAAATAAAAAGTATATTTCATTCTGAAATTTAGCTTAGATACTGAACTTAAACTGAAATTTAGTTTAGATAAGGTTCTAGCCCCTAGAACCTTATCTAAACTAAATTTCAGCCCGATCCGTTCAGTAGTTTCGGTGTGAAGAGATAACTAACATCCAAACTTTCAGATTTATAATGTTAGTGTGATGCGTTACATTACTTCGTCTACCGCTCGTACGTACAAATATTTTTCCCAAGAGTAGAACCTACAACTACGTGCATCACAGTAGGACTTTCTCCCACTACGCTACTCAGGTCGTCGTAGGTACCCTTCCGTTTAAAGATGTTTATTTCTCAAAAAACAAAAAATTTCACTTATAATGAGATACAATAAATGTTAAAATTAATGCTTTATCTAAATATTACACCCTTTGACTACGGAACCCTAAAACACTACAACACAACAGACGCATACACAATTCTCAAGCATGCAATTAACTTTCAGATTAATTCTCAATTTAAACAGTTCCTCAGTTCAGTAATACACCTTCTTACAAGCTTATTTAACGGGCCGTTAAAACTAAGTGCTTTTAAGCATTATGCATTTGGTGCAACCCACCCGTATTATGCAATAATATGTATAGAAGGCATTGTGTCCGTCCGTATGCACAATATGCACATCCATTTCAGTCTTCAGTGCCGCATTGTCTTTTTATCTACATAAAAAATATAATTAATGCTTTGCAATGACTAGCTTATGCTCTCAGATTTACTCAGTGCACTGCTCATCGTGGTACCTAAATACTTCTTGCAAATATATTTAATTCCAACCATATCGCAGTGGGTACACGGATAAACAGGAATTACCCCTACACCCACCGGTGGGTGAAGCCAGTGGGTGCACGAGTCGCGGGTCATACAAATTTAGTAGATTTGTCAAATATTTAATATTTGTCAAATAGAATTGTCAAATATTTAAACGAAAATTAAGAACTAAGAAAAATGGAAACGAGTAAAATAATACCTAACCTAGTAACAATAACTTCCTCCTCTCTCCATATAAGGCAGGTACAAACAATCAATTACTAATAGCACTCATTAATACCACGTTTATTAATAAGTCCTTAAGGTGTGTTTAGTTTAGAGGAAAGCTTAGCAGGTATAATTATTTATTGTCGTTCTATAGTGATACGATTTATGCCATATTTATCCCGGGGAACTTCGAAGCCAATATAAAAAAACTGTATTCGTCCCATTCGTCCCACATTAATCATGACAAACCGACTATGATGGTATTTGATGCTCCACGAAAATGGAAATGAAAAGTTTTTATTTCTTTAAGCTTACAAATAAGCACTTAGACAGGTCATATTTTATAGTTCACTTCAATTTTTTGTCCACCAGTGGAAGAAGTGAGAAGAAACCACTAGTATGTTCATAACTTATGTGTCTAGTACATTTGATTTGCTTATCTGTAAGTTAGTAGATTTTGAGTAGGAGCAAAACTCGTTCCAAGCTTTTTTTGAAACAGGCCTAGCCTAGTGTAGGGGTCATTGTAAATGTTTATATCCACATAAAATAGTAACCAATCAAATCTAAGACCTAGTCCTGTTTTCATGAAAGGGTGTTTTTTGTAAGCCCTTTTGGAAATTAACTTTTTGTATTAAATTGAATGCCGTACCCATGATATATTTTATTTATAAAAATCTTACGTTCGTCCATCATTTTAGCTCCGCTTTCGGCCCAAGCTTTTTTTATTAACAAGTTATATAGTAGGTAACGTATTGTATTATGTATATCAGTCATCTAGTACCCATAACACAAACTCTCCTTACTTGGGGCTAGATGATGTTGTGTGGATTGTCCAGCATTATTTATTTATTTTTAAGTTGGTTTATGGCTTTTAAACACACAGATTATCATTTTATTTCATTCAATGAATTAGCTTGTTTCAATTCCGAACTCTTGAATTGCATCTAAAGTTGTAAAAAGCTGAAAGCTTTATCCTTGAAAAGAAACCGTTCAGCATTGCATACATGTTTTTGATAGACAGAATGGCGGAGAAATAAATTAAATATTAAAGTCATTTAAAACGGGATATTTAACATGATTTGATTTAAAACCATTTTCACGCCGCTGAAAAAGATCATACACTACCTGCGCACGCCTAAAGACACGTTCCCACTTGAGAAACCAGGGGTGTACAAGATCGATTGCAGCTGTGGAAGTGTGTGTGGCTCCTATATAGGCCAAACGAAGCGAACTATCTCCTGCAGAGTAAAAGAACACATACGAGCAGTTAAGAATCTGGCAACCGAGAAGTCTGCCATAGCGGAACATCTTCTCGAGTCAGGTTCCAACCACTGGATCGAGTTACATAATCCACAAGTAATCTCAACAGAGCGACACTACATACCAAGAATGGTACGGGAGGCTATTGAGATTACGAAACACAGGAACTTCAACCGAGAAGATGGCTTCCAATTATCGGGAACCTGGAACTCTGTTGTGAGAATGTGCAAAAACGGCAGAAGTGATGTACCAACCGCTTCGCGTTCTGATACCGTCAGTGTTGTGTGTCGTGATCTAGCTGCGTTCGATAATAGTGAAACCGGTGGTAGTGGCAACGTTCGTAGCAAAAGACAAAAAATGAGGGTAGATCGGTATGTCTGCCCATAAAAACTCGCAGTGCCTTCAGTTACTCCGTGATCATGGCGCATGCAACTGTGCCGAAATATTGGATAACTCAAAAATCAAATCATGGTAAATATCCCGTTTTAAATTACTTTAGTATTAATAACCATGATAGTTTCAAAAATTAAATATTTTCGAATCCCACGCCCACTCTCTGTTTGGTGGGATTACAAAGAGATAATGCGTTTATGATGACTTGATGACTGACTTGTGATATGAATTGCATAGTGATTCGTGTGTGGTCTAAACCAAAACAGACACGTATCAAAGGACACGTCGTTTTTGTGCCCATTTGTATTCCAAACAAAGACCCGTACATAATCTACCTAAAGCCAAAAAGAAGCTCTAAATATTTTCCGAGGAATTCAGATGATTATTTTATTAAAATTTAAAATACTTGGCGCCTTTGTTCCACGAAATAAAGGTGTCGCTCTATCGTCCCACTTTGATACTATGAAACAATTATGAAAAGCATTGTTTTTTACTCAGGCTAAAAGCACCCATTATTTTTTTTTATTTATTCACATTCATGTAAACTGTTTTATCGGGCACACCCAATACAACAGAGTACTTAAGTTTAATATTAAAATTAGGAATCGTTATCTATAATTATATTACAGAAAAACAAAACAAAAAATCGTAAAGACAACCTTAATTAAATGTACATTATAAAATCACACATCAAATCAAAGATCATTACCATTTAAATATACAATAATAATATCAATAATAAACATTTAATTATAATTCCCTCCGACCAGGTGGGATGACGACCTGCGAAAGACTGCAGGTAGATGCTGGATGCGTCAAGCTGAAGACAGGGCGCTATGGCGCTCATTGGGGGAGGCCTATGTCCAGCAGTGGACTAATATAGGCTGATGATGATGATGATAATGATGAATTATAATTCGATCTTGTCATCCTACCTCGCTATGCACTCCGTATAACAATCTCGTCTATAATGGGATGTTTTGGTCCCTTGATAAAAAATATACTATTCGTTCGCTGTAATTGCAGCCAAAGTGGTTTTTCTCGGCAATTATTCCATTAGTCTTAGATACTCTTTGCCGTGCAACACTAGTTTAGTAAAGTACCTACCTACTAGGTACTACATATACGTATGTAATATGAAAATTGAATCCGACTTGTATTAATTGGCCAGTGCGATACAAAATTATGAATTGGTCATGGCCGACAGAATTAGCAACGGATTAGTTTGTAATTAATTTGAACATCTCCCAGTACAATGTTTAACATTTGACATCGCGACAGATTGGTCACAGGTAGAGGAAGAATAGATAGATCACTTCTATAAAAAGCTTCACTTAACTATAAAAGGATTTATGTATTTTTCTCGTAGCAGGGCACGTTATTCAATTAGATATGGAGCCTTCATTATCCTTCATAGCACATCGTCTATTCGCCTTTCATATACCTATTGTGGGAAGTTGGTACGTGTTGATCCCTCGATGTAAGATGATCCCATCAGATTGTGGTAAAAATATTAACGACATCAAGTACATAGTAAGAGGTATACCAGTTAAACGACAGTGGCGCCCTCATTTTTTATCTACTCTTTTTAAACGGACTGTAGCTTTCTTCAGTTAAACGTAACTTTTGACGCCCCCACCCCACCCCAGCTAACTAGCTAGTCCAGGTAAAGCATGGTTGTGCATGTGGCGAGTGCAAAATTATGTGTGATAATAAAAATTGTGTGCTTTTGATGTAAAGTAGTATATCGTACGTACACCGAGGTGTCCAAGATGATCCCTGGGTTCATCTTGGTATCCAAGATGAACCCAGGGATCATCTTGTGTACCAACATGATTACTTTGCATGTTTATAAAACTAACATGGATAGGTTTCTTGTTCGCTTCTTTAGCTTAGAAAGACTAAAGTGAAGAATATATCACTTTATTTTCTACTATAGGTATACTGTAATTTGAATGTTGTGAAACGCCCAAAAGTTGTAAGGTCTAGAGTCTAGACCTTAAAACTTTTAGGCGTTTCACAAAATGCTTTATTTTCTTTAGAGTCTAGACTCTAGACTCTAAAGAAAATAAAGCATTTAGATATTTGTTTAATTTTTGTAAGACAAAACTAATTGAAGTTTTTTTGTATAATGTAGTAAACTCGATTGATTTACTCGTATGATGTTCCAATAGTGTACCTACGTATGAAGTTATCTGTGACCAAGGTAAGAGTAATTTTAAAGTAATGGACCGTGAAATAGTCCATGGGCGTGGGTGGTACGGAGCCGCATAGAATAGACGTGGTGAATGGACCAGGGATATTGATGTCCCTTTGTACTGAAGAGGATGAAAGCTGATTAGCTGAGCGGATTTATGAGCTAAATAATAGCTAAATAACGGAGACTTTCCATAGATAGCTGGGAATAAAAGCCTTTATACTCGTATCTGTGTATTTATCTAGCTGGCAACCAAACGCTAAATCTTAACATCCTAGCCACACATGCTACAGCCATGAGTGGCCCCTTTTGATAAATTCCTCTATTAGATTCTTTTCTTTGATTTTCTCAGCCAGTCACCTCAATTTGCCTTTAGAGCTGTGACACTGCAGCTAACTACCTACCAGCACCTTAATAACTGTGAATTTAAAACTAAATTTAAGAAATTTAATTAACTAAATTGAGAAATGTTATTATAAGATTGACGACTTTTTAAATGATAAATTCTAACTTTTTAATGAAAATATATTATATTATAGAACTATTGCATGTTGTAATTACGGATTTTTTAAATATTTTATGACATTATTTCTATTGATTGATTTTCTTAACTTAAATAAGTTCTATAAGTTAAATAATAATTATAATAACAGAGACTGCATGCCATATCTCTCAATTTGTACACCGTAATCGGTAAAACATATTTGATACCTACCTGTTTGTAACATCTCAATAACACAATATGTTTATGCAAATAAATAATCTTTATCTTTATCTTTAACTATTACTATGGCTCTTTATTCCCGTACCTACCCAAAGGGTAAAACGGGACCTTATTAACACCCCTTCACCGATGATGTATTTCAATTGCCTCTTTTACATGAAATTCTAAAGAACAGAATAAAATAAATATTTAAGTGGGCTCTCATACAACAAACGTGATTTTTGCCGTTTTTACAGATAATGGTCCGGAACCCTTTGTGCGTGAGTCGGATTCGGACATGGCCAGTTTTTACTACGCCAGCCAGATACACTGACTCCCGACTTCCCTCACAATTTCAGACAGCAGGTGGTCTGTCTTATAGCTACCATATGGCCAATAAACCTTAATATGCTTACTTGGGTGATTCTGATTAGGCCCATTTCTAATACTTGGCATTTACAGCATGTAAGTGCCCGTAATAGACTTTACATCACCCGAGTATGTATTACCAAGTGCATATTATAGTCACCACTATAAGTTACAGTGTGTGTCACAAGAACGCGAGCTGAAAAAAAGAAAGTACCCAAATAAGTGAAGTGTAAAACCAACCTACGCGGTTTTTTTTACAGTAAAATTAAAATAAATTCCAGGGTCGTATGTCTGGTTGGAAATCGACCAGACACAAGAGGTGACGGTGAAGAGTGACGATGCCAAAGTGTCGCCCATTCACATGGGGCTATTTTTAGAAGGTGGGTGAACTGTCGACTTTGAAGGCCGTATGTCGTTCAACTCTTTAGTTTCCATAGGCACATGAAGGAAAAGCAAGGGGACATTAGTATGTCCCGGGTGAAATTGGTTACGCATGATAATTAACTGAACTACACTTCCCTGGGATCAAAAGTCACCGTGTGAATCCAGGATAACTAGGAAGGAAGCTATTCCTCTGTGAAATATGGTACCTACCACTACTACGGTTAATCAAATCAACAAATCGGTACTATGGTGAATCAAAATCCGTTCAGTCGTTGACGTGAAAGCTACGAAGAAATAACGTGAAAGGGCATATAATATACGAGCTGCGCCCCGCGGTTTCACCCGCGTGGTGATAGATATTTTGGATACTAAACAATATATCTTTATAAATTGTAGCCTATGTGTTATTCTGATGTATAAGCTATATTATTGTAAAGTTTAATTAAAATCCATTCAGTAGTTTTTACGTGCGTAAGGAAACATCCATCCATACTTACAAACTTCTGCGTTTATAATATTAGTAGGATGCGACTTTACTTAGCCTTTATAATATTAAATCTATAACCAAATCAAAGGTAGAGCTAATGGAAAAAATGTTACCAACTTCTTACTAGTAGTACTAGTACTACTAGTACTAACTATACATTAATTATTTATTTATTATTTATATGTATAAAAATCAAAAGTCAAAAATCATTTATTTCTTTAGGCTTACAAAATAAGCACTTATACAAGTCATATTAAATTATTAAATTTACATTAAATTAAATTTATACATTAAATTATTATCAAATAAAATTATTTTACTGTTCACTTCAATTTTTTGTCCACTAGTGGAAGAAGTGAAAAAGAAACCACTAGCATGTTCATCTCTTATATGTCTAAATACCTTTTACTAAGTTGTTCGACAGATATGGCACCTAATCACTAGTTCGTCAATGGTCATGACTTCATGACTGGGTTAACGAGGTCCGCCATTTAGGGCCCTTTATGGCCCAACAAAGTTAGATAGGTCGTTAACGACACATTGCGTATAAGGGATCCGCTTAGATTAAATCTCAACACATTTAATTTTACAGTTCATTCTCACATCCTATAGATGGACTACCTACTTGCGACCATCGCTTGCGACACTAACTTCTGCCTACTGCTTTGCATGGAATGTTCCTGGACGATCCCTTCATTTATAATATAGTTTTTTAGGTTATGTTGATCATGTGGTGATTCAAAGTCAAAGTCACTTCATTTCTCGCCTATGTGGCGCGGTGAGCGAAGACCCGCAACCCAGGAGGTTGCGGGTTGGATTCCCGCCTCGGTACAAATGTTTGTATGATCTAAAAATATTTGTACCGGGAATTCTGGACGTTTTCTAAATATAATAAAAAATATATATCTATCTACTAGTGGTTTCTTTTTCACTTCTTCCACTAGTGGACAAAAAATTATAATTATCAAATAACATTAAAATAATGTTATTTGATAATACATATATAATACATTAAAATAATGTTATTTGATAATACATAACATTAAAATAATGTTATTTGATAATCATGAATAGTATAAAATTTGACTTGTCTAAGTGCTTATTTTGTAAGCCTAAAGTTTTTTTTTTTTTTTTTTTAATTTTTGAATCTATTTCTAAAAGTATAAACCCATGTAAGAATGCGATTTTTCCCTTTTCTCTTCTTTAAAGAGGATGTAACCAGCTAAAAGTATTCCATTCATCCAAACAAACTTTAGCATCTAACATTAGTGATGTGATGTTATAATATAAGTTGGTAACAGTACCTATTGCGTCATGGGGTTTAATTTGGGCAGTGCCCACGTCATACCTAATGGGTCCCGAGTACAATTGCCCGTAGTATCATAAAGGGTCTGTCAAGGCCACGTGGACCCTATATGGACTACGCGACGCAGAGCTTAATGGTCCATGAAATAAGATTGTAGGCACAGCGTGAACAAACGGGAAGTAATTTTATATTTTATGTATATATATTGGGAAGCATGCGCTTTTTGTTCACCCAAAAAGTGCTTAGCGCTAAAGAAGTTTTCACTTCAAAAATTTGAATCACAAGAGCTACCTCTACATTGTTTGCAACAGCCTGCAGTTAGAATCCATCAAGGCTGGGCAGTGAATGTCTTAAAACCTAGCTGTTGCACACGAAACTTAGCATGTTCATAATTATGAACTGTACTTTGCACTAAAAAAAAGTTTGGATCAATCGTAGGTAGCGGCTGAAAATGGATCACATTGCTAAAAAAGATTCCGATTGGCCATTAGAAAATCAATACAATACAAAAATACTTTATAGTACACCAGTTACAGATCATTATAAAAGACATCACATGATACAAGTACAATGGGCGGCCTTATCACTTAGAAGCGATCTCTTCCAGGCAACCTTTGGATGGAAAGAATTATGTGAATTTAAGAAAAATCTAATCAGTAAATAGGCACCACGTAATGCCCTTGGGCCGAAAAATGGCCAAAAGGCCAAGCGCGTCGCTCTATCAAGACATTAATAACCAAATTGTACCTATTACCTACCTCCTTGTGTTAGGCACATCAGGTATTCAATTCAATCTGATAAAAACTTTAAAATTAAATGAACAATGGTCATAGTTTCTCGAAGCTCGTTTAAAACTTCGTTATCTGATAGAATGCGAGGTTTTGGCGCCTTTGTTTTATTGCGCTGGGCGGGCCGAGAGGTGCTTATTTATGCACAACTTACCAAGAAAAATAATCCTACTAATATTATAAACGCGAAAGTTTGTGAGGATGTTTGTTGCTCTTTCACGCAAAAACTACTGAATGGATTTCGATGAAACTTCACAATAATATAGCTTACATATCAGAATAACACATAGTGACGGCCGATGTGGCGCGGTGGGCGAAGGTCCGCCTGCGACGCAGGAGGTTGCGGGTTCGATTCCCGCCTCGGAACAATTGTGTGTACGATCTGCAGATATTTGTTCCGGGTGTTCTGGTCGTTTTCTATGTATAATAAAAAATATCTATCTATATAATGTATTGTATTATGTATATCAGTTATCTAGCACCCATAACACAAGCTCTGCTTACCATGGGGCTAGATAATGCTGTGTGAATTTTGAAATTTGTCCAGCATTATTATAGGCTACAATTCATAAAGATATATACTCAATACTCAAATATTGCAAACATGTTGTACAGAGGATCTTAAAGTTTAAAATGTTTTATAGGTACGGCAATAGCTATATTGTACATTATCCAAAATATCTATCACCATGCGGGTGAAACCGCGGGGCGCAGCTAATAATATATGCTATTAATATTAATATTGAAGACCTCTGTGTAGATACTTCTTTCAGCCCGCGGCTTCGCACGTGCGTTTTATAATTACCCATAGACTCGCAGAGACCGATATTCGACAATCTCGATATTCGATAAATCTGTGGTTAGGTATATAGGAATAGGCCCGTGTACCAGCCGCACCTTCTCGAGTGATTTAATCTTATTGCAAATTTCAGTTCAATTTTTTAAATTTATTAAATTTCTTAAAATCAGTTCAGTCACAAAAGCAGCAGACACACAGTACCTAATAGCTGTGGTAATAGTCTAGTTGCCACACTAGACTAGTAGGTACTACGTATGTATAATATGAATCCGAGAAAATAAATAAGATAAGAACTTTTATTGAGCGAATAAAACCTACTCAGGGCTATGTCATCATCACCTCAGAATCCTCAGATAATATAAATTAATATCTTTGGCCTTAACATGCCCACACCAATCAAAAAGCAGTTTTTAAGAATAAAGAACGCAGCGCGGCTTAGCCTGCCGGAAACGTTAAAAACTTTTAAATTGAAAAAACTGACTTGAAAGTCTCCTTTTCATAATTATTTCCAAGAAGCTTAGAAGAGATCGCTTTTTGGTAAAGCCGCCCATTGCCACATACATATAATGTATTTTTGTATTGTGTTGTATGATTTATCCTTGCTGACTAGTCAATATAAAAATATATCACTGGGAGCTTACTTTCCGGCCTTGTTGAGTAATGATAACCAAGAACTACTTTTTGTACAGTAAAGATGACTTTTACCTACATTGTTCATTACATAGCTTAAAAAAATTATATCCACAACAATTAGACTATTGTACATTTTACATTATAATTGTAATTGGCACAACAATTGTAAATAATAATTACAATACAATATAACTTTATTGCACCATCAATACAAAAAAATACTATAGGATCTTAATACTAACTATAACTAGTGGCACAATTGGCTGCCTTATCGCTAAAAGCGCTCTCTTCAAGGATAATTCAAAATCATGTACCTATAGAACACTTACAGCCCACCCTATAACTTATTTTGTTCTATCTATAAAATAATCAACCACAATTAAATGTATTATTATAAAAATTGATCCCAAAGGCCGAAAGGGAAACCCTGAAAGAGCTCGACAAGTTTTGATCCGTTTGATTTGTTCGGTTGGTACTTTTTTAAGAAGTTTAAAATTATTATCTATTATGGTATAGGTAACCAACAAATGGAGGTGTGTGTTCACTTTTCCGCTAAGCAGCACCTCAGATAAAAATTGTTTCAAGACTGATGTTAGGTATTTAGGTTACTGCATCTAGATGTTATCTGTTGCATTTCATGGCGGCGAGCCGTGATCCAAATTGTCTGCAAACATAAAACAACCATCTCGTAAATTGTCCTTAATTTAGCCCCAGAATATAACCTAGAGTCAGCGGCAGTTGGTCTGGCGTGGCAGAACACAGGTCTTACGAATCTAACCGACCGCACCATCCGTCCTCCTTCGTAGAATGGTCTTAGGAGACTATCCATATTTTTAGATAAATTATCCCCATTCAGATTTTATAAAACGTCGCCTCGCCGCCGCCGCCCCGGTAAGAACTTTTCGTAGAAAGATGTAGCCTTAGGGGTAAAAATTAGTTTTTCCACAAAACAGTCACATTTCTGGGGTCCGAAGACTAACCTAAGGTAAAACTTTTGAAACTATCATGATTATTACCACAAAAGTCATTTATAACGGGATATTAACCAAGATTTGATTTTTGAGTTTTTCAATATTTCAATACAGTCATGCGCACAGAATAACGGAAGACACTGTGAGTAAGTTTTTATTGGCAGAGATCTATCAAAAATCTATCATGGTAAATATCCCGTTGTAAACGAAGTCAGGTACCGACTTATAGTTTTCAGTCCAGAGAAGTTCACACCTAAGTAAACTGGGTGACGCATGACGTTACGTGACGTCACGACAGTGATCAAACAAGTGCAAATCATCAATGTCGTCACTAAGATGCCACAGCAATATCCGTAGTGTGTACTTCGTCTAATAATTTGTCTAGTCTAGACTTAAGTCTGTTTGGTTTAATTCAACCACAAAATTGTAACTGAGTAGAATAAGCCGATGATTTATTAGCTTCGCTGAGTGAACGGTGCTTACTAACTAACTAGGTACTCACATAACTACCTACTTATTATCTTGGCGACAATGATTGACTTATCGATATAATTTGAAATATTTTAGAGATAGTTTTGCTTTTGGCAAAAATATCTTTATTATTTTTGGAGCTGGAGCAAAACACGACAAATAGTGGTAATACAAACTTCTACCTACATTAAGCGATAGTTACAGAAGTACTTAGACTGTGTTTTATATAAGGAGAAGAAACATTAAATCAGATACGTATCTAGAAATACAAAAATTAAGGGCACACGTATTGATGAAACCTTTGTCTGGCGATAGATAGTCACCAGGGCAGGCTGTGAATCCAGATGAGAATCGGCGCCGCTGTTGTTTGCGTACCCTTTGATAATTATTCACAACGTGTCATGTACTAGGTAGGTATAAAAACCTATGTGGTTCTCATAAGGGCTGGACTGGACTAATCAACAAACAATCTATCTCAAATTCAGATATTTAGCTAGTGGGTAGTCGTATATTCCTTTTCCCGCCAAGATTTGCCGCACCAATCTGGCGCGCGACGGCTACGCGCCTGCCGCCATCTTTAAATCCATAGACAACTAGACTAGCTGAAAAAAAATCTACACTAATCGTAATCGAAGAACGCGCCTTTCTCCGACCCTTTATTTGCAATAATTATTTATGTAAGTAGTGCTTTTTGAAAGGTGAGGTACCTTGGCACTGGTAATATAAACTAAAAAAAACATTTATGATTTCAGAAACAACATCGTAGACTGACATTCTCTGCCTGCGGACATGCTATAGGTACGAGACTACCTATATGTAGCTATAGAGCAAGAGGTCCTTTGATATGAGTTGTAGTACCTATTAGGAAGCATCTCACATCTCAGTCTAGTCAATGTAATGAAGCAAATTGAATGATTATGGGTCGCATGTTACCATGATGTCATTACACGGTCTATTGGCATGGAGAATCTATTGGAGCAGCTTCTTATTTGCATACGAATGCACTCCGGCGCAGGAAGTCAATGCATTGTCAAATAGCTTCAATGAATAGGAAATCGGGACGCACAGCATTTTCATAACATAAGGAACTTTACGACGTTTTGCCTATCTAGATTTCTAAGAAGAATATCTTTGTTCAAGAAGAATATCTTTATTTAGGCTGAATAAGTAGGTAAGCTAAAGGTAAGCTATGTATTATGGAACAACCAAGTAAGGTGGTACCGTAGTTGGTTGTTCCATAATAGCTTACTACCTATCGAAAAACATATGTTTATATTTTTTTCCGGATTGAATAATTTTGATACATCTAAAACTTCTTACTATTCTAAGGTTTTTGTTATTATAGTGCGTAAGCCCTCGCACGCGGGGTGAGTATTATTTAATCTCTAAGAAATTAAATAGGTAGTATCCTAAAAAATACAATTTCGACGGGACTTGAACCTTTAAAGTTACGTGGCTTTATGTTTCTTCAAGTGAAATATCACTAAGCTTCAGCCAAGTAACAGTCTTATTATGTAGAATCTAAAGCAGAGAGAGTGACATCACTGGCGCCGCCACGCACCAATTGTTGGCAATTGTCTCGTGCTGGAGACGCTCACGCAATTTTACAGCCTAATGAAATCATTGTAACTAAATAATAATTGTATTGCTCAGAGCTATTCACGCTCATTTTATTTTACGACCCGTCCCTTGAGTTGATTCTAACAGTTTTAACTAAGTACACAAATAAATAACGGAATGATTTCATCACCCAATAGGGACCTACTTCTGATGACTTCGCTGGTTCTTTACTTCCATAGTTATACCTACCTATACAATAAATTAAATAAATAAAATTATTAAAAATTATAAACAAATCACAATAAAAGTCATATATCTACTAGGTAACCTATACAGAGAAATCATTAGACAGAAAAAACATAAGGTTGGTACCTACTCTCTAGTTATATAGGTGCCTACATTATTGATTGATATTGATAGATATAAACCTGCCCACTGGTAGCGGAGAAAATGATTCAGATATAAAATGGATCACTCTGTAGATACATTGATTTTATTATGGTAGGTAGATACGATAATGTGTTTCGTCTGGAGGTCATCGCACTCATCAATCAAAACATTTGCATCAATTAGTTTCAGAGTCAACTGCAGGGCACGAAGAAATAAGATATCTTACCATATTGAAGTTGTGGCCCTTAATTGGATGCATGCACGTGATTAAACGGGTTAAATTACGATTAATCTTAACTGTGTTGTCTCTACTTTGACTAGACTATTTATAATAATATTATCTATCTACTTATATTTCCCATCAAGCTACACCTAACTCATAATTAACATAATGAAAACACTTAGATAATCTTACAGTTTTCTACATTGAACAAAGTGGTCCAAGTAAGTGTTAGATGTAGGACCTTGCACTTACTTGGGCATTCTGTATATTTTATTATTGGTGGGATCTATGTGAAAGTTAGCAGATGAAATTTCAATGTTAAAAATTACCTTGCCTACCTTTACCTGTATCTATCAGAATAAATTTCATTTCATTTCATTTCTAGCTGTAGATACCTAAAACAACAGCTGAGCTAACCAAATCATTTTTTTTTTAAATGTTTACACTAATTTCGGTTATCCGCGCGCACTGAACATGAAAAGATTTATTTCGCGCTGCGATTTGCGAATTGATTGTCGCGCGCTTATATTTGTATTTAGCGCGCCAAGTTTACCATCGACACTATTGAGAGCTACAGCCCTTTTTCTAGTTTTCCACGAATCTAACACTTTTTTCTTCTGTGGCAATGATGAGTCTGTGGTAAAAATCAGTATTGTCTGTAGTTAAATGTTAGTTCTCAACAACGAGTTTCAATGACAAACGACTTGTTTTCCATGGTCTCCTTTGTGTTGGTTAGTCAAAATAAATATACATCTCCTTAAGGAACCATACTACGTTTTGATTGGACAAAAAATAAAACTTCAAAAATTTTAAGCCAATGATAATACGTATCTTAGCACAGTCAACGAAAACAAACCATGTGCTAACATGGCGATTTTACATATTTCTTCGCATGTCTTGTAACAGATTTATTGCGTGGCTGTTGTTATGGAAATACTGTTTTATTGTGTGAATATTTCTTTTTGACAAATTTTCTTCGTATCACTAACAGGAAATAACACTGCGGGAAAATGAGTGTTGACGCCTATGGTCCGAGCTCTCAAACGCTCACATTTTTAGACCCTGAGGAATCAGATCTTATCGGAGCTGATACGCAGGGATCCGAGTTTGAGTTCACTGACTTTACTCTCCCGTCCCAGAGTCAAACGCAAGCTTCCCAGCATGACCACGGTCTCATATCTTCAAACCAGGTGAGTGATAGTTCGTTTGTTGTTTGCACCATAACCTATGAATCATCGGTTGCCTTTCGTAAACCTCGAGTTTGTTTTTCTTATCGGATTTATTTTATACAGGTGAATGGTTTGGCGCGATTAGAGCTGACTTCGAAAGTATCCAGTGTGACCAATGCGTTGACGGAGCTGCAGTTTGAGGAGGAAGACGAGGCTCTGTACAGCAGCAAGGAACTGCCCGACCATGCGTGCAAGTACTGCGGAATACACGACCCCTCCACTGTGGTTATGTGCAACATTTGCAACAAGTGGTGTGTTTTCAGTATTATAAAATCACTTACATAAAAGGTGACCTTGAAGTTCACAAGCAACTAGCCTCAGAAGTGTTATCTACTAATCAACAAAATATAATTCAGTTGCGGTTTGATGATTGGGTGACCTGAATCTAAAGAATATCACAATTGTACATGACATCAAAATGTGCCTATCAACATTACAAGAAATTTATTTAAAAGAATTTGCCTAAGTATTGATAAGTATCCATTATACAATTTGATATGACTAGGTTCTAAAGAGTTAGTTGCACAAAGAAAATATATCAGAGTTAGAGTATAAATGATGTAAAGTCAATTTATAATGAAACCTTCAAAATAAACTAGTATGTGATTAAAAGGTTGTTGTTTACTTTTACTTAACAAATGTGTGTTGTAGGTTCTGCAATGGGCGCGGCAACACCTCTGGTTCCCACATCATCAACCACCTGGTGCGAGCTAAGCACAAGGAGGCTGCACTGCACCGCGACGGCCCCCTCGGAGAGACTCTGCTTGAGTGCTACTCCTGCGGTGCTCGCAATGTGTTTGTGCTTGGGTTCATTCCTGCGAAGGCTGACTCTGTTGTTGTGTTATTGTGCCGGTATGTGTTTTATTGAGTTATCCATGAGTAAGTTAACACTTTGAGTGCTGAAAACGCACGGTGTGAGTTTTCTACAAGTGACTAATATGCGTAAATCCACACTAGCGCGGCGGCTGAGAAAATACAGATCTTTGTGACTCAGCAGAGCTGTAATATTTTTCGAACGAAACGCGTGTGCGGCGCAACACAACCGCTGTGTAGAGCGGCAGCACGAATTTTTTAGGTAAAAAAAAAGATCGCAGTCGTCGAAAAACGCAGTCAAAGTGTTAAGATATCCCTATAGGAGTGGCAACCTTTCAATGGCAATATGTACCATGATATGAGTATTGAGCTTTCTCATCTAGAAATCTTTCTGAGTGACTTTTACAATCCCTTAAAAAGTCACTGATTAAAAATAAATAAATAATGCTGGATAATCAATACTGCATCATCTAGCCCAAGCTAAGCTGAGCTTGTGTCCTGGGTACTAATTAACTGATATACCTTATAGATTACATTACTTAGATATTTTTTAAATCAATATTTGATCAAATCTACTGGACATAGGCCTCCCCTGATAAGCACTTTATTGGCTTTTATAATTTTATGGTAACACAAAATATTCTTGGCTTGGCCTGATGGGGCTTTAGCGGATCAACATCCACAATCAGGCTATAAACAAGACATCTCATGGTATAACTAAAAGATTTAATAATCTGTATAAGTTGTGTTAGTTACTCTATTTATAACTCGAGAACGGCTGAACCGATTTGACTGAAAAGTGGAAAAAGCTTATTATCTTTTTTTTATGCCTCTAAGGCACAACAAAGTTCGCGGGGTCAGCTAGTAGTAAATGTTATTCAACCTGTGTACATTTCAGTCAACCATGTGCAGCACAGAGCTCGTTGAAGGACATGAACTGGGATCAGGAGCAGTGGAAACCTTTGATTGGTAAATAGCACATTCTATCCAAGGGATTTTTGAAGATTTTAATAGCCTATTGAATTCTATCACCATTAAGGCACTTTTACTTTACTAAATAAATAAAAATAAATAATGCTGGACAATTCACACAGCATTATCTAGCCCCATGGTAAGCAGAGCTTGTGTTATGGATACTAGATAACTGATATACATAATACAATATATTACATAGATAGATATTTTTTATTATACATAGAAAACAACCAGAACACCCGGAACAAATATCTGCAGATCGTACACACAATTGTTCCGCGGCGGGAATCTAACCCTCAACCTCCAGCGTCGCAGGCGGACATTCGCCCACCGCGCCACATCGGTCGTCAAAATTACTAAACATGGATGTTAGCTATTCCAAATAATGCAGTCCATACCAAATTAACAGGCATTAACCTCTAAAACAGATGGATATTGCCTAAACTAAACAACAATTCATGCTGAGTCGTTGAGAACACTCCTTAATAAGCAGATTATAAGTGAAAGTCTGATTATACCTTATCTGTGATAATGTGGTGTTGTCTCATATAATTAATTTACATAATTTTATGATGCAGCTGATCGAGCCTTCTTGTCTTGGCTGGTGAAAGTGCCGTCGGAGACGGAGCAAATGCGCGCACGGCAGGTTTGTAAAATATAATCACAGAACATTTCGCTTACATTCATAAATATAAAGTATTGTATTTGTTTATTTGGTTCTACGTTGGTAGAAAATGCAGGGTAGTTTTGTATTGTAAATATGTATGTTTTAATGAGTTCTGTTATTTATTGTCTGTGCACTACCAACCCGTTTTTTTTATCTACATATTTCTCCATCCCAAAGTTGCCTCAGATATAAGATTGTGGTTTATGTACATTTTTTGTACATTAAAATGTTAATACATTCATTAATTATGAATATTATCAATGCAAAGTTTATTTATTGGGTGTTACTGAAGCACAATAGTTGCTGATGGTTTTTTTTTAGGATTTAATTAGTTCTAAACCTGCATTAACATAGCTACTTTACTTATGGCTACTTTTTATCCATGAATGACGCGAGCGAAGCCGCATAAAATATATTGAATTATTTTAGCTTACCCTTAAAATTATAAAATAACCTCTGCCGTATAAGGACAACTACCTAACGCGTGGATAAAACAGCACTTAAGGAAAATGTAGCTATTGAAAGAAAAAATTAAATATGTTAATCTGCATTGCTAAGTTTACTTCTTTCACCATCATCAGCCTTCACTAGTCCACAGCTGCACATAGGCCTAATGAGCCGCAACCGGCGTCTGCCTGTCTTTAAAAAATCCATCCACATTGAATACTAAATCTGTGTCCATATTTACACTGGTTTTTGTATTACAGGTAACGCCCCAACAGATAGGTCGTTTGGAAGAGCTCTGGCGGGACAATGTTGACGCTACCTTTCAGGATCTAGAGAAACCTGGGGTTGACGAAGAGCCACATCAAGTTCTTTTGCGGTAAATATCACTAAAAATCCATCGTAAGCGCAAAACCGAGTGTGAATGAATTATGGATTGCTTGCCAGAACTTTTTTACTTCATGCGAATGCCGAAAGTACGCAATAACGCATCAATGCATTTACAACGAAGAATCTGTCCGCCGTAAAAGACCCTGGTGTCAGTCAATTCAGTCGCCCCGTTACCACGACCGCTGTAACGCAATGAAAACGTATTAAGAAATAAATAAAATGTACGCGATAAATAAATAAATAATGCTGGACAATTCACACAGCATTATCTAGCCCCATGGTAAGCAGAGCTTGTGTTATGGGTACTAGATAACTGATATACATAATACATTACATAGATAGATATTTTTTTATTATACATAGAAAACGACCAGACCACCTGGAACAAATATCTGCAGATCGTGCACACAATTGTTCCGAGGCGGGAATCGAACCCGCAACCTCCTGCGTCGCAGGCGGACCTTCGTCCACCGCGCCACATCGGTCGTCAATATCGTCAATAATAAGTGACTAAATGTACTGAATTATGCCTCATCATTTCCAGTTATGAAGACGGCTATCAATACCAAAACATCTTCGGTCCACTTGTGAAGCTCGAGGCGGACTATGACAAACGGCTCAAGGAGTCCCAAACGCAGGAAGGCATTGAGGTCCGTTGGGATGTAGGCCTCAACAAGAAGACTATAGCTTACTTCACCCTCGCCAAAACTGATAGCGATATGAAGCTTATGCATGGCGATGAGTTGAGATTGAGGTAAATATATATTTTTTATCGTAATAACACATTAATGTTATAGAAAATTGAACGTTTAAATTGATGTTTGTTACTTCTTCATGCCAAAACTAGTACAGGAAGGCTATCACGCTATTTAATACATAACGTAGGTTGCCTGGAAGAGATCGCTTCTAAGCGATAAGGCCGCCCATTGTACTTGTCACATGTAATATCTTTCATTATGTTCTGTATCTGGTGTACAATAAAGTATATTTTGTATTGTATTGTAACGTAACTCGCGTTATCAAAAGGCTACTAAACTAACTCGGCGTCATTCGCGCTAAATTTAGCGTAATAATGCTGATACCGCGTGAGTTTAATAGCATGGTAGCCTTGCTGCGTTATTACGCTAATTTTAGCACGTGAAATGGCGCATTTTTACGTGAATAACGCGTGAAAAGGCGTTATTCACGGTAAGATCTCCCGTTACACGCGTTATTTGCGCTAAAATTAGTAATAACGCTGATAACGCGTGTTACCTTATGTGTTAAATAGCGTGGTAACCTTGCTGGGACTGGGTTGAATTTTGCAAAGAATTATGTTTGTTTAGACCTGGAATACACATTGGCTACTTTTACCCTTTTTTACCTTCAAACGTTTCCATAGAAACGACGCGATCGAAACCGCGAGTAGATCCTGGTATCATTATAATTAAGGTTAGAGGTCCTTGCCCAGCACTGAGCCTAATAATGTTCAATGAAAGTTAACTATCGTCGATAAATATCTACTTGACTACCAGGCTCCAGGGAAGAATATATCAAAATGACCTCGCATTGTCAAACATTGCGTAAAGCATTGAAATTTGATAAATAAGTTTCGAATATTTTACGCATTCGATGACGATATCACGTAATTTATCACAATTCTACCATTGTCAATAATCCCCGTGCTAGGCCTATTGATGTTAAGTGTTGTTAGATTACGTTATCGTAGTAGCTGTATAATTTGTAGTAGTTAATTGCAATCCAATATGTAATAGGAATTTGTTATAGTTAATCACCAACTGTTCAGACAAGGCTAAAGAATGTTGTTGATAGTGAATAAACCTTGTGGAAATATACTGCCACTATGTGCTGTATATGGAATAAGCTAGTAAGGTCTCGCCTCATTTATCGATCTGAAATCGATTTACGGTAAAAAAAAGCGTAATCATCATCATCAGCCGACGAGTCCACTGCTGGACGTAGACCTTCCTCAATAAGCGCCATAAATGAAAAAATGAAAATGAAAAGTTTTTATTTCTTTAAGCTTACAAATAAGCACTTAGACAGGTCATATTTTATACTATTAACTTATTTTATAGTTCACTACAATTTTTTGTCCACCAGTGGAAGAAGTGAGAAGAAACCACTAGATGTTCATAACTTATGTGTCTAGTACATTTGATTTGCTTATTTGTAATTTGTTAGATTTTGAGTTGGAGCAAAACTCGTTCCAAGCTTTTTTATCTTCTAAGTAATCTAATATTTTGTAATAAGCTTTTTTACAAAGAATATGTTTCACAATTTTTTTTAATTTATTTAATTATAATTTTTGCAACTCACTTGGAGTTTTGTTGTAGAAGCGTATACATTGCCCTTTAAAAGATACATTTATCTTGTGTAGCCAAGTTGTGGGCACAGCGAGTTTATACATAGCGTCCTGTTTCAGCTTGACGCATCCAGCATCTACCTGCAGTCAAAGTCTAGTGTGCAAATTGCTTCGGTCTTATTAACTCGCCTCGGACAATCGCATTTATTATGTGAACATAAAGGTTCACGCGCTCACGTCCAAACCACTGCCGCACAACACTCAATTAGTATTTAAACAGGACTTAAACTCATTACATTTAAATGCAACATTAAAACGTGCAAATGAAATGTCGCATGATTCCTGTATACTGTTCACGGTAGAAAACCCGTAACAAAAGAATTACAAATTATTCACACTTCGTTTGGTCCAGGTATCGAAGCGAAGTCGCGGACAAAAGCTAGTTAGCAAATCACTCCTGATTAGATCTGTCTCTGTTTTGATAAATATTTTGAGCAATTGTTCTTTCGTTATAAAAAATAAAAATAATAAAATAAAATTTTGCTGGACAATTCACACAGCATTATCTAGTCCCATGGTAAGCAGAGCTTGTGTTATGGGTACTAGATAACTGATATACATAATACAATACATTACATAGATAGATATTTTTTATTATACATAGAAAACGACCAGAACACTCGGAACAAATATCTGCAAGATCGTACACACAATTGTTCCGAGGCGGGAATCGAACCCGCAACCTCTTGTGTCGCAGGCGGACCTTCGCCCACCGCGCCACATCGGTCGTCAATCGTTATAAGTTAATTAAGTTAGGTATTTGTCTTACTGTTTTTATTCTGTTCTGCAGCAGCAAATAAATGGATGTCTATGTCGAACCCCCGAATACTCGAATGCATCTCAGGTTAAAGCACGTCTCAAGTGACGATTTTCTAACAAATTTTCATTTAAAACTGTCAAAAAATGGCTACTAGCGACGTGCTTAAATCTGAGATGCGTGATAAATCAAATAAATAAAGTTTCACCTCCATTCCAGATACGTGGGTGAGCTCCACAAGGCTTGGTCCGGCGTCGGCCACGTGATCAAAGTGCCCGACAACTACGGCGATGACGTGGGCCTGGAACTGAAGAGTGGCGCGGGCGCACCGCTCGACTGCACCTCCAACTTTGTCGTCGACTTTATATGGAAGAGCACTTCATTTGACAGGTACCATTATTTTTGGGATAGTATCCTGTCCTGTGTGCTCAATCTCTCATGATGTTCTGGACGGGCTCGATTGAGAGACCACGATCTCTATATGCAAACAAGGCAAGGGGCCAACGTGCTCTTGAGTGGAGACCACGACTCGGTAAACGTAGTGTAGGAAGCCAAACGACCAGGTGGGATGACGAGCTGCGAAAGACTGCAGGTAGATGCTGGATGCGTCAAACTGAAGACAGGGCATTGTGGCGCTCATTGGGGGAGGCCTATGTCCAGCAGTGGACTGCTATAGGACGATGATGATGATGATATCCAGCAGTCGACTAACAAAGGCTGATGATGATCTATATAATGTCTAAGGCAGCATTCACTCATTGAACGAATTAAAATTGGTATGTAATCTGACAAAGTGGACAGTACATTATATTGTTTACTACCTACCTACTGGTAGACTACGTGTATAGGTTTTTTGTTCCTAAATATTGACATATTATTTGAAAACATGAACCTAGAATTCCTATACAAGTTAGACCCAGTAATTACCAAGCAGCCTATGCAGTCATAGCTTTTGTAAATTAACAAAGATTATACTAGTCCATTGTGTGTGTTATGGTGGTCCTAAACAACCTATTTTAATGCACAAAAGACTAGAAGTTCCCCAGAAGTAAAAGTTTATTAATTATTTTATTTTATTAGCTAGAATTCCGCTCATAACTGACCAACACTTGAAAGAGTGATCAAAACGTCTCACCCCATCAAAAGCCGTCGTACTGTGTAGATACGGACTCCCCAAAAATACCTGAAAAACCTGATTCAATTTATCTTCTTTCAGGATGCAGCTAGCCCTGCGTAAATTCGCTGTGGATGACTCCTCAGTATCGGGCTACATCTATAGACGGCTCCTGGGACACGAGGTGGAGGAGGTTCTGTTCCGTGTGCACCTGCCTAAGCATTTTAGTGCACCCAACCTGCCAGACCTCAACCGCTCTCAGGTAATATTCTACTGCTAGTCTTTTCCTTTGTGAGGACCACCTGCTAGTAAGACATCAGTATCATTGACGACCTCTGTGGCGCGGTGGGCGAAGGTCCGCCTGCGATGCAGGAGGTTGCGGGTTCGATTCCCGCCTCGGAACAATTATGTGTACGATCTGCAGACATTTCCAGGTGTTCTGGTCGTTATCTATGTATAATAAAAAAAATAATTATGAAATGTATTGTATTAGGTATAGCAGTTATCAAGTACCCATAACACAAGCTCTGCTTAGCTTGGGGCTAGATGATGCTGTGTGGATATGGTCTAACATTAGTTATTTATTTATTGTTAGTTCAGTATGGTCGGAGGATCCAGCTAGTACAAGATCCTGAAGGCAAGAGGCCCCAGCAATTCAGTGCACTACAGCTGCCGGGCTTTAAACACTTTGAATAGATAGTAGACTATACAAAAGGCTCGATACGCTACGACTTCGCAGTAGGCGTAACTTAGGACGCCCTCCGGCCGGCAGTTGATGGATGTGGCTGAAGACGACGCTAAGGCTGTGATGCCTATTCGGAAGGCCTATTTTATTATTTTACAAAACCAGAATTGATATGTCGTATGATACGCGGTGTGAATATCGTAATCAAACGAGATGCAAAGAGAGACTTCTTACAACCTATTTTCCAAGTAAACATTTTCTAGCCCATTATGAAAATTGATGTTTCAATTCTAGGTATACGCAGTGAAGCACGCCCTACAGCGTCCACTGTCCCTGATCCAAGGTCCGCCCGGCACCGGCAAGACCGTCACCTCCGCCACTATCGTGTACCAACTGGTCCGTCAGAATGGCGGGCCCGTCCTCGTGTGCGCGCCCTCCAACACCGCCGTCGACCAGCTCACGGAGAAGATTCACAAGACCGGCCTGAAGGTGGTCCGTCTCTGCGCCAAGTCGAGAGAGGCTATGGAGTCTTCCGTGTCCTTCCTGGCGCTGCACGAGCAGGCGCGCGCGCTGGGATCAGCCGATAGTGAGCTTAAGAAGCTGACGAGATTGAAAGAGGAGGCGGGGGAGCTCTCCGCCGCCGATGAGAGGAGATACCGCGCGCTGCGGAGATTGGCTGAGAGGAGGCTCCTGGATGCGGCCGATGTGGTGTGCACGACCTGCGTCGGTGCCGGGGACCCGCGCGTGGCGCGCATGCGCTTCCAGTCGATCCTCATCGACGAGGGCATGCAGAGCACGGAGCCCGAGTGCATGGTGCCCGTGGTGCTGGGCGCGCGCCAGCTCATCCTGGTGGGCGACCACTGCCAGCTCGGCCCCGTGGTGATGTGCAAGAAGGCGGCCAAGGCGGGCCTAAGCCAGAGCCTGTTCGAGCGGCTCGTGGTGCTCGGCATCCGGCCCTTCCGGCTCGAGGTGCAGTACCGCATGCACCCCGAGTTGTCGCGCTTCCCCTCAGACTTCTTCTACGAAGGCTCGCTGCAGAACGGCGTCAGCGCGGAGGAGCGCCGCCTCGCGCGCATCGACTTCCCCTGGCCCCGCGCCGACCGGCCCATGTTCTTCTATGTGACGCAGGGCCAGGAGGAGATCGCCGGCTCCGGCACCTCCTACCTCAACCGCACGGAGGCTGCCAACGTTGAGAAGCTGACCACGCGCTTCCTCAAGGCGGGCGTGCGGCCCGACCAGATCGGCATCATCACGCCGTACGAGGGCCAGCGCTCCTACCTCGTGCAGCACATGCAGTACCAGGGCTCGCTGCACGCCAAGCTCTACCAGGAGATCGAGGTGGCCAGCGTGGACGCGTTCCAGGGCCGCGAGAAAGATATCATCATAATGTCATGCGTGCGCTCCAACGAGCACCAGGGCATCGGCTTCCTGTCCGACCCGCGCCGCCTCAACGTGGCCCTCACGCGTGCTAAGTACGGCCTCATCGTGGTCGGCAACCCCAAAGTGCTGTCCAAGCAGCCGCTCTGGAACCATCTGCTAGCCTTCTACAAGGAGCGACGCGTACTCACGGAGGGCCCTCTGTCCAACCTCAAAGAGTCCGCCATCCAGTTCGCGAAGCCCAAGAAGCTAGTGAACGCGCACAACCCCGGCTCGCACTTCATGTCGACGTCAATGTTCGACGCACGCGAGGCGCTCGTGCCCGGCTCGGTGTACGACCGCGCGCGCGCGCTGCGCGACCCGCTCGCCTACGTGGGGCCGGAGCGCGGACGCGGCGCGGCGCTGGCGGGCGTGCCCCCGGCCGCCTTCGCGCCGCACCGCGCCGGCGCCGCACCGATGCCTCCGCGCCGTCGGCCCGCGCCGCGCCTCAGCCAGGAGCCGCTGTCGCAGCAGGCGCCGCTGTCGTTGTCGCAGGGCGCCTCGCAGCCAGACTTCAGCCAGGAGTCGGCGGCGGCGGACTGCCCGAGCCAGCCGGACGGTCTGCTCTCGCAGGACTCCACGTACCAGGGAGGGTTCCGCGCGCGCTGCCCGCAGTACTGAGGCGCTGAGCGGGGCGGACCGCGCCCCGAGCCCCGCGCCGAGCCCGCGCCGTCGACACGCCCGCGCCGCGCCGAGCTCGCGACCTGACGAGGGACGAGTGTGGCGAGAGACTTCCGGACTAGGGAAATTAGAAACGACTCACGAGCTCGACACCCCTCGGAGGCGGAGAGGTCGACGTGTTTGGAATCAAATGTTTAGCTAAACTCCAACTATAGTCCGTCTTGTGACGCATAAATTCGCAACTTTATTATTCATAGAACTAGGACCGGAGACATGACTTCGCGTTAATCTGTCAGCAACTGAACACGCTAGAACGGTTTTAAAGGCCATTCAGGCAGCCGCTAACAATAACTATGCAATCAATACAGACTGTCGTGTCTGAGACTTGCCACTTGAAATCGACTAGTGCTTGAGAAGTACGCGATATGAACATCTGGAATCGCATATTAGGTTAACTTTATGTTTGTCTTGATAATGTCTTCTTTTAAATCGAATTAGGTCAGTAGAAATCGTAGATTCTATCATGGTTTGTTTTCGTCACTGGGTTCTTCATGAGGTATTTCATTCTTATCACAGCGTCAATTTTATGGAGTTTTTATTGTTTTCCATCATAAGATCTATAACATCACCTACTGTACAAGCGTTTAATCTGTGATGAAAGGGTAGTTTATAAATTAAATCTGGATGTAAATATTATTCGTCGATGTGTTACAATGTATTGTTGAATAGTCTGTTGGTAAAAAAAGATGTGATATTTTCTCATAAGTTAAAAAAACGCCACAATGCAATGATGGACAAAATTATGTCACAACGAAGAGTGAAAAATGATTGTAAGATAGTCTTGTACAGTTTGTATTTAAATGAAATCTGCCTTTTACCATGTTATTACACCTAACCACACTGTAAGTAGAAAGTACAATTTGCAACTTTTCACATACATACATTATAGTGCCTATGCAAACTATTTATTTTTGAAGGAGCTCCTGAACGGCTCCGACTAATTATGTACCTACTGAAGCAAAAAAGATAAAATGTTTGTAATGGCCAAGTAGTAATGGCTAGTAAAAAGGCTAAGTTTTTAATTTTCCCTAAAATGTGAGAGAAAATGTGCAGTTTACTTATACAATTTGTAAAATTGTTCTTTCATGTGACGGGAAATCAATAAAAACATCATAATTTAGTATAATTATCTGCTTTTTATTTTATACATTTAAAAACTGTATAATATTCCAATAATTAAATTCCTAATTCTAAAATAACATAGATAATAAAATAAAATATTAAGTTTCTTACATTAATAACATATTATAACAGTATTGCACTTAATAAATTTACAATCAGGCTGCTAATTAACAAAATATTAGTAAATGAGATAATAAGGATGGACACATTGAGATTACAACCCACGCACAACAATTTGAGCGATAGCTTTAAAATAATTCATTCCGTACCTAAATTGCCAAAAGGCGAGTTCTACTTAAAAAATACAGCCAATAAGCATAGAAAGTTACATATTGTAGCTGGCCTGTGCGACTACTAACATTAGAACCCTCATCAAGACTTGTATAGGTCCGTACGAAACGGTTTTTTTTATAGAGGCAACAGCATCTTGTTTTTAACAACGGATGCGGTTTATTTCAATAGATTGATTCAAGAGGACGGTTTATAAACTTTTAAAACATAGATTTCCATGAGGGCGAAGCCGCGGGTCTCGTTTAAAATAAGCTCTTAGTTTTAGTTCACTGAGGTAACGGCGGCGGCAGCACTGCTGCGTACGTAGGGTAGTGCGGGGCAAACCTGCCCGCGCTCGGGTCGGATACAGCTGTGGGTCTTTCCCCTTCCTGGATCGACCTGGCTGAGTATGCGCCTTGCTTGTAGACAGGTTGAGCTGGAATAGATAAATTTAGTATAATAAAATCGGAGGTAGCGCATAGATAATAAGTGTTATTCCAGTTTTCCTCCCTGATATCCCCCTCAAGCAGAAAACTGGAACAGAAAAAATAATCATTCTAGTTTCCCCCTTCAATATCCCCCTCAGGGGGAAAACTGGAATAATTGATGATAGTATTATTAAGATCATCATACTTTCTGGAGATTGTAAATAAAACGAGGAAGTGTCGTAGTCAGTTACTCTGTTTCATTCAACTTGGATCTAGACTGGGATGTACAGCATCTCGCAGCAGTATTTCGTAGAACAGACGGGTCGTCCTACACTACGTTTGCAGACTCGCGGTAACTATTCAAGAACACCTTTACCCCAGTGGTTATCGGTTCTTAGGGCACTTAAGCTTGTTCATTCTTTCAGATAACCATGTCACTAATAATAAGTAATATTACGACGACCTCTATGGCGCAGTGGGCGAAGGCCCGCCTGCGACGCAGGAGGTTTGTGGATTCGATTTCCGTCTCGTGTCAATTGTGTGTACGATCTGCAGATAATTCTTACGGGTGTTCTGGTCGTTATCTATGTATGTATATTAGAAATATGGATCTATGCTATGTATTGTATTAAGTATATAATTCATCTAGTAGGTCCCCATAACACAAGCTCTGCTTAGCTTGAGGTTAGATGTTGCTATGTGGATTGTCCAACATATTTTTTTATAATAATATAATTTTTTATAATAAATTAAAATAAATAAAATTAATATAATAAATCCTACAAATTCCTTTATGAATCTAAGAGGGTTAACTCCGAGCCTACTCTTCTGTTGAATTAATTTGTCTTGCGTAGACAAATAGTGTTCTAACTTACAAAGTGTCGGATACAAGGACTGGAACGGCGGCTGCTCGGGCGGCGCGCTCGGATTGGCCCACCCGCCCGGCGGGTAGTCGCCTCCCGGAGCCTGCAACATAACCATATCTGATGTATTCGTATTTTATAAATTTTTTATATACTTATTGTCTATGAATCTCATCATCATCACCCTATGTGTATATATAGTAGTCCACTGCTGAACATAGACCTCCCTTAATGAGCGCCATAGCGCCCTGTCTTCAACTTGCTGCATCTAGCATCTGCCTGCCAGCTCAAGGTCTGGTCTCATCTCACCAGGCCGGAGGGCGTCCAATACGTTTGCGAGTCACGGCCTCCATACAATTCCTTGGTTAATCACTACATAGTATAAAACAAAGTCGCTTCCCGCTGTCTGTCTGTCCCTGTGTAGGTATGCTTAGATCTTTAAAACTACGCAGCTGATTTTGATTTTTTTAATAGATAGTGATTCAAGAGGAATTTTATAAAACATTTGACACATAGATTACTACGAGAGCGAAGCCGCGCGGCGCAGCTTGTCTTTATATATATATAATAACTTGAGAATGGCTTTACCGATTTCATTCATTAATACTTCGTAGAAAATAATATATTGATGTGCAATAAACAGTAATTATATTGTACTCACGCTAGGTATTACTGAAAAGCCCGGCGTGACAGGCAACACCGCCGGCTGGCTGGGCGAGGGCGGGACCTGCCCAGGCGTAGGCGGAGAGGGCGCGGGCTGCCCCGCCAGGCCCAGCAGCGGGACGGTGCCGATAGTGATGTACTTCTTGTCGTGGAGGTTCATGTGCATGCCCGATACTACGCATTCCACCTGGAAAACAAATCATCATCATCAGCCTATGTTAGTCCACAGGTGGGCCATAGGCCTCCTCTAATGAGCGCCATAGCGCCCTGTACAAAAATAGATTAAGCATTATTTTTAAGATTTATTGAATCTCATTATAAGTGAACGTTTTTTTTATGAGAAATAAACATCTTTAAATCGAAATAAAGAGTAATTATTCCCATAACATGACAAGTAATGGAAGGAGGAAAGGAAGGCCTTACCTAACACTGGGATGCAACAGGCGCATAAGATATTATACAGATTTCGCTGTTAAATGGTAAAGAAAACGATTTCCCTCTAAATAATGCTATTATAATCGGACATTTCATTTCGTTTCAGCATTATTGAATATAATTTTTAATTTGATTGATTAGTATGAATTTTATTAGATATATTTAGAATTTATCAATTGATTGTTATTGTAGTGTATTGCGTCAATGACTTTAATTTGATTGTTTAATGTTAAAAATTGACTTAACTACCTATTTTAGTTTATAAAATATAATGTTTGACGTTTTGGTATTTAAATAACTGTAAGTCAAATCTTAATAAATTAATAAATAAATTATCTAGCCGCATTACTGGTAAATTATTGATTCCGGGTGTTCTGGTTATTATCTATGTATAATAAAAAACCTATGTAATGTATTGTATTATGTATATCAGTCACCTAGTATACCCACAACACAAGCTCTATAGTTAGCTTGGCTAGTTGATACTGTGTAGAGTGCCCAGGATTTTTTTATATTTATTTATTTGTTCTGAAACTGATTAGTAAAGGTCGTTGTGGATCTTTGTCCGTACTGTTGTGAAATAAAACAGATAGGTAGGAATTTCAATATCATCATCATCACTGGTAGACATCACCACCCACTGCTTGATATCATCATCATCGGCCTATGTTAGTCCACAGCTGGACATAGGCCTCCCCCAATGAGCGCCACAAATAGAGCGGTACAAGCAGGCCGAAATCTGATAAGAGTCATAAATTCACATTGGTGATTCGACCTTGCTGTATGACATCACCTCGCGTACTAAAACCCGTGTGAATGGGCTATGTTGCCGCGACACTGGCCTCGATTGAGTTAGGCTAATTATGCCGGTTATCTTATAGATGAACAATAGGCCTTCAGAGCTCGACTCCTAAGTTTGGTAAAGTTCATGGCCAGTTGATAAAGGCGTCCGCTGCTGTTTTGAAGAGAACATTGTTCGAAACATAAGAAAGGGCGTGGCCTAAATGTTTTGTCGAGTACAACTTGAACGTGTTTGCCGGAGTTTGTGGGAAACATCCCCCCCACTCGTCTGCGGACGGGGGAAATTGTTCATTTTACTAGCTGCGCCCTGCGGCTTCACCCGCGTGGTGATAGATATTTTGGATAATATATGTACAATATCATATATATGTACTATATCTTTATGAATTGTAGCCTATGTGTTATTCTGATATGTAAGCTATATTATTGTGAAGTTTCATCAAAATCCATTCAATAGTTTTCGCGTGAAAGAGCAACAAACATCCTCACAAACGTTCGCGTTTATAATATTAGTGGGATTTTGACGCAGGAAGAGGTTTCGCACTTTGTTTGCTGAACATTGCAAAAGCCGCAAAACAAACATTTCCCAAAGAACAATGTTTGTTCAAAACATTTCCCATAGAACAATGTTTGTTCAAAACATGGCATAGCCCACGCGCCTTTAGTCTAACAGCCTTATGATTATGACACTGGTGATTTGCCAGCGATATCTATGCGATGCGATGAACCAAAGTTATCGACATAGCGCTAAGAATTAGCAAGCTGAAGTGGCAGTGGGCCGGCCATATCTCGCGAAGAACCGACGACTGCTGGGGCAAACGTGCTCTTGAGTAGAGACCACGACTCGGTAAACGAAGTGTAGGACGCCCTCCGACCAGGTGGGATGACGACCTGCGAAATACTGCAGGTAGATGCTGGATGCGGCAAGCTGAAGACGGGGCGGAGTCATACCTTGAAGTCGTAGTCCAAATCAATAATATTACAGTTGATGAGGTTAGAAGGCGGTATCGGGGGTATCTCCATCTGCACGCTCCAGTGCTTGGTGGTGCCGGCCGGCGCGGGGCCTTCCTGGATCGTTAGGATTATGTCCTTGGTCTTCTTTATGGCTGCAGGGTTGGTCGCCCTGTATGTTACCACCTAAAGAGAGACAAAGTAAATAATTAATGAAAAAGAAGACATGTTTTACAGATCTAAATATATAAACTTTTTTTTTTTTGGTAAATAAATTTTTCGTATTTTTTCTTTTATTTTTTTTTGTATCTAAGCATACATAGTTACAGAGAGACATTGGGAAGCGACTTCGTTTTATATACTATGTGGAACATTATGGTTGGAATAATAAAGAATACTTCATCACCTTCCTCAAGAACAGCTTCACGAGATGAACCTGCACATTGCTCTTGTTCTCCACGTCTATCTGCACGGGTATAGCCTGCCCGGGACAGTAGCCCGACACCGGGGCTTGCACGTCGATGGACAGCGGAGGGGACGCGCAGCAGAAACAACAGAACGTCTTCTCCATTTGGATGTGGATTGGCTCCTATTATAAAGGATGAGAAATTATGGTGACTGTACTTTTGACACGATGCGATACCTACAAGGACTTATCTATGTTATCATTTATTGGACCACAAAAAGATATCTAAAAGTACCCGGCGATAAATATTGCACATCGTCATATACCTTTGGAGAGAATTGGCTAATTTCAGCTTCGTAGAGAGTAACAGAGGGTACAAACGTAGGAAACGGGATATTTACACATACATAGTAACATTTTTTGTTAAAGGCTTATGGTTATTATGCTTTACTTTAAAGGTAATTATTGAAAATAACATAAATAACAGTATTTTTCTTGATAGCCTATAAAGCATCTAGGTACCTACCTTGTAAGATGGGTTGAGATTCAGATCCAAAGCATTGATGACAGTAAAGGCTATCTTAGTGTGATTGTCGTATTTCCAGGGTCGGTCGAGGGTCACTTGGAGCGTGTACCTCACGTAACCAAACTCTCCTTCGAACGAAGATGGCAACACGGGTGGTAATGTGCACGTGAAGTTGTACTCATGCTCCCCAGCAGGTAATTCCATAGAAACATCTGTGATATTAAAAAAGAAATAAATAATGCTGGACAATCCACGTCATAGAATCATCTAGCCCTAAGCTAAGCAGAGCTTGTGTTATGGGTACTAGATGACTGATACACATAATACAATATATTACATAGATATTTTTTGATTAAGTATACATAGAAATAACCAGAACATCCGCAACGAATATTTGCAGATCGTACAAATATTTGTTCCAAGGCGGGTATCGGACCCAAGCGCCTGGTCGCAGGCGGACCTTCACCCGCCGCGCCACATCGGTCGTCAATACTTTACAGTATTGACGACCGATGTGGCGCGGCGGGTGATCAGTTTATATCTACAGACATTAGGCGTGCTAGTTTGATTTCATAGCACACACAGTTATCCAAGAATGCTATAACAGAAACAGAATGTGAAAATTCCTTAATTTGTAACTTTGGCATCGAAAATAATGGAAGTGTAAAAAAACATTTCGAAAATATCCAAATACTCAAAAACAAGATTTTTAAGGGGTAATTTTTATTTATTTATTGTTTTTAATTCGTTATGCTCCCTGCTCATAGGTGACCATAGACCACTCTTTACGACACCCCCTGTATAAATATCAAACATTTTAACGAATTTCTTTACTGACTGTAACTGAACATATTTGAGTCATATTTGTGTAAACTTATTCTATTTACCGTCTACATAAAATCAATCAAGCTGACACTTATACCATGATGATCATAATGTTTTCTATACTAAATTATAAAGGTTTGATTTTTTTTGTTTGTAATAAATAGGCTCCGAAACTACCGGACCGATTTGAAACATTCTTTCACCGTTGGGAAGCTACACTATCCCCGGCGAACAAAGACTATATTATATTTTTTTTAAAGTTAGGGATCCATATTAAAACCGTGCGAAGCTGGGAAGGTCTGCTAGTCTTATATAACAGCCAAATTTAGAAACATGAGTTCATCAATGACATTGTCACTATACAAATACCAGCAACACAGGTAACTGATAATGTTAAAAAAATCGGCCAGATGGTGTGTAGTGTATTTTTGACTGACAAGTGTATTTTTTGACTGTACCTGAATTCTGACTTCCAACAATGTAGTAAGTAATCTGGAAGTACTCCTCATTCCCACTGTGCATCTGGTCAGTGTTCTCAGTCTTCCCATCAGAGGTTTCCTGCTGCTTGCTCTCAGTCCACTCTGTGTGTGCTTCACCCTTGAACTTAACATAAATACCTGGACAACAAAAATATGGATTAATATAGGCCAAGAAAGCACTGGCTAGACGACCTTAACACCTTCCTCATCGATTAGTGGGAGATCTCATGTGACCGCACTGAGTGGAAAGATTTGGGGAAGGCCTTTGCCCAGCAGTGGGACGAATCAGGCTAATATATATAATAAAAATATTATAATAAAATAATAATATTAAAATATAGGAACATTCTAGTTTGAGAGCAGAATTTTGCTTCATAATGCTTAAATATCTGCTATATTCTTAAGTAGGTAGGTACTTGTTCTAAGGGGCATATTGATGTTTTTAGTCTTAAGAAAGTGATACATCGCGGAAAATAACGCCCATGAGTAATCGTCTGATGATAGAGTTAGTAAACAAACTCAAAGAAAATAAAGTTTACAGGTTTATTTCAAAACTTCTGGTTCCATCACCCGCATGAAATTAACTGTAAACAACGAAGAGACTTAGGAAAAGACTTTTATTAAGAATGACTCATTTTTAGAGACTTCTTGAAGGATTCTAGGACTTACCTCGAACTTTCTTTGGGCTATCAAACAAGTATTTTATCCGCCCATTTATAGTTTGACCGGCATAGTAGGTATTCCATTGGTTGTCCAAATTTATAATGGCTTCTTTTATGCCCATTTTTACAACAATTATTTATACAAAACTGTGCGCTTCTAAGCAGAATATGTTAAAACTAAAAAAAGCCCCTTGATTAGACGATTCTCCTTCTCTTCAACTTCTTTCTCACTTCTGTCGCTCGGCTCGTGCTTCCAGCAATCAAAATGAAAAAGCTCTGAACCGAACGCAAATACTACCGCTACGATCCAAAATTATGACAAAACGATCGTTTTGTAAAATGAATATTATGTATAAATATTTCTTGCACCTCTAACACTACCTAATTTAAATAAGCAAAAGTTTATATGTAATTAATGAAATGTGCGTGTGTAATAATTGGTTATTCTGTTTAATGCGCTTTCACGCTCATATGTCTAAGGCTGAACAGTTATGGATAATAAATGGAAAATTTATCTGAAGCAAAAAAAATTGCAGGCTTAAGTAGCAATATCAGAAAAGACTCAGGAACAGACCTCCCCGGATTTTCTTCACCCTGTTTCATCGTAGATTCTTCTTCTACTATTCTTCATCCATTCGCATGGGATGGGACCTAAAGGAGTGGCGTATTCCAGGCCTATAATATGAAAACTGGCTAAGATGATGATGATGAAGGAAAACTGATGCAGTAGGAAAACTACAATGAAAACAATAGAGTGGTGTTTAACGCAATTATTTTTAGATTTTACAGTTGCAGTTGGCAAAACAAAACACCAGTGAAATCGGCGAGTGGAGCTAGCTGCGATTGTTTTTAGTTCGGTAGTTGGCCGAAAACACAAGAGGAAGACTTCTCTAAGAGTCACCAACTAAATTTTTTCATGTCACCGATATGGGATAGGGAGGGTGTTTGGTACACGAGAGAGGAAAAGCCAATATATATAGAATAAAAGCAACATCTAGTTATAAAAATACTGACATGGCAACACTGTAATTTCAAGCATTGTGTGACTTGACTTCTTCGATATTGCCAATTATACTAAAAAAATAAAAATACTAAGTCAACATCAACTTCTTGTCAGATGGCTCCCATGCTTTTGACTTTGACATTCTGGTTCCGGTCTTATCATTTTGAAAGACAGGATGGTTTGGTTAGATGTTTCGTTTTGTTCACTTTTCTTCATTCATGAAAGATTTTTGGAATTGCTTGTGAATGTGGTTTTTGGATTTCTAAAATGTCTCTGAGAAAAATACTCAGTTTAGCTAAACCTATTTGCTGTAAAATCTCCGGTCTGCAGAATTCATCTACAAAATACACAGTCCAAAATAATTGGCTATTGGCAGCAAACTTCTACTCCACCGGAAAATTAGGTTAGTTTGATAGTTTTTATTCCCGGAAATTTAAACCTTACACTACTTATCACTTTTCTACCTACGTACACTGTACGTACATCGACAGAAGTTAGTGTCTAAGACACCCGTTTATATGTTCATCAACCACAGCCTGCTGGAAAAAATCTATATTATATGTAATCAGGTTGCTAACACAGCTGTATGTGGCCATACCTACTACTAAACTCTCTAAGAATATCGTTATTTATAAGGCATGCAGTCTCTGATTTTACAAACTATATTATGGTATGTTAGAAAACCCAACCACACACAACACACACTTTTAGAAGTGAATACCTATATTCTTTAATTCATTTGAAATATGCACATTCAATAATCTATCTATAGGTAAGTTATTTCACTATAAAAAGTAAGTTAAAGGTAATAAAAGGGTTTTCAACACTTAATTTGAATTCCAGGCAGCAACAGTAGCAGTAGCAAGGATGCAAAAGATGAAAGCAAAGAAAAGGTGGATATTAAAGAGAAGGTGGACATCCTTGGTCGGTTTTTCCCTCAAACCCCGCTGACTACAGAAGAGGCTCAAGCAGTAAAGAAGGAGCAGGAATCATTTGAAAAAGAAAACAAGGAAAAGGCAGAGGAAAATGAGAAGAGTTGGAGAAGAATGAAATTGGGGTGAGAGTTGATAAAATAAAGCTTTGTTTATACAATATCTGATGGACATACCCAAAGTGTGATTGTACCATCTCAGCATACATGGTAGGTACATACAGGAGTATTAAAGTCTTGAAAAAGAGTGCAAATGAAAATAACACACTGTTTCTGTGACAAGATATAGTAAAATTACCTCTGATCAGACACACAGTCACCATTGTTGTAATCGGTTTGGACACTTCATCATCTTTATTTACACATTTAATAGAAGGTTTTTGTGCACATCCTTCCTACTAATATTATAAAAGCGAAAGTTTGTGAGGATGTATGTAAGTATGTTTGTTGCTCTTTCAAGCAAGAAGTACTGAATGGATTTTGATGAAACACACAATAATATAGCTTACATATCAGAATAACACATGGGCTACAATACAATTCATAAAGATATATTGTATATTATCCAAAATTCGAATTTACCGCGGGTAAATGGTGGATAAATTATTGTGACGTAACAAATATCAGGTAGAGAATCTTACCCAAACCTTACTCTTATCTAAATAAACGAATTAATATAGAAATGCGCCAAAGCTAAGCTGTTTGTTAACTATTTCTCTCAACCCAAACAATATTTCATAGTCATTTTTTTTTACCTCGGAAAATACGTAAAAAGTTATGAGTGAAAAGTAGTTAAGCTGCAAAAAGGTAATATTTTGAGGGAAGTGTCGACGACGGCATTACTTTTACTTTGCATTGCAGTGGGTATAGTTAGTACCTATTAATTTTAATGATTGAATCAGTTCATTCATTCATTTATTTCTCATTTACAAGAAAGGTACATGTTACTTACATGAGAAACTTAAGCTAAGTATTAATATTATGTTATTTTTCCGTCTTTTTATGGTTAGTCCAGTAGTGTTACATCCTCAAGTATATATCTATGCAATTTGGTTTTAATAATAATATTATTTTATTATTATTATTAAAACCAAATTGCATAGATATATACTTGAGGATATATAAATATATCTATGCAATTTGGTTTTAAACACGCCAGACGTTTCCCTGGTGAATGTCATGATATTTAATTGTCTTAATTTGTCCTTACAAGACTAGTTTATATTGCGGGTCTTATCACGCTTCTGCAGTATGATATTTATATCGAGTTTGGCTAGAAAATATAACCGAGTACAGATAATAATTATTTTCCAGGTTTGCCCTGTTCGGCAGCTCGATCACTATAATGGGCGGGTGCCTGGTGATCGAGATGGGCGCGCCGCGACGCGACGACGAGGGACAACTGATAGAGGATGAGTTCTCACATCTGCCCACCGCTATGCAGTATCTCAGACGCACTTGGAAAGAGCTCACGTTCTATGAGAAGGTATTTTTTCTAGTCTGTGGTTCACACTGAAGCAAAAATAAATTCAGGCATTAGCTATATATTTCTGTATTTACTAAATATATAGAAAAATCCTAACAAAAATTCTTTATTTCCATAAACAATTACTAACTACCCTTAGAAGAGGTCAATCGTAAAATAGACTACACAAAATTAGTAAAGCTTTTTCATGATTTTTAAATTTCTTTTTCACTTCTCTACTCAAAAATCGTTTTAGTATAGCGTAGCTTATCGGGCGTAAAAATGGAGTCCTTGGGATTAAATGTATTTTTCTTTTTAAATTTTTGTCTGAAATCATCATCCAGTACAAGAAATTCGTCATCTTACATAAAGAGTCAACTCTTTGGTATTCCATTTACAAAGAATTTAATTAGAATTAATTTTTTAAATGGAACTGAATGCACCTTCTTGGATGTTTGAATCTTCCTCCATGGTAAAATGCGCAGTACTTGGCGCTGAGCGTAACACCATAAAAATTATAGTAGCGCGAAATCACTGGAATTTTTAGGTGTCTACAAATTTAACTGACGGCGAATGTGGCTTATTTAATTGAAAATGTCATCAAACTAAAGTTAAATTAAAAATATGAAAATGGAACAGAAGTGCAAATAATAATTAAAATGATTCTATCTGTTCAAAATCTGTCGGCCAAAATCACGCGACATACATATATGTATTTAAAGACTTGATAAAAATATACTATTGTTACCATCCAAAATGTGTCTATCTTCCTCCACACAGCAGTTTTAGATGTAGGTTGATTTAAAGCAGACTGTGTTCATAATGAATTTAAGTAAGTAGGTAAGGTAGGTACTAACATATACATATTTCACAAATATGCAAACAGAGACCCGATGGCATAACAATCTATTACTAAACTGAAATGCTTGCAGTGTTTCGCAGATCGTCTAGATGCGGCAAGCAGTATACAATACAATACAAAAATGCTTTAGTTACTTTTTTTTTTACTTTACTTTTATTTTAGAAGCGATCACTTCCAAGCAACATTTAGATGGATAGAATTGTGTGAATAGTATAGTATCGACCGGATAAATTCACGGAGTGTGTGCCATCCATCCACCACATAAATACAATGTAGGTCCTTATATCAATTTTTAATTTACTAATTTTGTCTTTTTTAATTTCCAGATGATAAAAGAGCCGTCTCGAGAGAAGTTACTGCCGGACCCATTACCAGCACCTTACCAGCCGACATACACACTAGTCCTCGAGTTTACGGATGTGCTGGTGCACCCGGACTGGTCCTATCAAACTGGATGGCGGTAAGGAATTAAGTCAAATGACTGTGATCTTTTGTGTGTCATCACCATCATCATCAGCCTATCTTAGTCCACTGCTAGACATAGGCCTCCCTCAATGAGCGCCACAGCGCCCAGTCTTCAGCCTGACTTGTGTTTGGTGAAAATGTGTGTTCAATCAAAGATTGTTATCTTTACCTATAAGTACTCGGTTCTAGATTTATAGATTTTTTTTATGGAATTACAATACCAAAGGAAATTGGTGGAACATAAGTATTTTACGACACTGGTGTCATTGTAGAAAATCGCCAAAGTTTGCAACAGTTTTTTTAAGAATTTACTTGTTGCTTGTGCTGATTTTATAAGCCTAAAATATTATTTACTTACTTATAATTTATTCTTATTTAGTTACTGATACTGTGGGAGCAGACTTGTTGGCTAATGTGTTTTTTCTATGCAAGAAAAGTAGAGTTTATTTAGAATCTATCTACTTATATATAAGTTGTCATGGACTGCGCTGAAGAGACAGCATTACTATTTACTTTTTTTTATATTAGCCTGATTCATCCCACCGCTGGGCAATTATTCATGTATATAACTACTATTTCCAGGTTCAAAAAGCGTCCCGGAGTCGACCAGTTCCTGCAATCCGTGGCGAATTCAAACTACGAAGTGGTGATATTCACAAACGAGAACGCGTTCATGATCTGGCCGGTTATTGATAAACTAGATCCCGAGAATAAGTTCATATCGTACCGCCTGTTCAGGGACTCGACGCATTTTGTTGACGGAGCGCATGTTAAGAATCTGGATGGACTTAATCGGGATCTTTCTAAGGTGAGCTATTTGGATTAATAACATAGTTAAAGGGTAGCACAGGGTCGCGAGATGTTAAAGGTGGAAAGGGAGGCCTTTGCCTTGCAATTGCAATGGAAAGATACAGGCTCGCCCACCGCACCACATTTAGTCTTCAATAATATTTGTGTGATAGAGCGAGCAATGTGATAATGATAAACCAGGCAGTGAAGTCAGGACACACCGTTCATTAGAGATATGAGCACCTACGCTGCTCGTCTATAATCAAATTATAATATTTGTACGTCAAACTATGAAACTACTGTTAGTTTCATAGTTTTTTACCTGACCTTTCAGCATCAGCAGACGTTTCAGGCTTTCATTTTGTGGTCAAGGGGTGGCTCGAGCACACTAAGTTTAAGCTCTTCATCATCAGCCTATGTTAGTCACTGCTGGACTTAAGCCTCCCCTAATGAGCGCGATAGCGGTCTTCAGCTTGACGCATCCAGCTGAGGTCTTTCGCAAGTTTCAGCTCTTGACATTATATATTTGCTCCCCAGGTTATAGTGATAGACTGGAATAAAGGCGCCACTAAGTTCCACCCTCAAAACTCTCTCGTGCTCAAGAAATGGAAGGGCGCTGACGACGACACGGCACTTTTAGACCTCGCCAATTTGTTACAAAGTAAGATGTTTTTACTTCTTTTAATTATTCTTCGGGTCCCGGAAGTAAACCGCGGGCGAGGTCAGCCAAGAAAGCGCTGCTGGCGAGACGACCTTAACGCGTTCCTCAGAGATGGTAGGTGACCGCACTGAGTGGGAAGATTTGTGGGAGGCCTTAGCCCAGCAGTGGGACAAATCAGGCTAAATAAAAAATAAAATTCTAACCGTATTCAGCTAGCTACGATCATTTGATCGCTTTTAAAATCTACTGATTATACTCTTCAATCCAAGATCAATTTTAAGGGTACACATACACAAGTCGATGACAGCGCGAACTCGTCGTCGGTAGGCGAGGCCTAAATGTATGCTATCTCACCTGATATTATATGCGAAATGGCGCGCTAAGATGAAATGTACAAAGATTTATTCTTAAAACGACGACTTTAGCACAAGAGAAATACTAGATTAGGACGAGATAAATTGATATTATCATTAGTTTTGGATGGTCAACTTACAGTGTAGTAGTGACCCTTCCACTATGTATGGGAAGATGAGAAACTGGTTTGACCTTAACTATTGGGATTAAGCTATGGGTAGAATTTCATGTCATTCAATTCCAAATTGTAAATTTTTTTGTCACATTTGTAATGGAACCACTGACGGTACCTGTGCGACAGCCTTGGTCGCCATGCTTTCGGTTAGGTTAAAATTGGGGAACAGTTAATAACATTCAGCATGCATCCAGTAAAATTATCTTTTAACCGAATATACCAGTCACTTCCGTATATTGCTTAGTACTTACAAGGCGTTATTCACCCCACAGCAATAGCAATGTCCGACGTAGCCGACGTGCGTGAGGTACTCACATACTACGGCCAGTTCGATGACCCTATAGCGGCTTTCCGCGAGAACCAACGTCGTCTTATGGAGCAAATGGAGGAAAAGGAACGAGAGACCAAGAGCACGGACCAGCCCATAGCGCGGAACTGGATCCGAAGTTTCACCAGACGGGGCTAAGCTGAAGCTGTCTGCCCAGAGATGGCGCTGACTCTAGGAGAGTGGTACAATGAGTTTTGTTGTGATGCTGTGACGGTTTGTTTTCCTATGTTACGTTTCTTTTGTAAGTAACTTGAGCTGTTGAAGTGGGTATTTTATTACTATACTTTATCTTTCCTTTCTATTCTAATACATATTTGGATAAGATGTACTCCCGCCTAACATAGATATTTTAACAACATCCATCTTCAAATTTGAGTATGCACAAAATGAGTTGTTCCTAAAATAATGGCGGTCTTTTAAAACTTTGACATGCATTATTTAGCCATCAAACACGTCTTGTTTATTCTATCTGCTCTAGGACTACTTGAAATCAGCCAGATCGAAGGTGAAATAAGCAATATGATTTGACAATATTCATTATGAATTCAAACGAAAGAAATTATAAGATTCCCCATTATTATTTTCACTATGAATTGTAAATATCAATGCACCTTTTAAGACTGGCGAAACCATTTATATGAAACCTTCCATTTTAATGAATAATTATTTAACTTATTACAGTTATTAGGTACTGAAGATAAATTGAGCAATAAAGGTTTGAACCTGTATGTCGTGAAAATGTACTTATTGTTATGTTTTGAAGATTAGTTATATTATACTATTGAGTATTTGCAATGTATAAATGTTTGTATGATAGAATGTTTTGTGAGAGCCGTTGTATATCCTCAGTCAAATAGATAGTAAATACCGTTATTAAAAAACTCAATCTTTTATTTACTAAAACTCGTCATCAGGTAGCTCCATATTAGTTAGTTCATATGAGGGCCTCAAACTAGCTGGAATATATGAAGGCGTAGCAAAATTAGGTTTATATGTAGGCGTCATATCAATATCTAAGTCTAGTTCATTTGTGGGCACAATAGGTCTGTAAGCAGGTTTGTGCTCCTCTTCTGATAGATTCAACGATATTTCTTCGCCTAGAGTTTTATGTAAAGATATTTCTTCATTTTCTCCATCATCTTTCCACGCATCAAGAAACGCAACATCGACTTCCTCTTTCTCGAAAATGTCGAAAATATCTTGTTCTCTATATTTCTGCCGCCGTTGTATGTAAGATAGATAGCCTAGCTCGTATGAGTCGGGAATTTCTTTCAGGCTATTCCAAACTCTGCTGAGGTCGTAAACGCGTGTGGCTTCAAATGGTTCAACTTCCCATTTGAGCTTTTTAGTGAACTTGTAGAGTTGTTCAACTCCATCATCTTCGATATACGCCATCCTGGCTCGTGGATACAACAGGTAGCACATGATGTCTCCTAACGAGTTCTGTACCAGTACTTTGGGACTGTTATCATCATCAAGGACTTGCACACCTGTCACAGCCATCATAAGTCTGTCAATCACTGGTTCATACAGATTAGTGCAAAGTCCTTTCCTCTGAGCTTTGTTGTATACTTCTAGCAAATCTGGCGGGCGATAAGGTAGACTCACGCTTTTTAGATCATTTCCCTGATCTAGGATATCTTTGTTGTTGCTAATCATACACATATCTGGGCCCCAGTGGCTTGTCAGACAAATTAAGTCCTTATTGTTATCTAAACTACCAATGCCTATATGTGCCAGTTTGCTCCTCATACCATGTGTCCATCTTAATACTGAATTTGGTTTGGTTTTTGAGCTGTATCTCATGTCTAGTAAGAATACATGATGAGTGGTACCCACATATGCTTGGGGTTTTCCAGGGCAGTATTTGGTAGCATGAATTTCATTGCATGTGACCAAGTCCACTTGGTTCTTGAGATTTTTCCATCTCTGTATTGGTTCATTCGTTCTTTTGTCATAAAAAGTTAATGTATTTCCAGTTGTATGCACAAAGTATTCTCTCTCTGAGCCAATAACCGAGCTCCAGTTGTTTGTTAGTTCCAGAAACTTTCCTCTTAGTTTCAGTGTCTGTTTTGTCATTCTGTCTAAATTAACTATGGTAAGAATATAGTCCAGTGTTGTAGCATACAGTATGTTCTTATGATGTCCATCAAAGCTTATACTGGTGAAAGGAAGTTCTGACTTTAAAACTTTTACTTTCTCCAACTGAATTCCTTCATTCTCAGTGATCTTAATGATGGTAACTTTGTGCTTTGTTCTTATGGCAATAAAATGTTGTTGTTGTACAGTTTCAAATATGTTTTCTTCACATTTGTATGTCACCATGTTTTTGTGGTCTATGCTCAAAGTGTCTTTGAAGAGTTGTGATACATCTGCAATAAGTACAAAATAAAGTAACACCTTTAGTACACTGTTAAAGTAGTAACTTAATGAATTCCATTAATCTGTGGTAGTAAATGCCATAATATTGGCATTTACTATGTAATATAAACATTCTTTTGCTCTTACAGTAAATCATTATCCGATTGTTTTTCTGAATGGACTTCCTTATTGCTTACCAACATCTGCATTCATCTCATCATCAGTCTATGTTAGTCTCACTGCTGGACATAGGCCTTCCCTGGTTTGGGCTCACAGTTATTTTGAGGAATTGTTGTGCAGGGTTTGTGTCTTTTCATTGCCAATTACGACATACACAGCAAGAGATGGTGGATGATGGTGTGGTGCAATTCTTCTATGAAATTAAATTAATAGTGAGTCACTTACTCAAACAATTTAAATCACTGTGTATCATATAATCTGACCCATGAATACTGGCCATCTGCAAATTGCCTTGGCCGCTGTAGTACCAGTTGTGCAAACTGTCGAAGTGAGGGTCAGGGTCTCGTTCTAAGTGCTCTGCAGCATCAACATAGTATTTTGGACAGTGAAGCACACTGTCATCAACCCATTGGTGATCTTTCCGCTTTGCCACTAAAAGTATATAAAGATTAAGGAATTTGTCTAAGATGTACATACTTAGAAATGACTTTATTATACCACACAAAACAGAAATCAATACACAAATAAATTCCTAGAATAAAGGGTGGCCTTATCGCTGAGAGTGATCTATTCGAGGCAACCTTAGGATAGACTTAATACTTTTACAACACAAAATTCATAAACAACTTACAGGAAACTTTGAAATACGTAGTTTTCAATTTCCACTGCTTTTTTGATAGCAAGAGTTCTGTTACAGGATCCGACTTCCCAATGTGACGTGGCTCGGTTACCACTTGTGGCATCAAACTGATATGACACAAGTTCTTAAAATAACCAGAAGGCAGCCCTCCAAGCCAGTTCTTATCATAAGCATACAAAGGGTGGCCCGGCAGGATGAAATGTTCGAAGATTATTTGCTTGTATCCTCGCCGTTGTTGTCGGGAAAGAGAGCTGACGTATTTGTATACTCTAATCATTCGACATCTCGATTCCAGGAAACTCATAATCTGTCCTACAGAGGCTGTGTTATCCAGTGACTCCGCAATTACTTGTTTTGCTTTGGGCTGAAACATATGAAACAGGTAAGAAACTGCGTAACCTAGATGGTACCCAGAATTTTGCATTCCTTTATTAAGATTTATTCAGAGGCATGGATTAATATATGTTCATAGTCAGAAGAGAGTAACAATCATAATATGCGAGGATTCATCGTTAAGTAGTTTATATGAAGAGAGACACTTAGAAAATAATAAAGGTGAGGTTAACTTGAAATAACTACCTTGCTTTGCACTTTACTGTCTTCTTCCAGCACACTCATTCTTACTAATTATTTGTAGGAAGCTAACAAGTTGTTTGTAACCACTGTACTTCAGGTAACACTGATTTTCATTCATGTATGCTGCATGTATGTTAATATACCATGATCCAAGTAAGTAATCAAATCACACTTCAACAACAATACGCACTGCGAGCGAACCACGCACAAGCAAAAAAGTAAAAAACCAACAACAACAACCAGCACTTCTAGGGCCAGCACCCACCAAACCTACTAAAAATAAAAACCAAACACAAACACATGATTGTGATGTGACACTGACAGACAGAACTTTAACTTTGACTGATGCGTGAACCTTGTTTCCAGTTGTATAAAAACATAATACCCAAAAAATATTTTCACTTCGCTCGTTCAAATCAAATGTGTGTCATTAATCATTATAGCGTAGTTAAGCGGTCATAAAGGCCTATTACATTTCACGGTTTACCGGAACGGTGCGCCGTGGCGGCGGAAAGGACGCTCTGATTACACTGCACGGTCGCCGCCTTCCTAACTCAGTTGCCAGTCGAACGTAGTATGAGTATGGCGCCTGTGCTCTCAAAATTTCAAAAAATTGGAATCGCCCTTGCCGCAACTGCGGCTGTAAATGTGAGAAGGATTGTGGCTTCGCTGTCAAAATTTTTATAAACTTCTAAAAGAACACAAAATCCGTCGTGTCTAAGCTGTTTATTTTTGTATTCCTGGTGAGTTTTGTTCCATAAGTTAGGCATGTCTTTATAAAGTTCTAGAACATTGGACAATACATCCTTTTCCTTTTGGGAAGTCATTATTGCACGCAAGGCTCGCTGATGCACGTCCGCTCACGATAAACGCCTCGCGCGACTGAGCGGCCGCCGCGGCCGGTCAGCGATTACATTTGCCGGTGCACCGGCAATTAGGAAATTAGGACGGCCGGGAGCGCACGGTCTTCCGGTATCGGCATCCTTTCTTCCTAACAGCGATTACACCTTCCGTTTTAAGCTTCCTAACTCTTACCGTTGACGGTGAACCGTAAAGTGTAATCGAGCTGGTAAAACTCGTGTAGGTACATAGGGACTAAAGTATTTTTCTTTTTAATTTTAGTCTGTAATCATCAGCCAGTACAAGACATTCGTCCTCTTAACATAAATATTGACTTTTTAGTGTTGCCTATAAGAATAAGAATATATTTATTGCTAAATTGTGTAAAACATCCATAGGAAAGGTCTTAAATAATAATTTGCTAACAACAATTTATCCATTTCGGATATACAATTTAGACAATTACTAGTACTAACTACTACTAATTGTACAGGTAGGTTTATTTACCTCTTAACTTACTAACTAGTATCAAAAAACTCTTTTATGTTATAATGTGCACTACTTACAAGCCAGTTTCTTAATCTAGTTTTAAATATATTTCCATTTAGCTGTTTTATTTCTAAAGGAAGGTTGTTAAACACTTTGATAGCTGATATATAGGTACTTTTGTACATAGTATTATAAATTTGAGGAATACACAAGTTTAATTTATATTTATTTCTTAAGTTTTCTTGTCGGTTCGATTTTATTTAAAAAAAAGTTTAATTATTTTTAACAAATAAACAGATCTCTAGTATATTATACCTGTCAGAGTAAGGATATCATTGAAAACATTGCGCAAGGACTCAGTTTTTCTAAATTAAAAATTGCTCTTATGCATTTTTTTGCATGATAAATGTTGACTGCACATCAACTGAGTTTCCCCAAAATATCACCCCTTAGCACAATTGAGGAAAAACATGTCCATAGTAAGCTTTATCTGCTACAAATTTAGAGGAAACGTTACGAAGGATATAAAGAGCATAGCAGTACTTAGATATTTTATTATTAACTTGATTTATATGAGATTTCCAATTAAAATGACTGTCAATTTTTATTCCAAGAAAATTTATTTCTCTGACTTCTGCTACGCTGTTACCCATGTTTGATATGTTTAGATTTATTGGACGTGTTTTATAATTTTTAAACCTTATGTATTTAGTTTTTTCAATATTTAGTTTTAGATTTAGGACGCTTAGGTAATTTATTATATCTTTTATGGTTTTATTAATTTCATTTTCAAAATCCTGAATTTTATCATTTATTTGGGGTACCTATAAAAATAGTGGCATCGTCTGCGAACATGACACAAGTACCTATTAAACTACTAGACCGTCACTGGAAGCTTTATAATGAGAGGGCACATCCGTTTCCGTCGAATTTGACTACTTTTTACCAGTACCATTGGTAGTACATCCGGTCTGAAGGGCGACACCTAGCGGCCGCGCGCCATTTTTTAGTTTACGTAAAATGGACAGCGCCATATTTTCTCATTGGCGTTTCGTTCTCCGTCGAAGCAACTGGTCCGCAGCAGCTCTGGCTCTGTTACAGTTGCGCTACACTTGCAGTAATAATTATACTAAAGGTATACCCTAAAGTGAATAGTGGATCGCAGAAAAAACTGTAAGTTTTTGAACATACCTGTTTCCTTGCACATTAAATATCGTAAGATTTATTTTTTATCGACCGTGTTCGTAAATTATCTTTTTATTTTAGATAAAACATAAGGACCCGTTTTTTATTTTTATTTAAACCATAACTGTCCCTATGCAGGGCAAAGACCAACGCACGTGGTTTTTAAGAAAGCACGTGGTCAAAATTTTTAATCTTTATCGTAACGGGTAAAATTTAACGGATTTCTCCGTTCGGATCTCGTATTTTAAAATACCTGATCATTTATTTTAAATATTACCGGTTTGTGGTTCGTATATTCGGTTATTTCCATTTCGGATCTCGTATGTTAAAAGAAAACACCTGATCATTTATTTTTATAATTGGCCGTTTTGTAATCGGTTTTGGATCTTGTATTTTAAAAATAAATACCTGATAATTTATTTTAGTAATTTCGGTTCTTTCCAGCTCGGATCTCGTATTTTACAAGAAAATACCTGATCATTTACTATATTATACTATTTTATAGTTAACCGTTTCGTATTCGGTTTCTTTAGTTTTTCAGTTCAAATTCAAATGTTCCCGCCGAGTTCGGTTACAGTTTGAATATCGTATTTTAAAATTAGTACATATATATCTACCGGTTCAGGTCCGGTATTTTCAGTACTTTGAAAGAAATTAAGAAATGATTTGGTAAAACATATTTTTCTGTCTACCCTTTAAAATTATTTTATAATTTGAATGAAATACAAATGCTGTGAATGGACCGAGCGCCCCGCGCCGCCACCAAAACAGCCGCCTAAGTAGTGCAAAACGCACTCTGCGTCCTGATCCCACAGTTAGCAAATTCGTTGAGGATATAGGTAAGCTCCAAAGTTTTATAACTATTTTCATTGCCAGATCGGGTCATTTTGGAACTGATTGCCATGATGTTAAGGTACCTATCTATCTGTTCTGACATTTGTAGTACAGAATATACGAACAGAATGACCTCGCTGACCGATGTCTTGACAAGGTCAGTAATCTGAATTTACTTTCAACCTCGAAACAAAGCTGAAGGACCCAATAGCTTTACGAGATAGCTGGGTGAGGTTCAGTGCTTAGGTAGCACCCCTAGGTCATAGATAAGACTCTTACAACTACACTCCAGATTTCATAGACTTTAGTTCAAACGAAGAGGTGAAAATGTATGACACCTTACGTTACGTAATTTGGCTCACGCAGATAAATCCTATACTGCCATTATTATAATTTTGATTTCGTGAACTTCTTTCCAGAGTTCAAAGACCTGAACGTTAATTTTAATAACTTGATGGCCTTTTGAAAAAGATGACCTTCAATAAGTCTCTTCAGACTTTTTACATTAGTGTGTGGCCATTGAGACGAAATTATTGTACAAAGTAATAAATAAGCTGAGCAATAATTACTAGACAAGTACGGACACTTTCAAAACTTCACTTAATAGCATACCCCCTAATATTAAATTATTTATTTGTTTCAATCTCGGCTATTCACGGCCGGTCTTGAAAAATCAATAAACACTTTGCTGTTTTATAATAAATTCATAAAATTTTTTACTAGTATCGATGATACTAAAATTGTAAGCCTTAAGAAATAGAAGTTACTGATTTGGATTATTTGATGGAGAAAGCTGGGTGGTATTTAAGTAAAACCTTTTTGGTCAGGCAAAACCTAATCAAGGTTCTCACGGCTTCTCGCAGGGTAGAGCTTGCGCACACCAGTAGGTCCATCGCGTGGAGCTCGAGGCCCCCTTCCGGAATCAAGGCAAAATAATTTATTCATTTGCTATTTCGTTACAAATACCAATTATAAATTAAAGGTCAGAAAACCTTATCAAGGTTTTAGCCGCCCCTCGCGGGGGCAGAGCTATGGCACACAAATAGGACCTCAAGGTTCCTTTCAATGCCAACAATAACACCCTCGCGGGGTGGAACCATAATAAACTCCACTGAGGTCAGCTCGGGAGTAGCTTAAATAAGAACCAGAGAACGCGCGAGGTTTCTTTCATGGCCGAAGCTCGCAGCTCGACTAAAAACATGGTTCAGGATGCTCCAATGCTCTTAGTAGACACTAAACAATGTTACAGGACTCTCCAATGCTCCTAGTAGACCGTAAACAATGGTACAGGACGTTCCAATGCTCCTAGTAAACACTAAACAATCGTACAGGACGATCCAATGCTCCTAGTAAACACTAAACAATCGTACAGGATCATCCAATGCTCCTAGTAAACACTAAACAATGGTACAGGACGCTTAAATGCTCCTAGTAGATACTAATCAATGAGTCCAGCACATTTGTTAGTTCGCAAACCCTTGCTCCAAATTAGGAAAGCCCGATATCATTGAAAAGGTCTGAAATAGTTCAGCATAGTAAAATAAGGTGTTATAAAAGTAGCTCCGGTACCAAAGTTTTATATCTTATATAAGATTTTAGTTCCATTATCTGACGGATCGGTCCATCCATCCCATTTTTAACCTCGGAGTATTGAAACGAGTATGTTATTTATGACTAAACCTTTTCACTTGATAAAAACGCCCACTTCCCAAACTTTCTGCAACCACAAGTCTGGCTATGCAAGTCCTTTCGCAGCCTAATCCTACACCAGTAATTATGACGGCCGATTTCTGCGCCTAGAGTTGTTAGAGTTTTCATTCGGGCTACACTACAGAATAACCTTATAGTATTTATACCCAACAGCAAAATCCTTTATTTTTTTATCAAAAGGAATAGGGTGGCCCAAATACTGCCCCAAAACTGGAATATGATAATCCTAGCATATCTCGCCGATTTCCTGATGTATTGCTTCGCGAGCACAATCTTGATCCAAACACTTTAAACTTTACACTTAAAACTTTTGAAACTATCATGGTTATTAGATATAAATACTTACGTACCTAGGTAGAAAGTTAAATCTCAGGAATCCGGTTCCCAAACTGCAGAAAGAGATAATTTATTTTGTTTTATTGTGGAAGCCCTGGGCAGTCAAAATCCATGCCATAGTTTTATACTATTATTATCGTCATAAAATATAGTTTTCGCTCAGACGTTTTTAGTTTGGTTTTCTACAAATCTTACTAAAATTAATTGTGGCCTTCTGGAATTCATATGGTTTGTCGTTGCTGGCTGCTGTCACAGGCTTAAACATCGACAGTTGACAATTCGTCGCTGAAAAGTTTATGGTAGACCTACCTACTTTAAACTTAATTCACAAAATAAAAAGTTTGATAAGCATAATGAATTTTAAACAAATTCTGGTAATAGATGCTTCATACATCATGTTTATAATGAATACAATGCACTTGCTTACGATAAAAGTTACTCCTCCGCTGCAATTAAGAATAAAATATTACAAATACTTCAAAGCCAGGCATGTCAAATACAACACACGCAGCTCACAGCTCAGTGTGACAATCATACGGCATTAGCTTCTCTGCAAAAGAGTAAGCAACCTTGTCTCGTTATCTTTTACTCCCAGTGGCATCTACTGTCAACGTTTGCAAACTTTGCAAAGCGGGGAGCTCTTATACTCGGATGTAATTCATCTATTTTACTCAAAGACCGCGCGATATCTAAAAAATTAAGTATCACGACGCATTCAGTGTTCTTGGAATCGCCCAATAGTATAGGTATTTCTACTACCATTTCTTATCCCTAAATTGACGAATTATCTGAACTGATAAGTACTTGATGAGTATTTCCTCGACGAAAAAAAAAAAAAGTATTGACGCGCGGACCTCGAAGCCAGAGTGCTAGCGGCTCCATTAGCGCTGAAAAACTGTAACAATTATTAAAAACTGTAACAAGTAGTATATGGAACACTTGACAATTTGTCGTCTTATACTTACTATAAAATTATTATGTGAGTAATGAGTTAGTTTGTAAACGTTAGACTTCATGGTCTAATGCTAATGATGTCAATACAAAAACCGTGCAGGTGCATCATTGGCCCTGTCTTAATAGGATTTATTTTTGAAGCATAAATAAACATGCAGTACATTCATCTGTTTTTAACGTTATGTAACGTAGACACTTCTAGCTATTAGAGTGCTCTTGTTTTACTTAATCATTTTCTGAAGCACTTGCTTTGAAAAACCTATAGATAAATTAAAGCTCGTCTTTGAGATGCGAGTAAACCAAATTTATTCTATATAGTACAAATATTTTGTACAATATTTTTTAAATATCTCGTCATAATGTGATATTACTCTTGCTCTGTTCGGGAAAGAGCATACCTTGGTTCTTGGACTTGGTTCCTATTATGACAGAGGTTGAATGGAATAAAGTGTTATGAATTAATTATGTTGCTGTGTCAGAAATAGTAAGCCTGAAAGAGGCAAAGCCAGCTTCATGTACCTACTGTCGTTGCAAAATCAGGTTCAAAATCCTTTTTTCAAATAAGCTGGTATCACGAGCGATATCTTAGGATGAGGGATTGACGGGCCGTCAATTTTATAGCGAGAAATAATAAATGTTAAACACTAAATTTATGTCCGCTGAAATATTAATTTATGCCTATTTAAGCTACTCAGAGCTTAAAAGTAATATTTAATATATTTAGTAATATTTTTAGTAATATTTATTATATTAAATATATTTTTATAAAGTTTTAACAAAACGATTATTGTTTACATAAAGAGTGTCATACTAATAGTTCAACAAAAGTAAGAGAACATAAAGTGCCTTTTCTAAACACTTATTTATTTGACATTCTGTTGTTTGATAATATATTATCTTATCACATTGGCGCTATTCCCTCAAACTATACAAGTGGCGACACCAGGCGAAAACAAACAGATCTCATTATAAAGCTTCCAGTGACGGTCTAGTAGTTTAATAGAAGCGTTTTACCTGAAATAAAACGCATATTAAAATACTTACCTCACTGGAAGCTTTGCTTTTAATTCTGCCTGGTAAAACTTAGCCAATGAGAAAATATGGCGCTGTCCATTTTACGTAAACTAAAAAATGGCGCGCGGCCGCTAGGTGTCGCCCTTCAGACCGGATGTACTACCAATGGTACTGGTAAAAAGTAGTCAAATTCGACGGAAACGGATGTGCCCTCTCATTATAAAGCTTCCAGTGAGGTAAGTATTTTAATATGCGTTTTATTTCAGGTAAAACGCTTCTATTGTTTGTTATATTAGGCAAATTATTTATATAAATTAAAAATAAAAGTGGCCTAGCACGCTGCCCTGAGGAACACCTATTAAGAGAACATAGAAACTTCATTTGAATTTATTTTTTCGGTTCCATTTTCTTCTTCATTCGCTTGTTTCTGCGTCTGAATAAGATTTTTATGATTGTTGGTGCCTCTTAACATTGCCGGGTTCAATTTTGACACAGCATAAACACATGAATAAAATTAGGATACAATTTTATTTTAAATTCTTACACAATGCAACTGCCCGAACCTTTAGTTAAAGGGAAATATATAATAAAATATAATACAAAAACAAAAACTCTATAACTAACTGATATTTAATAAATATATAATTCATACATATTTACATTTACTGACATGTACGGACTTTTTGAACGAACATGATGCAAAAGCCGCCAATAAAAAGATTATTTCGATGAAAAAACAATGCATGAAAAAAAAAACGCGACTGCAAAACTAACACGTCCGTAGTCTCACTAATATTAGGGGTATCTGTGTGAGTTGGCAACAACCTGGCCATCAAAGAAAGAAAAAAAAAAAAAAAAAAATGGAGTTCCCCCCTCCCCCACCCATCCAGTGAAGTGAAGTGAGTGCCCTGCCCCCCTCCCTAAAGTGCCCCGTAGACCGACCGAGGAGTACCTATACTACTGCATTATAGTATAGTATAGTACTTAAATTGTAAGTAATATAATAACCTCTCCTATTTCAAGAGTACCTACCTACAAACCTACATAAAAGTTTCTCATCTGTCTGGCTGTAAATAACATTTGTTGCCGCTCGCACCATTTCCATACAACTACATCCACCCCAGACAAAACTTGAGCAGCCCATAACTTCCACAGACTTCGAGAATCAGCTGATCCTTGTAGAAGAGTTCAAGAGATTCTCTGGTACCTACTCCAGGAACTATTGTGGTCTGCAGAAACTCACAGCAGGCACAGCACAGAAGCATTAATAGTCCAACTATTAAGCAGCAAAAAACAGACGAACGAAAACCCTAATTTTGAATGATGGAGGGACACCTAGGATATAAAGAAGCCATTATAAAATTAGATTCACCTCGGTGTGTATTCTATCCAGGACAAATAATAACAGGCACCCTAGAAGTTAAACTGGACTCCCCACTCACTTTTTCAGGTAAGTTGGTTTCATTTTGTGATATTTAGATTTATTTATTTTGCTCACATGTACATGTACACAGCTATACAGCTTAGATCTTAAGTTAGGTCAGGGATACATGCATCCTGTAGGTTCTGCAAAATAATTTATAAAAAATGGAAAAAATATTGTTTAAATGAATAGATAGGTAAACAGCTATTCTAAGGACATATACTTAAGTAAGGCCTCAGCATTTGCATAAATACTACTACCAAACAATGGATATGTAAGGATAAAATATTCACTATCCCCAAACCAACATCTCATGGCTCGACAATTTTAATTGTTATTAATTGATAATGATTCTTACAAGGTCAGCTGTGATGCCACTGCCAGTTTAATTTAGGAGATAAATTGTTTGAGATAACTCACAGTAGTTCACTAAAATCAAACATATTACTTGTTTTTTATTCTATTACTATTAGGATATGCTAAATAATAAGGCACTATGGCACTTATGGGAGACCTGTTTGGCAGTGGATTAATAAAAATAAATATGCTGGGCAATGCACACAGCATCATCTAGCCCTGAGCTAAGCAGAGCTTGTGTTATGGGCACTAGATGACTGATATTATATTCAATGAGATTGTAGAAACATTAGTCCCAAGGGATAATCAAACCCGCAACCTCCTGTATCACAAATGGACCTTCGCCCGCCACAACAGTCAACACTAATGATAGGCTGAATGATGATAAAGAAAATAACAACATCAAAATTCTTAAGAGGTTTTACACACTATTCTAATTAATTACTGACAACTAGCATAATAGTGTGGAGTGTATTATCTGTCCATGTCTACTTAAGACCCCAGCCCTAATTCCTGAAGTACTTGAGTATAGATTTTGTCTATGGTAAGAGTACTCCTATTTCCGCGCTTAAGACTCCGATTGGTCCTTTGTGCGTATAGCTTTTGTCTATAAAACAGTTTTATTTATTGCAGTAATTTACATAAAATTCATCGGGGAAGCTACAGTGGACTGGACGGAACAAGAAAGTGAAACTGTCAACGACAACAAGAGATACTTAAATGTTAAGTACAGCAGCAGAGAAGAATATCTACGGGGCTCTGAACTTCTTGCTGGTGCTTATGGTACATACCTACTTACTATTATAGTTTATTTTGTAACTAGCTGCTGCCCCTGGCTTCGCAAGCGCTTTTCAAGTTGCCTATGCCTTTTCCCGGGATGTGTGAAAAGGTGACAGATGGATAGAGTTACATACTTTCGAATTTATAATATTAGTATGGAATTATAATATGAACAGCGAATGTTACTCACTAAATAACAATTAACTAATTTATACCTTATGTTAAATAGTAGCATCTGAGATGCAGTGGGATGACTAACATAGCTTAAAAAACTAAAAAGTTTAGTCTACATTAAATGCCAATATGCCCAGAACCGGCTTGAACTAGCCCAGGGCAAGAAATCAGCAAATTATACTAAATTCTAGTCCTGGGCCTACAGTATACTTGATTCTGGACCAGTTTCCGCAACTAGGCCACCGGTGCCTGTCGGGTGGAGGGGCTGCTAGTCTCTAGAAGATCATCAGCTCGCTAATGCCGGTGCATGCCTTCCTAGGCGTCCTCGGTGACCCAAGGTGTTGCAGTCTTTGAGAATCTACGCTGTCGCAATCTACAAGGACGTGTGTGCTGCCGTCTCCTTTATTTTATGTATTAAATTTTTACTTTCTTAGGAAAACTTTTAGTTCAGATAAAGATACAAGGAATATTTAACTTAAGGCCAATTAGAAGTTTCCACAAATGAAAATCTCTGCATTCATGCACCTTGTTAGCTGCGGGGGTCATCAGGTGCGTCTTTAATTAATTAGATGTATTAAACTTGAGAAAAAACGTATATTCCTAATCTAGGTTACAGAGATGTGCTTTGCGTCGCAGTTGAGAATGAATACAGAATTTAATTAAATATGGCGGTTAAGCCGCCTCCTAGGATCTTATTTATCGCGGAAGCTGCTCTGTTGCACCGACGACGACGTGAATCGCGTCGAGCTTCTTCAGCCTACCGCTAGTTGGCATCAAAACCTCTTTGAGTTTGAATTTCGTGAATAACAGCGCGAACACACCTTACAGTATGCTTAAAGTTCTCTATTTACAGGTACTGTTTCTAACTTAAACGCTGGCAAATACTCCTATCCATTTAACTACCGGCTACCGCTGGCCCTACCATCCTCATTCAAAGGCTCACGAGGGGCCGTCAAGTTCTATGCTTCGGGACATGTGGAGTTTGAAGGCAAGAACCTGTTTGATGGTGATATAATCAGGCCGTTTGATGTGGTTGCGCCGTTTGATTTGAACCAGGGGAATGCTACTGTTAGAGTAAGTATTAAGAAACCTACTGATTGATTTGATTTATTTAAGCTTTGCGATTTGTTCAAGTAATTCTCAATTAATGTATTTTTCTTACTAACTTCACCATCAACCTATAATAGTCCACTGCTGGACATATGCCTCCCCCAATGAGCGCCATAGCGCCCTGTCTTCAGCTTGCCGCATCCAGCATCTGCCTGCAGTCTTTCGCAAGTCGTCATCCCACCTGGCCGGAGAGCTTCCTACACTACGTTTGCATTTATTAAATTATTTTCACTTCATTTTCAAAGTTAAAAACAAATAGGTAGTAAGCGTTTGGGAATATATTGATTTTTAGCTAAAAATCTCTTACTTTCCCAAAGTGCTCCAAAATACCCGTGAATCTAACAAAAGTTACTAGAAAATGGTTTTAAATTAAAACGTAAAGTGGGTAATCCCTACTTTTCGTTGGCCATGATATAGAATCATGATATTTGGCAAGAAACAAGGTCTTATAATTATATGGTACCCTCGGTGCGCAAGTCCACTCGCACTTGACGTTTTATTTCAATTTGACTTTTTCTAGTGTACAATAACATGTATCAAAACGGAATAAACAAATTATTCTCTATTAGTATACCTTTTTCCTATATAGTAAATTTAATTATCATGTAGTTTTTAGTTATTTTAGCAATGTTTTTTCTTAGTTTCTTGTTTGTAGTTTTGTTGTACATTTTGTTGATTCACTGTTAATGTTTTTCTTTATTGTAAATATTATTTCTATATGTTTAACTATATAAGTCTGTTACCCATAAAGAAAGCTTGCGATGCTATCATGAGACCGACACTGTCAGAATTGCGTCAACCCAGACGCAGAGCCATCTAGGAAGAAGTTGAAGTTGAATTATTCTCTGTTCTGTCCGTAGGAGCCGATAGAAATGGAATTCGAGGAGGTATTCTCTTGCGGCTGCTTCGGCGGAGACCCGGTGTCGGTGGTAGTGCGGGTTCCGTTCTCTGCCTACTGCCCCGGGCAGGTCATACCTGTGGAGGTCAGGGTCGATAACAACAGCAGCGTGGAGATAACTAGCATGCTGTTCCAGTTATTGACGGTAAGTCAAAGCAGAGACTACATCTAACAGATATCCAAAATTATTGTCATAGCTCTAAGAATTAGCAAGCTGAAGTGGCAGAGGGCCGGCCATATCTCGCGAAGAACCGACAACTGCTGGGGTAAACTTGTTCTTGAGTGGCGACCGTGACTCGGCAGGCGTAGTGTGGCGGTAGACGCGACGCGCGACAACAACTGCTCCGCGTTCAAAATTATTTTTTTACGCTAAAATGGCCAAGAATCCTCTTGAAAGTTTAGTCCGCGAGTTACAAAAGACTATAGTGACTTTGGTGAATAAAGTAGACTCCCTGGAAGCTCGAATTACGGAGCAATCTGTGATAATAACCGAACTCAAAGCACCCAGTGTAATGATCAACACTCGCAAAATGACGACTACCGCCCCGTGTACTACGAGCGCGGCGACAGCCGCCGCGCGGCAGCGACCCGTCCGCGCTGCGCGTGTACAGGCGTCGCTCGCTTTGGCTGAGCTCGCGAAGCCTGCGAAGAAACGCAGCGATGGATGCGTGCGCGCAGTGATCTCGTCGAAAAACGACGCTCGACTCGATGACTTGGTTGCGGTATCGAGTATACAAAAACCAACTCATGCACGAAAACGGGCTGATATCTCCTCAAATTCGCCGACTACACCAGTAGAAATGAGTTTGACGGATGATGACAATGCTGGTTCGCAGTGGCAAGTAGTCACCCGAACTCATAAGAAGAAGATAACACGTCCCATCACGGTTGGAACGGGAAACGTAACGGAAGAACTCCAAGCCGCAGAGCGCATGAAATACATTCAAGCCTGGTCATTCCGGCCTGACACCACCACTACGCAAGTACTTGGCTTTCTAAACAACATCGTGGAAGCCAAATACTGCGTGGAAAAACGCAGCATTCGATCGGAAACTCATGCTGCCTTCGTGATCGGGATGCCGGAGGGAGTCTACGATGCGGTGACGAGACCGACTGCGTGGCCAGCCAAGGTCTGCTTTACGGATTGGTTTCCCACTCGCCCCCGCCAGCAGCAGCGGGGGGCACAGCGCGCCGGCCGCTCCAGCGCCAGCACCAGCGCATGACTCAGAGGGAATTTCCTTATCTACGAAACAACTAGTGATTTGCCATCAAAATATAGCCTCTCTCGATAAGAAAACTCAACGGCTAGAGGTTCTATTACGAGATGAGCTAGATTGTGACGTGCTAGGCCTAACCGAACACTGGTTAAGTGAACCTAATTTAAAAAGTATTAGTTTGGACGGATATACATTAGTATCTAGCTACTGTAGGAAGACTTTAGCGCACGGTGGTTCATGTATTTTTGTTAAAAACGCTGTAAAGGCCATAGAATGTTTAGAGTTCACTGAATTATCAACAGAGAGATACTGCGAAGTATCAGCCGTTGAAATTATTGATTATAATTTATTAATTTTGTGTATTTATAGAACTAACTTAATTAGTTCTATTGACTTTTTATCGCACTTGGAACGCCTGCTCGAACGAGCCAACGAGAGTGGTAAGTGTTTCATAGTTATAGGTGATTTTAATATTGACTGGCTCGCTTGTTTATGCTCTGTTAAAAAACAGCTGATTGACCTACTTGCCGAGCATAATGTTTGCAACGAAGTGGAGTTCCCTACGCGTGTGGCGGGTGCGTCGTCTACGTGCCTAGACCACGTATATAGCAACCTGCCGCAGGGTTCGGTAGTGACGAGTCCGCTCGACACCCAGCTCAGCGACCACTACGCCGTGCGCGCCGCGGTCTCTTGCGCGCGCGTGCAGCCGCCGCCGCGCACTCGCCGCGCCCGCGACTACTCGCACGCTACAAGGATGGCCTTCCGAGAGGCCATGTACTGTGTCGACTGGGTCACGGTGTTACAAAGTACACCGTCTGCGGAGAGCTTAGCAACATCTGTGACTAACATTCTTACATATAAATATAATATTTGTTTTCCCTATAAACTTAAAAATATAAGAACGCAATCGTGGGTCACTCGTGAACTTATTGATTTAAAAAACCTTCTCTTTGACTCAATTAAGTTACAAAAAATTTACCCCTTGTCAGAATTAGATTCGTTTATTGCAAAAATTAATTCGCAGTACGAAGGCTTAGTAAAAAAGCAAAAATTTCGCCACTACGAGAACATGATCCTCCATAGTACTAACTCTAGTAAGGCCATTTGGCGGGTTGTTAACACAGAGAGAGGCATTCTCTCTCGTACGTCGGCGAGCTTCACAGAGGTTGCTAAGGACTCCGCGGGGGTGAAGTTCTCGTCTCGGAAGGCTGCAGCCGACGCCATGAACGCGAGGTTCGTGGGCGCGGCGGCGGCGTTCGGCGCGCCGCGCGCTCAGCTCGCGCGCGTGGATGCGGCGCTCACGGCGGCGCGGCCCGCTTGCGACCGCTCCCTGCGGTTGCTCAAGTTTACTGCGGAAGAGGTCTTCCACATTATAATGAAAAAGATTCCCAGGAAACCCACAAGAGACATCTACGACATCTCGATGGAACTCCTTGCCTCGGCCGCGGAACCTCTAGCTTGGTGTCTGGCCGGCCTGTTCAACCGCTGCATCGAAATCGGAGAGTACCCAAAAACCTTAAAGGTGAGCAAAATCTCACCTTTATTTAAGGGGAAGGGCAAACGCGACGACATTGATGGATACCGACCGGTGTCAATAATTCCTGCCGTTGCGAAGATTCTCGAGAATGGGCTGAGTACACGTCTCACCGAGTACTTAGTGGCTACCGGAGCGCTGTCGGAGCGGCAGTATGCGTACCGCGCTGGCTGCTCGACTACCTCGCTCACCCGCGAGGTCCTACGGCAAGTGCTGGAGGCTTGTGAGGCGAGACGGCAAGTAGCAGTCCTGTGCTGCGACCTATCGAAAGCTTTCGATGTCGCAGACCACAGCGTCCTCGCCTCCAAACTCAAGCACTATGGCATACGGGGACCGGCGCATTCGCTCCTGACAGACTTGTTGCGAGACAGAACGCAAATGGTGGTGGCCGATGGTGGTGAGACGAAGTCCGACCCTCTCGGGACGGTGATGGGCGTGGCGCAAGGATCGTCGGTATCCAACATCCTGTTTTCGCTACTGCTGAACGACCTGCCGGAACACGTGACGAAAGGTGAGGCGTACATGTACGCGGACGATGTGGCTGTGGTTGTCAGCGCCCCTTCACTGGACCAGCTCGAACAGCGGTTGAACACGGTCGCCCGCCAGGTGGCTCAGTGGTTTCAGTGGAACGGACTCGCTCTGAACCACAAGAAAACGCACTTCATGCATTTTTGCATATCTGGGCGTCAGGTTAGGAGCTTGTCCGTATCTGTAGAAACAAACACCATTGAACAGGTTCCAGTGACCGGGTTCTTGGGATTCCAAATAGACCGTGGCCTAACCTGGGATAATCACATCAACAGCCTGTGTGCCAGGCTGGGTAGTGCATGCTTCGCTCTTCGCAGGCTATCGCGCGTGGTGTCCGCCGACGTGGTCCGCTCTTGTTATTTTGCGACTGTCCACTCGCTGCTCCAGTACGGCGCAGAGCTGTGGGGGCGCGCTGCTGATCGAGAGCGCGTCTTCCGCATGCAAAAACGTGCTGTGAGGGCGATCGCAAAAGTAGCGTGGGACACGCCGGCGCGGCAGTTCTTTGTATCGCTCCAGATCCTTACGTTGCCTTCCATTGTCATCCTCCAGATAGTGATGCATGTTAGGCAAAACCTGGAGCGGTTCAAGACGCGTGGAGATAACCACACGCGATGCTACAACACTCGTGGAGCTGGCAAGCTATCTGCGGTATAACGCACGTGCTGGGACCCACGTTGTATAACAACCTACCAGATCAGGTAGTCACAGCATCTAGTCTGTCTTCCTTCAAACGAAGACTTAAATCGTGGCTCGTCGAGAAGGCGTTCTACAGTATTGATGATTATGTGCGAAAAATTAAATAATATATTGAGTATTATTAGCTATAAATGTTATAATACATTTATTATAATCTAATTATATCAGTTATTTGATTATTGTCTAATTATTTAATTAACTCTAATTTATAATTATTATGTGACTTGTAATTTGTTTTTACCAATAAATTGATTATTCTGATTATGATTATGAGTTATAGCGAGTTGTGGCCTAGGGATATGCGGCGGCGTCGAGGCAAACCACCTGCCCGATGATGGTCAGACGACATTGTGGGGGCTGTAGGGAAGCTGTGGATCCGACTGGCACAGGACCGCCAGGGGTACAGAGATAAGGAAGAGACCTATATTCAACAGTGGGTGTTACCGGCTGATTAGATAGATAGCGAGTGGCTTGTAAGCCTTCTCTAACAAATGTACGACTGTAAAATCTGTCACGTATCAGCGTCTAATCGACGACGCCGACGGTCAGCGCGTACCGTACGCGAGTAGCAACTCATCAGCGCTGCACTGTACCCGTTTCTTTGTATTCATTGCTACATCCACGCTCGACCGACGATTTTTAGCATAGGAGCAAATCCTTGATTGCGTTTCAATTGATGGCAGTGAGCCTAATTAATCGGATCAGAATCAATTTAAGAGTTGCAGACGGACAATAAGTCATTCTAAACGGCATGAGTTTTCCAATATTTCGGCACACTTCCAATATTGGAAAACTCAAAAATGAAATCATGGTAAATATCCCGTTTTAAATGCCTTAGGTATGTTCCGTCTGCAACTCTTAAAAATTTATTCCGATCGGATTCATTCTGTCTGTGCTTTAATTGCTATTTCCTACTGTACCTACGTAAAAAATCAAGTGTGTAATCAAGTGAATGTCACATAAGTAATACGTGTCCTCAATAAATAATCGTTGGTAATTTGGAGAATGTTCATTTTTCTATCTCAAATTTAGATAACTCTTATAAAATACAGTTTATGTAATATGAAAACGATTACAGACTAGTCTAACTCGACTAACGAACGTTTGTTTTGTATACAGTAGATATAAAGATAGTAGGGGCCGTGCGAGGTCACAATTCGTGTAGTTTTTTGCGCGTCTGGTTCATTAATATTCGTAACGTTTAGAATTCAGATCCAAAAATAAAACAAATACAATGGAGCGTTATCGCAAACGCGCCTAACTAGACGCCATTGATGTAGAAAAGAGATAGATAGATAAATTCTTTATTTGCAGTTGCAAATAAAGAATTGTGTCGTGTGTCTCATCAGTTGATGAGACACACGTACAAAAACAACAATTATAATACAGTACACTGTTGAATAAAATAAAACCGGCCAAGTGCGAATCGGACTCGCGCACGAAGGGTTCCGTACCGATCTATTAAAACAGCAAAAAATCATGTCTGTTGTATGGGGACCCATTTTACCCTTTGGGTATTTATTATTACCTTTTTATCCGCCTAGAAATATACATAGAATACGAAAGTAACGCGGGTGAAACCGCGGGGAACAGCTATGAATGATAACTCGAATATCCTACAGCGTTCCCGATACAAATCCCAGCAGCCGATTGCAGAGTACGTCCAACCGGAGGAAGTAATGTCCAGCACCAAGCGAGGGTCCATCATGAGCGGCAACCAGCGGAACTTCGAGGTGGAGCTGCGCGTGCCCGACCTCATCGCGCCCAACCTAGAGCTCTGCAGTGTCATCGATGTGGGGTACTTCTTTAGGGTAAGAATGTATTTGAATAAGGTATGTGCGCAACAAATGGACGAATAACTCAATATCACGCCAACCTATTTCGATGATTCTGTTTTTAAAAATAATCTAAGTTTTAAACCCATTTCCATTATTTAGGAATTTGTAGTCGGTTTATAGTTTTTGAAAACATGCCAAATTATTTGCATGAATGATTTTGTTCTAGCGGTAATTCTACGTTAATGGAGATAGGCGTTGCGAGCCTTTTGAATTATTGTTATTTATGTTTTGCGTGTTATTAAATTGTTATTGTTTGTGTTGTGTTTAGTGCTGCACTCAGCACTCTGGCGCCAAGCGTGTTGGTCATTATACGTCAGAAGGGCCGCTGAAAACCAGCGCTGTATTGGCAATTGTGTCAATGTAGCATATTAATGCTGCGCCGGTAGCCTTTCTGTGTTCTCGTATATAAATTCTTTTATTAGTTCCTAATTTGTTATCTTTAGCTTAGTTCTTAATTTGTATTATTTTATATGAAACGCAAATAAATATTTTCCATTTCTATTTCCTTTCGATCCTCATTACCCGAGCTACCATTCGTTGAGAATGGGTGAGGACCCATTCTCAACAAATGGTAGCTCGGGGCCGAGCCACTGATGTCAGTTAAATATTATTGCGGGTTCGATTCCCGCCTCAAGACAATTGTGTCTACGATGATCTGCAGAAATTTGTTCCGGGTGTTCTGGTCTATTTACATACATATCTATGTAATGTATTACATATATCAGTCATCTAGTCTAGTAGCCATAACACAAGCCCTGCTTAGCTTCGTGATAGATGATACTGTGCGATTGTCCAACATCATTTATTAAATTCTTCTTTCTAATGAATGTAATGCCCACAGGTCACTATCAAAGTATCCGGCTGCAACGACGACTTAGAAGACGAGGCGGAGATCTGCCTCGGGCTCGTTCCTCTGAGGGAGACTGTAGAAGGAACCTACACACACCCCATGGCACACAGCCTGCCTTTAGAAGCACCGCCTGATAACTACCAGCCTGAAGCCAGGCCTGATGTCAGACAGAATGGGAGCAATGCGAATGGAATCGGCTTTGTTGAAGTTAACCAACAGGTATTTACTTTGTCAATAACTCGGATCTATTAAAGAAAACCGCATCAAAGTCCTTTGAGTTGTTTTAAAGATCTAAGCATACATAGGGAAAGACAAACAGCGGGAAGCGACAAATGGAAAAGAAATCGACATACCCCATAGCACCTTATCCTCAGCAGTTTTCCACCGGTCTTCTTGTAGCTACATATTAGATATTTACCATTGAACCTTTGTTACAGATAATAACAACTCCATCACAGAGCATCCAAATAAAATACAGTCATAGCTACCAGATAGGTTTCACCGCGGACGACGCCAATCCTCCCACAAGCTCTCCTGGCAACGCTGGTCAATGGCCTAACCCGTACGGGATACCCATGAAGTGTTTCACACCTTCGGGAGTCTACCCGTACCCGGGGCAGAATAACGTGTCTGCCACCGCACCGTCTGCGCCGCCGCTGTAAGGGCTTTCCTTTACTTCATGCTAGATGGCTCTACGTTTGGATTGACGCAATTCTGCCAAACTTGACTTCTTTTATTTGGGAATATGAGCTGGTTTGCCACTTTTCTGCCAGTGTCCAGTTCATAGACATTTGGAGGGTGAATTACAATAATAATGTGGACTTGTATCATGATTCATGTGGGCAGACTATAATATTCTGAACAATGCAATTTTAGATAACTACCTATTTTTTACCGTTTTGCCTTATGATGAGAAATTTTGTTGCATTGATGAGAATATATTGGGAATAGATAGATATACTTTTGAATTTGCTTGAAGATTCCCAAATAGGATAAAAATCTTTCTAAGGCTCTTCCTAGACTGGCCACCATATAAAATGGTCATTTCAAGAGCACAAGTTGTTGAAACAGCACAGAATGGTCTTAGATACAATAGCTACATGTTTAACCAGACCAATATTGAGTAATGATAGGTACTTAAATATTTTCCCTGCAAATACAACTTTACCTGTGTGAATATAAAGTAAAAAATAGCACAAACTACTCGTCTAGTAATAAGAAACTGTGTCCCTAATCTAGTGTTGAAGTATATTAAAGTGCCATTAGCACTAAGTGCATTTAAATACGATCTACAATAATGTTAAAGAGTACAAACTATATTTGATATGGTGCAAAACTTACAATTTATATTATTAAGCATATACAATTACAATTTAATGATACGTAAGTATAATAATTATTGATGCATTCTATGCGCTTAGGCTCGTAGCACATCTCCGCCGCGAAATTATACCAGCGGAACGCGGAGGAATTGCAACATTATCTAAATTTTTTTCCGTTCCAGTAGCGGAATATAAATTGTAGACTGCCACAAGATACATGCTAAAAAAACGCGATATTGCAGCAGAATTGCGGACCGAGCGCGGATGTAGTCGTGTAGTGTAGCGTCTAAGTAGATCGGCGGAATCGCGCGGAAAAGAGATAGAATCATAGTCAAATCTATGCGTTAGAACAGGCAGTTTAGCTTGTCGTACAACGGAAAAGTCATAGCGAAACTACTGCAGTTTATATGATTTCGTAGCCGTGATGTACTACGGGCAATAATGCCTTGTTAGAGCGCATTCACACAGCATCCGTTTTTTTTCAATGATGGCGTATGTAGTTGGAGGAGCGAGTAAAATATTGTATTCAGCAGCCAAGTATCTGTATACAACGGTCCTGCAAAAAGGGTTCCGCTGTGTGAATGCGCCTTCATATTATAAATATGATTAATGTAAGTACGTCATGTTATAAATAAGATTAATCTCACATGATCGCTTGAGGCAGATGAAAATGTTTGAAAGCGGATTTTTACTGCCAACAATGTTACTTAATTACATGAAGTGCCTATATACCTCAATATATTTCTACACTATAGTGTGGTTTTCGCAAAATGTTAATAATTTTACTATTTATAATATTTTTTTACTTGAAACGTGCCTACATACATCTATATACTATAGTGTGGTATTTTTTAAAATGTTTTTAATTTTACTATTTACAATTTAGTTTTATACAAGTTAATAATAAATGCCTGTTAAAAGAAAACTGCCTTTTATTTGTATACGTATTTTTATTTGAATTAAACATTGTAAATATAACATAAATTGTAAAAATAACTATAAATTGTAAGTTGTATTGTTTGACAATAACCCTGCTTTAGAGAGGGATTTTTAAAACAATTATTTAGATCGTAAACATCATCAATTGTGCATAAATTACATTGTTATTAGTTCAACAAGTCCTTTTTTTTAAATACACCATCAAAAAGTACAATATTCTGAATTCAAATTATTTTTCAACAAGTTTAATCCTTTATTTCACAATATGTTAGCAAAACCTGATTTTGCTCACTGTTTTTGACAGAAAAGTCAACATTTTCGTTTCGCGTGAGAGATGGAAAAGTTATTATAACAATTTAAATTTACTAATACAAAAACGCGACAAAACAGCAGCAAACAGCTATGCAGAGGCACATTATCATCTATCATATTGCATACAAATTGATTACATGCCTATTATAATATCGATTAAACACATTTAATAAACATTAGTAATACAATTATTCATGGTCATTAGTTATGATCGTGGATAAGGTATAATGGTAACAAAGGGTTATATTTGTGTTTGCTAAAGAAGCAAAATAACTGATTTTCAGCCAGACCTTTTGAGAGCAAGCAGAACGAGTTTCAATTAAATGTGTACCTAGCTACTAAATGTCTGTGTAGTAAAATGAAGTCATCACTTATTATAATGTGCGAATATGTGTGTAAGAAGCGGCCTCACTGACATTCCTGAGGCCATCCATGGCTTTTATATACTTAAATGACTTATTTATACCTAACTACGAAACATAAGCTCTGTAAAACTTTGTCATAAAAATAGCAAAATATTCAGCTAAAAACTTGTTATATAAAAACATAAATTTGTGATTTCATCACATAAATCTTTCAAATTGAGAACACTTTATTTAAGACGTCTTATGTAGCAAAACTAAAATATCATTGATTTAAAATCAAATACATTATACATTCAAAATAAACCTTTAAATTCAAACATGACTTTATTAAAACTTACGTTCTTAAACGCATTGAGTTTCCCTTTTAATATATAGAATATTTAATTAACCTTAGTTTTAAAATGAGGCACATTAGGTACTATAGAAATCCGCCTTTATAGTAGGTACCTTACCTACGAACTGTGAAGTAAAGACCCATAGTGATCTTGGCTTCAAAGAATAATCCTGCCCATGGCGGCTTGTTCAACATTATTATTATTAATTGTCCCTCCATAGCTAAGCGAAGCATACTTTACAGGTATAACATTTTCATAAGTTCACGTTTACAATATTAAATGCACTACAAGTAACAACATACGCAATTTATTATAACATAATAAAGATTATAAACGTCTTATGGCTTAACTATAGGTAAATTACTCGAGCCTGGCGCGATCCGCTTGTTTTTCGTGAACTGGAGGCCTACTTTCGTAACAAAATTTCGGTTTTATTACGTACGATCCGTACTCGTATCAAACGACAACAGAAATTTCGTACTAATTAATTAAGTGCGAAATTTTCGTTGACGTTGCGTTGTTTCGCTGCTTTTTCACTTTGTAATGATGATTGTACAGTTTATTTTTATACTACTTGCCACCGCAATTTTAGTTCTTACAATGGTTTATATGTAATAGTGTATTAAGAAAGTCCGAAAATGACCCTTTCCTAAGTAGCGAGAGTAACTCTAACTACACTTGTTTGAGTTTTGCGGCCGTACTATGCAACTGCGGATGAAAATAACTAGAGTAGGCCTCCAGTATCGACATATTTGTGACGTGGTTAATTTTATGAAAAACGAGACAATCGCGACGGCTTATACATTACAACTACGTTCTTATTCAAGTTATTATAACGTCATTTTTGCTTATAGTTAGTAGAATATAATATAATATATAAATGCGTCAAAAAGAACGTACGGCACTTTTTTGTACTATGCGACTGTACTAACGTACTAAGTAAATAGGCACATTCAGTAGAGGCACGTATAGTATTGTAACGAGGTAGTTTGACTTTAGGAGATTGTTTTCTTATTCTTAAGAATATCAGGAACTATTGACACGATTTATTCAGTTACATTGTTCGATCAACAATACAGTTACATTACAATAATATGATCGAGGCAAAAGCCTTTGATTTTGTTTATATAGCGAGTAAGTTATTTTCGAGAAGTGAAGCCACGGCCTATTACAAGTTGCTTGAACTGACTGCTGCAAGGCTACCACGATATTTAATACATAACGTAACGCTCGTTATTAGCATTTTTACGCTTATTTTACAGTGAATAAGGCGTTATTCTCTTCTCTCTCAAAGAAAATAATTTTCACGCGTTATTCACGCAAAAATTTACGTAATAAAAGGCGTTATTCTCTTCTCTTTCAAAGAAAACAACTTTTCACGCGTTATTCACGCAAAAATAAGTGTAATAAAAGGCGTTATTCTCTTCTCTCTCAAAGAAAATAACTTTTCACGCGTTATTCACGCACAAATTAGCGTAATAAGCGTTATGTGCTAGCGTGGCAGCCTTACTGGAATCTAAGCGACTAGTTAAGCTACAATGGCAGTGCGGCCGGTCTGTGCATCATAAGTTTGTTTTGTAATCTACCATCCAATCTTCCATCTTGCATTACGGTGGTGGCCTAAGAAAGGCTATATTTTAGCACCACCCTGACGTAAACTGGGGTCGTCCTGGCCTCTTGTTCTAGCTTGGTGTAAGTGACGTAGATACTGGTTAAAATCACTTTACCTCAGGTTTAATTTCTGGCTTTACTTCAGGGTTTTCTTTATACTCTTTAAAGTCCGGGTTGAAAGGAGGGCTGTTTGGTTCTTCTGAAAAAAGGAGATTTAGATTTTAGGATTATTGCATTCATGTCTATAAAAAAAATTATACATGATTTCTGTTAGGGCGCCGCAACATGAGTTAGCGTTCTTATTTATAAAACAAAATGATTGAATTATGGAATTAGAAAGTACTAATTTTGATACATTATTACTGAAATTTAGATCTAAGCAGACTAGATGTATGTACCTACTTACATTTTCTTTTATAATGCATACTTACTTCCCAAAATATCCGGCGTGGAAGGTTCTGGAGCGCTGGCAGATGCGTAGGGACTTGTTGGCTGGAACAAAAAAGCTCGATAAGATATATGCTTGAGTAACGTTTATAGTTATTCAATCATAAATCGATTACTGAGCAAATTTTCATAATATACAGGTAGGTACCGAACCGTTTATCCACCAAGATAATGAAAACCTATTTATTTATTTGGTTTTATTTAGCAACTTACTTATGACAGCAGATATTACCAATTTTCGCGTTATTTTTTTAATGTGAGTCTTGGTTAAATCTAGTGTTTTTTATGGTACGATTCAGTATACGAGGGTAAGTAAATTTTACTCTACCTACTAAATTGTTGTCCACACTACCCAAAGGTTAGCAGGTAGAGAATACTATCTAGCATTATGCTCGCTTATGTACAACTTTTGTGCAGTAAAGTATATTCTATCTACCAGCCCAGCGACACACGTCTGCCATATGATAGACGTCGCTGGCTTGTCTCGTCACCTAGAAGGTGATAGCTGAAATCAGTGTTTGCTCATAAAGCAATATTATCATCACTGAGCTTTTACGCTTTGACACTGCTACACACACGCATTTTTAATTACTTACTTTTAATAATTATGTTATGTTTTAATTTTGTAATTGTTGTTATGAATAAACCAATTGTATGGGTGTGTTTTATGTGTCAAATAAATGATTTACTTACTTACTATTCTATCTAAGTAAATATATTTTTAAGGTAACTTACATAAGGAGCTCCAGACGGCGGCAACAGCGGCGCAGCCTCAGGGTTGCCCGGCGCCCCCGTGAAGCCAATGTTGCCAGTCTTAAGCAGCGTAGCTCCAGTGAAGCCAGGGTTAGGGCCGTTACCGTACGGCGCAGATGTTGGGGGCTGCTGTGAGGCAGGGGGGTACGGTGAGTTGGGGGGGTAGGGAGATGAATTGGGGGGATAAGGAGACGAAGTGGGGGGGTAAGGTTGCGAGTTTGGTGGGTACGGTGTGGAGTTTGGAGGGTAGGGTAATGTATTTGGGGGGTACGGTGATGAATTTGGGGGGTACGGTGTTGAATTTGGGGGATATGGAGCAGCATTGGGAGGGTATGGTGATGAATTGGGTGGGTAAGGAGTAACGTTAGGGTATGGTGTGTTTGAAGGGTTAGGGTAACCTGGGTTGGGTTGATTCGGGTAAGGTGCCCCGGGATACGGTGTGTTCTGGGGTAAGTTGATCCCCGGGTTGGGATAAGGCGTGTTGTCATTAGGGTAAGGGTTTGGAGGGTAGGGAGAAATGCCGTGAGATACTGGATTGTTTTCAACTGGCGCGATGGGCTGGCTGTTGAACTCTACTAGTGGAATGCTGCCCATTATGAATGGGCGGGATTCTTCGTCGTCGGTGTGGCAGCCTGATGTTTCTACTTTTACCTAAAAATTTAATTACATTAATTGTAGCAGTGTCATACTTAGTGAACTAGTCTGTATGTTTACAATTAGTCAGAGCTAACTGCCGATATGTTTTTCAAAATTCTGGCAGTTTCATGCGCCATGATCACGGAATAACTGAAGGCCCTGCGAGTGAGATTTTAGACAGATCTGCCCTCATTTTTTTTCTTTTACTAAGAACGTTACCAATACTGCTTACGTTACCGCAGTTCCTCTCGGTGTTGCCCTTTCTTCCCCCTAGTTAACAAGTTACTCTAGAGCGTTAGATGCTTACTTTAAACTTGTAATCGACATCAATGAACCGACAGCCCATCATATTGTTGATATCCATCTCGGGTATCTCCAGCTCGACCACCCAGTTCCTCTCCGTGTTCCCGGGGATGGGTCCTTTCTTCACCTCCAGGATCTTGTCGTGCTCCTTGTGAGTGTCAGGCTCGCATTCCGCGTGGAATACTATATCCTAGAAAAGTAAAAAAAAAAAATGGCTAACAATTCACACAGCATGTCTATCAGTGGCGGTAGCTTCATACAAGCCCAAAAGCCGGGCTTGCCCTACCTCGAATTTCATACCGACCGAAAACATTTACTTCAATATTTCAATTTTCGCGCGCCATACATACATTCATTTGTTTCTTTTTAATCTATGGCTAGATGACTATCTAGTAAGTATCCGAACGCGCCGGCGGCGGCGGCGCGGCGGCGCGCGGCCTCAGGTTGGCTCTCAGCCATGCATCTCGCTCACACTCATGGGCTTGCAACGGGGCTTTGCAGCCGCCTATATCTGTCCCGTTCTATCCTATGACAAAGTGCTACGTCTATAGATATAACTAGGTTAGTTTTCTATAGCGTTTAGTATGGAAAATGAAGCCCGGCTTTCACTGTGAAGTTCGTTTCAAACTACGGTCAACTCACGAAGTTCGTATCGTACAAGAAAATTTTCGTATTCATTCATTCGAATCACTTTTGTTTGTTTTGTTTATTGAGTGAGCGACAATTAGCATATTTATTTATCGTCCTAACTTTCGAGATTTTTGTATGATTTAGAGTTTAAAATGAGTGTAACAGGTGATTGTTACTTGTGAGGATTTGAAGTGTGTGAAAGTTTTAATAGGCGAGGAGAGGATGAAATCTTTATCTTTCACGGAGAAAAAAGACCTGTGGGCTTCCGCAAAACTTACACTACACTGGTTTTGTGTATTTCGCAAACAAGTAAGTCTCATTATCATAAGACAATTTAATAGATCAGTGTACAAAACTCATTGGTTGCTCCCATTCCAACAAATTGTATTGCTGGAGTTGCATATTTTCTAACGAGATAACGGTTTGGAATACGTCTGGTTTTGATGATTTAACACAAAACACATGAATGTAATTTCATTTTGTAATTTCGATAACCAACGCATAGAGACATCATTATCTCGTCAATTATCTGAAGAAATTTCAAATCGCGTGTTGTATTTGCTCTCCAAATACGACCTTTTTTTAAAGACCTTTTTTTGTTTATGCAATAACAAGATAGCGGCAAACCGGTGCCTAGTTATTTAGCGAATCGTATCTCGGGCTTGCCCTGTTCTCAAGCCCTAGGCACGCCACTGATGTCTATCTATCTACCCCCAAGGTAAGCAGAGCTTGTGTTATGGGTACTAGATGACCGATATACACATAACACAAGCTCTGCTTAGCATGGAGCTAGGGTAAGTAGCAAATTGTGAACGCCGCGGCTTCAGGGCTGAACGAATAAAGTGGCGATCACAAAACGCTTATCGTGGACGCAGTTACTCTCAAGCCACCCCAAAGGCCATAGAAAAACAAAGCTTGGTGCTAGATGATGCTGTGTTGATTTCCAGCATTATTTATTTATTACCTTCTTCAGCTGGAAGCGAATGGCATCAATCTCGACGTTGCTGTCGTTCTTGCAGGCCACTTCCACCGGTAGCACTTGCCCCGGCACGGCGCCGCCCGCCGGCACCTTCACCGTGATTTCGGAGGAGCCGGCGCTCAGGCACCAGCAGCAGTACGAGTTGAAGAACTCCATGCCGATGCCTTCCTGGGGAAGGAAATAACAAGTGTGTCTAATCACTTATACTTAGACTTAAATAGGCAAACAACCATGTATTAGACACATAAGAGATATATGAATGTTCTAGTGGTTTCTTTTTCACTTCTTCCACTAGTGAAATGAAATGAAATTAAAAGGTTTATTTGACACGACACATTACAAATGGTACATTTTCAAACATAAAGGATAACTAAGAACTAGGCACAAACTTATTACTAAAATAATAGAGGTGAAACAGTTATATACTTAAAAATACAAAACAAAGAGAAAAAACAATTATTTTAGAGCTCAAAAATTTAAAAGTAAAAAATAAAAAACTATGTACCCAACCAATAACCTCCACAACCTGCCTGGCAAACCATTTGGTGTCGAGTCAAAAAGGTGTCAACTCAGCATGTTGCTGGGTAGATGCTGGTTAGTGGACAAACAATTGAAGTAAACAAAAATCTAAGTGATCAGTTAATTCCTAGTTTTACTTTGAATTTTATGATAGGTCTTAATAAAACAGTTTATAGATGTCGATTCTTTTGCCGTAACCGCCGCTTACCTAGTCAGATTGTGAGCTTCGAGTTTTTGAGTTGAAGCAAAACTCGTCCCAACCCAGGCTTTTTTTATAGTCTAGACTAGATCATTGACGACCTTTGTAGCGCGGTGGGCGAAGGTCCACCTGCGGAAGTGGTTGCGGGTTCGATTCGCCTCGGGAAAACTGTGTGTACGATCTGCAGATATTTGTTCTGGGTGTTCTGGTTGTTATATATGTATTTATAATAAAAATACATATATGTATATCCATATAATGTATCGTATTATGTATATTAGACATCTAGTACCCATAACACAAGCTCTGCTTAGCTTGGGGCTAAATGATGCTGTGTGGATTGTCCAGCATTATTTTATTTATTTATTCTTTAGATTGTTAGCTTTCGAGTTGGAGCAAAACTCGTCCCTAGCTTTTTTATCGTCTAGACTAGATCATCTCTCATCAAATTACCTTGCAATATGGGTTCGTATTCAGATCCAACGGCGCAATAACCCTGAAGAAGGCATATTTGTGCTGGTCTATCTTGAAGGCTCGGTCCACGGTGGCTTTGATCTGGTACCGCACGTGACCGTCCGACCCGTCGAACGAGGACGGGCAGTGAGGGGGGATTTGAAACTCGAACGGAAACACGTGGAAACCAGGGTTGATGGAGTGCTCCCCTGGAAAGCAGAATAAATTATAAATAATAATATATATATAAAAAAATTGAGGACGGGAATATAAATACTACCTTATAAAATAATACTACTTTATTTTAATTATAAGTATTAATACAACGGGTATGTATCGCGTTTACTTTTCTCATCCCGTAACCACGACAGTATGTGAGACCTGTTGAAACTTCGGCTTTTATAGTTAGGCACTTAGTGTAATGCATCAAACTCAGGTGACAGCCAGACAATACAACTTAATTCTGATGTAATTGACGTCTTTGCGGAATATTTCATATATTTTACTTCAAAGTAAACCGAAGCAAAATTGTACGATTACCTTTCGAAGGACACGCCTATTTTTGAACTCTTAATGTCAGTTTTTCAGTAAAGAAAATAACTTGTTATATTTATTTTCTTATTTAGAACTATAAAAAAATTTGAAGACGTTAAATTAAAATCAATAATTAATAGAAACTAACCTGACTTGCTTCCCACCAAGTATGTGAGTACATTGACATATTCCTCGTACGAGTCGTGGGACACCGTGTAGTGAATAGTCCTGTCATTCTCTCTGCGAGACCGGCTTGTTGTCCAGTGGACTTTGCAGAATCCTTTGAATTCTAGGTAGATGCCTGCAAACAAGAAACATGTATTCATATACTTGTTATTTAATTAGAATTTAAATTAAATTACTGGATTTAGCAAAATATTGGTTTAAATGGTATGGGAACAATTTTTAAACCATTATCTTAAAACTTTTGCATAAATATTGGTTGTATTATGTGTTAGAGGGCTTTCGACTGAATAGCAAAAAATGTGCATTTGCTGCGAATAGCATCACATTTTTAGGTCACATGATTGATAGCGAAGGACTTCACCCAGCACCTGCCAAAATTAAAGAAATTAAAGAAAAACCAGCACCGACAAATAAAGAAACTTTGAGAGCTTTTCTGGGTTTGTATAACTTTTACCAGAAATTTTTACCTGACCGAGCCACCTTATTGGAGCCTTTGTATCGGCTGCTAGAATCTAAAACGGCTTGGAGGTGGGGTGAAAGCGAACAAAGAGCGTTCGATAAAGCTAAGCTCTTAATATCATCGGATCTGACATTGGTGGGATATGACTTGAAGAAAGAATTACTGCTCATATGTGACTCATCTGAATACGGAGTGGGCGCTATCATAGCACATGTAATGGAAGATGGATCGGAGAGACCGATTATGATGGCGTCGCGCACCCTGCAGGCTCATGAGAGAAAGTATGGGCAGATCGACAAGGAAGCTCTAGCAATCATGTTTGGATTACTAAAGTTCCATGAATTTTTGTTAGGTCGCAAGTTTTGCATAGTAACCGACCACAAGCCATTGGTGGGCTTGTTTAATCCAGGTAAACCAATCCCTGACCAGATTTCACCCAGGATGCTACGTTGGTCTTTAAAGTTAGCATGTTATGAGTACACCATCAAGCACTGACCAGGGAAATCTATTGGCAATGCGGATGCATTAAGTAGATGGACGGAACCGACTACAGGGACATTGGCGGAGGAGGACCTGAAAGAAGTACTGTTGCTAGAAGAACAACCTAGAGGCTGGAACATGAGCACTGAAAGTATTGCTGCGGAGACCAGAAAGGATACTTTGCTCCAGAAGGTATGGTTTCATGTACTGCATGGTTGGCCAAATAAGAATACTGATCCTGAGTTGCAGCCATTTTGGACGAGAAGGGAGGCTCTTTCACACACTAAAGACTGTTTATTGTGGAGTAACAGAGTCATAGTACCAGCTAAGTTTCATGAACAGGTGCTAAAAATATTACATGCCCCACATGCGGGTATAGTTCAAACAAAGGCATATGCAAGAGGTTATGTCTGGTGGCCTCAGATGGATAATCAGATTGAGCAGATGGTGGCCAGCTGTGAACACTGCCAGCTAGTAAGGAACAGTCCGCCGAAGGATCCGCAGACATGGGTTATGTCGGAGAAGCCATGGCAGAGGGTGCACATAGACTTTGCTGGACCATTTCTAGGAAAGACTTTCTTTGTCATGATTGATAGTCACAGTAAATGGATGGAAGCAGAGATTGTGAACTCTATGAGTAGTGGGGCCGTTATCACTGTGATGAGAAGAATGTTTGCGTCACAAGGCTTACCAGATGTGGTGGTATCTGATAATGGCAGAGCATTCACTTCGGATGAGTTTAGTAAATTTTTACAGAAAAATGGAATAAGACACTTGCTCTCCCCACCTTACCACCCAGCAACCAACGGACAGATAGAGAGAGCTATTCAGACGTTTAAAAATAAAATAAAGAAAATGCAGCATTTAAACATTCCATGGAGTGAAATGATAAGCAAGGTGCTTTTTCACATGAGAACAGTGCCTAATAGCGTAACGAATAAAACCCCAGCTGACATGCTCAACGGTCGTAAGTACAGGACGGCTATTTCTTCTCTCCACCCTGACTCTAGGCCAAGCCGAGGCGAGGAACAGCTGGAGGCGGCGGCACAACGGGTGCCTACACGGGCCTTCATGGTGGACCAACCCGTGCTGATTCACATGTATGGAGCCGGGCAGAAGTGGCAGAGGGCCACTGTGGAGATGGTGGAGGGGCCCAGCTCATACAGGGTGAGAACAGAAGATGGAGAGCTACATCGTAGACATGCTGATCAGATACTGGCGAGAACAGTTACAGCAGAAGCTAGATTAGCTGACAATGAAAACAGAGATACAACTGCTGAGCCTGACATTGAAGTACCACCCTCAGAGAGGTGGCCTGACATTATCGGTGTACCTAATAATTCTGATTAGTTTGTGTTCCTAATTTGAATTGTGATTTAGCTAGATATTTTGATTTATATAATTCTGATTAGTTTGATTATATTGTGTTCCTAATTTAAATGTTGAATTAGCTAGGTATTTTGATTTTTATAATTATGTTAATTAGAATCAAGTTAAAGAAGGAAGGTATGTTATGTATTTGAGAATTGAGGGTGGATTTATAAAAAGTAACCTATTTGAAGGTAGATGATTAAAAGCCAGTTTTGGTAATGAACTCAATCATGGCGTTATCTTTTATTATGTTCCCATCTTAAAGTTGTGCATTAAAATTGGTTGTGTTGTGTTACCATCGCTTACAAAGGGTATTTTTTTCCACAGCAATGTTTAAAATAATTTCTATGTACCTACCCCATTAATCCCATTAACCTTACCCTTTCAGTCATTTTAGGTCAGAAGGTACCGTACTTTGTTTTTGATAAAGCTTTATGATAAAGTGAGCCTATAGGATAATAACTATGATTCAGTCTTATCATATTGTTTGCAATAAAAAATATTGAGTATATCTGGCACATTACCTGACAAATAATGCACACTGCATAACATGCAGTCTCTTGATAACAAGAAACAAACCAGAAAGGTGTTCAAGGTTGTACAAAATGTTATACCTAAAATTGTATTGGTTAAAATCAACTAGAATTTGATGTTATTAAATCAAAACAAGTTAGGCCATAAGATATGACGTACCAGAACTAATTCGCAAGCCTACACAGACAAGCTTTTGGTTTTATTACTTCCTTAGTCACTTATTAACAACTCAAGAATCTCAGCTATTTAGGAACAATAACTTGGTAGAACCAGCACCTTTCTAAATGAATGGTGGAAAATTGCACAAGCTTGCTTGAAGTGGAAAAATATGGAGAGGCCTTTGCCCTTGCAGTAGGACTTTGGGAAAAAGATTGGTATCTAACTAAACATAAATAAAAATGTTGTGTATTGTAATGTGTGTAAAATTGTTTAATATTAATATTTAAACCCTGTTGATGTTTTGGATACTACCAGTATGATATGATTATTGTCTGTTGATAACATGCTAGTAAATACCTGTTATCAATAGGTATTCAACATACTTTATAACTATTACATAACCTGTGAGGTCAATAATTTTTTCTGTGTACTTTTAATAATGTTTAGCTGAGATTTAAGAATGTATATTTGTTTACAAACACTTCAGATCGAATTTGGCTGTACTACTAAGGAAGTTTCTGCATGAATGTTAATCAAAGTATATCCTATAAAATATAGTTTCCATAACAGAATAAAACAATAACAACTAGTATATCAAGACATAATACGATTTCCTTAAAATCTTAGTCGTCAGAAGGCAGAGTGCCCAGAATGGCCAGATTATAGTTTCTTAAATGAAACTTTCTGACTCCTGAAATCCAAATGTTTATAAATCGGCTGGGTATTCTGCCTATATCGAATATAATATTACTTAGGTGAATACAAAAAAAATTGGTTAGTACTAAGTAATCTACTCGGGCAAATCGGGCGCGCCTGGGCGGCGCGTCGCGCGGGGCGTGCGCGAGTTGAAGGCCACACAGGAGATTTGGGCACAATAAAACAATATAGGTACTTACCGCGAAAAGTTTTAACCTTGGACTGTTCGAATTCCAGTCTTCCTCTTATAACTTGACCAGTATAATACGTAGAGTCATCTCTGTCCAGCAGGATTCTACCTTCATCAAACCCCATAATTTTAGGGTTTGTTCTAAACAAATTAGAGAATACCAAGGAAAGGAAATCGTATCCGTCGCGTCGGCGAATAAATCACAACGGACGGATAAGCGTGCGTGCGTGCTCAAAACGCGACGTGCGCCGAGCGAATAAATAAATAAATTGTCAAATCAAAACCAAAACGTCAACCAAATGTCAATGTCAATATAGGATATATATATATATATATATAATAGGGTTACCAACTCAACAATTTAAAAAATTTTCAAAAATGGACATACCAATACTAATAGTAGTGCTAATGTTATATGGTGAATAAATTGAATTTACTGAATTTACATGAAGTTGGATGATTGGTTCGGTAGGCTCGTGTGTAACCTCTAAACCTTAATTAGAGCTGCGCGTGTGCCAATGTACTACTTTTGTTGCGTTTAGTTCACCGTTTCGCCACGAGCCTTCTCATTTTACACAGACTCTAATCTAAGCTATGCCATATAAGGATTGGATTACGTTTCATCCGGTTACTTTACTTCATTCACTCATCTGACGGTCATTCCATTCTTTTTTAGTGTTCCTTTACCAAAGGGTGAAAACGGGACACTATTATTACTATGCATCCGCTGTCTGTCCGTCTGTTGTCCTTTCACCACACATATTGACAGTAAAATTGTGTGTAGGTATGATCTGCACATAAACGTTCCGGGTGTTCTGGTCGTTATTTATTTATATATTATGATATGAACATATATCTATCCATGTAATGTATTGTATTAAAAATATCAGTCATCTATTACCCATAACACAAGCACTGCTTAACGGGGGCTAGACGACACTGCGGATTGTCCTGGATTCATTAATTCAATAATTAAGAAGTTCAAAGACCATACCATGTTGAGTACCGATAACTGACCAACCAACCCCGCTAGAACTTAAAAAAGCCATCTTGGCTTTTTTTTGCTATTATATAAATAATTTAAATCTGTGTTTTGAGTTGTTTTTGTGAAATTTTCGATGTTACGGAACCGTCCCTGTGCGAGGAGACTCGCATTTGGGCGGTTTTAATATTTCTTACTCATTTGAGTTTGATTCGCGTTAGCATCCCTACTTACATCTGTGTATGTTTCATGCGTCCTGTACACGTTGGCTCAACGCATTGGCCCAACGTGTACTGGACGCATAATGTTATTCATTCATTTAGTCCGTTCAGTGCAGTTCGTTCAGTCAGTCAGACCAGTCAAATCAGTTCATCAGTTGTCACAATTTAGGCTTGTGGGCGCTACGCGCGTGTGTTGCTCCGTTTCTACTTTTTCGTATCATTAGAAAATTTAATAAATTTCATATTTCTAACATAAACTCTTACAAATAATCAATTATTTCTGGAAATTTTCTCAATCCGGCGGATATCTTAGCCATATTGCTAAGCGTGGTCCCTTAATTTGCATAATTTCACGGTTATTAAATCTTCAAACGGCTTCTTAAATCATGCTGTAAAATTCTAAATAAAATGGGTTCCCCTCAAAAAGATATTGAACTAAGTCCTGTCAGGCCTTTGCCGACTACTAGCACAGCTCCAGATAATAAACTGAGCGTTCCCGCAGACGAGGAAGATGTTATTATTGGTAGATTTCGGAAAATCAGTTCAGCGAAGTCGATGGCTGCTACAAATGGAAATATCCAGTACCCTGACCTGCCCCTGAGGCACGAGGACGCCGAGGCCGGGCTGCAGTTCAAGAACAAAGAGGCTGGTGAGAAGGATAAGTTGCTGTCCGAGATGATGACCAATGGCACTGCTATTATTAAATCCTCATCTCCGGTCACCAAAAGCAGCTTTAGAGACATTGAGAAACCTTCCAGGTTCAAGGATCAGCCATCAGCAACCAGGTTTCAGGTGAGATGCTTATTTAAAACATATTTTTATAATACTGTTCTGTAGATGTGACCTTAAACCTTAACTTAAACACCTATTTTTGATTAGGTCATTTGTATGATAGGAATCTTTTTTGTTTGTTATCTGCATAAATCCTCATCTCTTTCAACAGACCTACAATAATTAAATAGAACAGTTTTCCAGTAACAAACAGATTAAAGATAAGCCATCGCTGTTTGTTGTTAAACAAAGCGCTGTTCACAAAAGCTATGTTAAATTTACTTTAAAGGCCATGTTAATCCTATGACCATAGATGGAATTGTATTGTTCCAAAGCATTATATCCACTTTACTGTTGCAAAAGTCTAAATCTACCTAAATAAAATTAAGTTACATAGTTACCGCTTACCTCATCCACATTTTAAACAAGCTCTGTGTCTTCACTAGAGGCAGCTTGGGGCAACTCAAGGCCATGTTACTGGGTATGCGAATTTTTCTAAGTCATTCATTTGTTTCATTCATAAAAACACAATGTGTGTTTCCTGTAGACCAAAGTATTTGATTATTATGACTATTACTTACCTAAGTTAAAAAAGGAACACTATAGGTAGGTTGTGTAGGCTAGACATTAGCCAATAAAGAGATCCATGTCTGGCAGTTATCGACATACCTCAAAAAAGAATTAGCATACCATTTCAGGCAGTTGGCCGCAAGAAGCACCAAAAACCGCTGGGTTAAACATGTTCTTGAGTGGATACCGAGAGGCAAACATAGTGTAGGACGCTCTCCGGCCAGTTGATATAACGACTTGCGATACAGTGCAGGCAGATGGAAGCGGCAAGCGGAAGACAGGGCACTATGGAGAGCTCCATAGCGCCTTCTTCCAACTGTCCACTGCTGAACATAGGCCTCCCCAAATGCTCAATTGGGGAGTAATATAGGCTGGTCCACCAGTCAAAGTCGCTCACCAAGCTATCGAAAGAGCTATGCTCGGAGTTTCTCTGTACCGAATACATCCGAAAGAGAACCAAAGTTATCGACATAGTTCTAAGAATTAGCAAGCTGAAGTGGCAGTGGGCCGGCCATATCTCGCGAAGAACCTACGGCTGCTGGGGCAAACGTGTTCTTGAGTGGAGACCACGACTCGATAAACGTAGTGTAGGACGCCCTCCTTCCAGTTGATATAACGACAAGCGAAGCAGTGCAGGCAGATGGAAGCGGCAAGCGGATAACAGGGTACTATGGAGAGCTCCATAGCGCCTTTTCCCGCCTGCCCACTGCTGAACATAGGCCTCCCCAAATGCTCATTTGGTGAGTAATATAGGCTGCTGGTGATATTCATGTCTGGCTGTGGTCATGGAGGTAGTACGAGGGTCGTCGTCATTAAAATCGAGGAGGGGCCTCTCTACCCGATACTGTACCAAGTAAGGTACAGTATCGGGTAGAGAGTAGTAGTATCGTCTTTCTTTCCCGCGCGTGGTTAAATCGATGGAAAACTAGTTTAATCTGGAAGATATTGAGGTGGACCGTTAGTTTGAGCGGGAATTCTATTTAACCTTGGCACCTAACCGACCGTAATGCGCTATCGGGCAATGTTGCGGCCTTGTTCGGACACGTGGTTTTGTGATAAGTAAGCAGTACACTAATATAATAAACTAGCGGACCTCCCGGCTTCACACGGTTTTAGTACGGATCCCTAACTTTTTTGAAAATATAACAAAGCCTATGTTCACCGGGGATAGTGTAGCTTCCCAACGGCGAAATAATTTTTCAAATCGGTCCAGTAGTTTCCGAGCCTATTCATTACAAACAAACAAACAATCAAACCTTTCCTCTTTATAATATTAGTATAGATATAGATGAGAAAGTTTGGTTGTTAAGATGGATGGATGTTTATTACTTCTTCACGCCAAAACTACTGAACAGATCGGGCAGCAATTTTGCATACAGGTAGTTCTAGGTTTGGAATAAAAATGAATCCCATGGGAACTGCTTTATGGAATAAAAAGCTTCTTTTTCCATAAAGCAGTTCCCATGGGATTACTTAAATAACCTTTTAACGTTTCCAGAAACATCACGTGCGAAGCCGCGGGCATAATCAAGTATAAACCTAAACCTTTTTTAGCTTACTGGCTGAGTGCTGAATTAATAAATGGAAACAGAATCTCTATTTATAAGTTGTAGGTATAACCACATGTATAACGATTGTTTCCTTATCTCAAAGGGGCATTTTAGAAAATCCAGTCAACTCCATTTCATGGGCGAAATACATTTTTTTCATCATGGAATTACTGTCTAAAATGTCAAGAGGTACCTATGTATCTATGTTTAGTATTGTATTCTATCAGTTATCTAAAAGGTACCCATAATACGAACTCCCTTAGCTCTAAGGGCTAGATAATGCTGTGTGAATTGTCCAGCATTGTTATAAAGACTCTTGTTTTCTATAACATCTGTTACAACAAGCTCGCAAAAAAATATTTATCTATATAAGAATGGTCTTATATAGATAAATAATTTGAATTTGAATTTTATCGCTGACAATACGTAAATCGTCTGAAATATACGTTAAATCTTATTTTTTTTAGGCACGCATAACCGCGATTGCCGGAAAATTTAACTGTCCGGTAATGCACCAATTGGTCCAAAGGACAAAATCTGTAGTTAATTATAAGTACTAACATCTAGTTATAAGCAAACTAACACCATGGATTATTATTATCTGCTTAAATGAATTTAATTATTATTATATTATAACGATTTATATGTACATTCTGTAATGTTATGGAACATTATAAATATTTCCAAATCGTTATGCCTAGTACAACTACAAAAAAATATGATTTATAATAAGTATGTTGTAGATTAGGAAACGGAATTACAGCGCGAAGTGAAAACCACATTACGTAAAAGTAACCTGATCCCCTTAAGCCTGAGCGGTCTAGGTCATAGGCGCCTTCTTGGGCCATCCAATAAATCATAATAGTCGCAAAGTGGATAAGTGCACGGCTATCCTGGCTTCCTATAGCCTCGGCCGTCTTAGGGTGCCGCGGCCGTCCAATGGGCTCTATTAATGGGAAAATTATGGCCGGCCGGCCGATTGGACCAGCAAGGCCTTGATTAGGAAATACAGGATGAATAGACCAAGTTATTTGTAGTTGCATACCATCGATCTAGGCTGCGGCGTCGATCGAAGGTTGGATTAGAAATTTGGAACTTTATGACTTACCTACTCTGCATGCTCAACACCTGAATTCACATAACTACACACTTACAATGGAAAAATGTGAAAGCGATTCGTTTTACATTCGCACAATGTTGGCAAGCGACAGGCAAATAATTTCGTTTCTATATCCATGACAAAAATTCCAATCCTTTATTCGGACCACTGAATAACAAGGTTATTTTCTGTCGATTATTTGAGTCGTACCCGGATACCGATGGCGGGTGTGATCACTACTACTCGATCGGTACCCGGTCTGATCTACAAGCGCCCTAGACCGCGGCATGTGAGGAAGGAGGGAAAAGGGGTTTGCCCAGCGCGTGTGAGAACTATTGGCATAATAAGAATATATAGAAAGACTACAGAAGCTAAAACCTGATTGAAATTGAAGAAATCCAGTCTCCTTTATTAGAGTCCAACGTGAATCAGATTTTAAGAGACACATCCTCCTGACACGAAACAAAAATAGCTCCTGACCAATTCACTTACCGTATGATGTAGGTGGAGCTAAATTTAGCATGGACTAGATATCTTCCCTTTAGGACTTTATCTCATGAGTGATATTAAAAGCATGGGTTTCAATACTTTCAAATCATCGATAAAAACCTCTTTTACCTCATTGAATGTTCGAAAAAGATTAATTGATACTTAAATAGTCGTTTACTTAGCACGAAAAATCCCGCTTAAAAAGTAGCCTATTTTATTTAACACTTTGAGTGCTGAAATCACACGGTATGTGTTTTCTACAAGTGACTAATATGCGTAAATCTAAACTAGCGCAGCGGCTGAGAAAATACAGATCTTTGTGACTCAGCACAGCCGTAATATTTTTCGAACGAAACGCATGTGCGGCGCAACACAACCGCTGTGTAGAGCGGCAGCACGAATTTTTTAGGTTAAAAAAAAGATCGCAGTCGTCGAAAAAAAATCGCAGTCAAAGTGTTAAGTTGAATTATGTGCTACATGTACGTTAAGTATAATCCTAATCTGTCCAGTATATTTGGATATCTTATGTAACAAACGCGTTCAAATAATCTTATAACTTAAGAAACTGTCGCCTTATAACATTATTGGGACTCGTGAGAGAACATGTTTATACACAGGTCATTGAGTGTTCGAAGAAGTGAAATCAATTAAACAGGCGGCGGCGTATGGTAATGTATGGTAATTCAAACAAGTAATTTAGTTAGGACAGATTATTGATATATGCAAAGGTGCCAGAAATAAAAGAATGGATAACCTAATAATAAGAGCGTAGGTAGTAAGTAAGTAGTAGTATGGTAGTAGTAGATAAATAGTAAGTAGTAGTATGGTCGTTTCGCCAACACGCGTCGTACACAACGGGCACCTTTCAATAGAACAGTTATTAAAGATTAATGAGTTATTGTAAAGAAACGATTACGTTATAGGTAGTTGTTTTAAAGGGCTTTTTACACTACCCAACATGTTGGTATGAAATTTTAGAAACCAGAAACCAATAACGTTTATATTATACGCTAGCAAAATACATAAGTTCAAGATAAATTCATTAGTTCCTAAATTTCTGGCGTTTTTGTTTCAATTTGCTGTTGTAATTACAATATATTTTCTATTTCTATTATATATTCTCTTCCTAGTGTATCAGCAAGGAAAATAATTGCATGTCGATTTATCTTGTAATATGGGCTTGCCCGGATATGTAGGTATTTTAATTTTATGAATATGACCTTTTCTAAGGAAACATCTATTAACGAAGTAAACAAATAATTTTTGATTCAATTTGATCTCGCATTAACCTAAGTAAAGTAAAAAAAAAAGTAAAAAATCATTTATTTCTTTAGGCTTACAAAATAAGCACTTAGACAAGTCATATTTTATACATTAAATTATTTATCAAATAAAATTATTTTAAGTATATACCTACGCCAACACACACATGCACAATGCACATTATGTGCTATATATTATCCTGCTGCCTAATCAGATCAAGGCAAATACTTTACAAAGTAGAGCGGACCTTTAGTGCGTCACACACTACGTCACACACAGCTACTGCGTTTCAGCTTGTGTCAGCCAGTCTCATCGTTATATTCATAGGACCTGAGCCCAACATGTTGGACGGTGTGTCCGTCCCTTTTAAGGCATATACCCCACTTACTCTACCACATACTCACATAGTAGTAAAGCAGTACAATGTCGATACTTCACGCTTAAACGTGGCTGGCAAGATGACGTGACTGGAAAACAATTTGTGTTTTCAACATGTAATAAATGTACAAGATCTACTGTTTCCTATCATTGCTTAGCTTAGATTGGAGATAGATGGCTGTAAAAGATAGGCTCTACTACATTGAAATCATATTTTTAAAAAGCCCTTCCGATCGAAGTTGGTATCCAGTTCATCATCATCAGCCTATAGCAGTCCACTGCTGTAATACATAGGCCTACCCAATGAGCGCCATAGCGCCCTGTCTTCAGCTTGCCGCATCCAGCATCTACCTGCAGTCTTTCGCAGGTCGTCATCCCACCTGGTCGGAGGGCGTCCTACACTACGTTTACCGAGTCGTGGTCTCCACTCAAAAACACGTTTGCCCCAGCGGCCGTCGTCGGTTCTTTGCGAGATTTGGCCTGCCCACTGCCTCTTCAGCTTGCTAACGCTTAGAGCTAGGTACCCAGTTAATTAATTAATAAAGGGTATCCGGTAATTAAATAGCAGAACAAGTAATAGAAACGAGCTTTTAGTAAAACTTTTACATCCGCACCTACTTAAGTACTTTAATTTAGACATAGCGATAAATAACGCTTTTCACTTGTCGTTTTTACTCGGTAAAAGCAGGCCCTTTCGTTTTATTTTATCTATTTTGTTCTTGAAGCTCGAACGGAAGTTATACGATGAGTAAAAGAGATAATAGTTTTTTCACTTCTCTTGCTCAAAAAGTGTATCATAGTAGTGTAGCTCAGCGGGCCTAAAACTTGAGTTTAATACCTCGGGCTAAAAAGTATTTTTTCTTTTTAATTTTTGTCTAAAATCATCAGCCCGTACAAAGCATTCGTTCTCTTACATAAAAACTCGACTTCTTGGTGCTCCGTCAATCTTTTTTTTTTAAAATAGAACCGTCGTGGTGATGTTTTATGAAGGTTTATTCTTCCCTTCACTTGTTTTATTTTCTCGCAATCGAAGTGAAAAGTAGAGTGTTTTACTCGGGCCAAAACCACCCATTATAACTCGGTCTTGTCATCCTCCCTCGCTACGCTCGGGAGTATAACAACCTCGTATATAATGGGATGGTTTAGTCCCTTGTAAAACAATCTACTATTTTAAATCATTACAAACAATAATGGTAATAAAATAACAATCCTACTAATATTATAAACGTGAAAGTTTGTAAGTATGGATGGATGGATGAATGGATGAATGTTTGTTACTCTTTCACGTAAAAACTACTGAATGGATTTTAATGAAACTACTATAATATAGCTTATACATCAGAATAACACAGGTTTATAAAGATATATTGTATATTATCCAAAATACCTATCACCACGCGGGTGAAACCGCGAGGCGCAGCTAGTTTGTAATACATACTGTGATATTGGATACGTTTAAAATATCTATTGTAAATAAACACGATATATACCCGCGAAAAGTTAAGGTGGAACGTTAAGAGGCGCGAAATCCGTAAATAATAATAATAATAATTCGTAAATTATCCGGTTAAAATTTCTGCGGTCTGCAAGTCGGATTGCGACCATTGTAAACCTACATTAACCAGCTAAATAACGTGAAGAACGCAAAAAATACTAGAAAATTTAATAAGAAATATCGAAATATTGAATATCGTGCCGTTTGCGACTCGTTCTTCCTGAAAACCGCGTACCTAGTAAATATAACCTAACACCACTTAAGTCACGTTTAACGTTTAAATAAATAACAATAGAATGACCTTGCAATAGTGACTGATTAAATGGTTTGACAGTTCGTGATCGTGTATTATACTTTAGCAATAGTGTGGGAGACACTTCGCACGCAAGTTTAGCACCCTGACCATTTGAAAGGCTATGCGTGCGTACGGAGACTGACGTCAACGTTTCCATGGAAACAACAAACCCGCCGCGGGCAGAAACATTATTTTAAATAGGAAAGCAAAAAACAATGTTCTATAGAATATTATTTAAATTAAATTATCATCATCATCATCAGCCTTATGATAGTCCACAGCTGGACATACATAGGTCTCCCCCAATGAGCGCCATCGCACCCTGTCTTCAGCTTGACGCATCCAGCATCTACCTGCAGTCTTTCGCAGGTCGTCATCCCACCTGGTCGGAGGGCGTCCTACACTACGTTTACCGAGTCGTGGTCTCCACTTAAGAACACGTTTGCCCTAGCGGCCGTCGGTTCTTCGCGAGCTTGAGAACTTTGGTTCTATGAAATGAATTATAAATCATCCCATATTAACAAAAATAAATATAACTAGAATATATATATACTTATTAGAATAGGGTCGGTGAGGTCAAAGCCAAAATCTCACTCACTACTAAAACAAAGCATCAAATTTAGATTTTAGTGCCTCGCTAAAACGCAGCAACCGGCATGGCACGCCAAAAATGCCTATACGCCTACATTTCAAACCATTAAGTGAGTAATACCTATAAAGTAAAATCGTGATTTATAAGTTTATAACTTACCGATGCGAAATATGTTTCCATGAAAAATATTCGTGATAATACAGTTATTCAACCTTCAGTTCTTTAGGTACATTATATTTAAAAATACACGGTTGGAATTATTCAGGGGCAAGTGAAAGCTGTACTGCACTATGTAAGGTCAATGAACTAGGTCATATATTAATATAACACATGTGCTCGCATCTTAATTAAGGGCTTATTATATATAGAAAGCGAAATTATTGTTTTAATCCGACTTGTTCGTAGCATTTTAATTTTTATCAAATGAGAGCATTTGGCGAAAAAAGTAAAAAGCGAGGATACAGTGTTGCTAAGAAGCATGTCCGAGACCAGACGAATATTTTGTTAATTTTATGTGTTTATCAAAATCATTTGAACCGTTTTGACGCTTGGAGGTATTAAAGAATAACCGCCAATTACATAGAAACAGTCATATAACATAAGAGCGGGGTTCAGGATTTGGATTTTACGTTTGGATTTCTAGTCCGATTTGTTTAAATCTATTTTACAACGCTAAACCAACTTATGTTTTGATTCCCTGTCTGGCTGGAACGAACCATCTCGCACCATTTATTCTATATATCCGCCTGCGACGCAGGAGGTTGTGGGTTCGATTCCCGCCTCGGAATAAATGTTTGTACGATCTGCAGATATTTGTTCCGGGTGTTCTGGTCGTTTTCTATGTATAATAAAAATATCTATCTATGTAATGTATTGTATTATGTATATCAGTTATCTAGTACCCATAACACAAGCTCTGCTTACCATGGGGCTAGATAATGCTGTGTGAATTGTCCAGCATTATTTATAATTTATTTATTTATAATTTATTTTTTATATATTTCTAATACTACGCAGTTTCTGTAATTTAGTACTTATACTGGTTGTTAGTTAGCTAAATCGCTGCAAATAAGCTGGTGCTTATAAAATATTACATAAGAACTTATCTGATGAATTCGTACCTACCTAGTACCTAGCCTACTCATTCATACAACGTCATGCAATTATCAATGAGCTCGGCACCGGTTGATTGCTGACGGTAAAATAATAAATAACATTTCATGATTTATGGAATGTTTTGTATGATTCGAATTATTCCGTAATGGCTGTTTGTTTCATTAATATTTTTTATAGTTATTTATTAAATTCCTAAAGGGACGTCGATAATAGTTATAGGTACCTATGCGAGTTATGTTCATTTTGCAATGCATTGATAAGATTTGTTTAGAGGTAGATTGGACGCCTTGACTTTTGATCTTTTAAGATATATCGCAGTAGGTAAACATTAAATGTTGCACCATTCAACTTTAGCATACCATATCGCTGTCTGTTTGCCTTGTGGTGCCGGCCTAAAACTTGCACCACCCCAACTCTTCCCGCTGATTTTATGAGAGGTGACTAAGGGATATCCAATAGTGGGCGGGTAGCAGCGCCCCTGCCGAACTGTTCCACCGTCGAACTGCTATTCCCAACCCGCATGCCCAGCTTGGGAATTATGGCATTACCCCCTGATGTTAAGAGTCCTATAGTGGACTGGTGAAGGCTGTAGTGAAGAGTCACATTCCAATATGTCAGATCCGAAAGTTCTTTAAACCTAGATTCACTATTTTGGTCTAGTTATTGCTCCGTCTCTGTAGTCAAGTTCTCTTTTAGCCTATTTACATGTTAGGTCACATTCTCTTTCTTTTCTTCGTCAAATTTTATTACTTACGTCAACGCCTAGTACAGTTGAGGAGTGACTATTCAAAAGGCCGTATTTCCATTTTTTATTTGAGAGCATATTTCGACGGAATCTAGTTGGCAAGGCTAAATAGCACCTATTTACGTCAATAGAATGATACAGAAAGCCTTATTTTATATCTAAAAATGGATATCAATACAGGTATTTCCATCAGAACAGGCGTAATTCCATGTATGAAGATACGGTTAATCCAATTTAAACAAAACGCCACATTACCTGCGTAAATTTGTAGTAGTTCAAAAAATGTTAAACCAAAGAGCATATTTCCTAGGTTATAAAAAATGGTGAAATCTTTTCGAGAATTCGGACACAAGCCTGTTGTTATTCTCTAGTTTCATGGTACCATTGTGACCATAGACAAAGTTTAAAAAATATGTTGTCATTTTCGTTCTAGTCTGCCTGATCTTGTCTGGTATAAAAATATTATAGAAGATGTTAATGATAATACAGAATCTCATCAGCATGATGAAGAATGTGAATGCAATGAACCTGAAGATATGTCGTGCCTTAGAATTTAAGAATAATGTTTTCTAGCAGTTAAAATTTATTTTTAATAAAAGAAACTACATTTTTATGATATCATATTGTTATATATTTCTCCCTAATTATGATGTTTTCAAAAGGCATTATTTCCAAATCAGTGTTAAACAGAAGGCCATATTTCCTATGGACGCCCATACAAAAGGGCTTATTTCCAAAAGTTTCAATCAAGAGGACATATTTCCAAACATTTTTAATTTAAAAAAAATTAAGTCTCGCTTTGATTTTTTTTTCTATGTTACTATATAAATTTAGTTATGCCAAAGTATACATTACTAAAGTAAAAAAAAAATAAACTACATCTTTTGTAATCATCACAGAAATTTTCAGTTTTTGTATATTTTTTCTAAATGGAAATACGGCCTTTTGAATAGTCACTCCTCAGTTATTAAAACTTAGAGAACTTAAACATATTTTAGACACACAATATTATGCCCATGTCACATACATATTATTCACAGACACCGTTCAATTAAATGTCTATTCTAAGTAAACTATGTTATTGGTTTGTTTTCCTTACTCAAACAAGCTTTGATACATAACGTAAAAGTTACATTTTCCTCTCAATAAATGGTAGTCCTCTAATATATACGACTAGGATTGCCCTCGAAATCTTCTCCGTAGTCGGTAAGCTTCTAGCCCAAAGAGGTCGTAAGTCGTAAGCGTCGCTTTTCACTAAGTATCCAATCGACCCCGAAGTGCATTTTGGCTTTCGACACAATATCGCCACCTCTCTCTCTCATGTACCACCGGTGTTTCTCCCACGTCACTGGCTTTTCTCCCGCGTCACTAATGATATCTCATGTTCTATCTAGCTTGGTGTGAAGACGGTAGGATTGAAGGGTACTTAGCTCTAGGCTGTGCTCTAGGGCTATTTTTGTCACAAACTAGATTCATAAAACTAGTCTTATGAATGGCTATGTTTAGTGTTTTATGGCTTCGACGGCGTTGTTTCTACGAAAACGTTTAAAGGTTATTTTTATCCCATGGGAACTGATTTATGGAATAAAAAGTAGCAAAGTGTTATTCTCAGTCTAGCTATGCTTACATTATGCAAAAAAATGGAGGCCGATCTGTTCAGTAGTTTCGGCGTGAAAAAGTAACAACCATTCATCTATCCAAACTTTCGCATATTAGAGTAAGATTAGAGTTATATCTTTGCAGATGGAAGATGACGCGCAGGATGACTACGATGAAAATGTGGATGACTCGGATGGTTCAGGAATGGATAGTGATGACCCCCTTACAGCAACTGACACCAAGTATGGCAAGAGTTTCAGGTTAGTTCTATATATAATTCTGTACAATCCACTCTGCATCATCTAGCCCCAAGCTAAGCGGAGCTTGTGTTTTGGGTATTAGATGAGTGATATCCTTAATACAATATATTATATAGATAGATATTTTTATTATACATAGAAAATACCCATAACACCCACTACAGATACTGGGTACATTTACTCTACATTTTGTAGACATTTCTGAAAAAAAAAACCGGCAAAAGCGGGCCGCTGCACGCCCAAATACTCAAACGCAACTCAGGTTAGAACACTCGCAGACATTTTCAGTTTCCATCAGGTGAGATTGTGGTCAAAGGTAGATCAGCTAGAACCTGGAACTTCTTTTTAAAAACTATTTTGGTCTTTTTAATTGCTCGTTTATGAGATTTTATAACACCGTATCAGTAATATATACATCTAAGCCACGATAGTGACGCTGCTAAGTCAACTAGCGACCACGAGAAGTTATTATCTCAAAGCAACCCGAGTCACCTATTGTTTTATTTCAGACATTTCACAAGAGAAGCTCTACCAAGACTGGATAACTACCGAAACGTGATGTCCCTCCACGCAGCCCCGCGACCGACCTTAGATGAGCTCCACAACGCTTCTTTGTCCAGGAAGGTGAGCGAGAGTATAAGAATAATTTTATTATGAAAGTCTTACTTAAGTTACTTATAATGAAAATATAGCATCAACATTTTATCCCTATAGTATTTTTACAAAATAACAGGTTCAAAGTTAGATAGAGTGCCTGCGTACTCTAGTTAGGTTAACAGGAGTCTAATAATAAAAAATAAATAATAAAATGATTTTATTTCAAATGACTTAAATGATCCATAATTTGTTAGTAAAATTAAACATTAGGAACTTATTACTAGGGTTAGTTATACCTAATACTAGAAATTAAAACTAAAATTAAATTAAATCACTCTCCCCACGAAACATTTCCACAGGGGAGAGGTGATTCTACCTGCTATAGTGTTTAGGATGGTGTTGGGGCTGTCGCGCACCCTGCGCATCAGGGATGCGGTCTTTTTACGGAGGATGGCAGCAAAGCCATCCGTCTGGTATTCCGCAAACATTCCCGATGCACTGCAAAATCGAGGCAGTCCCAACATCATCCTAAACACATTATGCCACTAATGCCCGTATTATAAAAGCTTCCTCAATCATCAATTGATGCTTGAGTAAAGATTTTCTATAGCAAAAGCGTTACTTAAGCTTAGATCGATGACTGCGAATAGTATCACAATTTTAATCTCTAAGACTCTGCTAGAGCATAACAAGAGCAACATTAGGGAGCCTAGAATTTATTTATTAATTTTAGGAAAACTTACGGCTAAACATAACAAAAACAAAAAAAAATGTGTATAAATATAAGGACGGCCAAATTAGTAAATAATGTTAAATGTAAGATTCCTTGAGACATTCGATACGTTTCTGTTGCTTTGTGACTCGGGGTTCTGGATTTAAACTCAATTAGCTCATACTGACTTTAAGTAGCTTATTTGTAGTCAAGCACGGTTAGAAATACGAGGTCCCAAGGATGTGTGATAATTATACTAAGTTGAGGGTGTGATTCCAGAACCTTTATTAGGAGATGGGCTTTAACTCTCTTAGCTCGAATCAAAGAGGAAGTTCGCTCTAAAAATTGTTGGACGTATATATTCAATGTAGAATGGACTGCCTTACGTACACTTTATTACCTTGTTATACAAATGAGCGCTTATGGCAGACAACTTTAACGTCGACAATGTAAAGATTGTGGTACAAGGAACATTTATTAAAATAGATTTTAATAAACCTCGATGCCTGACCTCAATGTAATTGATAACCATCCTTCCGGTTTGCGGCGTGGTTTGCGCAATTAGATCCAGGCACGTGTGAGGACTGAGGATAGACTAGTACAGACAGCATCCTCTTCAGCACACATATACGTCCACTGTTGAACGTGTCTCCCCCATGCAAGGGGTGTTTTACTATTATCACCACGTTGGGCATTTGTATGTAGTTCATTGGCTTCAGATTTGGGATAAGCTGGGAATGGCAATCATCCATCTCATATTGTTTCAAACTCTTGTATCACTCGTTACGGTGTTACCCTAGTCCAAATCACCGTAATTATATTTACCTTTGTTCTTTTACATTGAATTTATTGTCTAGACGACACTTCAGTAGTAAAATATTTTTTGATTTATGGAACTCGCGTCAATATCAAAACCTATCAATGACGCTGTCTGTACTGAATGTCCTAGCACGTGTACTCGTATGTTGTTTAGGGATAGTACTGTTCTTATATCTAGTGGTGTTTGTAAATACGAGCAGCTGTGTCAATATAGCTGGTGTGCAGATGGGAATATTGGGCAAAGTAACATTAAAATATTAATTTGAGGGAACTAGAAGTCGAAATGTTAATCTCTGTAGGTGTCGTATAAATTATGTTTCAATTGATTGTTTTGAAAAAAGTAAATACCGGCTTCAAATGTTGAAATACTATACTGTTTTTGAACTCATATTAATCCATCGGGAATACAAAATGTATGGGACCACCTCGGGATCATTCTCTTAAATAAGCGAAAGAATTTTCAAAATCCTTCCATAATTGACGGTGAAATACATTGTAAAAAAAAAAACATACAACCGAACATAGTCAAGTCTGTTAATAATAACTACGAACGTTTAAAAACTCGTAGGTACTATTAGGCAGTTACGCTGAATTTCCAACATCTTTTCACGAACAAGAAAAACCTGTTTAAAGATTAGTCGTGCCTATTACACGAAGTGACCATGCTACGCCGATGAACAAGATAACTTAAAAGCGTCACAGTTTCTAATAAAACCTAAAGCCTTACAACGGAAACATAAATTACGGCACGTATCTCAGTAGAAACGCACTGGAACCTCGATAGAACTTAGCTATCTGCTAAGAATATCTTATATGTATACATAACTAACATACACACTCGCAGGTCTCACATTATGTTATGAGCGACGAGGTAAATATCCTAGAGAAATAACAATGCAAATTGGATTGTTATTTTACTAATTACTGCTTGGAATGTCATTCTGTTGTCGAATCTTCGAAACGGATGAACGCATTTTGATTGAGCTTATGTTGAAAAGCTATTTATATCTGTCAGTGTTCTTAGCTAAGTTGAATAAAAATGTGCGTAGGCTTTGTCGCTGATTAACCAGTTCTGTGCACGAGGTCCGTTAAAAGTTTAAATACACAAATATTTTTAATTTGATATTGTAGAACACATAATTATAAATAAAATAGGCTTGCCTTCAAAGCTAAAGTGTTGAGTTGATCCATCTTTTAGAAGAACCCATAGTCTGAATTAAACCACGACTCTCTGAAATTAAAAGTCGATTTACCTCAAGCTTACCTCTCGGCTATCCTTGCGTAACGTAACATTCCTGATAAGGCCAGTTCAAGCGACATACGCACTTGTGACGCAGATCCTAAGTACCCATTTACAAGGCATCTACTACGAAACTGCCAGGTTAAGTAGGTATACCAATTGCGGTAATTGCGACCTCTCATTAGCTAATTGAACCAGTTGACTTGCCCGTCACGTTTTCGTAAGCCCTGTTATGAAGAGTTAAGGTACTCGCTAAAAATACATGAAGACGTTAGTATAGATGTATTACGTCTTTTATGTAAGGTGATCTATTCTGGTCTATCGGTACTTAAAGCTTGTTATTTGTTTGCGATGGGCAATCTCTGGAACTAACTGGTCCTATTCTGAAAAAGTTATAGGTAGAGCTACATACATAGTCCTTGATAGGTCAATAAATTTCTTTCCGGCCCTGGTGGGGGCACAGAGAGAGGCTTCGAGGCTTGGTCTCATTACCCCGGCGTCAACTCGAGGTGTGACGACCCCTCGGTCCTTGGGTTTTGTGGGAATATATTTTTTCCCCCTTCTCAATGTTTTCTTTTTTTGGTTTTGGCTGCATTTGGTTTGTATATATCAATTTTTTGTGTGTTTTTTTTATATAGGTACAGCTATTGTCTGCCGTGTCGGTTGCGACATAAGAATCGATCCCTAAAGGTATCAACCAATGGATGTCGAAAAAGTAGACTTCGGAAATTTTTAGAAGGCAGTAGCTTGCTTTTGTGTATTTTAACACCTCTACTGTCATCAAGAATTCGTTGTCAAGCGTTATGATTATGGAAATACCCCTCGTTGGAAGACATACAAGATTGAATAGGTGTCTTCTAGATCTTCGTTATATCCGTCGGCCTCATATTCACTTTCAATCACAGGAGATAGTGGTAAACGAAAAATGAAATGAAATGAAAGTTTATTTCTTTAGGCTTACAAATAAGCACTTAGACAAGTTAAATTTTATACTATTCATTATTATATTGATGCTCACTTAAATTTTTTGTCCACCAGTGGAAGAAGTGAGAAGAAACCACTAGTATGTTCATAACTTATGTGTCTAGTACATATGATTTGCATATCTGTAAATCGTTAGATTTTGAGTTGGAGCAAAACTCGTTCCAAGCTTTTTTATCTTCTACATAATCTGATATTTTGTAATAAGCCTTTTTACAAAGAATAGGTCTATCGACAATAAAAAAGGAAGCATGTAAAGCCGCAGATGTATGTGTGCTATTGAGGTACATTGTTTACTAGGTAGGTACCTTTTTGAAGTGAAAACTTCCTTGGCGCGTTGAGCTGAGTTGTGGATAAACAAAACGCGTGAAACCACGTCATTTTCGCCGTCACCGCACGCTTCCCAGTATCAATAAAATACAAAATTACTTAGTTTTCACTTCTATCGGCAGTCCCCAAAGACTTTCCCGCATCTTTTATTTATTAATTACCATTAAATAAATAAAAATTGTTTATTTTAGACATCTCATGGTCCATATCAGCTAAATACATATTGACGAGGTTACAATTAATTTAATAAAAATATTTTGCCACGATTGCCCAGTCAAGAGTGACCCATTCTACGTCCATCCAATAAGCATGTGGCGCATCTTGTAACAAGCCATTTCTTTTTCATACATCTAATAAAAAGACTAATTACCTCCCACTCCGTGATGTCCTTTGTGCAAATAAGTTCAAGGGAGCTTGACCCGTGACGAAGGCAGCGCGTAGGCGGGGTGACACAATGCGATGTGACCCGTTTATTGCATGGAGGCGTAGGTCATAGGGAATGGACGTGACGGGCCTTGCAATTATCGAATTATTCAGTTGATTATACTACTGATGCTATAACTTCATCCTCGTTAGTGACTCTGACGACCTCTCAGGCGCAGTGGTCTATGTCTGTAATGGACATTCCACACAGCGTCATCTAGCTCCAGGTTAAGCAGAGCTTGTGTTATGGGTACTAGACGGTGATATACATAATAGAATACATTTCATACGTAGATTTTTTATTATACCAAGGCGGTATTCCAACCCGCAACCACCTCCTGCGTCGCAGACGGACCTCCGCCCGCCGCGCCAAGTTGGAAGTCAAATGTTAATAACTGTGTGACCTAGCTCACATAGCTAGACCAAGCTCTCAGAATTCGTAAGCTGAACCGGGAGAGGTGTGGACTGTGGAGGGAGTCATATCATATCTTACAGCTCGTAGAACTGACAGAGTGGCGGCCGCGATGCAACGAGAAAGGGAGTGTTGGGAGACCATCCACAAGATGGGCCAACGATATCGTAGCGGTCGCAGGCAACGCTCGATGGAGGCGGCTCAGGACCGCTATGTGAGGCGTCGCGTCGTATGGGGACAGGCTTATGTCCGCCAGGTGACGTGTATGGGTTGATATCATGATTAAGATGAATTATGTTTGAAATGATACGTCCAGTATTGTTTAGGTACCTTTTTATTTATATCTGCCTAAAGATGTTCACTGCTTGACATAGGCTTACAAACCTACAACTTACAACAAACTAATTCAAAATTCAACACCCGTCGATTTTAAATTTCACCTCAGGTACATAGAATGAATGCCATCTTACCATTTCAACGGCTTCACCGATTTGCACCAAACTTAGAACTCCATCGATGAAGTCACCTTTAAAAATCAAAGACACATACGTAGCTCATTTTTACTCCCTTTGCATGTTATAAGTAATTTATTTTTGTGTTTAAAATTAGTTTAGGTTAGGAAATTTATAGGCAATTAATGAATTTATTATTATACTTACCTAAACAGACACAGACTGGCCACATTAGGATTTATAACTCTCTCGAGACTCTGTTTCTGGCAGGGGTTAAAAATGCATCACCTACTCATATATATAGTGATGATAAGGTTATCGCTAGATGATGGTAATATAGATAAATGGCGCGATCTATTGACCCTGTTAATTAAATGTAACAGGCGTGGTTCTATAGTAGTAATCTCCTGTGGGCAGTTGTACCAAGGCTCGTCTAGCCATAATCTATAGATAGAATAGACATGGACACTAGTACCCAATACACACACAATATACACAAAATAGGGATAACTGAACTTCCATATTTTTAAAAAACAACATATTTCTATATCATAAGTTTTAACTTTACTAAAACCCTAACCTCGCAATTTTTACGCAACTTCAAAAGATTCTATTTTTGGCTGTATGTCGTTTTTATTCTTATTACGATTTCTCCGTCATTTATAACCGATTTTATAAATTATTTCGCTATTGTATAGAGAATAATCTCTGTGGTGGGCAAAAACCACCACAGAGTGGAGCCCACCCAACGCTAAGAGGCGACGTGGAAGGCCCAGGATGAGATGGCATGACGAGCTCGAGGTACATCTTCCATCATGGCCTTTTGCAGCGTTGGATCGCGAGGAGTGGAAGGAGAAAAGGGAGGCCTTTGCCGAATAACGGCTTAAAATAGTAAAAATAAATAAATAAATAGAGAATGTTCGCGAGATGATCCCATAGACATTGTAATCCCGAGGATTTAGTATATACCTGCCCCGTCAAGCTTAAAAGCAACATACTTGCAAATCCGCCGCGCCACATCGTCGGATCTCTACATAATGTATGTATACGATATCATTTAAATGAAAAATATAGGACTTAACCAGTTACTATACATATAAGATATAAACCGGTGAATATATGACGGAGTTTAAAATGACATCTATAATATAAAAATGAATCGCTGAATGTGTTGCGCAAATCTCGAGAGCAGCTGAACCGATTTCGCTAATTATTTTTTTAGAATATTCCTTGAAGTACAAGGATGGTACGTAAGGAGATTTTTTTTACAAATTGCCTGAACACCCGGGCGAAGCTGGGACGGGCCGCTAGTTTAAAATAAACTTGTCCGTTGTTTTTTATGGTTGTTATTGTATTACAATATGAATAGAATCAGATTATTATTTAAATCTATTCCAGCACTTTATGCTTAACGCTAGAGTTTCCAGACGCCATCGTTTTTCAATGTTATTGACTACATAACATAAATAACTTATTAATATTATGTTATCAAGAAATGCACGTGCCAAGAAAAATATCTCGGTGGAACTTTGCTATGTGGATGATATGATAACTAATCTCTGTAAATATTCGCTGTTTATGTATGCGTGGGAGGCGCCTTCTGGGAATAAGGTTTCTTAGTTTGGGTTTAAGGACGACGTTAGGTACAGTCAACAACAAAAATTGCTGAATGTTATATATAATTAATTAGTTATTAATTCAGTTATATAATTTAATTATTTTGATATATCTAAAAACCGACTTAAAATTCCTGGTTAAGGCGTGATGGCTGAGCGACAAAATCTCATTGTATTTTGTTTTAAATTAAAAAAGTGTTTTACAATTTTTTTCGGGACAAACACAGTCCCCCGGGAATGAAACTCCTTCTCTTTTAAAGTCGTTGACAATAACAGTGTGATAGAATTTGCCACAGCGTTAAAGGTTTTGAAAAAATATCAATAATTCTGCAATTTGAGCGTTGACTGTACCTTATTAAGTACGTGTTATAGAATTCAAGATATAAAATAAATAAATAAAACAAACCACACTGCATCACCTAGAGTCTAGACTAGATCCAAGCTAAGCAGAGATTGAGTTATGGGTGACTGATATATACATATGTCTTGGTATTTGTCTTGTCTTGACAAACAGAATTACCGTTTAAATTAGCTTCTAGATAAAATATATACTTATTGAGAAATATAAATAAATAAGTTAAGTTTATTGCGGACAATTTCAAATCCACAGAGTGTAGTAGCACACACAAAAAAAAAACAAGTAATTAAAATAACCTAGCTGTTAGTACAATTTATTAAATACTTGTACAGGTATCCTCTCTAGATCGCCTTCTGGATAAGGCTTACCCAGAGCGGTGAGAATATGTATCTGATAAAGTCCTTAGGATGCTGTTGCAACTGTCCCGAAAAAATTAAATAAATGAAAAAAACTGAAATCTTTTCCACCATATTGCAGTAATATTTTCTTCTAGTCAGGTCAAATGCTAGAGAAGGACTTAGAGCCGATGATGCCCTCTCGGAACTTCAAGTTCGGCTGGATCAAGGGGGTGCTGATGCGGTGCCTGCTGAACATCTGGGGGGTGATGCTGTTCCTCAGGCTGTCCTGGGTGGTGGGGCAGGCTGGCATCGGTTAGTACCATCATCATCGATACACCATCGCTTGAGCATAATGCTAGAGAAGGACATAGAACCGACGATGCCCTCTCGGAACTTCAAGTTCGGCTGGATCAAAGGTGTGCTGATGCGTTGCCTGCTGTGTTAGTTACTAAATGTGTAATAATAATTGGGGGTTAATTCATCATCGGATGCATGTCCCCCGCATCCGATGATGAATTTGCCACGGGCTTTGAACGGTATAGTTACGGCACTGGTTAGTATATCGTCTTGTACAGCCCATGATGTGTATTGGAATGTTGAACCATGCTTTGGTGGCTTAGGATGTCTTTTAGCCAGATGAGACGATAATGAGATATCTTCCGAGAGATTGTAGGTGCTGGATGCAGCAAGACAGGGCGTTATAGCGTTCAATAGCGGAGCCTGATGTCCAGCTGTGGACTAACGTATGCTGGTTACAATAGAATAAATAAATTAATTCTTTATTGATTTTATCTTATTCTTTAATTCTTTTTTTATCTTATATTCTTTCTTACAAAACTTTAAAATAACTTAACTATAATTAATATGTACATAGGCGAGCTTAACCCTGACAAAGAGTTGATGCTTTAGGCGTATATGGTTGCGGGTTCGATTCCCTCAACGGGACTAAAAGTTGTATTATGCAATTCTAGAGGTAAAAAAACCAAAAGTTATACATACTTTGACGACCGATGTGGCGCGGTGGGCGAAGGTCCGCCTGCGACGCATGAGGTTGTGGGTTCGATTCCCGCCTCGGAACAAATGTGTGTACGATCTGCGAATATTTGTTCCGGGTGTTCTGGTTGTTTTCTATGTATAATAAAAAATATCATTCTATGTTATATATTGTATTATGTATATCAGTTATCTAGTACCCATAACACAAGCTCTGCTTACCATGGGGCTAGATAATGCTGTGTGAATTGTCCAGTATTATTAAAAAAAAAAATATATACCTACTATAAATACATTATAAGTCATGTAATAGAAATAGAAATAGAAATAGAAAATACTATACCAACGAAATTAAACTTAATGTGTATATTTGTATATATCGGCAGCGCAGTCCCTGCTCCTGATAACGACGACATCCATCGTGACCACCATCACTGCGCTCTCCATGTCGGCTATCAGCACCAACGGTGTTATCAAAGGCGGTATGTTCATAGCCATAGACTCTAGTCACTTATTTTAATTAGAACGAATCGCCATTTATTATTATTATTTATTATTAATTATAAATTTATATACAAGCAATGAAAACACACAAATGTTCTACCTACTTTACATTAATTTATATTATAACTAGATCATGCCCGCAGCTTCGCACGCGTTGTTTTCTATGAAAACGTTTAAGCTTACCCATGAGGACTGTGGATTGTGTATGTATGGGATAAAAAGTAGCCAAAATTTTTTTCAGGCCTAGAATTAAATGTATGCAAAATTTCAGCCCGATTTGTTCAGTAGTTTAGACGTAAAGAAGTAACAAACATCCATCCATCTAAACATACGAACTTTCGCATTTGTACTATTAGTGTGATGTGTATTCGATCTTAGAGATCTAATCGAAAAAATATAAATTTACGTGCTTGGACACAAAATTACAATATTGAAGAAAGGATATTATACAATATATATACATATATGTACAATATTCACTCTTGTCTTGAAGAGACCCTGGACTAGGCTTTAGCACTAGATGATGCTGTGTGGATAGTCTAGCATTTTTTATTTATTTATTATTTCTGTTCTTTTCAGGCGGGACGTACTACATGATATCGCGATCCCTTGGCCCTGAATTCGGCGGTTCGATCGGCCTAATCTTCTCGATGGCGAACGCAGTGGCGTGCGCTATGTACGTCGTGGGCTTCGGAGAGTCGCTGATAACGCTTATACCGGAGACGGCGTATATGGTCAGCAAAAGCTGGGTAAGGGATTGTGTATCTTTGTACCTAGGGAATAGAGGTGAGGATGGAACGAATAGATAGATAGATAGAAAACACTTTATTATACCACACAAAACAGAAAACAATACAAAATTAAACTCATAATCAAGTTTTTTTATTTCTTTAGGCTTATAAATAAGCACTTAGATAAGTCATATTTTATACTATTACCTAATACTTATATTAATGCTATTAATACCGAAATAATGCTTAGAATAAAGGAAGTACAAAGGGCGGCCTTATCGCTGAGAGCGAGAATTTCTTCCGGGCAACCGTAGGATGGACTGGACACGAAGGAACAATATAGACTTTGGTGGTTTTAGGTGGTACTTTAATAAATAATTGGTAAAAAAAAGAAAACAAATACTTACACTACATACTACCACATATCACTCTGAATCCACTGATTTCGTGGTGAAGAAAAACAAATGAAAACTACAGAAATTTTTAGTTATTGCGATTTAATACAGAGATAAATGAACTTTAATTTTTAGACTATTGTTTTATGTTATGTGCAAATAATATTTATATCAATTGACTCACCTACCTACTTTAGGTTATAAATTTATTTAATAGCATAAAATATGATCTGTCTAAGTTATTTGTAAGCTTAAAGAAATAAAAACTTTTCATTTTCATTTTCAATAAATATAGACGTATAAAGAAGAATTGTATATTATGTATATTATTATATATTATATTATATACACTCATTTAAATTCACGATACCTGCCATTATATATTATGTATATTATTCTGTAAGTAAAGTCTAATTATATTTTTTTATTCAGACTTTATTTACAGAATAATATAGAGCAAAAAACATTATAATATAAATAATATATGTCTCAAAACAGATGCCACTTCGCTTAAACTTATTGGCCTAAAATGTTAAATACCGTTTTTTTATTCCAGGACCAAGCCATCTACGGCTGCATAACCATAGTGCTGCTGACCGGGATAGTGATAGTCGGCATGGAGTGGGAGGCGAAGGCTCAGATCGTACTCCTGTTCATACTGCTCGCCGCTATAGCCGACTTCCTCATTGGCTCTGTGGTCGGGCCGAAGAGCGACGCGGAGTTGGCGCAGGGATTTGTGGGCTATAATTGTAAGTATTATATAAATAATGTGTTCTTGAGTAGAGACCGCAACTCGGCAAACGTAGTGAAGGACGCCCTCCGGCCAGGTGGGATGACGACCTGCGAAGAACTGCGGGCAGATGCTGGATACGGCAAGCTGAAGACAGGGCGCTATGACGCTTATTGAGGGAGGCCTATGTCCAGTAGTGGACTAACATAGGCTGATGATGATGATGATGATGATATAATGCTGGACAATCCACAGAACATTACCTAGCCACAAGCTAAGCTGAGTTTGTATTATGGGTATTAGATGACTGATATACTTAATACAATATATTACATAGATAGACATTTTTTATTAATATTGATAGATAACACTTATAACACCCAGAACAATCTGCAGACCGTACACACAATTGTCCAGAGACGGGAATCGAACCCGCAACCTCCAGCGTCGCATGCGAACCTTTGGCCACCGCGCCACAGAGGTCATCAAATTTTGACGTCTTGTATAAAATTTTATAAAACAGAAACCTAGATAAAGACATTGGATATTTTGCACTTATCGGTAGTAACACAGTGCCTATATTTTTTCAGTAACGGTGCTACAAAACAACATGGGTCCCGACTACAGATTGTTCGAAGGAGTGGAACACAATTTCTTCTCAGTATTCTCGATATTCTTCCCCGCTGCCACGGGAATATTGGCCGGGGCCAACATTTCTGGGGATTTGAAGGTAAAACTAAATTGTTTGCTCATTTATACAAGTTATTATTTGTTTGCTTAACGTATCGAGTTAGTAATGTTTCCTTATTTTAAAAGTCAGAATATTATTATTATTACTATATTGGCCCGGAGTGACCCACTGCAGAGCAAAGGCTTCCCTCCCCTTCTTCCACTCATCTCGGTCCTCAGCAAGGAGAACCCACGCGGAAGGCCTAGGCGGAGATGGCGGGATGAGCTCGACCTATACAACAGAACTCAAAATAATAACGAAATTTATAATACGCATAAAACTTGCGCCTACTTGTTAGATGTGGCTGGGGCATTCGATTCCATTGATATTATTTTCTTTAGAGTAGGTCAAGGCTGTGTACTGAAACCTTGTCTCTTATGTACCTATTCAGACTGCCTTTTAATATTTTGATAAATATATGTATTTCTACTCTTTTTTCCTAATTCACAATTTTTTCGTAGCTTTATTTATTTACGAATTTTAAATCTAACTTATTAAATTAATATTTCATACAGGAATCTGTGAATCGCATCGTGGGTTTAATTTATTACCTAAAATTATGATAAAAAACCTACGATCAAGTTATATTATCATACATTTTGTAGCCGTTAGCTTCCTGTTAATCTAATCAAATGCGTTTATAGAGTGATTCACGAGAAAGATTTATAAACCATTTGACACAAAGATTTCAACGCGGGCGAACCCGCAGGGCGCAGCTTGTTATTAATAAATAAAAACGTTCCTTACAGGACCCACAAAAATCAATACCGAAAGGGACTCTCCTAGCGATCCTGCTGACTACGCTATCGTATCTAATGATAGCCGTGCTTGTCGGTTGGACGGTGGTTCGGGATGCCTCGGGCGACGTGAGCGAGATAGCTGGCTGGGCCATGGTGGACTGCTCTAACAGGACCTGTGCTTATGGACTGCAGAATAGTAATGATGTGAGTGATTGAGATATAAATGAACATACGATAAAGGGTTTTTTTATTCTCCCCCGTACCGACAGTAACCGAGACATGTTCTTAGTGACCCAGTTGACCCAATCACCGACGACAACCCGGAGGTGACGGCAACAATTTCGCTTCCGCAGTCTACACCGACCCTGCCCCCTCCCTATCCTCTTCTAGCATCTGGTAACAGCCCAAGCCGAGGCTCGCACCTAAGTGGTGGCCGCGTGCGTGTTGACCCAACATAATGTCACCGGCGAGGCGCCTCCTGCTTCCTCCAAAAGTCCGGTAAAGCTGTCATGGCCATATGAGGTCAACAGCATTATAGTCAATTCGAAAAAGGTGTTGGTTTATTTTAAATATGTTATCTTTCGTTGTCACCTAATAAAAACACTAGCAGCTGTGGTCTGTTTAATTATTTCCGTGATTTAAATAAATAATTTTTGAGTATTTCAGGTGATTCGCTTGGTGTCGGGCTTTGGTCCGCTGATATACGGCGGTTGTTTCGCAGCCACACTCTCGTCCGCTTTGGCGTCACTTGTATCAGCGCCTAAAGTATTTCAGGTAATTCACCTATTTTATCGTATTAGTAAGTTAAACAAAGGAAATATATAAATTTCATTGGGGATTTTGTGATACCTATTATAAGCTTTTTTAATGCCTCTGTAATAGTTTTATTTGTTAAGTCTATGCGAAAATAAACTCTTAGACACGTCACAAAATTCAAATTACAGTAAAACTTGGAAATAAAGTCATAACATAGATTTTTTGTTCACTTAAATGTTTTTAAGGTAAAGAAGCGAACAAAAAACCTTTAAAGTCATTTAAAACGGGATATTTACAATGATTAGATTTTTGAGTTTTCCAATATTTCGGCACAGTTTCATGCGCCATGATCATGATCTTTAGTGTTAATAACCATGATAGTTTCAGAAGTTTTAAAAAACCTTTACCTTGTTAGATTTTTAGTTAATAGTGTTCGTTGAATGACTATACACTAGCTAAACGCGATGTGGATTTGTGGACGCGATTTTTTTAAGCGAAAGCGTCGAAACCGGCTTGATACAAAGTAAATTGTTTTACTCTACAATACAATTATTGTAGAGTATTTTTGTTTTGTTTTGTAAAAATACTGTATTGTAAACCAGATGCAGATCATTACAAAAAAGACATTACATGCGACAAGTACAATGGGCGGCCTTATCGCTTAGAAGCGATCTCTTCCAACGATGTGAAGAATTACTCTACATTGTTTTAAGTATTTAGTCATTTAAGTTTATTTTGTGTGTTTCCAGGCATTGTGTCAAGACAAGCTGTACCCGTACTTGGAGTTCTTCGCGAAAGGCTACGGGCCCAATAACGAGCCGGTCAGGGGATACGTGCTTACTTTCATCATCGCTACTGCCTTTATACTGATGGGTAGGTATACAAAAGACAATTTAAAATTAATTATTGATTCAGGCGTTTCTTTACGGAAATACATTGCACAATATCGACGACCGATGTGCGACGCAGGAGGTTGCGGGTTCGATTCCCGTCTCAGAACAATTGTGTATACGATCTGCAGATATTTGTTCCGGGTGTTCTGGTCGTTTTCTGGTAATGTATTGTATTATGTATGTATATCAGTTATCTAGTACGCATAACACAAGCTCTGCTTACCATGGGGCTAGATAATGCTGTTTGAATTGTCCAGCATTATTTATTTATTATTTTATTTTAATATTAGGAGAATTAAAATAATAATCATTATTTAAGAATTATAATTGTTATTTTGTGACGAAGAAAATGCTTCTTTTTCTAGGTGGGCTGAATCAGATAGCGCCTCTAATCTCGAATTTCTTCCTGGCTGCGTATGCACTCATCAACTTCTCCACGTTCCACGCGAGCTTGGCCAAACCTGTCGGATGGAGGCCTACCTTCAGAGTAAGTTATTAACACTTTGACTGCGATCTTTTTTTTAATCTAAAAAATTCGTGCTGCCGCTCTACACAGCGGTTGTGTTGCGCCGCACATGCGTTTCGTTCGAAAAATATTACAGCTGTGCTGAGTCACGCAGATCTGTATTTTCTCAGCCGCTGCGCTAGTGTGGATTTACGCATATTAGTCACTTGTAGAAAACACATACCGTGTGATTTCAGCAGTCAAAGTGTTAAAGATAAGAAATAGCCTACAACCTTTTTGTTAGGATGTGGATCAGTACCACTTTTTGTATTGTTTTGCGCATCTTGTAAATGAGCAAATTAATGTACCTGTATATCGGTCTTATTTTTTCCTTTTGGTCTCATGATCATTTAGTCCAATTAATTAACAAAGAGGAGACTTTTCTTCTATTATCGCATTCATTGCCCAGTCTTGCGCCCCTGCGGGTCGCACCAACGCTGCCGACCGACGACAAGAGTGTGGGACGGACATGTGCGTCGTGGGTATATGTAACTCGTTTCTTTCCGAACTTGGCCGACACTCTAGAGCGCGTCTCAATAGCTAGTTGTGGCCACAAGATTCTTGATGGTTTTGCACAGAGTTCTTTGGGTATGCTAATATAAAACTTTTATGGTTATTATGGTATTCTATACCACATACAAATATACCAGCATTTAATTCACTTACCTATTTTTATTTTATTAAGAATGTGTTAAGATTATTTGTAGCTATAAGTATTAATTCATACAAAATGTAATTTTTTTTTTAATAAATAATCGGAAACTGATATAATTGTACGTCTTTGCCCTGCTCGGGATAACAAAAGCCTATTTTTTTTTAAATATAGTATTTTGACGTTTAACCGGTTCTAAATGATTTCCCGTATTTTTCAGCTGTACAACATGTGGCTGTCGCTCATAGGGTCGATGCTGTGCGTCTCCATAATGTTCGTGATCTCGTGGGTCACGGCGCTGGTCACGATATCCTTCCTCTTGGCGTTGTATCTGCTAGTCTCTTATAGGAAACCGGGTATGTGAAATAATTATGTTTTATAGCTGTTGTCTTTCGGGTGGGATTGTATGTTTATATGGGAAAATTAATCGTTGATTTAGAGGACTGAATTGATATTTTCTAAGTGATGGTTAGTTAAATAATACATACAAGACATACCATGCTCCTTGAACAACATGGATTTATTTCATAAATTTATTAATTCTTTCATGAACATTTTCAAATAAAGACAGTAAAGGCCACACAATTATGCGCCAAAAATACGAACTACGAACGCAACATTTGATTTGTTAAATCCCGATCAGCAGAAAGAAACTCTGCCACTACACACTAGAAACATACCGTACCATATTTAGTAGGGAAAACAGTTTCATCATTCTTAAATTCTTTATTGTACACAAAAAAATATAACTTAACTAAAAAAGATAATGTACATAGGCGAGCTTAACCCTGAGTAAGAGTTTTCTTCCAGCAAACTTTATGTTCATCATTAGGTGGATCGTTTATTTATTTATTTATTCATTTATTTACATTTGACTTACAGTTATATACATACTAAAACGTCAAACATTATTTTATAAACTAAAGTAAGTCAATTTTTAAAATTAAACATTGAAATTCAAGTCATAAACACAAAATAATAACAATCTGATTAATAAATTCTAAATATACATATATCTAATAAATTGTATACTAATTATATGAAAAATAAAATTCAAAATACATTATGTGCATGTCACGGATAAAAAAACAAAACAAACAGGTCAAAAGGTACAATTTAGAAATGAGAGCATCGAACGGATTGACCGTCTTCTGCGGGTACGTCATGACGTAGCCGACGTTGTGCGCATGTGAACGAATAGGAAGGGATCTATATATTCACATGCGACAGGCCAGTCTTTTTAATATACATTAGGTTCAACGATATTTATTCTCAAAAAAGACACTCACTTAGGTACATGAGTTATATGAAAGAAAGAAAATACATTTATTTGACACCAAACATAACACGACACATTACATAATAGGAAAGTTTAAAAACAAGAAACAATTATAAGGAAATAGATAAAACATACAAATACGTGTAACAAAAAAGTGACCAAAAAGGTCCCTGTCTCAGCATGATGCCGCTACAAGCCGGAGCTAGTAGCGGCGCTGATTTTCAGACAGATTATATCACAATAGTTATTAATAGCTAACTAAATGTTTATTTGCACAGATGTGAACTGGGGCTCCACGACGCAGGCCCAGACGTACAAGACGGCCTTGTCTGCCGTCCACACGCTGAACCGGGTCACTGAACACGTGAAGAATTACAGGTACCTAATGTTTATCTAAACTTCATCATCAGCCTATTTTAGTCCACTGCTGGACCTTCTATATAGGCCTCCCCTGATGACCGCCACAGCGCCCTGTCTTCAACTTGACGCATCCAGCATCTCTCTGCAGTCTTTTGCAGGTAGTCATCCCACCTGGTCGCAAGGCGTCCTACACAACGTTTTCCGAGTCGTGGTCTCCATCCAAGAACACGTTTACCCCAGCGGTTGTCGGTTCAGCTTGCTGATTCTTAGAGAGATTTAAACTTACCTACATATTTTTTACAAACAACCTCTGCCTTCCACTCGTTGTTAACGCCCAATAGGGTTCACATTGTGATACTTTTTCATACATATCCCCTAATCTCTATGTACATTATTTGTTCATTATAATTATTCCTCATAGGCCTCAAATATTGGTGCTGACGGGGTTCCCCGGGGAGCGGCCTATTCTCACGGACTTCTCGTATCTCCTCACTAAAGGACTCTCGCTGATGGTCTGCGGGCAGATTGTACAGGTACGTTCTATTGCATTGGACTCTCGTGTGAAATTAGATGTTAAACACATAGGAATTAAATTAAATTTCATTGCACAATAATTGAACGAGCAACACTAAAACTTCTGAAACTATCATGGTTATTAACACTAAAGTTATTCCGTGATCATGGCGCATGAAACTGTGCCGAAATATTGGAAAACTCAAAAATCAAATCATGGTAAATATCCCGTTTTAAATGACTTTAACGAGCAACACATTAATTTCTTATTTGCTACTGCTGTAAGTCTGTGATTTAGTCCCTGCTGTGACTAAATCATGGGTGCTCGGAACTAACAATGTTCTTTCTAAAATAGATCGTTCATCATCATCATCAGCCTATCAATGTTAGTCCACTGTTGGACATAGGGTAATGAGTCCCCTAATGAGCGCCAGAGCGCCCTTCAGCTTGATGGATCTAGAAACTCCCTGCAGTATTTCGCAGGTCGTTGGAGGGCGTCCTACACTATGTTTGCCGAGTCGTGGTCCCCAACTCAAGTACAGGATATGGCTGCCCACTGCCACTTCAGCTTGCTAATTCCTAGAGCTATGTCGATAACTTTGGTTCTCTGTCGGCATAGCTCTTGCCATAGCTCGCTGAGCGACTTTGAACTGGTGGTCCAGCCCTGCCGTCCGGTCCACGTCTCAGCTCCATAGGTCATAACGGGTAGGACGCACTGAGGATCGATGAAAATAGATCGTTCACCCAGGTCAAACATCCGCTATCACCTCAATACTAAAATATTTACTAAATATCATCATCATTCTCGTACAGGGTCAAGTGAGTCACCGCGGGCGGGAAGCGCTGACGGACCGCGCGTACGAGTGGTTCTCCCGCCGCAAGATCAAGTCCTTCTACTGCCTCGTGGACGGAGTCAGCTTCAGTGCGGGCAGTAGTGCTCTAGTACAGGTAATATATTTATTTATTCACTAGTATCTGCTCGCGGCTTCGCACGCTTTATGTCTATGGAAACGTTACTTCTATCCCATGGAAACTGTTATGGGATAAAAAGTAGCCTATGTTAAATTTCAGCCCGATCCGTTCAGTAGTTTTGCCGTGAAAACATCCATCTATCAGCTATCAGTTAGTAAGTGCAATATACAGAACATCTAAACTTTCGCATTGATCATCTTAGCGTGACGCCTGAGCCTTTGTTTCGGGCCCAAGTCCGTGCGGCCTTCAGTGATCATACGGCAAGAGTAACTTTCTTCTTTACAAAAAAGCGTGTTATTAATTTATTCTTTTATATAATATTAGTATTTTTATTATATTTTCTATATGCTAGTTTTAAGGTATATATTACTATGGACCGTAGAATAAGTTAAATAAGATCTGTTACTTTTGTATGGTCTGAAATAAATTATTTATTATTATTATTTATACAATTGCATTTTAATAGGTAAAAGCTACGGTAAAAGTCCGCCAAGCTATCGACCACTCCCCACCCCCTGCTGTTAGTTGGCGCGTAATACTCAAATAAAAACGAGAAACATTCTGAGACACCCTTTATATTATTTCAGGCGTGTGGACTGGGGAAGCTGCACCCCAACATACTGATGTGCGGGTTCAAACACGACTGGAGGTCCTGCGAGCGGAGTGAACTCACTGACTACGTGGAAGTTATGCAGTAAGTTACTAACTTTCCGTTCAATATCTGCGTAGGACCGAATCAGAGTCAAAGCGATTGAGGAAAATCGCATCGAGGCAATGGACGCAAGACGCCAGATACGTAAACAGAGACCTAAGCCCTCCTACACGTATACATATAACTCATCGGGCCAACTCTACTGCCATGCGTGCCGTAGGATATTCAAGACCAAGTTCGGTCTAGCGAGCCATATTAGAGCTCATGATAGAAAAAATCCGTGATTACTTAGGGTCGCCGTCATCGAAATCGATGAGGAGGCCTATATACTCGTATATATATATATATATATATATATATATATATATATGTATATAGGACCGAATAATGAATTGGTGAGAAAAGGGGGGCTTAACGCCTGCTAGGCGTAAAGCCCCCCTTTTCTCACCAAGAAACAGGCTGACATAATTCGGAACTAATATCATTCTTCTTGACTAACTCCCATATCTTTAGTCGTACCTCGACCACGATTCAACCTCTACTCAAACTCCAATCGCGTTTCGGTATGCTCGAATGTAAAAATCCCTTCACTCGAACTAAACTTCGAAAATCTTCTCAAACAAGTGAAGAAATGAACTGTCATCTCAAGGTAACTCGCGACCTATCTTGAATGCTCCTCAAAAGAGCTTGTTGATATTTATAATGGATTTTGGAGACCGTAAACTATAACTATTGATGGTGCAATAAAGATATATTGTATTGTTTTGTATTAACATTTTATTTATGAGATTAAAGACGATGACCAAATTACGACTAAGCATACCGAACTCGAGTATTTTTCGAAGGAATGCTCGAGACTAGACCTTAATTTCGGTCAAAAATGTTGTGTGGAGTTTTTCTCTGTCGCTTTTGTCGAATGTCGACAAGAAAATCTGAATTCGGTCAGTGTATTTTTAGAATAATGTAAATAGTATAAATAACAATGAAATAGAATGTAATACTGGTATGAGTTATAATTATAACGCTAACTTTTGTGATTTTTCAGCAAAGCCCTAGACGTGCATATGGCGTTAGCAATCCTGCGAGTAGAAGGCGGACAATACACAAGCGAGACGCTAGACGACGACCTTAGAGCTTATCTCAAGGATATGGAGCATAAAGACCTTAGCACTTTCACACGTGAGTAGTTATAAACAGCTTTATTTGTTGTGTTGTAGGAAACATTCGTTTTTATATGTTTCAAACATTAAATAACATTGTTTTATGATTCATTACCTACCTGGGGAAACCAGAAAGGCATTACGGAGGATCACTGCGTAATCCCTAGGTCTGTTAAGAAGGCGGTTTAAGATATTTTTTCTCAGAAACTCGTATAGATATAACAAATACCTACTACACGAGTTTTGTGAAAAAAAAAACGTCTCTTGGGTCTGCATCATGGAATATTTCCTATTTATTATATTGATTAAGTAAAACTTTTGAAATTATCATGGTTATTATCATAAAAGTCATTCAAGACTGTGCCGAAATATTGAAAAACTAAAAAATCAAATCATGGTAAATATCTCGTTTTAAATGACTTTTATATTGACTAAGTCCTGTGTCTTGACTAATTCCTGTGTTTTGACTCAGTCCTGTGTTGTGACTAAATCCTGTGTTTTGACTAAACCCTATGTTTTGACTAACCCGCCCCTCATCCAATAAACCGCTCGCTGTGACTAAGCCGGCGCGGGCGCTTCATCATTATCATCATTCGCAGGAACCATCGGGGACAACCACAAGGAGGCCAAGTCCACGGAGAGTTTGAACACGCATTCTATTGGTAAGTCTTAGAATGTAACTATTTTCGGGGTCGCCAAAGTTTAAATGACTTAAGGCGCCCGGCGCACACTAGCGCCGCCATCTATATATTCTTATTTTTACGATAAACAAAGGAATTTTCAAACATCCAATCCATATACGTATCATAAGCTTTTTTAATGCCTCTATAATCGTTTTATTTTGTAAAGATTAGGCATGCTTACTTATCTTTTGCAAAATTACTATTATTTTAAAATCATGTAATAAATATAATCGTAATATGAAAATGTAATAAAAAAAAAAATGTATATAAAATATAGATAATAATATAGGAACTTGAATAATTCCAATATTAAGGTAAAATAGGTGGCGGCGCTAGTGTGAATCAGGGTGGCACCAATTAAACAATCCTGTATTTTTTGTTTACACTAATAAGTTTCATAATCTGTTCACATTTACCTGTCTTCATTCCATACCCCGAAACTTTGGTGTATTGACATTCAACTTACTTTTTGTAAAGCATAATTCGAAAGTAAAATAAGTTTTAAAATCGGAAAGTTATTCAAAAGTAGACCAATTAACATAAGTAGTTATAAATTGCGTTCTAGTTGCCCTACAAAAATGTCCTAATTTCGAGAAAACTTGTAGGGTTAACAAACTCTGGCCTGCTTTTGTAAATGTCCATTGTTTACACTTTTAAATCAGACAAACTTACAACGAGATATTTGTTGTGATCGAGATGTTTGTCTTGCTTTGTGCCATTTTTAATGCTTTTAGTGTTAATAGATGAACTATCGAAAAATTGGGTTTTTAACTTACTTTTCTTGTAAACAGGTAGCAGTATGTCAGACGTATCTGTGGGGTCGCCACAGCTGCGACGGGCGGGGGTCACTGACGACCCCAACGCGGCCAAGGAAAACAACAAGGATCCTGAAGCTAAAGAGAGGTAAGAATATAAATTTTTGCTGCCTTACTATATCCACGTCGTAGACTGAATACTGTTATACGAATAATGTAAATATCACTGCATAGTATAAAACAAAGTCGCTTCCCGCTGTCTGTCCGTCCCTATGTATGCTAAGATCATTAATTTCCGCTGCACCGCTCGCGCCCGCGCCGTGCACCGACGTCAGCTGACACCCTGATTTCGACATCTGCACGCTGTCGGCATTATCATAATAAGCGTGTTATTAATTTAGTATTTTCTTTATATTTTATGTATGCTAGTTTTAAAGTATATATTACTATGGGCCGTAGAATAAGTTAAATAAGATCTGTTACTTTTCTATGGTCTGAAATAAATGATTTTATTTATTTATTATTATTATTAAAACTGTGGCCTACGGCAGGTATCTTAGCAGGTTCCTAACGGGGATGCTTGAATAAAACCGCAGACTTCACATATATCGTTGTATTGTAGAAATGAGGGAAGCGACGTACAGATAGTAGTTTGGGCGAGTGTAGGAAGTAGTTTGGGACGCGACAGGATACAATGCAAGTAATAGGAGTAAAAGAAGATGAGAAGAGATAAAGCTAGGAATCGATTAATGATCGATTTGCGCGGGAACGAATGAGAAAGCAATATATGTCCGGCGCGGGGCAAGCGATAGCGCATAGCATCTTGTTTCGCCCTCCGTGCCTCATGCTTCACCCCCGGCTGGAAACTGGTTTGCGGGCGCGGCGGCCCCGTTGTACGCGCCACAAAACCACTCAACGGATTTTGATTCAAGAGGGTGGTTTTTAAGTATATAATACATGCATATGCACCCGTGCGAAGTCGGGTTTTGTTTTATTACTAGGGTCGCTAGTAATAGAACAAAATAAATAAATAAACAATTGTAGCCCTTGACGATTCCGTTTGTATTCCATCAGCAAAGGCATCGGCGGCGTGGTCCGTCGCGCACTCGGCACCGCGGCGGCGCGCCGTGCCTCGTCCTTCACCTCCGTGGAACAGTTCACCAAGAGACAGGCCGGCACCGTCGACGTCTGGTGGCTCTATGATGACGGAGGTGAGTGTACACAAAAAAACACCTTTTGTTGTTTTTCTATTGGTTTATATGTCTAAATTTTCCCCCTGTTTTGTGGGATAAAGGCACGAAAACCCAATTCCCTATCTTGTCCATCTCCTGCGAAAGACTGCAGGTAGATGCTGGATACGTCAAGCCAACAGGGCGCTGTGGCGAACATTAGGGAAGGCCTATGTCCAGCAATGGACTAACATAGGCTGATGATGTTGTTTATCTGCAGGTCTAACCCTCCTGCTGCCGTACATTCTGTCGACGCGGCGCGCCTGGTCGTCGTGTCCGCTGCGCGTGTTCACGCTCGCTAATAAAAACACTGAACTAGAGATTGAAGAACGGAAGTAAGTGCTCCTATTTTATTGTTTACTAGCTGTTTCCCGCGGTTTTACCGTCGTTAAATTCGAATTTCACATTTCTAAATCATTTCTAATATAATGTATGTTCACCGGGGATAGTGTACCTTCCCAACGGTGAATACATTTTTCAAATCGGTCCTGTAGTTTCGGAGCCTATTCAGAACCCGCGGGAGTGGCAACAGCATCCTAACCGCGATTGCTGGAAAATTTAACTGTCCGGTAATGCACCAATTGGTCCGAAGGACAAAATCTGTAGTTAATTATAAGTACTAACATCTAGTTATAAGCAAACTAACACCATGGATTATTATTATCTGAATAAATGAATTTAATTATTAATTATTATTAATACAAAAAAATCAAACCTTTCCTCTTTATAATATTAGTCATAATTCATAATTCATTTATTTACCAAAAATGTACTTACATAAGGATTTCTTGTGAGACCCAAACTAAATACAAGGCTTGTGTCTTGGGTGTCAGGAGAGCACTAGTTAAGACTAAACAATAGTTTTCTTGTAATTAGGTACATACATTATTATATAATTAGTTAATATTAAATTAAAACAAAAATGTACTTGTGTAGTATAGATGTGTTTGACAATTCGTTTGAATTTATTTATTTACTTATAATTTCCGCAGCATGGCGTCACTTCTCTCTAAGTTCCGGATAGACTACTCCGCCCTGAAGATGATCCCCGACATCACCAAACGCCCCAAGGACTCCACCCTCGCATACTTCGACAAACTAATCGCGCCTTTCAGGGTGCCCGATGAAACTGATGATATTAGTAAGTATTTAAAGCGTTGTGGGGAATCCTAGCTACCACTAATAAAATCAATCAAGGGTTTTATCACCGTATCAAAAAAAATCTGTGATTATCGGGAATCAATTTGTTTACAAGCGCGTGTAATCGAGGGCTAAGTCTTGAATTCAATTATCTGTCTACTAGCTAACCCGGCGAACTTCGTACTGCCTAACAGTCAATGTGTTTCGAAACCCATGAACATTTTGTATGGGAAAATTATTTTTCTTTTATTTTATTTTTCGTCCATTTTTCAATGTTTTTATTATTAAGTTATTCTGCTATTCGGGACAGAGACAAATACAACAAACCAAAAACCGTAGAAATAGGTCCAGCTGTTCTCGAGTTATAAGTGTCACTTACAAACCCGACTTTGTTTTATATATATATATTTAGATATGATATTCGCGCTTGCTTCAAAATGGCTGACAAGTATTATTTTTCCCCAGCCGCCATAACAGACGCCGACCTAACCGCAGCGCAAGACCGCACGAACCGGCACCTACGACTTCGAGAACTGATCGGCATCCACTCCTCCAACGCACGGCTCGTCTGCGTAACACTACCGATGCCCAGGCGACGGGGCGTCGTGCCGCCTTCACTGTACATAGCTTGGCTGCACGCTATAACCACGGCGGCAGATAGAGTGTTGTTAGTGAGGGGAAACCACGCCGCTGTGTTGACATTCTACTCTTAGACGTTCCATTCTTAACACTACCGATGCCCAGGCGACGGGTGGTCGTGCCGCCTTCACTGTACATAGCTTGGCTGCACGCTATAACCACGGCGGCAGATAGAGTGTTGTTAGTGAGGGGAAACCACGCCGCTGTGTTGACATTCTACTCTTAGACGTTCCATTCTTAACACTACCGATGCCCAGGCGACGGGTGGTCGTGCCGCCTTCACTGTACATAGCTTGGCTGCACGCTATAACCACGGCGGCAGATAGAGTGTTGTTAGTGAGGGGAAACCACGCCGCTGTGTTGACATTCTACTCTTAGACGTTCCATTCTTAACACTACCGATGCCCAGGCGACGGGGCGTCGTGCCGCCTTCACTGTACATAGCTTGGCTGCACGCTATAACCACGGCGGCAGATAGAGTGTTGTTAGTGAGGGGAAACCACGCCGCTGTGTTGACATTCTACTCTTAGACGTTCCATTCTTAACACTACCGATGCCCAGGCGACGGGGCGTCGTGCCGCCTTCACTGTACATAGCTTGGCTGCATGCTATCACTACGGTGGCAGATAGAGTGTTGTTAATGAGGGGGAACCACGCTGCTGTGCTAACATTCTACTACTAGACGTTCCATTCTACTCCTAGACGTTCCATTACTTCTAAACGTTACATTCTAACCCTTGTTTTATTCCTGTATGTAATAAGGGGTCGATTTCCCCCTGACACTGTATTATGAGAAGATACAAATAGGGTTATTGAGAGTGTAAAGATTCACTTCACACAACTTATTCATAGTGTGGTAACTACCGTTACCGCGGAGAAAAAAGGCAGTTCCCCCTTCATTCTTCTTCTAGACCTAAACATTCTATACTTTCATATAGGAACACGATTCCTCTTTCGTTGTTCAGTGTGGCTTCATTTTATGTCTGCTGGCAGATAGGATGGTTACTAGTGAGGGGGAATCACGTCTATAGATGACTCCTAGACATTACATTCTATACTTACTCCTAAGGAGACGAAGAGAGGTGGTTAGGTTCCTCTCATTACTTATAGAAATCCATAATATCATAATGAAATTGAAATTAAGAAAAGTGGTCTAGCCTAACCCATAGAAAATCTTTCATTTCCACCATTGATTTAAATCAACCTTGGTCATTCCATTCCATTAATTAATTTATTTTAAGGACCTTAACTACTAATTATAATGACAATTGAAATCTCAGTGCTTTCTCATTTTTATCCATATGTAAAGTTTTGCTGGAATAAGATCTGTATGTATAAATAATAAGCTAGAAAAATATTTTTTCTGTAACCTATCCAGTTATACTTCAGACTGAAAAGTGCCTAAGCTATGAATAATCAAGAAATTGTATTTTTTTATATGTATACCAAGAATTGTCATGCTAACAAAACTAACGTTGTTTTACTGTCATGTTTAGTATTTATATTTAGAATTTATATAATATTTTTGTAATTAAACAATTGGTGTGTTTTGAGGTTAGAAATCGAATGCGTGTGCAAATATTTTTGATATAATTATTGTGTTTAGGAATGATATCTAGCTTTAAGAAACGTAGGTAAAGGTACTCGTACTAAAAAAGGCCTTGTACGTGTACTGCGAGAACCCTTCGTTTTAGTAAGAAGGAAAAATTGTATCATGATTATTAACATAAAAGTTATTTTGTAAATGAATGCGTAAATTATTTGAAATTAATAATTCAACTTCAATAATGTACGCAATGTATGACGGACAATGCGATGTTATTATTGTCTAAATTCTACCCTAGACAACCATCCCGGTTGGCGTACAGGCGCAGATTCAACTATTTTTTCGTGAATGGGTCTATGGTGACGAGAATGACATTTAAGGGTATTGAAATAGGGTCTAAAGCTGAACGCTGTCCGTGCCGTATGAACCGCACTCGATTTTACTGAAATGCGGCGCGTTCGGCGCGGATAGGCGCGCGTTGTTGCATACATTTAATATAAAGATTTAGAAAATGCGGTGACTGCGGCGAGTGCGGCGCGGACAGGTGCGTTTTCAGCTTAAGAGATAATTTGATTGTTTTGACTTGACTTCGAAGGCATTTTGTACATATTTGCAGTTTTCGGAATATTTTAAAGTACCAATGAATTGAATTGTGTTAATGATTAAAGTATGATGATGTAGTTTGATTTTACAACTTAGCTTATTTATAGAATGCTTGTGAGGAGTGGTATGGTGAATACATATTTACGTACATACGTGTAATGAAAAACCCTAATTTAAAAATTTATTCAAATATGGGTCGTTCTTACGCATTATATGTATTTCGTTCTTGTAAACTAATTTCGTTTTTTTTCTGTTTTTTTACCTTAATTTTACACGGTGATTTTAAAAATAGCTAGCGAGAGCTATTTTGACACAACCTTTACCAGTTACCAAAGTACAATAGTGTACGAAGTACAAATCAATTTCGAATATAATATTAACTGCACTTTTGTAGTTTATTGTAATTTAATTTATTAACGTTTTATTTAAGATCTGACATGTTCTATTTATTATAATATAGTTGTACTATTGTGCATTCGAAATGTTTGTGATTAAAGTGACTTGAAACTGAAATAATTATTTTATTTCTAATCTTCAAAAAACGTAGGATAACGTACGTTAGTTAAACACGTATAGTTGAGGTACTATACAGTCACACAATCCTTTTAATTATGTACGTACCTACTTAATCAAGGCAAAACAGCCAACCTAGTTAGACAAAACTAGGCAGGGTCTAAAGCCTAAAACGGGAATCTAGGTGATTTACCTATGCATAACACAAATACTTAATCAATAACACAAGTACCTACACACAGCGAACGTAAATGGCCACTATATATGGCGAAGAAAATAATCCCAAAAGCGGCATGCAATCTTTTATTCATACCCGCCGAGGAATGATAGCTGCAGTCCAATCCACAAGAGTTTGTTGAGAAATAGGCACGGTATCTGTGCAATTTATACGTTTTCTAAACACGATGCTTGAATGCAGCGATTATCTCCCGAGTGGTCTGGTCAAGCGGCAGTCGGACGCAGCGCCGCTGGCTCGACGCACGCTTTCGCCAACAGCTGTCAAAGTCATACAAATCGAAATTCGAACGCGCAAACGCCCCGTTTTCGGCCAGTGCTACAACAAAACTTTTTTGTGCTAAACTTTAGTGTGGTCAGTGCAGTTCTTTTTTTTTCGAACTGGGAAAAGCCGGATCTTCAGGAGACATTCGAGGTAAATCTAAACACGTGATTGTCTTTATTTTTCGTTCACATTCAGTGTTTATTCCATTAACTCGTTTGGTAGAGCTAGAGCCTTGAGTCTATCATTTTGATTACAATTTCAGATTGTTACAACTGTTGATAAATTATAAATTAAAATTTGATTCATCAAATCCGCATGAATTATTAACTTACATAGATATAATGTACGTTATTTCTTACCATTCATCGGTTGTTTATTTAATTCATTCGATTATTTATCACAACATATCACAAACTAGTTTTATATTGTGACATTGAAAACCGGTCTGTTTACCAAAAGTAGTAACTATTGTTTATTCGGTAGGTAAATATTGTATGAGAGAGTTCCTTTTTAGAAGGCACTGTGACCTCTAAGTAGGTAGTCATAGAATCAGGGAAATACCTCAGCTTATTTTTTTATTTAGATAAGTAAGTAATTTTATATCTTTCATAACTGGATGGCAACTTAGTATACCTATTATAAATCCGGTTTTGTTGGCTCCATTCCATTTTAATTCCTAATCATTTGCTACAGTTTTTCAATCATTATTTTGTACAGTTGGATGCAAGTGCGCGATTGATAAATGTTGTTTGATACGAATTTTTCAGTGCACTGAATTTGAAAGAAACGCGTTTAAATCGAAGAACGTGACGGCTTTTATAATTGACATGGCTTGTATTAGATAAACCGATTCTTTCACACTAGATTTTACTTCTAAAAACTGCTAGCAATAAATAATTTAAAAAATATTAATTAGCATTAGAAAAACCGATCATTTTCACAAATTTAATTCAAACTCCCGGAAAGAAAACTGCATAGGCGGCGGCGGTGATTGATAATAGCAGCCAATCAGCGCGGGCGCAGTTTCCCGGTAAATCTCACGTCACGGTCGACGTGACAGCCGGTTCCGGAGGCTGGTTCCGGAGCCGTTAGGAGATGCATCTTCCACCTCTTCTCTTGTCACTGTATTTGGCAAATTACAATATTATTTTTATTAGGCTCGGTTTATTAGGTAGATGGGCGCGCGTTGAAGTTTTTGTGGGTACCTACCTACCTACATTGATACAATAAGGCTTTGCGTATATCATTTAATAAATAAATAAGCAGGACAATCCACTCCGCATCGTCTAGCACCAAGTTAAGCAGAGCTTGTGTTATGGGTATTAGATGACTGATATACATAAAACAATACAGTACCTACATAGATAGACATATTTTTATCATACATATAAAATAACCAGAACACCCGGAACAAGTATTTGCAGACCGTACAAACGTATGCCAATCCGAAGGCATCAAATACTATTGGAATTATGCTCCTTTCAAAAAGAAAAGTACAAACTACCACTCTGTGTCGAAAACTTGTGACCCTTCCATATTCAAAAATTGTTTGTATTTCGTAAAAATCTGATAACTGCAGAAGTGTGCAGAAGCATTTTTCAATGAACTTTCAACTGCAAACTGGCCGCAAAGAACGACTTTTAGAAGCCTGCTCGAAAACGGAAATCAGAACACTTATGCTAAGGCACTTAGCGAGATATTTTCACTAGATCTATCTTCTATAGATTAGATTCTAGATATGGATTTTATAGATATAGTTAGTATATAAAAATATAGTATGAGTGTCTTGTGTACTATTTATAGATAGGTAGGTAAAATCTTGTTTACAGCTGTCATATAAATTTTTTACTGCATTAATTCCGCGAAGCATCTTGTTGGAACACCCGTAACGTAACCTTTGCTTGAGGAAGCTGCACGTTCTTGTTTTGAAGGCCAGCTTGTTTCGACATTTCTTGCAAGGCTTAAGAAAACTGCGGGTAATTTACCAAGACATGACCATGGTTTGAAGATTGAGTTGCTGACACTGATTTAGATAGGTAGGTAGACTAAGTAGGTATACACTTTGACTGCGGTTTTTTTTCGACGACTGCGATCTTTTTTTTTTACCTAAAAATTCGTGCTGCCGCTCTACACAGCGGTTGTGTTGCGCCGCACATGCGTTTCGTTCGAAAAATATTACAGCTCTGCTGAGTCACAAAGATCTGTATTTTCTCAGCCGCTGCGCTAGTGTGGATTTACGCATATTAGTCACTTGTAGAAAACTCATACCGTGCGTTTTCAGCAGTCGAAGTGTTAAGTTGGTTGGTTTAAACTCTATTATCTCTCATTACATAGTATAAAAAAGTAGCTTCCCGCTGTCTATCTGTCCTTATGTATGCTTAGATCTTTAAAATTACGTAACGGATATTGATGCGGTTTTTTAAATAGATAGAGTGATTCAAGTAAAGGTTTATAAACTATTTGACACATAGATTTCCACGTGCGCGAAGCCGCGGGGCGCAGCTAGTACTTATTTATTATAAAGCCGAAAGTTTTTGATATGCGAGTTTTATTTTGTTATAATAATCTCCAAGAAGAAGAACGTACGTAATTAGGCGTAAATTGAGAACATACTTCACTTTATAACTTAGATAAGTCTACCAAGATTAAATAATAGATTTATTCCAACATTTAACAACATACGAGTTGCGGGCAAAACCTGGTTCAAAATAAAATTATATAATTAATCTACCATAATCCCGTACCTATATCCAATCGCAAAATTATAGGTATACCTAATTTATACGAAAAGTCTCGTTTCGCAACCGTAGGGCAAGGAAAGTAGAGTTTACGACGCTATGCTATTACCACATCAAACATGTCCAAATCTAAGTAACATACAATTTTGTAAGTCGTAAGGTAAGGCACAAGTTGTTTGCAGCCACAGAATAACCACTACTGCACGAGACGTGGATCAACAGTAGTACGGGAGTGGTAGAGTACGCAATAGTTAGTATTGGATGGAGTAATCGAGCTGGTTGCTTGGTTGCACGTGTGCGGTGCGATGTTGCTTGTTTGCAGGGGAGGGTAACATTTCGATAGAAATATTATTATAATTGTATTAGCACGGAGTGTCCCACTGCAGGGCAAATGCCTCCCTCCCCTTCTTCCAATATTAATAGGAATATAAATACTTTGTAATGCTATTTTATAAAAACAATGTATACTTCAAACTACTCGTATAGGTACTGTACTGATACAATCAAAAACAAAACTTTACAAAAACTTCCAGTTTGTTGTCTACACAAATTTGATTATAAATAAATAAATAATGCTGGACAATCCACACAGCATTATCTAGCCCCATGGTAAGCAAAGCTTGTGTTATGGGTACTAGATAACTGATATACATAATACAATACATTACATAGATAGATATTTTTTATTATACATAGAAAACGACCAGAACACCCGGAACAAATATCTGCAGATCGTACACACAATTGTTCCGTACACACCATCGATTAAATAGTACGTCGAGGTTTTTGAACTATTTCAAAAAGCTAAAAATTATTGATATGTGTAATAAATAATTTAAATTAGAAAACTTAAAAAATTTAAGTATAACACAATCTATCTCTTTTTAGACAAGAGACTACAGAAAAGGTCTTTACGGAAGGGATCGGTCAAAGAAAGGACTAGAAACCACCATGGCATTAACGTGATGATCAGTATTGGCTGTGTTGTTTCAAAGAATCGTTGTTCGTTGACGGATAAGATACGAACAGCGAAGACATGCTATGATAAAGGCCATAGTCAAATTGTAATTGTATTATTTATTTTTAATTTATTTAATAAATTTTATAAATAAATAAATAATACTGGACAATTCACACAGCATTATCTAGCCCCATGGTAAGCAGAGCTTGTGTTATGGGTACTAGATAACTGATATACATAATACAATACATTACATAGATAGATATTTTTTTATTATACATAGAAGACGACCAGAACACCCGGAACAAATATCTGCAAATCGTACACACAATTGTTCCGTGGCGGGAATCGAACCCGCAACCTTCTGCGTCGCCGGCGGACCTTCGCCCACCGCGCCACATCGGTCGTCAAAGAGAAAATTTCGATAAATGTTGCGCACCCCTGCGTCTGGGGTCCATTGTGATTAGATTTGAATTGAAATTGGTATTCTATTCAGTGTTGTGTAGTCGGTGCAATTTTGACTACTCACACAGAGACCGTAATATTTGACTGTGAGTACACACATACATACATACTTACCTACGAATATGAATGTATTGTAGGTAATGTCTTTACGTAATCGACGCGTAATTCGATACGACAACAACAATGATTCGTTGACAAATTAGACTGACCTACACACATTTGTTATTGGTTTTAAGATTTTTGATGTCGTGTTTTCATCTGATTTTAATTAATTATTTATTAATGTCATTCTCATAAATTTTAATAAGTTATACCGAATGTTTGTAGACTATTATACGTAGGTACTCTATGTTATGTATGTTGCCGGCTTAGAATTTGCACCATCCCAACTCTTCCCGTGGGTGTCGTAAGAGGCGACTAAGGAATATCCACCGGGGGGCGGGCAGAAGCGCCTCCTGCAGAATTATTTACGAACTGCGATCCCCATCTCGCATGCCCAGCGTGGGGATTATTGGCATTACCTTCCCCCCATGAGATATAAGCCAATAAGGGGGACTTATCAGTGGGAGGCGTGAGTCCATCAGTTGACCAATATATGCTGTTGAGGCAGTGAGGTATATGCTGATGATGATGATGAAGTATATACAAAATATATAATAATATAAATATATATATATTATTTATACCATTATAAACTTCATCATTCGCATCCATATGCGTCTGATTAAAAACAAATCAAAACAATAACAACATTAATTTATCGAAGTGGATTGCAATTATCGCAGTTATTGCAAGCATATTATGGAAGTTATCACTCACCGAAATGACCACATTTAGTTGCAAAAATTATTCACTTCACATGAAACGAAGATGTGTCCTATCTTATCTTTTATTGCTAACTGTATTAAACTGAGATCACAAATGATCCAAATAATTATATGGATCCGTTGGGAAATGAAATATTATTTATTATAAAATATCGTGGATCCGCTGGGAATCATAGTATGAATTTTTTTAAAGGATTGAGCTGTGGTCCTCTGGGAATAAGCCATTGCAGACAATGTTATTATTATTCGAGTTTTTGTCGTAGAGATTTTCCAAGGCGTTCTAAATAAACTCTGAGGTAGAATTATATTTCTATCGCCATCTTTAAAAGTCTATGTTAGGAATGACAAATGAACACATGTGCGTTATGCGTTGACCGACCACGTTGACCTCTCGGAACGCCACGAGATCTGAATACCAGAGTGCTGAGTGGTACAAATGACCAACAATGGCTGCAGGGTTACGTGCCTTTATTCCTAATGGGTGTATGCCTCTGTCCTTAGCCTCTTAGGATGCATAGAGCTAACTCTGTTATCTTGAGAACAGGGAAATATAGGCAAGAGTACCTACTGTTATCTACGTCGTGGATCTTTCATCTTGTTTGAGATTAATTTGTGTTGCGCTGTTACCGTAGTTAGAACCGTGGTTAACGCACTTAAACTCAGTTATATACAGTTAAGGTGTCAAACTGTCAACTACATATTGATAAAATCCTATCGTAATTCATTTAATCGTATTTTATTCAGTTGCCTAATACCTACTGCAATGCTCTCTCTGTCGGCTAAAAATAACAGGTTAAATCTAAATCCAGGTTTACCTTATTCCGCTTGTGAACTTTGTTAACTTTAACTAATCACAAAAATAATCTAAAGAGAGCTAATCTTCTATTAAAACAAATACAATATTGATAAAGATTTAATTTACCTGACGTCTTGTTATCAACAAATCTTTGACGTTTATATTTATAACGTAATTATTATAATTTAATAACAATTTATTCCTATTTATAATGCTCCATCTGCTAAACCGAGTTAACTTACTTGTTTTAATAGTAAACTCAAGCTAGAGTAATTTTCCTCACCCACTTAGTTCTAGGAACCAGGAAACATGCGCACGCACACGTCGTCGCAAAGATCACGATTCTCGAGTCGACGTGGTAACACTCGAGTGGAGGTATCGCGGCCGAGTAATCGATTCGATATCGACACGGAGTGGCGCAACACTAGTTATCGATGATCTACAGAAGCTTGCGTTGATGTTTTGATACGGACAGGTTTAATAGAATTAAGTGTGAAGAGGTCGTTGCAATATTTATCTGCGTACCTTAGCGAAGTAATTAGCAAGCTGCGTAAAAGTTCTGTTACGAGTCAAAATAAAAAATCTTCTGCTTTGATTTTAAATAAACGAATTTAGCCTTTTATTGCCCATACACCACATGCATTAGTTTAAACTGGTGCAGTGGGCGCGCCGTTTGGTCTCATCTTAAAGGCTGGGCTGTTAAATCGTTAAAAACTACGATCAATAGTACCAAAATAATTATAAATATAACAAAGAAATACTTTTAAAACTATCATGGTTATTAACACTAAAGTCATTCAAACGGGTATTTACCATGATTAGATTTTTGAGTTAAAGGAATACTCAGAAATCAAATTATGGTAAATATCCCTTTTTAAATGAATTTGAAGATATACCTACTTAATTTTAAAATAACTATGGGTCTTGTTACCGTAGCAGATTGCTACGACGACGACGTAGCGACATAGGAAGATGCGTAGAGGGTGCGCGTTGAGCTCTTTTGTATGGAATATTGTCGTATTATTTTGGCGTCAAAAGTGCAAATTGCCATTTAATCACAACGACATTTTTTTAGGGATAGGTATTTTTTTTTACAGCAAGTAGTACTTGTTACTTTTTGTAACAAATTAAATAATATCGCAAAATACGATTTACCGGGACTTTCACCCGCCACACTCTCATTTCGGGATGCACTGCAAGGGCTAACGCACTGTAAAAAATAATAATTAATAATGAAACCTAACATTAGAGTAAATTTAAGGTTTTGTGGACTATGTTTCCAAACATTGCATCTTGATATAGTGCGATTGATATCCGCGGTATAGTGAGATTAGGATTAGGCACGAAGGCCAATAAACACCCATGAGATATAAAGATGTATTTCTTGAAGATATCCGAATGATAAGGTTATGTTTATCAAGAGACATAAACACGATGATATTGACAGTGACATGGTGATTAAAAATATAATAGAATACAAGCGGCGCCAAAACAAAAAAGAAGTTGAAGTTGAATTGAATAACATTTGTGAATATGGACGTGTTACAGAGGCATTGTAAATTAATCTTAGAAATAGATAAATGGACATTTTTATGTTCAATTTTGGTCACTTGCGCATCCTCCGTTATATTTCTGTTAACCTAGGACTTTGGATGAGGAACTCTGCTACAATAATATAATCGTCTTGGCAGTTTTCGTTTATTCATCTGATTGTACAAAGCCCCGTTTATCATGTACACGCGAGTTGACGACAGAAAAAATAGGTAAAATTGGAAGGTGCCAGCTCGCGGGTGATTTCGATTTTCACGCCCGCGATTTAACGAATAAGTCACCCATGTAGTCTGAAATAAAGATTAATTATTATAAGTAACTAAACATAGAACATGGAGGTATACAGATATATTAAACATATATCTCTAATAGTTGCGCCCCACGGCGTCGCGTCGCCCGCGTGGAAATCTATGTGTGAAATGGTTTATAAGCCTTCCTCTAGAATCACTCTATCTATTTAAAAAAACAGCATAAAATCCGTTGCGTAGTTTTAAAGATCTAAGCATATATAGGACAGACAGATAGCGGGAAACGACTTTGTTTTATACTATGTAGGAATATAGAAATAGGTGTTGGTTCAAATACATAAACAAAATACGTATACATAAAATATAATAAATCAATTAATTCATATACATTTATATTACTTTTTCCAACATTGTGAAGACAATAACTCAGGTAGACACTAATGCATATTTTTATGGCAATGTCGTCACAGTAGTACCTATTGTTGGTTAATTGATCCCACGTGTGAACATTGCTAAACGATCAATTATCATTTTTTACTGCGCATTAAAGATTTGTTATTGGCATCGCTCTAAGAATTAGCAAGCTTACTAAGTGGCAGTGGGCCGGCCATGTATCGCGAAGAACCAACAAGCGCTGGGGTAATGTCTCGGGAAACGTAGTGTAGGACACCCTAAGGCCAGGTTAGGATGATGATCTGCGAAATATTGCAGGAAATGCTGGATGCGGCAAGCTGAAGAAAGAGCGCTATGGCGCTTATTAGGGGAGGCCTATGTCTTGTGGACTATTTATTAATTATAATTATAGGCGGATAGAAGACTTATTATAATCGTTGAAAAAAATGAAACACCTTTTATTAAGTACGCTAACAGGAACCCCAGCCTTAGAAACCTTTTCTAAGGCTGGGGTTCCTGTTGTTCTTCTTACTTATTCGTTAACTTACTATGTTTATCTCGACTAAAAATGTAAATATGAAAGTCATTATGACTCTGTCTGTTAGCTTTTCACGACTAAATGGATGAACGGATCTTATGAAATTTAGCAATTTAATAGATAGTCTCGGGGCAGGATGTAGACTACTTTTTATCCCGTAATAAAAATAAAATTAAAAGCATAATTATTCCTTGTGTTTTATAACTTAATATTATTAGGTAATCCTACGTCTATAAATACAGAGATAGAAAGAAACCTTATGTTAACTCTTGTCCTAATTTAGAGTCGTTAATAAAACTGTTCTTAATTTGGCATGGTATTAGGTATTCCTTATCAAAACGCATATTTTAAAAACATACAAAAGAATAAAAGCGATATCATTGGCTTCCTGATGACGACCGATGTGGCGCGGTGGGGGTAGGTCCGCCTGCGACGCAGGAGGTTGCGGGTTCGATTCCCGCCTCGGAACAATTGTGTGTACGCTCTGCAGATATTTGTTCCGGGTGTTCTGGTCGTTTTCTATGTATAATAAAAAACATCTATGTATTGTATTATGTATATCAATTATCTAGTACCCATAACACAAGCTCTACTTACCATGGGGCTAGATAATGCTGTGTGAATTGTCCAGCATTATTTATTTATTTATTTATTCCTAATAATAAACTCGCTGTGTTCCGAAACTAGACAAACAGGTTGTGTTGTGCTACGACTGACCAGGAAAATGTGGAACGATTATTACATTGACGATCTAGGAGACGACGAGGTGAAGATTTGAAGATAAATGTGTCAATGGCAGCTGAAGGTGATTATACTTTGGTTTAAAATCTACAATTTATTGAGGATAATGTTTTTTATGACGAAAAATTATCTATTTTACAAACTGGCTGGATCTAAGTTCAGAGTCACTCATGTGATTGCATATCTATATATAAAAGACAGTCGTGTTTGTTACAACACTTATAACTCGAGAACGGCTGGACCGATTTAGCTGAAAATTGGTGGAGAGGTAGCTTAGAACCAGGAGTCTAACATAGGATTTTTATAATTTAAACAATTTGACACATAGATTTCCACGGGGGCGAAGCCGCGGGGAGCAGCTAGTATATGTATATAAATACATAAATAATAATAGATATAATGATTGACAATTAACTCCGTGTCATCTACCCTCAAGCTAAGCAGAGCTTGTGTTATGGGCACTAGATGACTGATGTACTTAATACAATATAACTTAGATAATTTTATTATGCATACAACATCTCCATAACACCCGAGATAAATATTTACAGATCGTACAAACATTTATGGCAAGGCGGGAATCGAACCCGCAACATATTGCGTCGAAGACGAACCTTCGCCCACCGCGCCACAGAGGTCGTCTTACTTCATTATATAACGTAGCTTAACCAAATCAGGAAGAATTCTGTGTTTGAAATATTTTTGAACTAGCTGCGCCCCACGGCTTCGCATGGCTGGAGATCTATGTGTCGAATGGTTTATTAACCTTCCTATTAAATCACTCTATCTATTTAAAAAAACCGCATCAAAATCCGTTGCATACTTTTAAAGATCTAAGCATACATAGGGACAGACAGCGGGAAGCGACATTGTTTTATACTGGTATTTTTGAATGACTTCTATTTCTAGAGATAATAGAAAGGATGACATAACACCAAGGTTAACATTCCGAACAGAACAAACTTTAATATTCTGTTAATTATGTTGAATTAGAGCTTTTGTATACCTACCATGTATATATACAAGTAACTACTCATAGATGTGATTTGTGTATGTTGTCTATCCTAATCTATATATATAAAAGAAAGTCGTGTTTGTTACAACACTTATAACTCGAGAACGGCTGGACCCATTTAGCTGAAAATTGGTGGAGAGGTAGCTTAGAACCAGGAGTCTAACATAGGTTTTTATCATTTAAACAATTTGACACATAGATTTCCACGGGGGCGAAGCCGCGGGGAGCAGCTAGTATCTATTATAAAGAAGAAAAAAATCGTTTTTGTTTGTTTGATTTGAATAGGCTCCGAAACGAATGGACCGATTTTAAAAATTCTTTCACCATTGGGAAGCTACACTATGAAATGTCAAATACGAACGCGGGTGAAACCGCGAGAAACAGTTAGTAATAAATGATTACTAGTCTGTCTATTCTCCTCTTTCTAAGTACGATTTCTAATATTTATAGAAAAATATTAGAAGTCGTACTTAGAAAAAACCTGGTCTAGTAAACCGGCGAATTTGCTTACAATCTGATTATTTTGTAGGTAGATGTGTACATTAGCTATTAGGTACAGTGTAACGTAACTATCGCTTTGCACTGGCTGGTACGAGCGACCATCTGGTTCGAGTTACATACACCAAACACTGTAACAACTCATTTATTGGCGAGATATCAATGCAATCATTATGATTTGACCTAGGTCGGACGTCTGAAATGAAATATCTGAAATACAAATATCTGAATAATATGAATTTACGTGCAACAGAGTTTTTTGATGTCATTTTCTTTCTGAAAGATTATTTTAACTCTTAGATTCACAGGAGATGCAAGGAGACACAAGGAAGAAATCTTGTGTCTCCTCCTATGGATCGCGACAAAAATAGAAAAAGCACGTAAAATTATGATCAAAATAAAATCAAATAAAAAAAAAACATTTGTTTTGTTAACCGACTTCAAAAAAGTAATGGTAGAATAACTCAATAACACGCCAACCGATTATATTTTTTTTAACTCGTTTTCATTATTTAGGAATTTAAGTCGGCTATAGTTTTTTAAAACACGCCATATTATTGTGGACTCGACAATATTGTCCATATGCTTCACCCAGGTGTAGAAAACAGTTGGGCACAGCACAGACACTAGTCTTCCATTTTTTCGTCAATACGATATAATAATTTTTCGTGAAATATAAGTAAAAAGTGTTTAATCTAAACGCTGTGGTCCACCAGTCTTCCACCAGTCCTTCACGGCATCTGCTCTCGTCCGATTGCCAAGCACTCAGTGATTTCGTACAAGGAGTCAACGGTTCGATGATCTTCATCAGGTTTTCATATTGCACCGTTTTTGTACCGTTGACGACAGAACGTTTGTTTTTGTTGGACTTTTTCATTGAGTAGCAAGAGCAACCTCTTTCGAAGGTGGACCCTCGCCCGCCACACCACAGAGGTCATACTTCGTTATGTAACGTAGCTTAAACTAACTCAAGAAGAAAATGCTAAAACTAGCGAGTCCAAGAGAAAAAAATAAAATAAAAAAAACACAGGAAGAATTTTGTGTTTGAAATATTAAATTTATATGTCTGATTGGACGATCTTCATCAGGTTTTAATATTGTACCGTTTTTGTAGCGTTTACAAATTCAAATTAATAATATTTTAATTTCTTTAGGCTTACAAAATAAGCACTCAGACAAGTCATGTTATACATACATATATCAGATGTTATATTATAAATTATTATCAACGAAGATTTTTTTAACTATTCATTTCAATTTTTTGTTCACTAGTGTAAGAAGTGAAAAAGAAACCACTAGTATGTTTACGACAGAGTACCTTCGTTTGTTTTTGTTGGACTTTTTTCTGTGTTAGCATAACAATTTGTACTTTTTATAATGATACGGATAATAAATTCGTTAGATATTGCAATTATGCAAATGTTTTGAGTTTGCCTTATATTTTTATTTGTCAGCTTGCTGGCTGATTGTTTTGTCACGTAACAAAATAATAAATTACCGCTGAAACTACCGCCTCCTAAGCGTGTTGATTAAAGTACAAAATAGCTCTTTTAGAGGCACGTTCCGCAGTCAGTGTCATTGTCAGATTTCCAGATGTCAATAACTTTATTTGTATATGCTTATAAAAACACAAGAACCGACAACCGCTGGGGTAAACGTGTTCTCGAACACGTTCGGACGCCCTCCGGCCAGGTGGGATGACGAAGGACTGCAGGCAGATGCTGGATGCGGCGAGCTGAACACAGGGCGCTATGGCGCTCATTATGGCAGGCCTATGTCCAGCAGTGGACTACTGTTATAGTAGTGCACCTATAATAGGTGTACTATACTATAGGTACTATATGATGATGATGATAATTCAATAATATCACTACTCAGTAACTTTGTTGTTCTATCTAGTTTGGATGGATGTGTCAGTGTGCCCGTAAATACTATCCACTGCATTAGCATAACAGTTGTTAGAGCAGCATCCTCGGTGACTCATGATCAGTGGGTCACTGGCGCGCTGAACCGGTTGGGCCCACGTGGATGTAGGTTCGATCCCGGTCACGGACATGTTCTCACTTTTATGTTTTATACCCCGAAGGTTTTTCCCGTTTTATTCATATTCATATCATTTATATTGTGATTTTATGCATACTGGTGAGTAGGTGTTCTAGAGTGGAGACCGCGACTCGGCAAATGTAGTGTTAGAAGTCCTCCGGCCGGTGGGATGACGACCTGCGAAAGACTGCTGGCAGATGCCGGATGCGGCAAGCTGAAGACAGGGCGCTATGGCGCTCATTAGGGGAGGCATATGTCCAGCAGTGGACTGCTATATGCTGATGAGGATGATGAAGTAGGTAGGTTCTTAGGTGTAGTATCTAGTGGGTACACAATGCGTCCCTTTTATGTAAGCTTGTGTTTGAAATTAGCTCGTAACATTAAAAAAATCAGTGTCGAAATTAATTTGATGTTGGTTTTACAAATTTCAGGTTTTTTTTAACAGAAATAAACATTATTTAATTTTTTATATTCGTTGACTGACCTTAGTTATCGATTTTTGGTAGGTAGCTATATTTTTAGGTAGGTGTATTTATCCCGCAAAACAGTTGACAACTAAAGGATTCGAAGTTTGAAAACCATAACTAATTATGATTGTTTCGGAAAAACGGAAATTGGAAAAACTATGAAGTGTGAAGTCATAATAGTAATAGGTAATGATAATATGATTGTGACAAAAAAACTTTTGCACTCTGAGTATATTGCATTGTCGGTATCTGCAAAACGAATACGACTCAGAGGTCAGACGAGAGTGGTAAAGCGAGTACTGGCCGGTTATTTATAGCCCGTGACTTGGACCGAGTCTACAGGCCACACTTACCAATAGATTGATTGAGACTACTAGGTATATGTAGGTACTATTATAAATTGGGAGCCCTTGGCTTGGTTTTGAGGATTGTGTTTGCTCAGTTTGACAAAAAATTGTATTTTTATAGCTGTGAGTCACGTTAAATGAATCATATAAAAGTCCTGTTCCTATACGATGAGTTGTCTTTTCTGTTGAAAACAATGCACGTTGGATGAATCCTTGGCACGTTTCTCTTTTGACTTATTTTATTTCTTATTATTTATATTTACAATTATTTTCATTTTGGACATAATAATTTCCATTTAAAATTGACAATTTATCTATTATGTTTTGAATAAAGTTTATGTGTATATTATTTCTGATTATTTAGCCAAATGTATTTAAAAAATGTATTTTACGTGTAAAATATAAATTATTTTTTTATGACATGTAACCTATGTTTGTTAGGTACCAAATAACTTGAACTTGAAAGTAACAACACATTTTACGCGACTTACAAGCATAACTAAAAAAATAAGAGATTGAAGACAGAGGTTTTGCTTTGACACATCAGGCAATGATAAAGATGAAAAGTTGCTTTTGAAAGTGATTTGTTTTTGTAAATACTAGGTACACGTGGGTGGAACCGGCCCAGACTCCGTGACCCACTGAACCACTATCTCACTCATGAAGAGTTCATTGTTGAACCATCATAGCATACCCACTATATATATATAGACAACAACGTGGCCTTAGGCCGTAGAATTATTACAAAGTTAAATATATTTATTTATACTTTTGCACGATAAACTATATACAAAACTTTATTCTAGAAAATTAATACAAAGGCGAACTTAACCCTAAAAAGAGTTCTCTTCCAGCAAACCTCATTGTTAATTATTGTTATTATTTATCATGAATAGATATAAATAAATAATGCTAGACAATCCACACAGCATCATCTAGCCCCAACCTAAGCAGAGCTTGTGTTATGGGTACTAGATGAGAGATGACTGATATTCACACCGCGCCACAGAGGTCGTCAAGTTAAAAGCCTGTACAAATCTCCATTTTAACAAAGTTATGCTATACAAGGGGATTTTATTATGCCCCTAAGCCCTACAGGCCTTTTCTTAGACATTCACTGAAATGTTATGGAGAAACGTTCCTTACTAAAACCACTAAGTGATCATCGAGTTTGTCCGCTAAGTACCTCCATCAGGTTTAGAGAAAGACGCATAGACGTATTGCTATTACGTGCAAAATATGTACATGTATCAAAGTAGATGCAATCTTATAAATATACTAGCTGTTCCCCGCGGTTTCGCTCGCGTAGAAATCTAGGAGTCAAATGGTTTATAAACCTTCTTCTTGAATTACTCTATCAATTAAAATAAACCGCATCAAAATCCGTTGCATAGGGACAGTAAGACAGCGGGAAGCGACTTTCTTTTATACTACATATGAAGTGAAGTAAAGCCAAGTGTTTGAAATGAAAAAACAGTGTCAAGGCAGAACCCAAGACTAACTACTGACAAAATATAATGCACAACCTGTGATTTGACTACACAAACTGTAGCTCGTAACAAGTAAGGCCAGTAAAGTAGAGCTTTGCAGAGCAATCTAACAAGTACAAGTACTAAACCTGATTGCGCGAGACTGGAGCGGATAGCGGATGGTAAAGATTAGGTAGATACCTACTGATTACGTCAGTTCGCAGCTAAGAGGCTAGGACTGCTAGGGCAATTAACTGAACTGTTACGACAAAGTTTGCATTACGAGAGATTCTGTTAAAATTATAATGATTTGCTAAAACATGGCTGTTACTGAGTGGCTAAGACTCTAGTATCATCGACATCGTAGTCCACTGATAGATATAGGCCTACCCCAATGAGCGCCATAGCGCCCTGTCTTCAGCTTGTCGCATCCAGCATCTGCCTGCAGCTGCAGTCTTTCGCAGGTCATCATCCCACCTGGCCGAAGGCTGTCGTTTGCCGACAGCCGCGGCCTGAGTCGCGGTCTCCACTGAAAAACACGTTTACCCCAGCTGTTGTCGGTTCTTCGCGAGATATGGCCGGCCCACTGCCACTTCAGCTTGCTAATTCTTAATTATAGTTACTAAGATAGGCAATTGGATATTCTGAGCTTTAATGCTGATTATGTTGGGATTCCAATGGCTGCGTAAATATTATTTGCTAGGCGTTTGGTAAACATACTAACTATGTATCTCGAAATAGAGTCCCTGTACAGCAGAGCCCCGTCCGAGTCCATTTGACGATAGTATCGAGACGTGATCGTGACGTCTCGTATTTGTATGGGATTTGCGTAGTTTATAGTTTTCAGTTAAAACATTCAGAACGCCCGGAATCTGTAGATCTTACAAACATTTGTCCCGAGGCAGGAATCGAAACCCCAACTTCTTGGGTCGTAGCCGGACCTTCGCCCGCTGCGTCACTGAGGTCGGCTTTTTAAAATTAGGTATCATTTGTCAACTTCAGACAAGTTTATTTATAAATGTTATATAGCTTTATACACAGGAATGCCGAACACAATGATTTGTACCAACCTTGAGCCACTCTCGTCCGTGCCTGACCGTGAAATTACTGCTGAAATTATGTTTTGCTTGCATAGCTTGCGATAATATACCTGTATTGCTTTTCAATTGGATTTATATTGGTCACTGACCTGCGTATTGACAAGTTTGCTTTCTTTGAGCGCAGTCTGCATGATATGTTTACAGTTCTATGCTTGATTGTAGAATCCAAGATATTTTTGTAAACAAAGGAGTAAAATGTGATGGAGTTATAATATTCAGCTGTAATGTATATTTTTATTTTATTACTAAGGACATTTAAAACGGGATATTTACCATGACTTTAGTGTTAAAAACCATGATAGTTAACAAAAGTTTTATATATTTTGTAAGCAAAGGAATACTTATTTGAAGAAAACGACATCATTATCATCGCAAAAGCTCTTAACAAATTTTTTGTGTGTCCTGTCCGTCATTCCAATTGTCTCTTGTCCGTTTCTGAACTCTAATTATAATTTGCACCTTTTTCGCTGCGCGTGTTCAATTATGAGTCGATGAAGTTTTTGTTCTTATTTTAAGTTTGTGGTTGTCTGTTGTTGTTATCAGTTTTTGTTATATCAATACTTTATGTTACTTACTTAAGGTCGCGTAAGTTTAGAAACAATTTCAAAATATCTTTGTTTACAAAAATATCTCGGATTCTATAATTTTAATTTATTCTAGAACGAAGTTTAGGCATCTTCTTGTTAGTTCGGGCCTTATGTATGACTCATTTCACTTGGGATTCCCTGCATCTATTAGACATCTTGATGCTAGACATTTACATATTAATATGAAAATTTCCTTTCATATCCTGAAAATGTAAATTATCATGTCACCATAATACTGAAAACCGGTACATATCTACCACTCAGGTTAACAGTGGGTATACCCTACGTGTTATTATTGTTGGCATCTGTTTATTATTCTCTTGTCCACAGATCTAGTTATGACACCAAAAACAAGTAGGCAAGGGGCGTAGCTAAGAATGAATAATGTTTATTTAACAATCTGAATTAGCCTAGTCTCCGAAAGACCTAATAAGTTCTGCGTGAGTAAATGTCTCGCCTAGGCTGAGGTCAACCCCCTTACAGTAATCAGAGCTAATGATACTACAGCCGTTAGAAAACAGTGACATGATCGAATCAATTTCCATAACGAGGCACTTTCCTATAAAATTACATGAAAAGCGGAGAAAATCACATTAACGACAGTTAGGCGAGGAAAACCTTGAGAAAAATTATAAACGACTGCAAATTTTCGAAAGCAGACACTTTAATTAATTTTTTTAGATAACAAAATTCAAAGTCCTATTTCTAAACAAACTTAAAATACTATGCTTTTCCTACGTATAGCATAACGGATTTACATTTAATAGATGGATATTTTTATAGAGACAGTCAAAATAGCAAGTTTAAATAATTTTAAAAATCAAAACCAAAAGTACTGTTATATCGTTATACCTTAGTATATCGTATAACGATATACGATATATCTTAGTATATCAATAAATAAAAACTATAAAAAAATACATGCTTAAATAATAGAAAGTAAATAATAACAATCGAATAAATAAAAACCTTTCAGATCCTACCATCATACGAGTAGTTCTATCTAATCTTACCTCATTGATGAGGCTGCATCCTTGGATATGGGATACGTATCTCTGAAGAATTTTTAAAATATTTCCGCGGCAAATTATTTACTATTGGAAGCTGACAAAAAACTTGCTAAAAAGCACCCGGTAGCAAAATAATAATAACCTGAAGAAATTAAGCTTACGAAGGAAATACCGGGTTAGAAGCTGTAAGACTACATCTTGATTTGACTAGATAGCAGTTATGACTAAATTGCTTTCTGACAGAATCTCGATATGACCACATCGCCTTAGGACTAGATCGCCATAAATAAATTATATAAATATATTGAGTATTAAAAGATTCTAACCCGAAATAACGATAGGCACCTTGTAGCTATTCTAAGGAGTGCTACAAAACAAAATAGCATCACGAAAAACTAGAGTAAAGAATATAATCAATGTAGACACACAAGAGGGAGAAAGCGATACCCATATAAATATGCATGGAAGATTTCTCTGTTTGCACGCCACGGTCTTGTTTGTACGAGATGACCGCACTCGGACAATTACCCACGAAATGATTGCAATTATGTGTTACATATAGCTAGAAGTTGCTTATGTAAGATTTACTGTTAGATTAAATGGAAACAATAATTACGTGTAATTGTAACTGGTTATAATTTATAAATATCTGAGACACTGAGAAGCAAATACAAAAACAAATTATTTTCTGAACGATTTTAGAAGATTATTGGCGAAAGGTTAACTCAAGATCTTATAGTAATCTCGACATGAATAAAAAGAATTACATAGAGGATGACAGATCTTCTGTTGGGACTCTGTTAACAGAACATGCCCCTTTGAGAACTAAAAACATGCTTGTAAAAAGTAGTGGAGATTCTACTATTTAACAAATCAATATTGCATACAAATTATCTTGCCTTATGGCGCCTGTCATTTTCAATAGCAATGCGCCAAAACCTTAATATCATCATCATCAGTCTATATTACACATTGGGGGAGGCATATGTCCACAGCTAGACATATGCCTCCCCCAATGAGCGCCATAGTGCCCTGACTTCAGCTTGACGCATCCAGCATCTCGCAGGCATCTCCAGTCTTTCGCAGGTCGTCATCCCACCTGGTCGGAGGGCGTCCTACACTACGTTTACCGAGTCGTCATCTCCACTCAAGAACACGTTTGCCCCAGCGGCCGTCGGTTCTTCGCGAGATATGGCCGGCCCACTGCCACTTCAGTTTGCTAATTCTCAGAGCTATGTCGATAACTTTGGTTCTCTTTAGGATGTATTCGTTACGAATCCTATCCTTCAGAGAAACCTTCATATGACACTATCGAACTGCAGATATTTAGCTACATTAACCAGTCAGACACAAGCAAGTGCATCATCAGAGGTCCAATCGACCGTGTCGGTGTCACGGCTCGCTGAGCTCCACACATTCCGAAATATTTGTTGCTTTTCATCTATCTTATTTTGTGATGCTCTTTTGTGTTCTCGATTGCTGTTTTTCAAGGCTAATTAATCATATTTGTTGAAATCTAATTCTAATTCTGGAACTGCAATCTACGATGGCATCCCGCATACCTTCGCATCCATATAATAAATGTGTACGTCTGTATTATCTATTATGTCCCCGCCTAAACCCTAACCAGCCAATCTCCAAGTAGTAGCTGCGGTAACTTTATTAACATTTGAAGCTTGACAGCTGCGTTTTAGCCTCTTAAACGTATTGCTGATTTTTAATAAATTGAGATTATTATTATATCATGCTATGCAGAGTTTCATCGCTGCTTCTACATGAGTCAAACTTCAAACTTCAGAGCGCTTTATTTCCTTTATATCTTACAGTACTCTTGGACAAGTCACACATTTCTAATTGCATAAGTAAAACTAGGAAGTAAAGTGATCACTTTGATTGTTCACTTCAATGTTTTTGAGGTAAAGTAAAGAAGCGAACTATGAGTATCCACCAAACTTGGTGCTAATGCTTTAACGGAAACAATAGCTTTCGATTTCAAATAACCACAAACCACAGCAACGTATGCAGTCAAATGGTGAATTGGTTTAGAAATGGGAGTACTTCCCCTTACAGGCCCTTTCACTTTCGTCTCTCTTGCGGACAGATCAGATCCACACTTAGTCTGTTTCTACGCATTATTTACCTACTACATTTTCTTCGTCTGTTTCTAAGTATTTACAAAATGATATTGCGTTATCTTATTTTTGCTATACTTATATGTTTATTCTATATTTTTTTATATTTAGCCAAGTATAATTATAAAAAGCTGTTCGAAGTTGTGTATAAAAAACTATAAATTTACTGTTTCTTTAAAATTTCATTGTTTAAATGGATGAATGTAATATTCCTATAGATTAGATTAGAACTTTATTGATTTTTTGAAATCCTTAGTCTATACAGATACAGGAGAACATTATTTATATCACCTATTATGCAATATTTGACGAAAATAAATATATTTGAATCTATATTAAAGTTAATTCATCTATTTGCTGCTGTACATCTCTTTAGTGCCAATCTATCCTATCTTGTGCCACACTAAATATTATTCTACAATGGGTGTGCCACAGGGTGCGTTACTAAGCCTCTTACTATTTGTCTATACTCGTACTAATATTAAAGAGGAAATATTTGATTTTTTGTTTGTTTGCATTGAATAGGCTCCGAAACAACTAGACTGAATTTTAAAATTCTTTCACTGTTGGAAAGCTACTCCCCCGGGTGACATAGGCTATATTATATTCTCTTTTCCCCCTACAAATGTGAAATTCGAATTTGAAACAGGTGAAACCGTTGGGAACAGTTAGTTTTTATATACTACAGTAATTTAAAACGGGATATTTACCATGATTTGATTTTTGAGTTCCGTGATCATGGCGCATGAAACTGTGCCGAAATATTGGAAAACTCAAAAATCAAATCATGGTAAATATTCCGTTTTAAATGACTTTAGTGTTAATAACCATGATAGTTTCAAAAGTTTTTATATAATTGCATTGTATCGTTTTCTACTTCCTATCGCATCGGAAGTCAAATACAGCCGGAATAGCATCCAGGGTCGTCATCTTCAACGCTCTACGCTCACCATCTATTGTTTATACAAAACCTTGAAGCTTGGCTATCGTTGTTAAACTAGCTTCAGCTAACAGCTTTGTTTGAACCGTAATTTGGAACACGCTACTGATTTTATGCATAATTATTTACTTAGAGATGAAAATTTCGTGATTCACAAAATAATATAGGTACTGGCATAATATTAAATCTCAGTAAAGTTCGTTCAGTCATTTTTGCGTTATGTTTTGCTAATTTATAAATCTTCATTATCTTTCGCCATTATAAAAATACAGAATACATAATTATCAGTAGGGAACGCTTTGGCTCTGACTATTATCAGTTTTCTCTAAGATGAATTGATCTCTGAAAATAAATTTGTTTTAAACTATAGAGGTAACTTATTGGCCGTAAGTTAGATAACTAAAGTTTGAATTAATTCGATTAAGGGGTGTTAATTTTGATAAAACAACTTGCCGCAACACTAGACTTTACGAATAACTTTGACAACCTCTGTGGCGCGGTGGGCGATGGTCCGCCTCGGGACAATTGTGTGTACGATCTGCAAATATTTGTTCCGGGTGTTATGGTCGTTATCTATGTAGATATAATAAAAATTATCTATCTATGTTATGTATTCTATTAAGTATATCAGTCATCTAGTACCCATAACATAAGCTGTTCTTAGCTTGGGGCTAAATGATGTTGTGTGGAATGTCCAGTATTATTCATCATCAGCCTATGTTAGTCCACTGCTGGACAAAGGCCTCCCCTAATAAGCGCCAAAGCGCCCTGTCTTCAACTTGAGGCATCCAGCATCTACCTGCAGTCTTTCGCAGGTCGTTATCCCACCTGGTCGGAGGGCGTGGGCGTTCTACACTACGTTTACCGAGTCCAGTATTATAATTATTTTCCGTACAAAAGTTGAGTGAGCGATGGCACGGCACTTCCCATGGTTGCGCCAGTGTCGACGCCCGGTGTGCCAACAGTTCAAATTTACATTCTCTTCTAAAGGTTGGTTCCTAAACCACGCCTTCAATGACTCCAACTAAAATACGAGTAGAAGCCAATATAGCAGAAGCTAGAAGTTTTCTTCATTCGTTTTATGATTATTATTTTATTAAACTTATAATACAGTGTTCACAGCTTTTAAGTGTGTAAGTGCTTGGCGTGATTCCCCTGTTGTATTGAGTTTTGTTTACGTAACTATACCTACAGAGCCAATGCATTTTATGACGGATTTTATGGCCGGATCGGAATTTCTATATATATTAAGGTTCTTTATTAAAGAATCTTAATAATAGAAATTCCTTAAGAATATTTAATGAACTTTCCACTACAGACCCAAGCACTAATAAAATAAAATTGTGTTTTGTGGTTGCAGGTAATTACCGCCCCAATAAGTCGATAGAAGGTTTGATAGAGTGCAATTTGTACTCCTTTTCTTAGATTTATAGAAAACAAAATTTTAATGTCCTTCGGCTTATTTTCGGTCTTGGCCAGTCTTAAAGGTGACTCTATATCATCATCATCATCAGCCTATAGCAGTTCACAGCTGGACATAGGCCTCCCCCAATGAGCGCCATAGCGCCCTGTCTTCAGCTTGCCGCATCCAGCATCTCGCAGGCATCTCCAGTCTTTCGCAGGTCGTCATCCCACCTGGTCGGAGGGCGTCCTACACTACGTTTACCGAGTCGTCGTCTCCACTCAAGAACACGTTTGCCCCAGCGGCCGTCGGTTCTTCGCGAGATATGGCCGGCCCACTGCCACTTCAGCTGCGAAAGACTGCAGCATCTACCTGCAGTCTTTTGCAGCTCATCATCTCACCTGGTCGGAGGGCGTCCTACACTACGTTTACCGAATCGTGGTTTCCACTCAAGAGCACTTTTGCCCCAGCGGCCGTCGGTTCTTCGTGAGATATGGCCGGCCCACTGCCACTTCAGCGTACTAATTCTTAGAGCTATGTCGATAGCTTTGGTTCTCTGTCGGATGTATTCGTTACGAATCCTATCCTTCAGAGAAACTCCGAGCATAGCTCTTTCCATAGCTCGGTCAGCGACTTTGAACTGGTGGACCAGCCCTACCGTGAGTGTCCGTGTGTATCTTGTATGTGCGCAGGTTTTTGTGCACAATGCGTGTGTCTCTCTATTTCAACAACTCTCTTAATCCAAAGGGAGGGCAGACCACCACGAACGACGAGAAGTCGATCAACGTGTGCCACGATGAAAATCCATGGGTTTACATAATAAATAAAGATCAATAACCTTTGTCGATAATCATTACTCATTTTCAAATTAGAGGCATTTTATTGTCACAGTCACAGCAACCAAGTCATGCGTCAATTTTAACGTGAGCTTTCTAAACAGGACATGACAGAAGTAGGGTAGGTCATTACTCAGTGGTTGTATGTTGTAATGACAGGGTAAGTGTCCCGAATGTTGACTTTTCGCCATCACGCGATAGGGTAAACTAGGGGTAAACGCACCCGTAATCGACTGGAATGCTAACAATTTGTTGAAGTAGAGTTATGTTTTTATTGACTAGAATTTAGCTCAACTGGACTTCGACGTTTACGATTAGGTAAATTGTTATAAATGAGATTTTTGGGACCTATGGACCTATGCCAGTAATTGCTCCGAAAAAACACGACTTATCGAAAATGGTTCGTGTTCAGTTAAATTTTTAATTAATAACTTCGTATTTTGTTGTTTCAGATATTCCTAGAGGGGAAACAAAGGAAAACAAGAAGGTGAACTTTAAAATAATAGTTTGGTTATAAAATAATAGAAACAAATTAACACCCTTAATTACAATACCAACAATTGAGCTGTCTGGAGACTGTTGCAAACAATGTAGATACCTAATCTGCTAGTATTAATATACCTATTTAGACCTATCCGATATTCGCCGCTACGCTACCCAGAGCGGCAGCGAATCACACATCAAAAGTAGCCTATATTTTATTCTAAGTCTAGAAATACATAATTACGTACATCTATGCAAAATTTAAACGCACTCCTTTCAGTAGTTTTTGTTCATAGGTAACAAATACCTATCGAAACTTTCGGATTTAAAATAATAGTTACATGTCCCAATCATAATGTTGCTGATCTTATAGATTTAAAAACCTGGGAATTTCAGATACATTATTCTCAAGTTCTATCTAAATACCTATATTATTATAGCCAGTCAGGTAGGAAGTATTTATTGATCTCCGCCGCAGTGTTATGTTAGTAGCAGGGACGATGTTGCGGGTGCATGCATGTCGTGCCGCGAGGAATGGTCCAGGAGAAAGCGTGGAGCGCGCTGGACCGCAACTCACGCGCAGACGAGGCCTAGGGCTGCCAGCGATCACGATATAGATACTAGATAATGCATTTATTTGACTCTGCAGCACATGATACAAAGGTCACAATAGTAATGGTAAACAATAAGATCCTCTATTATTATGATTTTTATATTGATGGTGCAATAAAGATAATATATTGTATTGTATAAGTAATCGTATAAACAATTTAAAAATAATTGTTTGTGTGTTTTTCTGCAGCCTGTCAAAAAGTTAATAGCTCAGCGAAAATCAGTGCTTTGCTCTAAGAGCAAAACACTGATTTTCAGTATTACCCTTTGTGGTAACGACATTAGAAAAAGTCTAGCTGCGTCCCGCGGCTTCGCCCGCATGGAAATCTAGGTGTCAAATGGTTTATAAACCTTCCTCTTGAATCACTTTATCTATAAAAAAACTGTATCAAAATTCGTTGCGTAGTTTTTAAGATCTAAGCATACATAGGGAATAGAGACAGCGGGAAGCGACTTTGTTTTATACTATGTGGTGATGAGAAACATTTTTTTTTTATCAGACTTAAAACAGTAAAACGTCCAGCTGGTTAATTCAGATTTATTCACTAGTGCTTACACATATAAATTCAGTCATATGTGTTCACTAGTGTGTCACATATTATTTCGCATCTCATAATCTCTTTGGCTTTTTTCTTTTTGTTATCAAAAGACGGCCGCTATAACTAACGAAGATAGACTCAGTGATAAACTCACGAATACACTGAAATGACCAACAAGAAAAAAAAAAAAACACAAATAATCCTTGTGTTTTGCAACTTTTTAAACTTCTACGATTTGTTAACATATTCAAGATTATTGATCTGGTATTGATTGCTTACCATTTTGTGAACTTGCATATTCCTGATTCTGAACTCGAATTGAGGGTAGTCGTGGATACTGTCGCCCAAGGGCGGATCCAGCTTTGGTGCCAGGGGGGGGTCACATAGTCGTGGTCAAGTCACAAGAAGTTATAATTTAATTTTTATAATCATACATAAAAGTAAAAAGTAGGTATTTTATTAATGTATGTATAGTCTGGCAAAAACGGGTAGAAACGGCAACTAAAATTTCATTACTTTGGAAACCCTTTCTCTACTAATTTTAGTCCAAGTCTTTGGGGAAGTAAGCAAAATTACGATACTACCTATGGCTGTGACAAAAGTAAGAACAGCGAACAAAGCGAACTCTGAAAATATAGGATGTAAGGACTTGGTATTTAGATTAAGCGGCGGGCGAGCCGCGTTAATTTTGGACTTTGGTGAGGTCGGTTTAGCAAGAAAGACGAGGAAGCTACAACGGCGGAGGAATGACGGACAGGCGACACAAAATAAATATATAACGGGAATGGAGCGCGCCGCCGACATTTTTGTTACTTTTCTCAAACTAGTTAAGAAGAGTATGAAAAAATAAATAAAAAGGAGTTTTCGTGTCTGCCAAAATTATCTTAATGTGAGCACTTGACTACACAAGAAAAGACAAGAGAAGACATTGTCGGCGAGCGGAGCGAGCAGCGAAAATTTTGTGGTTTTCGTTACATTTTTGTGTTATTTTTTAAAGTTTTTCGCTTTTTTCTATAGCCAGAAGGAACAATTGTTATTGGTTTGTGGAACTTTTTGGTAGATTTTTGCGTAATTTTTTAAAGTGGGGTTGGCTTTTTTCTACGGCCAGAAGGAACAATTGTGGAACTTATCGCGAAAAACGACGGAGATAAACGCAGCATTTCGAGATTTTTTTGGCGATACAAAAGAAATGCCATTATACAAAAGATATAACGGCGAGCGGAGCGAGCCGCTGAAATTTTTATTACTTTTCTCAAACTAGTACTCTTCTTATACGAAAAAATTAATATAAAGGAGCGGAGCGAGAGCTGAAAATGCAAGACTATTTTTGCAAGTTTTCGTGTTTGGGAAAATTATCTTAATGTGAGCACTTGACTACCCAAGAAAGCGAGCCTCAATTTTTTTGTGGTTTTCGTTAGAATTTTGTGTTATTTTTTAAAGTTTTTCGCTTTTTTCTATAGCCAGAAGGAACAAATTGTTATTGGTTTGTGGAACTAATCGCGAAAAATTTGTTGTCTCCTTAGATTTTTATTTAAATAGTGGTCCACGGTGGACCCAGCCCAGGGGGGGGTCATGACCCCCATGACCCACCCCCTGGATCCGCCCTTGCTGTCGCCCCGTGACCACGAACGATGTAAGGCGTAACACTATAGAAACGTAGGAAAATAAAACTAAAGGTACCCGATAAATAATCTTTAATATGAGTGTTTTCTATAGAAAATTAACCCTACAATCACACAAACTGTAATCTAGTAGGTAAAGGGTAAATGTCCTAACACGTTTACTGCGATCGCGTGACAGCCCTAATCCAGTTTGTAGCCGATCGTGTCATAGCAATAATTTTCTTTTCTCAATAATAACTGAAGCTATCAACGCGGGCACTTTCGTTTGATTTATTTCAATTTAATGTCCTATATTTGTAGCTATCCACTATAGATTATAGTATGGCTATTGCTGTTAGTAGTAAAAAACACTAAATTATTGTTTAAATCAAAATTTAATCAAATTATTATTTAAAGAAAAAGCTCCAATGGTTTATCTAAGATCTCGCGAACAGTAAATCTCCTATAGTAGATGTTCGGTTGATCCTATAGGACGCCCTCCGACCAGGTGGGATGACGACCTGCGAAAGACTGCAGGTAGATGCTGGATGCGGCAAGCTGAAGACAGGGCGCTATGGCGCTCACTGGGGGAGGCCTATGTCCAGTAGTGGACTGACTGCTGATGATGATGTTTAAAGTTTTGTATGCAGAAAGAATGTTCTACACGCCCTTTGGGCGTGTAGAACATTCTTAATGCACAAGTTTTCCTCTTTTGCAGTAACTTTTTTTCAAAGATTTAATCTTACTTAAAGTTTAGCTGTTTCTGCTGGTGCTTCAGATGTATCCCTGAGCCATTAAAACTATTTTCGCGGATAAAGCGCTTTGATGATGTCCATAATAAATGATTTTTTAATTTCTTTTTTTATTATTAGTTACATATACATAGGTACACACATATATCGACCCTCTTTGTGCCCCACTCCTTCGGCTCAGCGCAATCGGTTGAGGAGGTCAAATATTCAGCTGCAAGATTTTTTCACACAAACTGACAGGGCAAGTACAATAAAAGCTTGTAAAAATATGAAAAAAAGTTAAGAAAACAGCATCGCAATGATCTTCCAAAACGAGCGTTTTGCAACGTATATCATGTCAATGTTGTTGTTTCTGTAACTTACTGCAACCGCCATTAGCCGAGTCATCTTATTTAGTATTGTCTCTTCAAACGCAATTTTATGCACGACGCTGTTTTGAAATTGCATTTAAAATGAAATTAGGGGATTCGAATTAGGCCATTTTGCCCAACTGTCGCACATTTACCTACATTATTATTGTTTTCTAAAGATACCTAGCTATCAGCACATATCTCATTAATGAACTATGTTTATGCAGCTGGACATGCCTACTCGTATCGAAAACTAAATGAGGGTAGTTTCAAATAAACTAGGCCCCGCTTTGCTGAGGCGGTAACTCCAGTACTCCAGTCATGCCGTGACCACGACAGTGTGTAAACCTGTTGAAACGTCGGGAAAAATTGGTAAATAAACGCGATAAATATATTTAATTAACTATGTGTTATTTTCTTATTAGAACAAGTTAAAACATTACAATAATTTTTATCCGAATTCAAAAAAGGAAGATTTTTTATGTTTGGCTATTATAGCACAACAATGTATGTGTATGTTCAATAATTTCTCCGTCAATTGTGGGTTGGTTTAGATTATTATTTTGATTTTGTTCAGGGAATGATCCCTGGGTAGTCCTATCGCTTTCGGCCATCATAATCGAAGCCGTCAACCCACCAACTACTGACCTCTTCAGTAATGTACCTACTATTCATCCTTAAATAAACTTTAGTAATTAAACTTTTGAAACTATCATGTTTATTAACACTAAAGTCATTTAAAACAGGATATTTACTTACCATGATTTGATTTTTGAGTGTTCACAACTTAAACTTTAGTAACTTACCTACTCGTACAACTTAGGTAGTGTAAGCAAAATACCTAAGTACATATACCTATTATACGCCCTGCATAATAGGTATATGTTGGTATTGGTTATTTTCCGAAATTTGGATCGACTCTCAATTAGCTATATTAGGTATTGACAGCATGACTGTGGTTCTTGAGATTTTTAAATTCGATAACGCAAGAATAAATTGTAATCGTCTCGGTTAATATAATCATAATCGCATAGAATTTGACCTGACCCTTCCAATTGCGAAGTTACGAATCGAATTCGATTATTCCATTATTTTTATAAATCAAGTTATTACGCATATTATTTTCGCCGCTAATTTTTTCATTTTATTTTGTTATACATAAGGCACTAAGTTCTAAAATCGTCAAAATCAGTTCAAAGATATTTATTTCTCATTTACAACATACATGTTACTTACGTGAGAAACTTAAGCTAAGTTATAATATTATGTTATTTTTCCGTCTTTTTATGTTTAGTCCAGTAGCGTTACATCCTCAAGTATATATCTATGCAATTTGTTTTCAAACACGCCAGACGTTCCAGCACCTTTAACGTCTTCAGGTAGCCTGTTATAGAACTGGGCCCCTTCGAAAGTAATCGTCTTTTTACCCTGTTGAGTTCTTATCGTAGGCAAAACAAGACGGTCAGTTCTTCATCTCGTCGAAAATGCAATCAATTAGCTGCACACGATATTCCTAGTTTTCCTAGTTACGCTAAGGTATAAACCTGAACCACAGATAAAATAATACTTTACTAGTACCTGAACTGCTGACGATTAACGTTAAAATCCTCGAAGGTAGAGAGGTCGTTGCAAAGGTAAAATAATGTAAAAATACCTCAGTACATATTTGCGCTTCGAATGTTTAAATAGAACATTTTGATTGTCTATGGCAGGTAGCTAGGTGCTTAGATTGATAATTAATTTATTGCACCATCAATACAGAAAACGATTAAACAAAAACTTAAAACTAACTATATCTAGTGGCACAATCAGCGACCTTGTCGCTAACAGTGATTTCTTCCAAGCAACCTTTGGTTAGATAGGATCGGTAGGTATGTAGAAAGCTGAAGGTGGCGTAATTGATGACATATTAAAAATAACTTTTTACCATCATACAAATAAATTCAGGAAATGTAATAAAGTCGCAGACAAATGGACATAAATAAACAAATTATGAATAAACTAGATAAAAACACCCAGGTTAAATAATGTTTTACTTATCGGGCCAAATAGTTCCCTGTCTCAGCATTATGCCGCTACAAGCCGAAGTTAGAAGCGGCGCTGAATTTTGGAATTTGTAACCTATTACACTACACAAAGAAATGCGTGTACTTCCACACCTACATTCATACCTATTCGCTGGTCATTGCGTAAGGCTCTCAATTCGTCGTTTCCTTATTAGGTTTGTAAGTCGTACAAAACCGTACTAGCTTCATTGTCAACACTTTCTCTAACAAACTAATGTGAATTTTAAGATTTATTACGTTTTATGAACCATACAATGTGTTATGTATTTCACGCGTATGTTGTTTTCGTTAATGAAGTTTCGTAATGTACTGCAGCCTATAGGTAAATTGTTTTCGTTGAAATTAGATGACTTACTGAATATACATTTTTAGGGTTTGACCAAATATTTGCTAGTATACATACTATAAATAGTGCTCTATAGTCTAGCTCTGTCTGTCCTTTTTACCCGTTTTAATATCTCAACAAGCTATCTCGCAGCTATTAAGTAGCTATTAAGCAGCGTTAGTCGTTGAGATATTAAAAATACCGTAAGTTATTAAGTATATACTTGAAATTTAAAATAATAATACACGATATACAATATTCAAAGGTTCATCCAAAGGTTGCCTGGCAGAGATCGCTCTAAGCGATAAGGCCGCCCATTATACAACACATTCTGTATTTTTTCACATTTTTCTTTTTCCTGTCTAGTGTATTTGTTTTTATTTGGTGTGTTGTAATTGTATTGTATTGTAATATTTTTATTATTAGTAAAAATTGTGTGTTATTTGACAAAGATCGATCGAAGGCGAGGATTGACAACAATTATCGAAACATAAATATATTTTTTAATTCCTTATAATAAAAGACTGAAACTCTTCAATGTCAAAGCCATAACTAAACAAAGCGGTGACATTATTAAAACAAAGAAGCTCAATGCCAACAAGAAGGCTGTCGCTCTACGCCACGCTCTAGTGCCCACAACTACAGTCTCACTTTCGTAAGCGCCGAAATAATAAGACATAAGACCAATTAGGCGAAAGCAAAAGTAGATAAATACAAGAAGGCGATGAACCCGGGTTTTTAAGACTTTGAAGGGCATATAGAACGAAAGAGTCAAATCTATAAAAATGATATAAACCTTCATGGTTGAGACCTATAAATATCTACCTTATTACCTGAATTTTTATTTGATCAGAAGATTAGTATTTGAAGTGGCAGTGTGCCGGCCATCCGCGACGCGTAAACGTAATGTAGGACCCCTCCGCAGCTCCGGCTATGTGGGATGACGACCTGCGAAAGACTGCAGGCAGATGCTGGATGCGGCAAGCTGAAGACAGGGCGCTATGGCGCTCATTAGGGGAGGCCTATGTCTAGCTGTGGACTAACCTAGGCTGATGATGATGTATTTGATCAGTCGATACCTCACGTAGGTACTTATGTAGAAGTAGGTAGGTGATAATCTTAAGAAGGTTAGCATGTTTTTGACTCAGACTAGACTACATTAAATTTGAATTAATGTTTACAAGATAAAACACTCGAATTATGTAGATATATATATCAATCAACGGATCTATACAATCTGGTAACCTAACAATTACATTAGGACGGCGAGATATGGCAAATACCTAGGAATTGTTACCAGCGAGCTGATAGATAAAGTACATAAAATAATACAAAAAGTGTGTTATGCATTCCGATCGTCTGATATATTCCAAATGACACGACCTACGTCATTATCATTTGTTAAAGTGGGCGTCAACTCTCACGTTACATAGTATCGTCAACCCAATATTTTATTAAATATTCCAATGAATTATGATTCCACCAAAAACATAAATGTAAAAAAGGAGAGCCAAGTTCAATACAAAAATTATGATTGGCTGTGGGCTTCCCCGATAAAAGAATGGAGATCTAAATGAGTGCCCAGTCAAATCTGTAGGTTAGATTTGACTTGGCATGGATATAATTAAACACACGTAGTTTTATGTGTTTACGTTAAAGAGGTTTTGAGTTATAGAAGGGTCAAAAGTGGCACCAAGTAGTTCGTGTAATGATACACTCGGCGCGTTCCTTTGCTTGAACTTGGCTTGGACACGCTGCCGCGTGTCCTAATTAAGGGTAAGTTCACATAATAGTTATCTTTATAGTTCTTAATCTTCTTAATCGTTCACATAGCGGGTCCGTTTTTACTGGACCGGTTTTTTACGGATTCTTCCCTAGTGGAAACTATCGTTTACTGAATTGTCTTTACCAGAATGTGGGGTGTGTGAACTCGCCATTAGAACTACATACGCCTTCACGAAGAAAAAAGGATACTATGTAAATGCACGCTTGTGCATTCGGTTTCAGTAGATAATAGTTTATTGATAAGATTTTTTTTAAATTTCAAACATAATATACATAGGTATTTATCAAAATAACACAATGATGTACAAAACAGTGTACCTAAGAACTTAGTACGGTAATAATTTTCCTTGGTAATCTTACCAATAATTCATGAATTATTAAAATATTATAATTGTGTATCTACGTCATAGGCGTCAACTAATATGGTATCGAAGTACTCGACTAAACTGTAGTATGCCCTGTCCACTAGGATTCTCTACAGTTTGTTTATGAATACACCTAGAATAGACACAGCATTCGTTCGTACCTTAGGTAGTTATTGGTGGGATGACGACGTTTACAGAACGCAGCAACTGTAATTGCAAAATAGGTTCCTATTGCAAACACTAAAGTTAGCAAAAAGAGAAAATTCTAATCTGAATCATAGGCCATTTTTTGCAAAGTTTAGCAATATCTTATTGGCTTGACTAAATTAGGCAAAACTGCAGAAACAATGCAAAGCAATTAAAGATTTTGACATTCCAAGCCGTGACAAATGATTGGGAAGTACCTAATACTAGGTACTTCTTATTTTTTTTATAGTAAACGACTAACTGTGGCTATTGACCTCAACAACCGTTGAAATAATACTTAGTAACATTAGAAAAAAAATTAACACGTAAAAACTGGATGTATGCGACATTGATTAATGCGAGAAGAGAAATGTTTTTTTTTATTTATGGAATTTTATTTGTTGCATAGAAACACGGACAAATGAATTCTAAAAAAAAATATTTCTAAATTTAACTCATAGTACTTACCAAATCTATGTATATTTTGTTTGAATTGGCTAGCCTTAGATATCTACGAAACGGTAATGAAAACCTTTTCAAACCTCAAAAGTATAGTCTAATGAATAAAACCGACGAAGTGAGAGCCGACTTTCATATGAAGGGTTCAGTGGACAAGATTTAAACACTATTTTAATTAATCAAACTATTACAAAAACTGTCTGTCTATCCCTATGTATGCTTAGATCTTTAAAACTACGCAACGGATTTTGATTCGGTTTTTTTATAACAGATAGAGTAACTCAAGAGGAAGGTTTTTAATTTGATAGAGTGACACAAGAGGAAAACGGTCTCCCTCGTGGGGGACCACGTGGGAAACCGTTTTCCTCTTGTGGGGGACAAAATAGTGGTACCACGAGAAAACGGCCGAGGGTTTTTGTTAAGAGGAACCATTTGACACAAGACACAATAGATTTCGACGCGGGCGAATCCGCGGAGCCTTGCTAGTACACCATAAACCACAACTCGAGTAGATACCTATAGTATCCCTATTTACCCACTGTAATGAAAAGTAGGTGTGCTGTAAATCGAATCGTCCATTGATATCGAGGTCAATATCGATAGATCGAGAGCTGTTACATCACTGGGACATCGCCAGTGTGTCAGTGTTGCATTCATAAGGACAGTCGATTAAATCATTCATTGGGACACTGCTATGAATATTTATAGACTATTTTAATAAATTATAATTTGAGATCGTTCATAAGATAGGAAGTAAATCACATCACACTAATATTATAAATGCGAAAGTTTGGATGTTAAAATGTTTGTTACCACTCCACGCCAAAAATGCTGAATGGTACAATTTTGCAAAGGTACTTTTATATATATTTAGGCTTTTAAAGACTCCATTATATCCCGTAAGTCGCAGACTAGTTAGAAATTTTATTACAGGTTGAAAATAAGGCCATTAATGAGATCGAGAGTCAATAAATAAATATTTGATTTTATTTATATTTTGCTTTATTCGGAAGACAAACAGTATAACTTAAATAATAACTTATAACCATTTATGTTGACGACCGATGTGGCGCGGTGGGCGAAGGTCCGCTTGCGACGCAGGAGGTTGCGGGTTCGATTCCTGCCTCGGAACAATTGTGTGTACGATCTGCAGATATTTGTTCCGGGTGTTCTGGTCGTTTTCTATGTATAATAAAAAATATCTATCTATGTAATGTATTGTATTATGTATATCAGTTATCTAGTTCCCATAACACAAGCTCTGCTTACCATGGGGCTAGATGATACAGTGTGGATTGTCCAGCATTATTTATTTATGTGTCCTCGCATGTAGAAGCTAAAGGATGCTTGCTTGCGGAGGAGAAATGAAAATGAAAAAATAAAAAACAGCTTAGTCTTAAAAACTTACACATAGGTAACAATAGAATATGGCTGGACATTCCACACAGCATCACCTAGCCCCAAGCTAAGCAGACCTGGTGGTACTACGAGTAAATTACTGATATACATAATACAATTGCATTACATAAAAAAGTTAATTTATTCAGACCGTGGTCCATTGAAAATAAAATGTTTCGCGAGAGTCTCCAATTCAATTTGTGCGAACAAACTTGCCACAGTATTCAACTAAAGTCCGTTAATTGAACAAGTGGTAGGACATAACAAGACAAAAGTGTCAGTAGTTCAATGAAAAGAACTACTAATTGAACTAATGGACATGAAGGTTGTTTGTAAAGACCGATTTATGGCTTTTTATCATTTATTTCCTTTAACTCAGCTCGTCTAATCTGATGTGGTCGTAAGTGCTTCACTCTGGTAGTATTTTTCACACTCATTGGATCAGTTTTTTTTAAACTGACGTATTTTATAAAGCCTCACAGCTCACCTCAGCAACCTTTATTGGCCCACTGCTGGACGCATGCATCACTCTGATAAGCGCATTATTGGCTTTTATCATGGGGGGTGTTATGTCCATCAATTACCCCCACTCTGGGCATGCAGGTTGAGGATCGAAATACAGTCAATGAACGGCTAAAATAGTTTGAGTGGTTCGCAAATGCATAACATGCATTTTATAACTCAAAAACTCAAAAATCAAATCATGGTAAATATCCCGTTTTAAATGACTTTAGTGTTAATAACCATGATAGTTTCAAAAGTTTTATGGTTATGCTCATTTTATTTTAATTTAGCACCTTTTAACATATGTTTCGCAAAGAAATGAAAATGAATTTGAGAATTTGAATGTAAGGTCGTTAGTTTGCGAGTTGGAGCACGTGGACAACATGGAAAACATGTATTATTGTTGCTAGAACACATCTCACCATGTCCCGTTATTCTCAATTTTACAGTCATGCACACGTGACACAGAGTCGACTCAGTGACAGTGAGTTGCAGGAGCCAAGTGCAGTGCACCAGATCAGGTAGTCACAGCTCCTAGTCTGTCTTCCTTTAAACGAAGACTTAAATCGTGGCTCGTCGAGAAGGCGTTCTACAATATTGACGATTATGTGCGAGAAATTAAATAATATCTTGAGTATTATTACTTAGTTATAATACATTTATTATAATCTAATTATCAGTTATTTGATTATTGTCTAATTATTTAATTAACTTTAATTTATAATTATTATAATATGTGACTTGTAATATTCGTTTTTTACCAATAATTTGATCATTCTGATTATTCTGAACACGTTAACAAGATACTAAATTGCTCCTGACAAAAGTATCTTAGCCACTCTATCTAACACACTACATAAACAAAACACCTCTTAACACACTTTTCAGAAGGCTAAGATAATAATTTAGATAGATAGAAAACATTTGAGACGTATTATATCACACCAAACAGAAAAAACTTATCGACATAGCTCTAAGAATTAGCAAGCTGAAGTGGCAGTGGGCCGGCCATATCTAGCGAAGAACCGACAACCGTTGGGGCAAACGTGTTCTTGAGTGGAGACCACGACTCGGTAAACGTAGTGTAGGACGCCCTCCGACCGAGGGGATGACGACCTGCGAAAGACTACAGGTCGTCATCCCACCTGGTAAGATGCTGGCTCCGGCAAGCTGAAGACAGGGCGCTATGGCGCTCATTGGGGGAGTCCTATGTCCAGCAGTGGACTAACATAGGATGATGATGATGAAACAGAAAAACGATACAGAATAAATCATTACAATAAAGGAAGTATAGAGGGCGGATTTATCGCTGAGAGCAATCTCTTCCTGGCAACCTTAGGATGGAAACGGAATATAATAATAAAATAATTTATTTCAGACCAGTTGATCCTAATATAAAAGTTATATATAGAAGTAGATACCATTTATAGCAACCCGTGTTGTCAGGGTCTAAAAGTTATTATATATAGAAGTAGATACCATTTATAGCAACCCGTGTTGTCAGGGTCTAAAAGTTATTATATATAGAAGTAGATACCATTTATAGCAACCCGTGTTGTGAGGGTCTAAAAGTTATTACGAGTATATATAGAAGTAGATACCATTTATAGCAACCCGTGTTGTCAGGGTCTAAAAGTTATTATATATAGAAGTAGATACCATTTATAGCAACCCGTGTTGTCAGGGTCTAAAAGTTATTACGAGTATATATAGAAGTAGATACCATTTATAGCAACCCGTGTTGTCAGGGTCTAAAAGTTATTATATATAGAAGTAGATACCATTTATAGCAACCCGTGTTGTCAGGGTCTAAAAGTTATTATATATAGAAGTAGATACCATTTATAGCAACCCGTGTTGTGAGGGTCTAAAAGTTATTACGAGTATATATAGAAGTAGATACCATTTATAGCAACCCGTGTTGTCAGGGTCTAAAAGTTATTATATATAGAAGTAGATACCATTTATAGCAACCCGTGTTGTCAGGGTCTAAAAGTTATTATATATAGAAGTAGATACCATTTATAGCAACCCGTGTTGTCAGGGTCTAAAAGTCTAAGGGGGAAAATACTGCTGGTAGATTCCGATGTAATCGTGAGCGTATCACTCATACTATTTTTGTCGGTGTAGGTTAATTCTTTTGTTTTTTATTCGTGATTGATACACTCACGAATTAAAGTGAGGGTATCACACATTTCCATTCAAATAAATCGAAATGATAGTGAATGCAACGAAGCATGCTTTACTTTGCTTTTGAGGGGATAGTGATTAAGAATAAGCCAGGTGTGATATTTTTCAATTCGTTTTGATTTTATTTCCAATGAGGTTCCATTACTTTATTTATATAGCCCCATACTAGTAATTACTTATTCTATACATTATTTTTATTCTTATTATCCTACTAATATTATAAAAAAAAGCGAAAGTTTGTGCTGTTGTGAAGGGTTCAGCCGAAGACAACGTCAAAACTACTGAACTTTTCGGGCTGGAATTTTGCACACATTCCTATCTAGAACCTGGAATAGCATGTAGGTTAGGTACTTATTATTCTAAAAATCGCGGGCATAAACTAGTGTATTAGAAAAAGATGAAAAGCGTGCATATAGTCAAACTTTCGTTATTATAATGTAATTTCCCCGCTGACCTACTGAACGTACGAACAGTCAACTCTTTGTATGTCGGCGCTAATTTGCCTCCAAGTTCGGTGATTAGGTACCTACCTACTTGCTCATGATAATTATCTAAGTAGGCCATGAGGGAACACGTACAAAGTAGAGTTATGGAATGGACCGATGACTTCGAAAGATTACAGAGAAAAGTAAAAACCCGCGGATCTTAGATTTATGCACTAAAGTCATTTAAAACGGGATATTTACCATGATTTGATTTTTGAGTTTTCCAATATTTCGGCACAGTTTCATGCGCCATGATCACGGAATAACCGTGATCATGGCGCATGAAAATATCCCGTTTTAAATGACTTTAGTGCTAATAACCATGATAGTTTCAGAAGTCTTAGATTTATGATTGGTTCCCGTTGGATCAAAAGTATTAAAAATTCAAAAAATATTTATTAAAGTAAAGTAAAGTAAAAAATCATTTATTTCTTTAGGCTTACAAAATAAGCACTTAGACAAGTCATATTTTATATATAAATTATTATCAAATAAAATTATTTTACTGTTCACTTAAATTTTTTGTCCACTAGTGGAAGAAGTGAAAAGAAACCACTATTATATTCTTTAGGCTTACAAAATAAACTTCCTACTTATACAAGTCATACTTTATAGGTAGTATAAATTAAATATAAGGGTAGGTGTCAAATGCAATAGGGCTCGTGAGAATTAAACTGTTTTCACTACATAGTATAAAACAAAGTAGCTTCCCGCTGTCTGTCTGTCCCTATGTAGTACTTACCTATGTTTAGATCTTTAAAACTACGCAAAGAGTTTTGATGCGTTTTTTTTATAGATAGAGTGATTCAAGAGGAAGGTTTATAAAGCATTTGACATAGATTTCACCGCGGGTGAAGCCGCGGGGCACAGCTAATAATAAATAAAAAGTAACAAGTTAGATTAGAAAAGGTCGTCTAGGTCTAGTCTAGATTCGTCGCGATTAGGTCTGGTCTATTCAAATCCGGGATTCTAAAAATTTTTTTTTTATTTCAGGTAGAAACATGAGTGAGTCGAGGTGAAGCCATTCAGCAACTCTCAAGCAACAAAATGAATTAACATGGAGTCCCCAGTGAGAATATGCTTCGGTGAGGAGGATTTATAATGATTCTATTAAAGTCTATTCTCGTCTATGTCAATTCTACTAAAAAATACCAAATTACACAATAGTCAATTAACAAATGCAATTGAGGCTTAATACAGATACATAAATATTTATTGTGAAACTGTATCGGTACAAAGTTGGTAGGTACATGATCATGATACACGTTACAAAAGAAATATTTAATAAAAAAAATAAACGCTGGTCAATCCAGACAGCATCATCTAGCCCCAAGCTAAGTGTTATGGGTGATGACTGATATACTTGATAATTAACCTTCATTTGTGACAATTAACCAAATTGATAATTAATTAACATTACAATAATAGTTTTTTTTTATTATACGAATACATAGGAAATACCCAGAACGCCCGCTAAAATTTAACATAACGCTTATTTAAAGAGGCATCTTTAGAGACAATTTATAAAACGACACAACCCAAAATGTGTTAGTATTTATTGCAGTAGTGTTAATGAAATGACTACTCATAATACGCTTTAGTCAAAAGAGTCAATATTCATTAGTTCCTATTACAATTTCAGGTGCAGCAATAGTAGTGAACCTGCTACTTTTATGCAACGCACCAGTGGAGGGCCTAGCCCTTCCGAATGACATCACACCAACCACAGTGAAGGATGAAAGACCGCCACGGGTCGATTACAACGCTACCTGGGCAGCCAGGAATAAGTCCAGGGCCCCCGACGTAGCTCTTAACGAACTCATAGCTAAGGAACAAGAGGAAGAACATACAGAGAAAAATGTAAAGTATAAAGGTAGGGGAAATCGGAAATTCGGAGACAAGAAATTCACCACAACAGCCCCTAAAAGGAGAACAACTAGTTCTACTCAGGCAGTGACGCTGGTGATCGTTACACCGACGCCGGAGGTGAAGAAACCTGCGCAAATAATTGATAGCATGAGACATTATAAGAAGACCAAAATGCCATCGAGCACTACTCCAATATCAGCCTCAAGTAGTGAAGAATCTGAAGAAAGTGCTTCGTACGAAAAATTTCAGGATAATTCATTCACGATTCCCAGTTTTGACGATGATCATAATTTTAGCCATGAGTTTGATAATGATAGCGCGAATAATAAAGTTAAAAAGGACAGTAGCAGTCCGTATGACTTCCCAAGTTACTCGAAAGAAGACTCATACGGCTTCAAAGAAGATAAAGAACCTTTCAAGTCTAGTTTCATGGACTTCGATTCTGAATTGACTACTCCTAAAAATGATTTCTTCGACAAGAAGTATCACGAGATCTCTGATAGTATTATAAAAAAATTAGACCTAATAAAAGCTAAGTCTCCACCGCCTAATGTTACTAACATTCACAAAATAGTTCATCAGAATATTGGTCTCGAAAGACTGAATAATACACCCAGTAATAAGTCGTCAGTATATTTTAAGAATACCAAAGAAATCAGATTAACAGACAACGAAGGAGCTGGAACTGCTAACAAAGAGTTTTCTGACGTGCACGGTACGAGTGTTTACTATGAGATGTCTGTACATTCCACCGATACATACACTATGGACCAATCTCACGAAGACGATTGTGATGAGGCCTTAGATATAACGACTGCTCCAACAAAAGATGATGCGAAAATAATCAAAACAACGCGACCTACAATCGAAGAATCCAAGCCTAAGATAGTTGATAAAACTGATCAACCTGAGATCCAGTCCACGTTAGCGTCTAATTTTCTACCCATATCGACCATGGCACCTTTTTTCAGCACATCAACACCCTTCGCATATTCAACACAGAGCTATTTTTCAAACGATAGAATAACCAAATTATTCCCTAACAGAAACAGAAGCTATTCTAAACGCCTGAATCTAATTGGAACAAAAGACTCTCCGAATAGTGTCACACCTAAACCAGAAGGTACTTACACAGTGAGACCGCAAACCCGCAGCAAGTTCCGTTCCACTACCCCTCGGACGAAGCCCGTGTGGATGGCTCCTAAACGAAATTCAACTAGAGTTTATATAAAAACTACTAGTCCTAGAACGATATACGAAGAGCATTTTAGCATCAAAGAACTGCCGTCGACTGCCAAGCCTCTGCAGCCAAGCAGAACAGTGTTAACAACCATTTCCTCATCAGAGATTGACCCAGTACTTCAAACAGATATCATCGGGACCAGCAAGGTAGTAAACTCTCCGTTCGTCACTGATAACACTATTCCTTCGCTAAGTAAACGAGGCTCGACGAGGTACAAGGGATCGACTCCATCCTCGGCCGAAGTGGACTCGAACCAAGCTGAACTGGAGATGCCGTCGACGGCGTGGGCTTTGGTGTCGTATATAAGTCCACCGTCACTCCCTGGCAGCGTGGTCAATGCAACCGAGAACGAATTGCAGAAGGTTGGGGAAATAATTGGTAAGTAAGACAAGTTAAACAATACAAGTTATTATCGCGTCAGCAAGTACGTACACTAAAAACTAGAATAGTATTTTGATTCTATAAAGTTTTTTTGTGTTTCAGATAAAAAACAAACAACTCAAGTCTTGCCAACTACGTCGACAGTTAGTTCTATCAGTAACGACATCATAACAAAAAAGGTCACTGATGTGGACCAAAACAAACTACCATGGCAGCCGGTGTATACCCCAACCGCCCCAAGTGATGAAAACAAAATCCCAGTGGAAAACAAAGAGTCTCTACCAGCAGAAAGCATCATATCTCTCCAGAGCACTGCGCAACCTGTAACAACAGAAGCTGTAAAAGACAACACAGTGGACGCTGAAATAAAATCCAAAGAAGTGAAACCTTTATGGATACCAGCAACAGTAGAAACGGCAACGACCACTGACAAAAACGAGATAAGCAACATAACCAGCAATGAAACAATTCAACCGATTGATGCTTCAAGGTCAATCGGTTTTGAATCGATTACAAAACTACCAGCTGACGTTACGACGCCACAAGATGAAACTGTCGCTAGTTCCGAAGTGAACCAAACTGTGACCGAAAAGAGGAAAGTCAGTACTGATTATGAGATTACAACAATAAGGTTTTCATACGGAACTACATCAGCACCTACAGAACAAACTGAAGATATTACAAATACTATCTCATTTGAAACCACTACACGAAGCGCTAAGCCATCTATTGTGCCAACAAGAACTAAAATAACAACGACAAAAGAAGATACTCCCATAACTACATATAGGCCATCTTACACATTTTCTACCGAAATCGAAGAAACAACTACTATAGTCCCTGATACTACTCCTATGCTAGAGGTTTCATCCCAAATCATTGCAAATGCTACAGAAACAATTCAACTAACTGAAATTACAACACAGCCCACTGTTGAGGTTACTACGCAAACTATAACTGAACCAGATGCTGTTTTAACGACAACGGTGAAAGAAACAACAACATTCGAAACAACTCAAACTACAGACATACCCGAAGATACAACTACAACCGTGATTCAAGTAGTAACGGAAATTAACACTGAAAAATCAACTATCATTACCGTTTCATCATCAACCGATACAGTTACTTCTAGCGAAGAAACTGATAGTACATCTGAAGAGAACAGCCACAGCAACGAGATAATCTACGAAATCAAAACAGAAGAGCCGAGCGAGAAACCTGGACAAGAAACTACAACTACTAAACAACGTCAGTCAAAAACTACGCAAGCAACAACCATATCTGAAGAAAAGACATCGGAGGAAAACAAATCGGAAGAGAAAGAAACAACTACGACAGAAAGACAACAGATGACTGAAGATGTGTCGAAGCCAGAGAGTGGCGTTGAGGATCTAAATGAAGTAACGACGGAATCTGCATCTCGAGGGCCGGAGGAAGCGGGGGCCGGAGCAGCCATCGCCATTGCAGTCAGCACTATTGGAGTCATTGCACTGGTGCTGCTAATAGGACTACTGGTAAGTCTTTACAAGCTTCTTTCTTATAGATTTTATGCTGGATGTGTGGAACAGATCTGCCTAGCTTATTGAGAGTAATTAACAACACTACGCGGCGTTTAAATCAGAGTTTATAAGGAATGATAAATAGTGCGAAAGACTTACAAATTAACATAATTTACAATAAGATCCTACGTTTCCTAATTTATAAGAATTTAAGATAGATAGACGTTTAAATCAGACTTTATAATGAATAAATAATGGTAAATAGTGAGCAAATACTTACAAATTATTACAATTCCAGATAAGATTCCTTCTTTTCTATGTTTAAAATAATTTAAGATAAACCGAAATATCATGAGCTAAAAATAAAAAAGAGTAGCTTAGCGATAACTATGTACACATGTTTCTATGTTTTTCCATACTTCTTTCTTCTTATCCGAAGTAAGTTCTGACAATATATCCAAAGTAATGAGCATAATATCTATAGGTTGACTCACGATAAATTACGGTCACTACTTTGGTGTATATTGTAGAGTTCTCGATGTACTCGTATCTTCTGGGTTTACTTGACGAATTCTTCTAGGTAGCGAAAACTCCATACGTAGTTAATAAGTCTTTATAGAATACCGACCGGCGACGCATCGTAAGGTAAACGCTCGCGCTTTGCTTTGGCAGTTTTTCTTCTGGTTGTCCTGAAACGTATGAAAAATAAATAAGGCAATGTAGACAAAACATAAGTAAACTATAGGTACCTTCTTTTGTTGCATTAACAACACACTAAAGTCATTTAAAAGGGGATATTTACCAAGAATTGATTTTATTAAAAATTTACTCGCAGTGCCGATTTTGTGTGTATTAATTAGTGCAGGATTATGGGCATTACCCCCCATGAGATAAAATATAGGAAGGCTTATCAGGGGGAGGCGTCCAGCATTAGACCAATATAGGCTGATGATGATCTCTCATGCTATGATGAGCAAGAGAGGATGTGGTTTCAATCCCATCTTTACCTACGTGATTATACCTAAACTTTGTGTTGTATGTGTGTGTGCTCTAAATACTTCTGTGATTGAAGCCAAATAATCTTTACCCCATGACGTGAAATACGACTTGAATAAATATTATGTTTTTTGAAAGAATTATATCTTACCATAAAGTCGTTTTGCATGTAGAAGAATTCTTGCGGTAGACCTCTTTGGGATTAGACCAAAATGGTGGATCATCATCATCATCATCATCATCAGCCTATAGCAGTCCACTGCTGGACATAGGCCTCCCCCAAAGAGCGCCATAGCGCCTGGTGGATACAGTCTGAAAATGAGAAATGTATTGTTATAATTTTATACGAGTCAAGAAAATGCTGAAATAATAGTAATCTGAAACCTCTGAAAGTCTTTATCGACTTTCAGACTAACACGGTAGCTATTTAGCATAAAAGTTTTCAAACTATCATGGTTATTAACACAAAAGTCTTGTCAAAAGTTATTTTTGAGTTTTACAATATCTCCGGCACAGTTTCATGCGCCATGATCACGGAATAACTGAAGGCACTACGAGTAAGTTTTTATTGGTAGACATACCGATTATTTTGTCTTTTGCTACGAACGATACCACTAAGCGCGCATGACACTGTGCCGAAATTATTGGAAAACTCGAAAATTAAATCATGGTAAATATCCCGTTTTAAATGCTATTGATTGTTTCTCTGTTGGTTTATTTTTAGTAAAGTAGGAGTAAAAATATTTTTATTTTGTCAGAGCAGAGACTGTTATAAATTAAACTTAGATTAACAGAAGCCAGAAACTGACAAAATCGGTCTCCACTCAGCATGTGCTATGGTAGAGCAGATCGTACCATAGCGCTGGTCTTCCGTGGAGACCGTGGTGCGCAAGGTGGCATAATACAACAAGGAACAATACTAAAAATAGGTAAATAATTTTGAAACGTGCTATGTAGTAGTGTGTAGGTACTATTATTATGTGTGTTCTACTAATATTGTGTACGTAACCTTATTGTGGCCAAATAAATGAATCTTTTTTTCTTCATTCTGAAACGGTTGCTACGTGCAATGGAGTTAAAGTTTAGTCCAGTTACTAATAGTTAGTTATCAAGTGACCGGGTCATAAAAATACCTCTTGCCACCGGAGCGGACACCGGACACTTATCACTTGCGGGAAGCGGACTGGGTTGGAGGGCTAATGTCTGATGGCATGTAGGTACCTACAGTCTGATAGGTATGTGAAGACTGCGTGGGGCCACCGGTGAACAACGGAATGAAGGTTATGAGATTCAACGATATCGCACTACCCTTATTTATAAAATGCGAAAGTTAGGATGTTTGTTTCACACCAAAAGTAGTGAATGGATAGGGCTGAAATTTTGCATAGTTGTAGTTCTAGGCTTGGTATAAAATATAGGCTTTTAAGACAGGTAGGTACCTACTTTTTACTCCATAAATCAGACACTCATATCATACTTCGTCCGTAGAAATAATTAAGAAAATTGCTAATTTTTATATTTTTCCAAATTCCACGCGAACGAAACCGCGGGGCGCAGCTAGTGTTTAATAAGAACTGGACCCGTCAGTTATTTTGTAAAAAAAATATCAAGGGAATAATCGAATAATGCAGTTAATAGATTTTGGCTAGATTCAGACAACTCAGGTTAGTACGGCAACCAAGTCATAAAACTCTGTGTTGGCAGCTAGATAATACGGGTAATTCCCGTTACATCCATTGATTAGATCTATGATGGAGTATCGAGAACTTGATTTCTCATTAGATCCATTTCTATATTATACCTACTCACTTTATTTAGGCATTACATTTATAATAAAACCGGCAAAAAAAATAATGTCTCTTGAACCCCCATTAAATATTTGTTTTATTTCATTTAATTATATAAATAATAAATAAATAAATAATGCTGGACAACCCACACAGCATTATCTAGCCCCATGGTAAGTAAAGCTTGTGTTATGGGTACTAGATAACTGATATACATAATACAATACATTACATAGATAGTTTTTTTTTATTATACATAGAAAACGACCAGAACACCCGGAACAAATATCTGCAGATCATACACACAATTGTTCCGAAGCGGGAATCGAACCCGCAACCTCCTACGTCGCAGGCGGACCTTCGCCCACCGCGCCGCATCGGTCGTCAATTATATAGTTTTATTCTTTGGGTACGGAACTCCAAAATTGCCTAGTAAAAACATATTGGAAGCGCAACGCATGAAGCGAGCTTTTAACTCTGTAATAGTTTTGTAAGAAATGGTTTTCTGGGTTAGCTGGCTTTATGCGTTGAAAGCTACCAATTTATTTTTTAGACATGGAAGAAAAATTTCATTCTGTTAATTGTCAAAAATTGGAAGAGGTACTCCGGTTGTATTACGACCGATGTGGTGCGGTGGGCGAAGGTCCGCCTGCGACGCAGGAGGTTGCGGGTTCGATTCCCGCCTCGGAACAATTGTGTTGTACGATCTGCAGTTCCGGGTGTTCTGGTCGTTTTCTATGCATAATATCTAACTATGTAATGTATTGTTTAATGTATCATCAGTTATCTAGTACCCATAACACAAGCTCTGCTTTCCATGGGGCTAGATAATGCTGTGTGAATTGTCCAGCATTATTTATTTTATTTATAGGTCTTGGAGAAAAGACATTGCTAAGCCAATAGTATAAAAAAATCGTGGTCTAAAGACTAGACTTCACTCTCTCGCTCGCCTCACCTCAACATCCTATATTAGTCCACTGCTGGACGCAGACCTGCCCTCTAAAAGACGCCTTTTGACTTGTTTTGAAAAAACTAAAAAGGGATTCGAACCCTGAATTTTATACTATTTTATTTGTTTGTAGTTTTGCGGGACTAATTACTAATCCTTCAGAAATAAAATTTATACGGGACCACTTTCTAGATCATTCTCTACACAATAGCGAAATAATTTTCTAAATCCTTCCATAATTCACGGAGAAATGGACGACCATACATAAAAAAGACATGCATACAGACAAAGATATAAACTTGCATATAGTCGAACATAGAACCTCCTCCTTATTTCTAAGTCGGCTAAACATTCATAAACTAAGTTCCATAAGAAGTTTTAAAATATAATTTAATGCCTTCATTTTTCATCTGTTTTTAAAGTGAAAAGTTTCGCATTTCTATCCTTCAGACCATCTAGGTAAGAGACATTTATTTCAATTAATATCCTGAAAACACAACCGGAACCCACAAAAGTTACTTTAGAATCACGGAGATAGATATATAAAAAAAAAAAAATTTGCGATGTGATGTTGGATGTTGTAGGTAGTATTTGAAACATTAAAACTTTGATAAAAAAAATTGATGACACGAATGTAGTAGATCTATCAATACATTCGGCAAGCTTACCAAGGAAGATTTTAACCGACTCCGTTTTTACTCTATTTTGTAGGTATCTAGCCAAGCTATATTTATATTGTACTCGTATATTATATTACATTTGTATTATATTTTTTAGGAAAACCAGAGGCTTATAGATAACACACTAACAAGGTTATAAATACTAGAAAGCTTGTTGAATCTATGTGGTTGGGGTTTTGGAAAAATGACTTAAATAAGTCATTTTTCATAATAAATGAACTGAATCATCCCAAAAACATAAAATAAGTTAAAAAATCTTACCAGTCACATGTTCTCTGCACACTCGAAAAAACTAAATTGCTATCAAAATAATATAAATTTTATAAAAAAATATCAAAAACAATTAAAATTACTGACCCAATTAAATAAATATAATTAAATCAAATTAAAAATTAAAGTAAGTTAATTGATCGCTAGGGCAAATACTTTGAATGCGCGCGCGCGCCTCTCTACGGGTCATACGTCACTGTGGCCTGTGACCCGCTGACTGCACGCACGGGGCCACGCCACGGGCTCGACGTGCGAATTGTACAGGGGTATAGAAAGTATCGAGGCACAGTCACGGAGATAATACAATTCAAAATTCAATATCATTTATTTCTTTAGGCTTACGGAATAAGCATCGTTATGTTTATACAATAAATTATAATCAAATAAAATTATTTTTCTATGCGCTTAAATTTTTTATCCACTAGTGGAAGAAGTGAAAAAGAAACCACTAGTATGTTCATCTCTTATATGTCTAATACATGGTTATTTGCCTATTTAAGAAATATAATATGATTCGATACATGTCAATATTTGAGTAAAGCTATGCACAATAACAAATTATTTACATACTATTGTCGGTGCGAAACTGAGCGACATCTGGCCAAGCATTAACATCATTGAGATAATCATTTATGGAGTAGAAAGCCTTCTTGATGAGATCTTGTTTTATGTAATATTTAAATTTACGAATAGGGAGCTCAGTTGCTTCAGACGGAAGCTTAGTATAGAAGCGCACGTTATTGCCCATAAACATAATACAGAGAGGTGTTGTTAGATTTGCCTATAAAATAACGCGTGAAACTTTGCGGGGTGAGGAGGGTTAGATCCCGCCCATTTTTTAATTTTCCTTCTACCGGTCAATTGTAAAACTGGTCACTTCATTCGGTATCGAAGTAACTATTTAAACTCTCTGTATTATCTCCGTAAGCATAGTAGCTTTCATTTTAACCGACTTGGAAAAAAGGATGAGGTTCTATGTATAAGTAAGTATATTTCATCACCTATTAAACCGTCAAATGTTTTGATTTCGATGGTTATTTTGCTATTGAATAGATAAATTATACTATAGGGTGGTTCCATGTAAAGTTTATTCCCAATGGTTTCTATTTGTCCTGCAATACTAAAAAGGAATACATCCATAGGAATTTGAAGAGTTACTTCCAATATAAAAATTTGGAAGTAACTCTTGCTATTACCTTTTCAGGCCTATAAGGCTGAACCGATAATATGGAATTTTACAGGAAGGTAAATAGTATCCCAGGACCGTCCCCTTTACCTGCCTGTCACATTTCATACCTAGGCTACATGAAAGCGCGAGCAAAGCCGCGAGCAGCAACGTAATTGTGTGTGTATCAAAAATTGGTTTTGAATATTTCGAAGGGTCGAGAAAAAATGGCAAAATCATGACCACGCATTTAGTTAAAGCTTCTTTTGGAATCTACGCGGATTCTTATATCAATTTGTACTTAAATACACGTTTTCCGAGAGGCCAGTATGATTTTAATTTAAAGTACAATTGAATGAATGTACACTTTTTTGCACTTAAAAATATAACAAAAATAAAACCTTCTATTGAAAATTTAAATATGAACAGTACAATATTAATAATGCGGCTTTATCGCTGACAGCGATTTCTCCCAGGCAATCTTCAATTCTTCTTTACCTACTGAGACGCATCATCTACATATATTTTTTTTTAAATCGTAATTAGATAATGAAGGGGGTTGACTCTATTCTTCACGGGAATACTTTCCACCCCCGTACATTAGTGTCGCCTACCTATATCGCGAGGCGAGGATGTTTTTACAGAGCGATTGTAAACATAGCTTTGCTGATGATGGACCCCAAGTGCGGGTCCACTCACACACGAGAATTCCTCTCGCCACACTCCGGTTCCATAATAATACTACTAGTACTACTTACTATAATACTACTTGTATAATATTACTTGGATAATATTCGACCACACGTTAGTAAAATTAAAATTTAAAAGGAACTGTTTAATTTTCGATTAAAGCTTACATGATTGAAATTAATGAATTATTATAATACCTTAGAGCAGTTCTAACTAAAGATATAAGTACAAAAAATCTGACCATGATTAAAATTAGCTAACACTTATTTTTATAAAAATGTATTCCTTAGAAAGTCAATAATTAGATGACATTTACATTAGAACGAGCTTTAACATTATAGTTTACCTCTATACTTATGATATAGAAGTAGAAAAAAAATGAAAAATTTGTTTATTACTACTTACATATAAACAGAACTAAATTAAATACAGAATTGATAGGTAAGTAGAGATAATTAATTTACAAAGTGCTAATGAGAGTTAACTTAAATCCGTCAACATTTACTATCCGTCCTATACTTCTTTAATACAAATAGTTATTTCATCATTATCATCTCAGCACGTGTTCTTGGGTTACGACCGGAACTCGGCCAACGTAGTGTATCCAGTTAGGTGGGATGACGATCTGCAAGACTGCAGTCGGATGCTGGAGAACTAGAATTCGTGAGATTGTATTGTGTTGTGTGCTCTACTTTACGAGAAAATCATAATAATAACTGTCCGTCAATGGACACGCACACAACACAGAGCCTATAAATCAGAGTTTCAACTCGGTCATTTTTAATCTGTGGAGTCAAGTGCGCCAATACGGGGCCCTTGGAGTGCCTACATAAGTACCAAGGTACCTGCGTGGAACTTTACTATGCGCGCACTAAGGTCTATGAGGTTTGTAAGCAGAGTACAAACCAGTAGGCTATGTATTGAAAACCAGCGCTGCATTGGCACTTGTGTCAATGTAGCATTTAATGCTGGGCCGGTAGCCTTTCTGTATTCTCGTATTTAAATTCGTTTATTAGTTCCTAATTAGTTATCTTTATCTTTATATTAGTTCTTAATTTGTATTATTCTATATGAAACGCAAATTATATTTTCTATTTCGATTCCATTTCTATTTCATATTTATTTTATTGCATCATTGTGTACATTTGTATTTATGCTCTTAGTATTTAGGTAATGTATAAGAGACACAACAGTCATTTAAAACGGGATATGTATCATGATTTGATTTTTTAGGTTTCCTTTATTTCAGCACAGTTTTATGCATCATAATTAATCCTTCAAAAATCATGGTGAATATCCCGTTTTAAATTACCTTTGTGTTAATAACCATGATAGTTTCAAAAGTTTTAAAGAGACACAGGTACCCAACCATTCTCGTTTGATTTCTGCAGAAAAATATAATTCAAGTTTTAGTTATATTTATTCAAGTTAAGGATATACAAAACTTAACTGGATCATGAACAGTACCTACCTATTTATTTGATTGCCAGCTTTGTTCATACTCATCCACCATCTATACCTTCAAGCCACTCTGTTCCGTCTGGACTCAAGTGCGTTCTTAGAAGCGAGAGTCGTTAGAGTTCTCAACGGCGCGCATTCTGAGACCGTGGCGACGATAAGGCCACTTTTGAGACTAATAGCTATCAAACTCTTGAGGACGGCCTTTTGAGGTGCAAAGTATCGCCCAATAGGTGTTTATTTTTGTTATTTATTGCTGAACCGAATATTTTGAATAATGTTACTTTGTCGTCGTATGTACCTACAACCTATTTGCAGTGTTCAAAGAATTTATTTCATACTCTAGTTTCTGCCCGCGGCTTTGCACGTGTGCGTCTATGGACACGTTTAATGTTATTTCTATCCCATGGGAACTATTTAATGGGATAAAAAGTATCCTACGAGTATGTTTGATTGCGCGCTTACATCTATGCAAAATTTCAACCTGATCCGTACAGTCGTTTTGCCGAGAAGAAGTAAGAAACATCCATAGGTACTATAGGTACACATCCATAGGTATACTTTCGCATTTATAATACTAGTTTCTACCCGCGGCTTCGTGCACATTGTTCAAGGTTATTTCTATCTCATAGGAACTGATTTATAGGTATAATATACTTTATGTTTAATAATTTGAATGTATCGGTTACATTTCTTCTAACTAAATTGAATCAGGTCCAACTGCGACGCAGGTTGCGGGTTCGATTTCCGTCTCGTGATAAATGTTGGTATGCTCTGGAGACGTTTGTTGCGGGTTTTAAGGGTGTGTTCTATTAATAAATAAATAAAATAAATAAATAATAAAATAAACGATTTATCTAATAGATTAAGCATCACCAGCTTACCCGTAACACAAGTTCTGCTTAGCTTGGGGCTACATGATGCTGTGTAGGTTATCCAGCTTTATGAATTAATTTTTTTTACTGGACCAACCTTCCATCTGTACCTATGTATAATATGCAACGGATGTCTGAATGGGCCACTGTCCGTGAGCTGACGCGGCAGCCAGCGTCCTGTGCCGATAAGCTTTTAAGAAGTCCGGGTCAGCATTGCGAGGTAGATGTAAGTATTGCGAGGTAGGTGTGGTGTGGGCGGCAGAGGAAGGTCGCGCCTGCTGCCTGCATTCCAGAACCCTATCATAAAGTACCTATAGAGCCGTTTATCGCTAAAATATCACTAGCTTTGTTGTAAAAATCAAGGAAAACTAGGTATTCATTAGGTTCTCCCTTTTGTCCGAAGGTCGGTCAGATTTGTATGTATGGAGAATCCACAGATATACTTAGAAAGTATTTTTTTGAAATAAAAGACACGTAGGTACCGGAGCCAGATTAAAAAAAGCACATACCTACTTAGCCAAAATCACTCGATTGATCTATGGATTCTCCATACATCCAATTCTGTTTTATTAAATTAGAGATATTATGTTTGTTGAACAGTAAAAACAAAGAGTCTCACACATATTATATATTAAACAAACATAGATATACACAAGAAAGGAAAACATAAGATATAATTATTCAAACTCGATTTTTAGGCAGTCGAGTTAAAATACAACCGTAAATCTCTGCACACATTAATCCAACGCCGCTACCACGCAGCACAATCATTTAGGTATGATAATATGATGCACACATTTTATACAAATGCTCTGTTTATACAATTGTACCTAAATAACTACCCCTTGTCCACAGCTGGTGGTGAGGCGGCGGGGTCGGCGCGGGGTCTACGCGCAGCGCTGCACCCCCGTGTCTTTGGACGCCTACAGCCTCGACAGTGTCAGCGTTGGACACAGGTCAGACTTTATACTTTACGGCTAAAGTCATTTAAAACGGGATATTTACCATAATTTGATTTTTGAGTTTTCCAATATTTCGGCACAGTTTCATGCGCCAAATCAAATCATGGTAAATATCCCGTTTTAAATGACTTTAGTGTTAATAACCATGATAGTTTCAATAGTTTTATGTATTGTTTAAGGTTTTCATTAAATAAGTCTATAACTTCCATGCGGAACATAGTAACACATAAAAATGCAATAGCGCCCTGTCTTCAGCAGCAGCTTACCCATACATCATTTGTCAGCAGTTTGGTGGAAAGTAGTGCATGCCATGCACCTAAATGGCCCCCGAGCGAGGCACACTAGCGCCGCCACCTATTTTCTCTAATTATTACGTGGAACAAAGGAAATATCAAACATTTCATTGGGGATTGTCTAAGCTTTTTTTTATGCCTCTGTAATAGTTTTATTTTGTAAAGTTTAGGCTCAACTCACACCAAAAGAGCGTCGAAGCGCAGCGAAGCGGAGCGCAGTTTCAGTGTCATATGAATTTTAACTTTTTTTTTTATTTTTTTATTTTTTTTTATTTTCATTACAATAAAACTTATTATCGCATGAGAAACTCGAACGAGTCGCGCGGATGCCCGCGGCGCCGCGCCGCGGGAATTCCGGCGAATTCTTCTTCTCTACCGAGCGGGTCGCTGCGCTTTGACGCTCTTTTGGTGTGAGTTGAGCCTTAGGTTAGTTTGTTTAGTTTGATGGCCACCAAGGGCAACTTCGTATCTCTGCGAAAACTATAGGTATAGGTACTTATATAGCTTTGGCCGGAGGGACAAAACACTAGGTAGGTACTTTCCACTTCGGTTGCCAGAAAATAAAACAATCAAAACTTGCCTTTATATCGCATATTTTTTCACTTCTCTACGTCATGAATCGTAGGTATCTAAGGCTTTCAATATATTTTACGTGATTTCGACCGAAACAGATAACATCATAATATATTAATTATTTCTTGACCTTTCTGTTTCATTTGCATATTATTAACTTAATCTTCTCTTGATGACCTACATATTCAATAAATAAGCCACGTTCATCATTTAAATTTGTAGTAGACAAAACATTTCTCGCTACAACAAACTTTTTTGCATCATCACATACGCACACACAACCCAAAGTAGGTACCTACACATTCTTCTACCTATTCTACCACGGAGCAGAGGAAGAATGGCGCTCATTATAAACTTTCAACTAGCATCAAAAAGACAGAAATTAAAAAGAAAAAATACGTTCAATCTCTCGTATACCTACTCCAAGTTTGAAACCGGTGAGATATGATAGAATGAATTAATGACACACTTTTTGAGCAAGAGAAGTGAAAAATATTCTTGAATTGTATAAATAAATAAATAATGCTGGACAATTCACACAGCATTATCTAGCCCCATGGTAAGCAGAGCTTGTGTTATGGGTACTAGATAACTGATATACATAATACAATACATTACATAGATAGATATTTTTTTATTATACATAGAAAACGACCAGAACACCCGAAACAAATATCTGCAGATCGTACACACATTTGTTCCGAGGCGGGAATCGAACCCGCAACCTCCTGCGTCGCAGGCGGACCTTCGCCCACCGCGCCACATCGGTCGTATTGTACTGATCCATTTTTATGTATTTCAGGAAAGGCAATACCCGTCTTCGCGCCAGTAAACGCAGCTACGGGAATCCTGCCTATGATGACGAGGTAATTATTGTTAAATTTGCCCATGCAATATTTGCATATTTGTGTCACTTACCCCCATGATAGACTACTTTATTTGCCGTTTGTTATTCTATACCTGTATTTTGTACCTGTGTCTAAATAAATGTTTTTTCTATTCTATTCTATTCCATGAGTGAGCTAGCATAATATGCTAACTCTAATATTATTAGGGGTCGTCCGCTAATCACGTTACCTTTCAGCAAATTTTTGATTGGAGGTTTTAGACAACCCCCGTCTAAAATAAAAAGTATACGAGCAAGTCCCCGTTCACACGGGCCCTTCGCGCTAGAATACTGTATGTGCAGAGGAGGATGTTGACATGTATTTTATATGTCCTTGCCAAAATTCAGGGACGCGATTTTAAAATTTTTGGACACATAGAAATACGTAAGAAGGTTTATTTTAAGCTTAGTATTAAGCTGTAGTTAGTAGCGTAGCCTATAGAGTCGGTGTATTTTAAAGTTTATGTATGTTCGTTTTTAGTTAGTGTATTTTATATACATATATACATAACTTTTATTATTTCTATGTCGTTTTGTTGTTGAACTGCAATAACTATGTAAATAAAGTATAAGTATGTATTATCCTACTAATATTATAAACTCGAAAGTTTGTGAGGATGTATGTAAGTATGTTTGTTGCTCTTTCATGCAAAAACTACTGAATGGATTTTGATGAAACTTCACAATAATATAGCTTACATATCAGAATAACACATAGGTATATTCATAAAGATATATTGTATATTATCCAAAATATCTATCACCACGCAGGTGAAACCGCGGGGCGCAGCTAGTTATCAAATAAATGAATAACTATTTATTTTCTCAGGTGACCTCCCACCCCATGCAGTATCCAGCCCTCGCCAGCTTCGCCCTCGACGTAGACTCCATGTGCGCGGAGTTCGCAGAGATCCCTAACGTATCCGTGAAGGGAGAGGAGGTGCCCGCGGGCTGCGAGGACAAGAACCGGTACTCCAATGTACTGCCGCTGCCGGAGACCAGGGTCCCGCTGCAGAGGATCAACAACGATCCCACCACGGAGTATATCAATGCCAACTTTGTCACTGTGAGTGTACTAGCTACATTACAAACATCACAATAAACTTACATAGATATAAGATAAAGATATCAAACACCCCTCCATCTGCTAGGTGAGTATAAATAAATAAATAAATAAATAATGCTGGACAATTCACACAGCATTATCTAGCCCCATGGTAAGCAGAGCTTGTGTTATGGGTACTAGATAACTGATATACATAATACAATACATTACATAGATAGATATTTTATTATATATAGTAAACGACCAGAACACTCGGAACAAATATCTGGAGATCGTACACACAATTGTTCCGAGGCGGGAATTGAACCCGCAACCTCCTGCGTCGCAGGCGGACCTTCGACCACCGCGCCACATCGGTCGTCCATATGAGTATGAAGCACTGATGCACAAACGCAGCATCCATCTGGGCAAGCATCTGCATAGCCCAGACGAGCTGCGAGACATCACCCCGAAGAAAATCCTACAGTTCCTAGCAGCTGCAAGGGTTAGTGGCGAACTATGAACGCTACGGCTTCGGGGCTGAACGTATAAGTGGCGATCACAATAGGCCTATCATGGCCGCTGTGATACACAAGCCACCCAAAGAAAATAAAAAAAAGGCTATCAATCTTTTCATATGGATAAATAATGCTGATACAGCAGTTTTTTGAAGATAGGGAGTGATTTTGCACGTCTGATATCCAGAGAGAGAGCATTTCATAGACGGGTAGCCATTGGATATCGGAGTATATCAATGCCAACTTTGTCACTGTAAGTGAAGGAGGTCATTCCTGATACGACTTTCACCTTCTTGATTAGATTTTGGGATCAAACAGACACTTAAAGCCATAGCGGTAGGAGAGTGGACCTCCTGCGGGGTCTCGTACTCTAGTTCGAATGACGATAGCTCCATGTTCATTACTTCGTTCGATGTCACTACCTCCAAAGGTTGCCTGGAAAAGATCGCTTCTAAGCGATAAGACGGCCCATTGTACTAATGGTCGCATGTAATGTATTTTTGTAATGATTTGATTACGGTGTATATAATAAATAATTGTTGTATTGTATTTTACCTTGACCTCGACGGTACGTTTCGTCGATGGGACGTTCGTTACCTCGAAATATCAACAAAACCAAAGTTTATTTAAATTATAATTGAGTGTCGCGCATGCGAAGCCAGTTTGCGAAGCTAGTTTTGTAGGTATAACTTTTTCTATACATATATAGGTAAATGGTGAATGTCTTGTTCCAGGGTCCCGGCAACATCCGCAACTACTACATCCTGGCGCAGGCGCCGCTCTCCAACACCGTGGTAGACTTCTGGAGGATGATCTGGGAGCAGAACTCACGACTCATCGTCATGCTCACGGAATACATGGAGAACGGAGTGGTGAGTCATAGATAGTCATTTAATTGGTAAAATAATAATTTACAAGTCGAATAATAATAATCAATGTACATACTTTAGACCAGGAGAGATGGCGCAGGGAACATTGTACAACATTATTAGATAAAAAACTGTTTAGCAAAGAAAAATACAATCAATAAAAAGAAACAAAATAGAACAAAGTATTCTACCATGTAGACTTCATTCACCTAGGTATCACCTGAGTGAATAAAGTCTACTAAATAGTGTACTTAATGCACCCGGAAATGACCAGGGTGAATCAAGTCCACTAAAAGTGTACTCATGCACCAGGGTGAATTACGTACCACCCCAGTATTTACAATTGAAAGAATATAGCTAACTGCAGGCTGTTGCAAACATCTACAGGAGCTTCTGCAGGTAGATGCTGGATGCGGCAAGCTGAAGACAGGGTGCTATGGCGCTCATTGGGTGAGGCCTATGTCCAGCTGTGGACTGCTATAGGCTGATAATGATAATGACAGGAGCTGAACTGATCAATATTACTACCAGGCGGAAGTGGTCCCAAAATGCTGGCTGAAATATCAGCATTTTGGGACCAGTATATCATGATAATTCACAATCGTATTTAAGCCAGTTTAATAACGCGGGTCTAATAAACTGTTATTCAACGTACGTTTTTGGCTCGCTCACAGAAAAAACAATCTTATGAACCTGTAGTTTAAAACTGTAATCGTACTATTTCAGGAGAAATGCTACGAGTACCTACCGCCGTCGGAGGTGTCCGACAACAAGCGTACCTTCGGAGAGTTCAGCATCATCCTGAAGAAGCGCGAGCAGAAGGACAAGTACGCCGTCTCCACGATACAGATCCTCAACATGGCCACTAGGACCTGGCGAGAGGTACGTAAACATATTTACTAAGTTGAATATTGAACGAGTACCTACAATTTCTGTCCACAACTGGCTAGCCAAGAGGTTGTAGGGATACCTATGTACAGGAGACGATTAACGTTTCAATATAAATACAAATTCAATGCAATTTATTGATTTAGTATGAACAAAGACATAATATAACTAAAATACAACGGAACATCGGAAAGCGCATAATATGTTTAAAACTGTGTCCCACCTCCCAGCGCTGCAGCGCTCAAAACAGAAAGCATTCTAGTTTTTGATTAGCCAATCTTTGTTTGGCGGAATCGGGTTCTAGGAGATCTGACGTTTATACAATATAATATTACTTAAAACTAATATTAGACAACAAATTTTAAAAACAAATGATGTATAGAGTGTATAACTCACATTTGTAAATGTTTTGTGCGTGTAGAGCTCCTGAGGGCACCGGTCTCTTAAGAGGCCAGCGGAGGACGAATTTCCCATACAAACGTAATACCAAAATTATTTCTAATTAAAGAATATTTCCAGTATAATATTTTATGATTTATATTTGAATAGTATTTATCTAGGTTCCTGGATAGTTTTCTTTTCAATTTACATACCTAAAATTCAATGAAAGGCAATTGCATTTTGCTAATTTTTATGCGAAAATGGACAAGTTTTCTTCCTATTTGTTCCGTATTAAAAACAATATTATCTTATGCGTTGTGTATTAAGGAACATAGCTTATATTGTATAGTAACAGAATAACAATACTATGTGAAGAATACAAAAAGTTTTCAGTCATAGTTTTTGGTATTACGGAACACAACCAAATTCATACCAAATTTTGAACGGCTAAAATTGCTATCGCGCACGCATGGGGCGGGGCGCAAGGGTTAAACAGGGACAACGATATTCGGAGCGATTTTTGCAAGCGCCTCGAATTGAAGTTGGGAGCGAGCGTCGCCGAACTTTTAAGAGTCCGGGCAACAGGAGCTACCAGTGTTTGAACGTGTGTGTGTAGCTCCTGGGGTCAGCGATCTATATAATATTTCTAACTATTTATAATAGTATCTACGCGGTAAAATTCCCCTCTATAATCTGTTAGTAAACCTTAAGTAATTGTGATTTTAGTTATAAATAATCTTATTTATTTTATAAATTTCCAGGTAACCCACCTGTGGTACTTCTGGCCGGCCAAGGGTCTACCGGAGGACTACGAGTCCGTCATCGACTTTCTGTTCGAGATGAGAAGCTATATGAAGGTCTCGCAGACCGCTAAGGAGTATGATGAAGAAGGTAACAAGAAATACTACAACTAACCCATACCAACGGGCAGGCTTGGTGCGGTCATGTGTTCAGTTCAAGTCCATAAAGACGGGCTTGGTCAATGACCTCCAACTGATCGACAATTAACTATACATTGAGGATTAGCTAATCCTAAAACAATTGAATCGACACTTTCACCGTCATGATGTCAATACACACCAACAGTCAAAAACTACAAATGAGGACTAAGAACATTTTTAAGCGAAGACTTCGTCAAAACTGTCTGATGACGACCTCTGTGGCGCGGTGGGCGAAGGTCCGCCTGGAGTCCCGCAGGAGGTAGCGGGTTCGATTTTCACCTCGGGACTAATGTTTATACGGTCTTTCGTTTTCTATGTATAAAAATATCTATCTATGCAATGTGATGTATTATGTATATCAGTTAGTAGTCTAGTACCCATAACACAAGTTCTGCTTAACATAGGGCTAGATGATGCTATGTGAATTGTTCAGCATTATTTATTTAACTGAATCGACACCTTCACATTTACGACGACACCTTCTTTATTCGGTACTTATAATCAAAAACTACAAATGAAGAAGCAAAATTTGTAAGCGAAGACATCGCCAAAACTGTCAATTATTTATTATACAGGTGTCGATAGCTTACCTCCATGTGTCTTCCGTTTGTTTATTCTATGTCTGTATTATGTAGGTACCTACCTGTGTCCAAATAAATGTTTCTTCTATTCTATTATATCCTATAGATGTAGTTCTACATCTGGATTAACAAAATAGGCTAACTATTATGTATCTCAGAAAGACGCGTGTGACGAGCTGCACTTTCCTGTGATCTTTACCAAAGGTAGTCATAAACTGTACTACCCTTATATGAGAATCTAAATCTGAAGCTTCCTTTACACACCCTGATTTTCCTTTCCAGGAGTGGAAGTAATCTACGGCGACCTCAACCGCTCCTCATTCAACAACCTGACGAAGCTGCGCGACGAGCACGGATCCACCAACGGAATGAACGTGTACTCACCAGCGAAGGCTGAAGAACAGATGCGGAAGGCTAACAACGGGACTCTGAGCCGGATGAAAGCGGCTTCGGAGGTTGAAGGTATGACAAGCTGTAGTTAATTAGCTAGAATCTAGCTACAGATATAAACAACAACCAGTGAACTCACGGTAGGGCTGGTCCACCAGTTCAAAGTCGCTCAGCAAACTATGGAAAGAGCTATGTTCGGAGTTTCTCTGAAGGATAGCATTCGTAATGAATACATCCCACAGAGAACCAATGTTATTGACATAGCTCTAAGAATTAGCAAGCTGAAGTGGCGGTGGGCCGGCCATATCTCGCCAAGAACCGACAAAAGCTGAGTTGCTTTGTAATCTATTGTATTATGTATATCTATATTATGTATATTTTTGTTTATGTACCTACATTTTGATGTTATTTTTATATTATTTTACTATTTTTCTAGTGTGTTATTTCATTGTATCTTGTAGTTTTTAAGATGATAAAATGTACTAGGCATAACGATTTGGAGTTATCTGTAATGTTATCTGTAGTCTTATGTAAATAAATAAATAAATATCAATCATCTAGTACCTATAACACAAGTTCTCTAAGCTTGGGGCTAGATGATGCTGTGTGGATTGTCCAGCATTATTTATTTGATTTGTATGGCCAGGTATCCGTCCGTGCGTGCTAACCTGCGCGTCTGGCGCGGGGCGGTCGGCGGCGCTGGCCGCGCTCGACACGTGCGCGCGCGCGCTCGGCGCCGGCCGCGCCGACGTGCCGCGCGTCGTGCGCGCCATCCGCACCATGCGTTCGCACGCGCTGCCCAACAGGCACCACTACATGTGGCTCTACAAGGTCAGTACCAACACAAACTTCCGTTGTAACAAGTCACAACTAGGGGAAAATGAGGCGGGGATCCTTATAAATATCTAGCTGTGCCAAGATGGCAGCCCTTGGGATGACAATGACATCTCACGCAAGATGTCATTGTCATCCCAAGAGCTGTCATCTTAGCAACCTTCGGAGCTTGGTATCTGGGGCAGCAGCTAGACCTGTTTTTCATCATCGGTGAGCGAAGCGATGAAAGAGTATTTTTGCAAGTTTTTGTGTTTGGCAAAATTATCTTAAAGTGAGCACTTGACCAGACATGACAGAGAAGACAAGACATTGCCAAAAGTTGTGATATTTGTTAGATTTTTGTGTTATTTAACAATAACCTCGCAGAGTATTTGTTACATCTTCCACTATTTGTTTTGGTGATTGAATTGTTAGAAAATTACTATAGCGGACAAGCACTCAAAATAGGTGCCGTTGCTTTTGCATAACTAATACGAAACATAACATAACTCCCAAAACATGACCATTAAGTAACATCGGCGAGCGGAGCGAGCCGGTTCAGTGTGAAAGGTTGCATATTCAATTATAATATATTTGATGTTCTGGCGTTACGCGATCAATACGCGACGCATTTTCCGTCAGATATGTACACTATATTTTTATACCTATTTACATGTAAAAAGTATCGATAAATTAACTAACATTCTTCATAATTTTTCAGGTGCTAAGCGAGTATGGAAACAAAATAATGGGAGGCGCAGATAATATTTAAGGACTTTAGTTAGTCTACATTGATTTAATATGCAAAATCCACCATGACATAGATTTATTTTAAGTCTTTCGTAAGGCCTTGATTTGTTAGCATTTTGTCTTGATTATTCATTTTGCAAGCAAAGGCTTTCTATTGGTAGATATGATTAAGTGAATCAGTAAGTACTGTTTGTACGCAAAAAAAGTGTTTTTACTATTTGGAACATACCAAAGCTAAATTTAGTTACTTTTAAGATAGTGAATTCGCTCAAAATATTTTCATTTCGATTTTTATAATAAAAAATTCGTTATAAAATATAATGTTCTTGAATATTGAATTGTCTAGACTAGAAGAATAAGAAAATATACAGGATGGCTTTTTCGATGGGGGTAAATGGCTAAAACCCAAAACGATAGAGTGGCAATAGAGTAGTTTTCTGAGAACTACATAATATAATATAACAAAATAATAAGCTTGTTTGGAGAGAAGAAAAACAAGCTTATTATTTTGATTCCATGTATTAGTTGTGTTGTATTATGTAGTTCTCAGAAAACTACTCTACTATTTGTTAGTTTCTGCTTTGACCATAGATTTGCATCTCAGAAAATCACCCTGTATATAAAATTGTAAATAAAGATAAATATGTAAATGAACAATATACCTAAGGTTTCTTACACTAGTCTTATAAATGATAAAACATAAACAATTAAATGGTGTAACTTAAAGAAAATATTAAAATATAATTATGTTACCTATTTTTCAATTCCGTTACCTACTCGGTAATAATATTTAAACGTTCGCATAATTTTTATAAGTACATTATTTATAAGTTAATCTTACGCTGTGATTTTATGTCTAAAACTAATTTACTTGCTAAGAAACTTTTAAAACCTTTGAAACCTATGAGATAATATTAGAGAGGAAATATTTATGTCTACTATTATGAGTGCTTATTTGTTCCCTGTATTTCTATAATCCTCAGGTATTTGAATGTCATATATATTATATTGATTATTAAGCAATTGTTATTATTTATTTGCATTAAGTATATCTGTGAAAGCACTTTTTGCCCGACACTGTAGGATAGTTATTTCCATATAGGTATGTATTCTTTACCAAAAAATATTAAATTTAGTACAGTTAGTTATTATAATACTGTAAAGTACATTATTATATAAAGATTTATACAATTATTGAAGATAAAAATAAATAAATGATTATAACCAACCCAAAGATTTATTTCATCTGTTTCACAGCGGCAAAATCACTATATACCTAGTATAAAACAAAGTCGCTTGCCGCTGTCTGTCTGTCCCTATGTATGCTTAGATCTTTAAAACTATGCAACGGATTTTGATGCGGTTTTTTGCATAGATAGAGTGATTCAAGAGGAAGGTTTATATACTATTTGACAAATAGGTTTCCACGCGGACGAAGCCTTGGGGCGCAGCCTGTCTAAAATAAAACAAATTTAAGATCAATTGCGGTTCACCTTAGTATCTGTGTCGATAAAATATATCAAATCATAACCATCCGGATTTTAGCAAATTACAACACCAATAAATAAAAATCGAGTCAAATTATATAAGAAATGGAGGATTTATTACAATCGCAAATAAAGGAAAGTTGCAAGCTTGCCTTGCCGACCGGACTCACAGAGCTGATGACAGATATATCTCGAGAAGTAAGTAACCTAAACTGGCTTAGGAAGCTCGGGTAGGTTGGTAGTTCAGTGAAACACTTAAAATATATATTAGAGCTTTTACGAAAGTACAGAAGGAGTAAGAGACACGTAGAAGAGATAGATGAAGAATTTAGATGTAATACAGAGAAAACCTGGAAACAGAGGTACAAATAAGATCGCGCAGCCGAGCACAATAGATAGGTACTGTGGGTGAGAGCGGCGTGCGCTCCGCGAGTGGATAGGTGGTGTACACCCTGTTCTTTAGAGAAGGCGACACGTAAACGTCGTGGAGGAGCCGCGAGCAGGTGGGATAAAAAAAAAGAATAAAATAATTTATTTATAGCCAACACACACACACACAATGTTAGAGTTACAAAAAAAAGGAAAAGACACATACATAAATACAGAAAAACATAAGTAGTAGAGTACGAAAAACTGTCTTTCCCTATGTGCGCGAATATTAATAAATCGAATTCCTTGCCAAACTAAAAGGTTCTGAGAGCCCAACCAGTAAACCTTCTTCAATTCATCACTGACTACCTGTCTTCGCTGTTGGTGACTCGGGAGAACCTGTACATTGCTGCTGAAGTATGCGGCACGGTCTGCGATTGCTCCTGTCACCCAGAGTTGGAGGAGGAGCTCCGCTTCATCGGATTAGATGAAGCAAGCGCCAAGGAAGCTGCTAATATCATCGAGGAATACTTTGGACAAGGCAATGGTAAGTTAGACCTAAGATTATAATATATACCCAATGGTTTCTGCCCGCGGTTTCGCACGCGTTATCATGTACCGATATCATATCATCAGGATATTAGTCTACGGCTTGACATAGACCTTCCTAAGTCTATTCATCATCATCATTAGCATAGGCTAATGATCATTAGCATAGGCTAATGATGATCCAAGCGAACGCGTGGACTACTATAGAGTAGTCCACGCGTTGGACTACTATAGAGTAGTCCACGCGTTCGCACGCGTTGGTTGGTTCTATTTCCATAACCAACGCGTGGGATAGAAATAAGATTTCGATTCCATTGGAACGAATGGGATAAAAAGAATCCTACGTCTTATTGCAGGTGTAACCAACATGTACCTACCTATGTAAAATTTTAGCCCGATTCCGCGAATAGTTTTTGCGTGATGTAGGAGAAGTATTACCAACATCCATCTATCCAAGCTTTCGTATTTACAAATATTAGTGTGATGTGATTGTAAACAATTCTAATTTCAATTTAAAATCTGATTTCTAATGTCACCCCGTGCTTGGAAATACCATAAACCAAGCGGTTTATGGTTCCCAATCCATGCAAAATACATTTAATTTATTTTCATAAAGGATATGGATCTCTTAAGATAGAACAAGAACTAACATTCTGTGTCATTAAATGTTAATTCTAGTTAAAGAAGGAGATCTTGTACTTAAGCTGATAAAGAAGACTGCCTTCAACAAAGACAAACTCCCGGAAGTCCTCGCCGCAATTCGAAGTGCTTTCTTGAGGCACCAGAGTAATCGCACTCATGCCGATTTCATGGTGAGGAAAGTAGAAACCATACACCATAAGAGCTCGTTCCCTCTTGTCGTTTGTCGGGTCCGAGTTAACATTTTATATGAAGCTTGTCGGCGTCGACACAAAATCGGTTTGAAACAATGTGAATAGCTTCACATAAAAATGTTCTCATCCGATTATTAATTCCGGCCCGACAGACGAAAAGTGGGAACGAGCTCTAATTGGGTGGGGCCTAAGACTGCTTACTAATCGCTATACCTTGACAATGGTATGGCCATATAGATAAAGATTGCCTGTTAGCGATAAGGCCGCCGATTGTGCCACTAGATTTAGTTAGTATTAAGATCTTTTATTATTATTGTTTTATTGTATTGATGTTGCAATAAAGATAATTATTGTATTGTATTATACCTAGAAACCAGATAGTACGTGCGCGGTGCTATTGGTACGGAAAGATTGTAATTGTACGACCACTGTCGATAGTATTGTCATAGTGAAGCAATTACTTTAGCAGAAATTTTGCAAATAATAGCATTTACTTTAATTAATTTAGGCAAAAACGTAAACATATTTTTTTTCAAGAATTTTTAACTGTAGAGTAGGAGGCGTATTTTTTGGCTTATCCATTAAATATGGGTCACCTTGTATATTATGTAGGTAGGTTATTGAATATCGTCATTTTCAGTCACCAGCTGGCAGTGAGGATGACCAAACAGAAAAGGCAGTGAAACACACCCTGGCACTGTACAGGAAAACAGATCCAGGCTATCGTGTTTACAGTATTATGGCAACGAAGATACAGGTATTGTTGTGCCAACTATTATAAAACTAAATTCTCAAACTCAAACTGTTTTTCGCACTCAAACAACTTATAGATGATTTTGGTCCTAACATTATCATTATATTATATTGTTTTTTAACTAACTCTGTTTCAATTACCCTCCATATAAATTTCTTTAACCCCTTCTGTGTATTGTACAGGCTGCATATAGAGCGTATAAGGTGAAAAGGTCGGCTAGCTATGAGGGCAAGCCTATAGAAGGTACCAAGCCCATCGAGAGGTCGAAGGTCAGGTTTGATACCAAAGCAGATGAAATTGCAGTCCCTACGGATCTTATGGTAATTGAAAAATATCATAAACAATTTATATGGTATTTATTTATTCAAAAAATATAGTATATACACTACATTTACAATAAACTTTTAAATCCGATGGGGTTTTACCTTGACCTTGACCGGGAAACTATGATAAAAGGAAGGATCTGAAGTTCCCACTGCAATACGGGCTATAAATACATATATATGAACTTATATTACAACTGTAAAGAGTCAAATTCTGTACATTGAAGATATGATTTCTAAATTATGATTTTTGTACTGTGTTTTACTGAAGCCAAAACTCTTTTTCATTTTTGTCTGTTTGTTTCTTGTTCATCGCATACTTCTGAAACTTCTGAATGGATTCGAATGCCACTCGACATGATTTGAGTACCTACCTACTTTCTGTAGGAAAACACCAACGCTTAATTCCTTAACGAGGGACTTCTTAACGGTGCTCGCAGGGACTTGAAACGCGTGCTTATAGAACCGCATTAATCCTGAATTAAGTACCTACATCTTCAGGCTTTGGTAAAAAAAGGGTTGAAATGTTGGTGTTCTTTCGAGACAAACTAGATTTGCAGTTAGGATTTACTTACATTACATAGGATCAGTCAAACTATGAAAGTTTTCATAGTAAAACACAATTTTAGCTGATTGCAAAAAAAGTTCTTCTCTTTTGTTTCAAAAGGTACCTGGACCATCTGGACGTTTCAACGAGTTTGGCATGAAAAGATTATCATCATCGTCTCTAGCAGGCTCGTTTATAAATCTCCCCGAGCACAGACCCTACTCCATTCAGGATGTGGAAAGCTTTGAAGAAAGTGAGGAAGAGAAACCAGAGAAAGAAGACACCAACTACTTTTATACTGAAGAACAAGCTCCAGAGAAAGAAGACACCAATTACTTTTATACTGAAGAACAAGCTCCAGAGAAAGAACACACCAACTACTTTTATAATGAAGAACAATCACCAGAGAAAGAACACACTAACTACTTTTATAATGAAGAACAATCACCAGAGAAAGAACACACCAACTACTTTTACACTGAAGAACACGCTCCAGAGGAAGAATATCAGCAGGACGGTGACGAAGTATCCGTTCCAACTTCTGATAAACGAATACCATTTTATAGTTATCCTGTTGAAGAACTATTCGTAGAATCTGAATCTGAGAGTATGGGTGACAGTGACGATAACGATTTTATTGATAAAAATATAGTTGAAGACGAAGCAAAGATAGATGAAGAGGTTAAAGAAATCGCTGAAGAAATAGATATACCCAGTAAAAGTTCAGATGAAAAATGCACGGAGGAAGAGCCGTGAGGAAGAGATTGTACTGCAGTCGGACACTGTCAGTTTAGTGTGTCGTACTATCCTGATTCTGAAGACTAATTGAGGGTAGTCTTATAGGAATGGAACCTGAGAGTGGTTTTTTAATAAAAGAATAATGTAGGTATGACGTTTATTCAAAAAGAAATACGGTCACATGATGTTCCCTACTGTTTTTTACATACATAATATTAGTTAGCTACAGGGTATTTTAACATTCATTATTTCAATAAAATTATATATGTAATTATTCATATACACAAAAGTATTTGTTTACAAAAATATGTTGGATTCTAGAACCGAGTTAGTTTTAGACAGTTCGCGAACAAATTACTTGAGAATTAATATAATAAATATCTTTTTACGTTTCTTTACACAACAGAGTCAAAATAAGAGAAGGCCCTCTATTATCTCATATTATAATTTATAAGTGGTCATCAGAATAATAACATTAATAGAGTTCAATACATAGTGAATAAGCAAAAACCAGAAGAGCAAATCCTTTTTCAATGTACCTATCTTTCAACAGACAAGCATAATATTAATGTCCTTATGATAGTCTTAGAATGCGAGTAACAAACTACCAATGATAATCAACAGGATAGTCGTCCGGTAGAGTCAGGTACTCATCTCGAGATGCCTGTTCCATGGCTGCCGCAGTGCCATCCCACCACTCACGAAATCCATGCTTCGTTTTACCTTCAGGGTTGTAGTACGTTATGCATCTCTGAAAAAGGGGTTTAAAGTCTTTGAATCGGTAATGGGAGAGACTAAGCAATGGTTGTAGCAACCCGCAATAGCGGGGAATTTTTTTCCACCCTTGGAAAAATGTTCATAAGGGGGAAAAATTGAATTAATAAATGAACGAGGGGATTTTTATTGGATTTCAGTTTCCCCCCTTAAAGAGGATTTGTCAAGAGTGAAAACTGGAATAAGCTTTGTATGCTAGAAGTGTAGAATAAAACATACATAAAGTACATAATATACGACAGATTGTGTATGTTTTTAATCCTACTACTATTATAAACGCGAAAGTTTGTGAGGATTAAGGTATGTTTGTTGCTCTTTCACGCAAAAACTATTGAATGGATTTTGATGAAACTTCACAATAATATAACTTACATATCAGAATAAAACTTAGGCTACAATTTGGCTACAATTGATAAAGATTTATTACATATATATTATCCAAAATATGTATCACCACGCGGGTGAAACCGGCAACAATAAATAGTATCCAGGTAATATTTTTGGTTCAATACTGATTTTAAATAAATAAAAACTGTTCAACAGTGATGTAATGATAAAGATTTTATTTATTCACCATCTCATAATCCCGTAACAGTGAGGCTTAGGTAAGTCATTATAGTACATTAACCTACATTATATTTTTCTAGATTGATAAAAATAATGATATCACAAAATCATCACTATTAGACAGACATTAAACAATTTCCTATTATTCTAGTTTTTTCGTTACTAAAAATACAATACTCACCTCATCCAATAATGTAATATACGGATCAACACCGTATGCGTCCCTACTGCGACGGTTGCTATAGAAGGCATCATGAGCTACGTCGAGGGCCTGCTCGTGGTAGCCCTTAGCGGTATCCCAAGAGGCAGAAAAGTAACCGACGTAATCAGTCAAATTGTCGAATTTCTCCTTGTAAGCTTTGAAAGCTGCTTCTAACGCGTTGTCGTTAGCAGACTTGTTGATGTCGACGAGGGTCTCGTAGTGTGATCTAATTAGCTGCAAAACATCAGTCATTTAAGTCAGGAATGGAAACAAATCTGATAAACTCAAGCAAGATCAAAATAATTCCGATTGTGTATCTGAATTTGAGTCTAAATTACATGAGTAGATATTATACACTATGATATGGTGATTATGTAACTCGCGACCGGTTTGCGACAGGCGTAAATTAAGCAATCAGTGCTGTCAAACGCCAATTTTGACGTTGTAGCTGGTGTCAAACTAATACAAAGTTGACGTTTGACAGCACTGATTGCTTAATTTACGCCTGTCGCAAACCGGTCGCGAGTTACATAATCAGCCGTCCGGATTATGAACGATCCTAAACATTTCTAAAAATATATAATATGTTGTGGTGTTTTTCATACCACAACATATAAATATAGCTTCTAAGCGATAAGGCCGCCCATTGTATTTGTTGCATGTAGTGTCTTTTGTCAATCTGTATCTGGTGTATAATAAAGTATTTTTGTATTGTATTCTATCATTTGCCGCTCGTCTGGGCACGTTTTTGTGCCAACCGCGCCGTGTGGTCGAAACATATTTACATTTTGAAGCATTCTTTCGTCTGTATTATCAAGATTGAATTCCTGGTGGGCTGGTTGACCAGGATAAAGAATCGCCAGCGCCGTCGCTATGCCCTGCCTGTGCAGTTCTTCCAAGGCCTGGGGGTGCAGGCAGCGGCTCCTCAGCTGTTCAACTGTCACTGTGCTCTGGTGGTACGCCGTAAGGGCCAGATAGACCAGTGCTGAGTTCGTGTTGCTGTTGAAAACCTTCAAGGTCAGATACTGTTCTTCGATTTTCTGAAAATGGTACAATACCCTTAAATCAAAGGATCACGGACAACTAATCTAGATATTCTGTTCTATTAACCAGATCACCAAACTAAACGAAATTTTAGACCTTACAGGACTCTTGGAAACGTCACAAATTTCAAATTATAAATATAAATAAATAAATAATGCTGGACAATTGACACAGCATTATCTAGCCCCATGGTAAGCAGAGCTTGTGTTATGGGTACTAGATAACTGATATACATAATACAATACATTACATAGATAGATATTTTTTATTATACATAGAAAACACAGCATTATCTAGCCCCATGGTAAGCAGAGCTTGTGTTATGGGTACTAGATAACTGATATACATAATACAATACATTACATAGATACATATTTTTTATTATACATAGAAAACAACCAGAACACCCGGAACAAATATCTGCAGATCGTACACCCAATTGTTCCGAGGCGGGAATCGAACCCGCAACCTCCTGCGTCGCAGGCGGACCTTCGCCCACCGCGCCACATCGGTCGTCGAATTGCATAAGTTAAACTAGGAAATAAAGTGATCACTTTGATATTTTGTTCACTTCAATTTTTTAGGTAAAGTAAAGAAGCGGACAAATATAATAGAATGCGTTTCATACCACGCCTCTTCATACTTCTAACCTCCTCAGCAAACGTACGTGCACTGTTGAACGCACCTCGCCCGAACAAGGGGAGTGTTGCCATGATCACAGCGCTTGGCGCGGGCAGATTAGGTATAGAGGCGCAGTAGCGGTATACACAACAGAAGGAAGCGGCTGCCCTTCCACTTGTTACCTTTTCGCTGAGAAATCGCTCTCAGCTATAAGGCCGCCTTTTATACTTGTCTATACCTACCTACATATATATAATTATACAAGTATACTTGATCCTATCCATCCATGGTTGTCTGGTAGAGATCGCTCGCTCTTGATAGGACCGCCAATTGTAATTAATTTTTAAGATTTTTCTGTACATAGTTTTCTATATAAAGTGCTATAAAGAATTTTATATCTATCGATACTTCCTTTATTCTATTGTTTATTTCTGTTGTTTTTTGTGGTATACTATAGTGTATCTATTGATCTGAGGCAGCTCTGATGATATCCACGAGTTCTGTTAGAGAGTCGATTCATACACTGCAACCATCACGACTTGTAATGGCTCATACTTCCTATTTCTCAATAAGTAAGGAAACCAACTACTCGTAGTTACGTACCACTCATCAGAAAACAAAATTTACCTGTCTCAGTTCATCTTTGAAATGATCTTGAGGGTATTGGTTGGGGCGGTTCCGCCGCTGCTCGAATTGTTCCAAAGCCCTGGCTAGCCGCGCCACGTGCTGAGCTTCGAAGGCAGCCTCGTTCAATCTGGGGTTCTGTGTACACAGCGCCATCATGAACGCGTTATATTCCCTCTGCACCCCCTCAGAGTACGCCATGTTGTTGAACTCGTTTAAACGTACGTTTGTTACGTAATTTGCTTCACAATCCTGCAACAATAGTAATAATATTTTGATATAAAATTTATCGACACAAATTTTTGGATCTATCGACTCAGGCTAGTTTATCATCCTAATAAATAAAATATATCATGCTGGGTGACCACACGACATCATCTAGCCCCAAGCTAAGCAGAGCTTGTGTCATGGGTATTAGATGACTGATATACCTTATACAATACACTACATAGATAGATATTTTTTATAACACTTAGATAACGACCAGAACACCCGGAACAATCTCTGCAGCGTATGTCTGCAGATCGTACTCACAATTGTCCCGAGGCGGGAATCGAACCCACAACCTACTGCGTCGCAGGCAGACCTTCCCACCGCGGCACAGAGGTTGTTAACAAACAATGGAATTTGGTTAGTCTTGAATAATACAGAGCATCCACACGGGCAGACTTACAGCAAGCAGCCGCTGCCTGTCGGGGTCTGCCTGATCATTGGAAAGCCTCCTTCTGCTTCCATCAAAAGCCTGTGTGGCGGCCGCGAGAGCATCAACGTGAGCGTTCTGCAAGTGGCGATCGTGAACGCACAGGCGCTGGTTGTTCCTCAGACTCTCTATAACAGCGTCGTAAGCCGCAGTAGCGTTGCTGATAGCTGTTACGGTCCTGGCGTTGTTTGTTGTCCTCATGTTCTCTAAGCGGTTGAATAGATTCTGAAAATAAAATGAGGTGTTAACACCTATTCGTTAATCGCTTTATCTACGTTGGACATTAAATAAAATTGGCGGCGAATACCAATAGTTTGCTTGTTCACTCTAAACATTGTCTTACCGTTCTGAGTTCTTCTCTCTGATTGTCAATGGCGTGTTGTTCGCCATATAATCGCCTGCTGTCAAAGGAAGCCAGAGCCTCGTTCAGCAGATGCTCGTGCAGGTCTATGAGCACTGCTTCCGGCATGCTCAGAGCTGTTTCCAGGCTCGCATTGCTCTCGAATAGATCGAGCGCTGCGTCCATCGCCAACCGGAGACAGGCTTCGGATTGCGTCTGAAAATTTAAAATGTTTTTGTACCTATTAAAACTATGGCATAGCTATCATTACAGGCACATTTAATGCAATAGTGTACATAACTGCACGAAGTCACAATCATAATAAACACAATGGTATAAAGAAAAACACAAAGCTAAATAATTAATTAAATATCTTAGCATAAAATATTAAGAATATTGTTCTTTCTACCAAAAAACCAATTAAAAGGAAGTAACAATCAAATTATATTTTTAGGACTAGATCTTATAGGGCTATTCAAGGACCTATAAGAACGTATACAACACCAAACCAAATTCGAGAAACTACACATTTAACCACATACATATATTATTTCGCTATGCTCGGAGTTTCTCTGAAGGATAGGATTCGTAACGAATACATCCGACAGAGAACCAAAGTTATCGACATAGCTCAAAGAATTAGCAAGCTGAAGTGGCAGTGGGCCGGCCATATTTCGCGAAGAACCGACGGCCGCCGCTGGGGCAAACGTGTTTTTGAGTGGAGACCACGACTCTGTAAACGTATTGTGTGGTCCAGCAGTGGACTGCTATAGGCTTATGATGATGATGATGATGAATCTTATTTAGGAATGACTTGCATCAACATTTAATTTCGATTGTGGAACAATTCTTTTATATTTGTTCAGTTGTGAATCACCTCATAAATAGTCCTCGGCTCGGGCAGGTCGTCGCTGTTGAAGCTATCCACATAGGTCCTGATCAGCCCAAAGAGAACTTCCGCCGTCACCGGCTGGCCGCCTAACAACTTGATGCGGAGGTTTCCTGGACTGAAGATGGAATGCGTCAGCTGCTCCAGCTCTCTCCGGAAATCAGGGTCGAGTTCTAAAATAAAGTTAACATACTAAGTTTAACAAATTGCATACTGTATTTTATGTGGAATTTGGTTTATAATAAGTAGTTATATCGATATGCAAAAAATAACTAACTAACTGGGTAAGGCAAATGATTACAGTACCTCCAGGGTTGGTCATGAAGGTGGGTCTGGAGACTTCTCTCCCGGGAGGCGGCATCAGGAAGCAGCTGATCACTTCGAAGCTGGTGGTGATACTCTGTCGAATCCTATTGGCTTGTTCAGGCTGTGATTCTGTGACCTGGAACCCACAAGTCTTATCCGCTCATGTGTCGGTTTTTTTCTACATTCATTGCTTAGCGTCTATTGCAATGGCATTGGCAACGACATTACTAATTACTAATGTCATTAGTTAATTAACACGTAAACATTTTGACCACTTATACATAACGTCCTAATTAACGCAGGTGGAACAGTAGTATTAGCAATATTTATTGAAGGAAAGATTTCAAATCGATAAGGAATATACACGACAACTGTTTTTTTTTGTATAGGTCAGATGTCATCAAATATCAAAGTGCTTTATTTCCTTACAGGACCCTTGGGCACGTCACGAAACGCTTCAAATTGCATAAGTTAAGCCAGGAAATAAAGTGATCACTTTGATTTTTTGTTCACTTTAATCTCAGGTAAAGTAAAGAAGCGAACATGATTAAATATTAGCTTGTCATCGCAAGTGTGAGCTTGTAACCACAAGTGTTAGCTTGTCATCAAAAGTGTTAGTTTGTCATCAAAAGTGTTAGCTTGTCATTAGAATAAGGTCACCTGTAACATGATGCTCTTGTACCGGGCCCCTCCATCGTCACCGTCTCCGTAAGCAAACTGCCAGTCGCTCTCCCAGTCACGTACAAGAAACTTTAACTCCTGGAACGCTTCTCCGGTGCTTTCTTTCATGAAAATCCCGTATTTTGTGAACGCCTAGAAAAAGTTTTAACTTACTAACGGTTTAACTGTTTAATTTGTAAATACTTGTCTTAGTTTGATATCCAAAACTGTGTTTCAACGTACGTCCGTGTCGCGGCCAGGAGCAGGACGGACTGAGTTCACTCAAGCTAATTAGCTTGTGTTCGTATTGCCACGCAGACCTCGGTACAGCTACAGTATGTATTATCTGTGGTACAGCGTATCTACCTATATAACATCATTGGGAAGGAATTGAAAACTAAATAAGTGGTATTCGTAAGGGAATGCGAACAACCCTTATCGCACTACACGCACTCTGTACATTCTGCTATTAATTTAAAGAAGGCTACAGTTTAGGATTTTCTACAATGCGTTCAAATATAATGTTTAACGTGCTTGTGATATCTTTGTATTAGGTATTACAGATAATCTGTTAGAATAGTTATTAGTATACTCTTCTATGGCATGGTCTCTTCTAGGCTGCATGTATGCTAAACTCACTTCAAGGTTCATTAAATCGCAGTCGTTGATCTGGGACTTGAGGTTATAGATCTGCAAGGACGAGATGAGAGTGGACAACGCGAAGACAGTAGAAAAGTCGCGTATCGTACTCTGACTGTCGAATGTGCCTTGTGTGTCCATTAGCAGCACCGCCACCTGCAGTAGACAGTTACTTGACAGTTATATGACTTGACAGTTATATGACCTGTCTAAGTGCTTATTTGTAAGCTTAAAGAAATAAAAACTTTTCATTTTCACTGTTAACTAATGAACTAAATAATGTTGTCTCAGTTACACGGAGTGTTTGAATGGTATACGAACTCGTGTCCCATCGTTCTTCTGTATGAAGAAGGGGTCCGGCCAGAGCTGGATGCCGGTGGTGTTCCGTTCGATGCCCGGCGCCCAGTCGAAGCCGGTCAGCGGCTGGCCGGCCGCGCCCACCCAGCTGCCGTCCGCGCGGCTGGAAGGCTGGAAACAATAGAGGTACATATTAACAACATAAATACAGTAAACGTCTAGTCACTAATAGGCAAAGATCACCACAAATGGGTGCTCCCTTTACTGTAGGACCTAGAAAGAATGAAAAAGTAAAGATTATAGATGGCTTGACGCTTTTGACACATCAGTAACATAGTTACTCACCGTGGCAGACAGATATCTGATGAAATAGTTGAGCAGGAAGGACTTGCCCGTCCTGAAAGCCCCGGCCACGCTGACCAGCGCCACTGGGAGCCCCCTCAGGTCCTCTCGCAGCAGGATGCTCCTCAGGCCTGCCTCCTGCAGCTGGTACATGTTCCTCCTCGTGCGGGTGTTCCGGAAGTGCTCAACATCGTCCACCAGGTCGACGATGTGGATTCCTCCAGCCTGCGCCATCTACACCAGCATGACAAAACTTTAATGGCTATAGCTGGTTTACACTTTGTTTAGTGCAAGTGCGAGTAATAAGTGATTAGTTAACGTGTTTATTTGGTATCAAGTGTTAAGTATATTCAGAAAGTTCACACAGTGTTTAGTTGATTCTGCAGGTTCAAAGTGGCTCTGTCGGTGCGATATGGAGGACGAACAGCGGTCACAAATAAGAGAAATTTTAATAGATACAGTTGGCGTTATCGCATCGGAAATTGAACATGAATTGTCGGTTGATATTGAAAGACCTTGAGGTTATGGCAAAGAAAATGGATAAGCAGAAGACCTGAGTGTGGAGCTAGTGTTAAACTTTTTGATGAACTGATTAAAGAGGATCCCTTTGAGTTTTTTAATGCAATGAGAATGTCAGAAGAGAAATTTAATGAATTATTGACTTTTATTGGGCCAACTACATAACAAAATCGGATACATTTATGAGGAGTGCACTGTCCCCTAAAATTAAACTGCAAATATTTTTGTACCTAATACTGGATGTTAAATTCGGGCGGTGGCGCTGCGAGTGAGGGGAAAGCGCGGGTGTGCGGGGGTAGCTTCAGCAGCAGTAAAAATAGAGACGGCTTCTAATTTAAAAATTACATAAAAATAAATCTCATCAAGAAGGCTTTCTACTCCATAAATGATTATCTAAATGATGTTAATGCGTGGCCAGATGTCGCTCAGTTTCGCACCGACAATAGTATGTAAGTAATTTGTTATTGTGCATAGCTTTACTTAAATATTGACATGTATCGAATCATACTATATTTAGACTTAAATAGGCAAATAACCATGTATTAGACATATAAGAGATGAACATGCTAGTGGTTTCTTTTTCACTTCTTCCACTAGTGGACAAAAAATTGAAGTGAACAGTAAAATATTTTATTTTTGATAATAATTTAATGTATAAATATGACTTGTCTAAGTGCTTATTTTGTAAGCCTAAAGAAATAAATGATTTTTTACTTTACTTTACTTTACTTTACTTTACTTTACTTTACTTTAATCACTTCACTTCGCACTCGCACTTGCTACCTGCACTAACCAGTTAACAGCGTATGCGTTTACACGCTGATTTTACTAATCAATTAACACTTGCACTTGTCACTCGCACTTGATACTTAACAAAGTGTAATCCAGCTATAAGGACGAGATACCTAAACACTTTTACCATTGTAATTTAATCATTTTATTATTTTAGACTTAGAGCATAGAGGAAGGATATACTTTATATACTATTATTTCGCACGTATTTGCTGGTAGTAGGAAATCACCACACACTTTGTCATCACGGACGTTATTCCGGGATTGTGCTCGCCTAACAACTAAACAAAAATTCGGCCCACTACGAACGAAGTGGGGCCGAGTTTAGGCGCGGACATTTTATTTTTCTGATTGTGCCTCTGTGTATCCTACGTTTTAGAGTGAAAATTACCTACCTAGCAACATACCTAATTTATTATTATCAGGGTTGGCATGATTAAAACAAGTTGTTTTAAAACACGAGTTTAAAACAGTGTTTAAAACAGTTTGAAATAAAACTATGTTTTATATTAAGAAAAAATCAGGTTTTAAAATTACCTTTAATTGCAAATGAATGTGTATAAATACCACAGACAGGCTGTGGTATTTATACACTGCATAGGTAACTCCCCGCCAGTAAAGTCCCGCAGGGAAAGTCCCTATGTCGGCCGTCGAAAGAAAGAAATTCACATTAGTGGGTACGGTACCTATTCCCCGCTCTCTCTCTAGTTCTCTACCTACCTACAACACTACATACAAGGTGTATGTAAAGTGTTTTGTATTGATTAATAATAATAATAATTTTTAATTATTAGGTTAGAGGTACTGAGATATGCAACAAAAGTAAATATTTATCGTTTTGTTAATTTTTACTAATGTGAATTAGGAAATAGTTTAGAAATGGATTATTTTATTATTCGCTATAATTGATTTGAAATTGATAAGCAAAAAAAACAAAAAAAAAACACTTGTTTTAAACATTTTGAACTGTTTGTTTTATAAAATATAAAAAAAACTGTTTTTTTCCAACCCTGATTATTATGAATAACAGCCTGTTAGGTGGTGGTCAGTAGTCAGGTCACTCACTAGATACCTACTTTCATACTTTTTGCCTTAGAAATCTAAATCATTACTAACAAGGCACTAGGTAGGTATTTTGATTTTATTCATTAAATAACAGAAATATAGAAAAGTTGAGTGCAAGCCGGGACGCTACGAACGAATGTAGCTAATAATAATGAATTAATAGCCCGACCGTATAAACCAACCAAAAACTTTATTATTTGGTAGAATTTAACTCTGATCACAATTTATAAATATATTTCAAAGTTTACTTACCCTAACACTACCGGGTGATAGGTAGGTAGGTACTTATTTGTTGCAAACTCGTCGGTATATACTGTAAAATGAAATTTATTCACAACAAGATATTATTACATATACCTAGGTAGGTACTAGACAAAGAAATATCACAAAGTGTTATCAGAATACAGAGTGAGTCATCGGCCCACTATTTCGCAGGCGCGCCGGTCACGTACGCACTGCTAAACTAAACTCAATCAACTGTGAGTGAATTCAGTGATTCAGTCAGAATTCAACTTGTTTCCATCTACGCAGTACGCGGTCTATATGGGCTGTGCTTCGCCCACAGCTCGCTGAATTTTATGTTCATTCATTCATTCCATAGATACAATGATAATGAATTTATGATAATTAAAATTAATTAATTGATGTTGACACTTCTTTTTGTTATTTATAAAATTGTATTGTTTAAAATTGATAGTTATTATTATGTTTTAATGTTATTATGAATTTATTTTGTTATTTATTATATTAAGTACATTAATTTACATAATATTAAGTATGAATGTACACTCCAAGATCTGTATTTATGTTGTCAATAAAGAATCTGAATCGAACTAATCTATTGTACCTAGCTTTGTATTTACATGAAGTGTAGTGAAGTATGCTATAGCTCTAAACGTTTAGGCGTATCCAACTCGATTATTGTGACGACCTCTGTGGCGCAGTCTGCCACGCAAATGGTTGCGGGTTCGATTTCCTCGGGGCAAATGTTATGTTCTGGGTGTTTTCTATGTCCAATAAATAAAGATAGATATGGAATGAATAACCTCAGTTATCTTTTGGGCACCTACTCGTCATAATACAAGCTCTACTATACATGCCGCTAGATTCATAGAAATGTACCATCGGTAGTCGATCTACCCTTGGTGAAGCCAAATTGATTAAAATGGTTATTAAAACTGAAGTCATTTAAAACGGGATATTTACCATGATTTGATTTTTGAGTCAAATCATCATTTTTGAAATCAAATCATGGTATATATCCCGTTATAAATGACTTTAGTGCCAAATTGATTGTTAAATGTTTGTGAGAAGTTCGAGATACACAAGATTCGGAGATGGATAGATAGTTCTAAGAACTTATGTCTAAAGGAGTAAGTGTTGGGGAAAATGGTACATAACAGCATGTAAAACCCAAGTTATTTTAAAAACTTGTTAATTCGGTTCTTATATTTTCAAAACCGGTAACCAGTTTTTTCGATTATCCTACAAGAGTATTAGGAGGAAATAAAACAATAAAACTCGAATCAAAATGTACTTATATTTAGCCAGAGTAGTGCCCTTGCCCACCACGATTAAATTGAATCATGATTTAAAAGTAAATTTAACATTATCTATCTTCTTTCTGACATTATTTCATTATATTTTCTTTGTATATTATTTAATTTCGTACAATATTTTTATTATACTTTGTCAATGCCCATATACAGCAGAATACTTTGACATTTTATCTATGGAATGATGTTTAAATGTAAGTTAAGGAAATGGCTAGTTAATAAAACTCACTACAATTTAAATGAGTTTTTTGATAATTAGATTATGCCTAGATTAATATAGGTTAAGATAACTATGATGCTTATATGAGTAAAATAATATTTTGGTATAACTTTGAACCTATGTTAATATTATTTTAAAATAATATTGTATGTCCGAATAGGATTAAATTGTTGATACTATGTTTTAATTATAAGACCTTCATGTAACTATGATTCACACAATTTTACAATAAATTTATTCTTATTCTTATTCTAATTTATTCTCTGTTTTATTGTGACATATTATTATAAATCAATTTATTTTAATTTTTTAAGAAGTCATGTCTGTCTGCTGTTCTTTGCACAATGCCCTATGGTGTTTCCTTTGTCAAAAGTTAGAGTGTTATAGAATAAAAATGTAATTTAAATTTTACAATGTATAGTATTTAACGACATGTGTACCTACGCTGGAAATAAATAAACTGATAAAGTGATGGAAATTCGATGTTCTTAATCAGGCAATGTTAGGTCGCTATTGTCTTGCATGGCCTCCGCCCACTCGCCCATGAATTGTGCGAATCCATGCTGGGTTTTACCTTCGGGGTTGTAGTGGTGTTCACATTTCTGTAAGAAAGAAGCGTTTTAAAATGATTTAAAGCAGATTATTATACATCATTTTACGTAGTGGGTCATCATCATTATCAACCTATAATAGTCCAATGCTGGACATAGGTCTCCCCTAATGAGCGCCATAGCGCCCTGTCTTCAGCTTGTCGCATCCAGCATCTGCAGTCTTTCGCAAGTCGTCATCCCACCTGGCCGGAGGGCGCCCTACACTACGTTTGCCGAGTCGCGGTCTCCACTCAAGACCATGTTTACCCCAGCGGTTGTCGGTTCTTCGCTATATATGGCCGACCCACTGCCACTTCAGCTTGCTAATTCTTAGCTATGTCGATAACTTTGGTTCTCTTTCGGATGATTTCGTTACGAGTCCTATCCTTCAGAGAGACCCCGAGCATAGCTCTAGTATTATACGTAACGTAGTGGTACTTGTACTTTATATTCAAATGGTTTTGCAGTACAACTATGAAGTGTGTTTTTTTCCTGGGAAGAAGAATGCAGGTAGTACCCATAATAACGACGTTATTCAAAATAATTACCTTATCCAGTAATTTAATGCACGGATCGCCACCGTAAGAGTCCCTGCTACGACGTTTCCTGTAGAAGGCATCATGAGCTACGTCGAGGGCCTGCACGTGGTAGCCCTTAGCGGTATCCCAAGAGGCAGTGAAGTAACCGAAGTAATCAGTCAATTTAACGAATTTATCCTTGTAAACGTCAAAGGCTGCTTTTATGGCATTTTCGTTTGCGGATTTGTTAATATCAATAAGGGTGTCGTAGTAACTCTTGATCAGCTAAAAAAGATAAGTCTCATATTTTGAATCTAGCCCTGAATTTGATTCTGGCTCCGAGTCTGATAAGATTACATAATAGATACCTATACCATTTATTTTCCACTACATGTAGTTACACACAATATAAATTAACAATAATAATGGAATTTTGAATTCATATTTGGACTCGGGCTCTGAAGCCTGATTTATATTTTGACTCTAGTTCTGAATCTGAGTTTAAATTTGATTATGTTTTGGATTCATAAATTTAATCTGGTGAAGAATCTGATTCTACATGGGATTTTGAGTCTGATACATATTTGGATTCTGTTTTAGAATCTGATTCTGACTTTGAAGAAATAATGTACCTACTGGAAAAAGTTCCAAGAATAAAGTAATTCATAATTACCTCTATATATAGACCGTAAATCAATTAGAAACGTAAGGTAGGGTATTTTTTGAAACTAGACCTATTATGCAACCTTAAATATTGTCGAGAACATGTATGTAGTTATTACAGAATCACACAGACATTTTGCAGTATTCTTTCGTCCGGGATGCCAAAATTGAATCCCTGGTCGGCTGGTCGGCCAGGGCAATAAATCCCGAGCGCTCTTGCTATCCCCTGCCTGTGTAGATCGCTCTGTGCTTTTGCTGCGTTCTGACTGGCATTGTTTTCCTTTAAAGTCGGATAATTTTCTTGGATTTTCTGTAAATACGTGGATAGTGTTAACAGTTACAAAGAATAATTAGCAGTAAGTAAATCTAAGTTTTCATATGTCATTAAATTATTCCCTCTACAAACGCATTTGAATAGATAAAAAGCAGGTGAGTATTATATGTATTGTATATCATGCATGCATGATAATGCTGCTTATGAACCATAGATTTAAGAGAGGAATTCTACAACGAACTACAAAAAAATCACCTGTCTCAATTGTTCCTTGAAGGTATCTTGATAGTACTGGTTTGGGCGATTCCGCCGCTGCTCGAACTGTTCTAGGGCTCTTGCCAGCCTCGCCTCATGCTGGGCCTCAAATGCGGCATCATCGAGCCTGTTATTCTGGTTACATAGGCCCAACATGAACGATTGGTATTCGTTCAGCATCTCGTCAATGAACGCATTGTTGTGGAACTTATTTAAATCTAAATTGGATCTGTATCTTGCTTCACAATCCTGTGAAAATGTTATCCTGTCATATGTTTATTTCTATATCAATCCTTAATTTAGTAACGTGTGATATAGGTACATGTTATATTTTGTTATACTTTTTCTTAGTTCAATGAACCCCATCTTAATTAACATAAATCCCTGGTCTTGAAAGTACAGAGTACCTATGTAGTATTTCATAAGACTTAAGAAAGAAAGCAAATACATTTATTTGATACCATAAATAACACATAACACGACACATTACATAGTAAGAAAATATAAAAACAAGAAAAAATTACATGGAAATAGATAAGACATACAGATAAGAACAAATACGTGTTATTTATGGGGCCAAAAAGGGCCCTGTCTCAGCATTATGCCGCTACAAGCCTAAGTTAGTAGCGGCGCTGATTTTTAGACAGGTCCTGGTGTGGTGGCACAAAGCTTGATTACAAATAACCCTTAAATCTATCTAAAAATCTAAGCCTTAAATCTAAATAACACATCTCAACTCACAGAAATTAGCTGCTGCCTGTCCGGATCGACCTGATCGTTGGCAAGCCTCTTCCTGCTTACATCAAAAGATCGTGTAGCAGCCGCGAGAGCTTCCTCGTGAGCCTTCTCCAAGTCACGAACGTGTACGCAGAGGCGTTGATTATTCCTCAGCCTATCGATAACCACGTCATAAGCCGCTGTAGCGTTGTTGACAGCTGTTACAGTCTTGCCATTATTTGCTGTCTTTAAGTTCTCTAAGCGGTTCGTTAGATTCTGAAAGTATCAGAAGGTAGTAATTCCTATCAAATGTTTGTCTCGTTTCAAATCTTTGATAAATTCAAGTTTACTTATTTTTTTACTGAAAGTCTTACAGTTGTCAGTTCCCTTTTTTTATTGTCAATAGCGACCTGATACCCAAGCAAGCGCTTGCTCTCGAAAGAAGCCAGAACCTCGTTCAGCATATGCGTGTGTAGTTGTATGAGCACTGTTTTTGGCATGCTTAGAGCAGTCTCCTGGCTCACTCTTCTTTCAAATAGGTCAAGCGCAGCTTTCATCGCCATCTCAAGACTGGCTTCTGATTGTGCCTGTTAAATCAAAATAGACTCGTATTAACGAAACAACAAGATAGGTATTTAAAAGGGTTTAATCAAAATCGAATTAGAGAATCTACGGTATTTCTTCCGTAATTCAAGAAAGGCACTCAGTTCATTTTGAGTATTGTTTAACTATTGATCACCTCATAAATAGTCCTCGGCTCGGGCAGGTCGTCGCTGTTGAAGCTATCCACATAGGTCCTGATCAGCCCAAAGAGAACTTCCGCCGTCACTGGCTGGTCGCCCAACAACTTGATGCGAACGTTTTCTGGACTGAAGATGGAATGCGTCAGCGTCACTAGCTCTCTTATGAAATCTGGTTCCAGTTCTGTGAAACAAATTTAAGACTTATTGAGAGGTAATCGAGTCACGGAACATTAATTTATTGAATTTTTCTCTCAGTGAAAACAATACGGTTAGGGAGATTTTAAAACGAAACATATTATACTACACTACGAAACCTCTGTTGTAATCATCATTTATCGTATAATCTTTGCAGTAATCAAATTCCGATGGTATATGGTTGAACTGATCCTAACCAAGATAGAATACCTCCAGGGTTGGTCTTAAAGGTGTCTGTGGAGACGTTTCTCCCTGGATGAGGCATCAAGAAGCAGCTGATCACTTCGAAGCTGGAAGTGATACTCTCTCGAATCCTGTTTGCTTGTTCAGGCTGTGATTCTATAACCTGAAACCACAACAAGATTTGTATTGTCTTATATGATAATTGTGTAAAGATGACATTGAATGTTTCTTAAGGCTTCGTGGATGTTCATGTTCGCGAGTGTACGGTTATACCAGTCGAATATCTTCGAACTTTGGCATGACTGGAGCTTTGTACTCTTATGGCGAGTATCATCTGAAATCTAGAATCACCTGTAACTTGATCCTCTTGTATCTGTCCCCTCCATCATTGCCATCCCCGTAAGGGAGCTCCCAGCTGTTTTCCCAATCACGTATGAGAAACTTCAACTCTTGTAATGCTTCTCCAGCGTTTCCTTTCATGAATGTGCCATATTTTATGAACGCCTAGAAACAACTTTAAGTTCAAACACACACATATACAATTTTTTTAGGTAGGTTGGTAGCTTAGCTACTAAGCTCCGGAAATAGCTAGCTTAGTTAAGATTAAAGATTACTCACTTCAAGGTTTATCAGATCACAGTCATTGATGTGGTACTTGAGGTTATAAATCTGCAAGGAGGACACTAGAGTTGACAACGCGAAGATTGTGGTGGAGTCGCGTAACGTACTCTGACTGTCGAATGTGCCTTGAGTGTCCATCAGCAGCACCGCCACCTGCAAAGTTATTTATTGTTAACAGCCTCCATATTGACGACCTCTGTGGCGCGGTGGGCGAAGGTCCGCCTGCGACGCAGGAGGTTGCGGGTTCGATTCTAGCCTCAGGACAATTGTGTGTACGATATGCAGACATTTCCTTTCATGTTCCTGGTGTTCTGGTAGTTTTCTATGTATAATAAAATATCTATAATGCATTCAAAGTCAAAGTCAAAAATCATTTATTCTTTAGGGTTACAAAACAAGCACTTAGACAAGTCATATTTTATACATTAAATTATTATCAAATATATTGTATTAAGTATATCAGTCATCTAGACCCATAACACAGCTGCTAAGCTTGGGGCTAGATTATGCTGTGTGAATTTTCCAGCATTATTTATCTATTTATTATACACACAGCGTGCCGCTACTACTATGTATCAAACTGAGTGTTTGAATGGTATACGAACACGTGTCCCATCGTTCTTCTTTATGAAGAAGGGCTCGGGCCAGAGCTGGATGCCGGTGGTTTTCCGCTCGATGCCCGGCGCCCAGTCGAAGCCGGTCAGCGGCTGGCCGGCCGCGCCCACCCAGCTGCCGTCCGCGCGACTGGACGGCTGGAAACAATAGAAATACATAAAACCAACAAAAATACAGTAAACGTCTAGTCACTAATGGGCAAAGATCACCACAGATGGGTGCTCCCTTTACTGCAGGACCTACAAAGAATGAAAAAGTAAAGAAGATAGATGGCTTGAAGCTTTTGACACATCAGTAACATAGTAACTCACCTCGGCTGTCAGATATCTGATAAAATAGTTGAGCAGGAAGGATTTGCCCCCCCTGAAAGCCCCGGCCACGCTGACCAGCGCCACTGGGAGCCCTCTCAGTTCCTCTCGCAGCAGGATGCTCCTCAGGCCTGCCTCCTGCAGCCGGTACATGTTCCTCCTCGTGCGGGTGTTCCGAAAGTGCTCCACATCGTCCACCAGGTCGACGACGTGATATCCGCCTGCTGGTGCCATCTCTGGCTTCTACCTGGCATTATGCAAACACAAATGGCTATTTTAGTGCTGTGTAGTTCGGAAATCAAGTATTAAAAGGAACTAGGTACTTACTTAGTTCCCACATTTACAATTAGTGTAATTGGTGATTGTGCCGTTCTAATTAATTAATTAAATAATAAATAAGTAAGAATTTATAATATTATTACGAATAAATAAATTAAATTGTAATCAATTTCAATCAAAGCTATATTTTAATCAAAATACGCATAGGTACTTGTTTGTTTTAGTTATAAAAATAATTATTCAGCAGGTACCTATACATTTTACGAGAAACTTATTGCTTGACTGATTTAAATAGGCGCTAAGCTAAATTCGCATCTGGAATTCTGGACCGTGGCCGCTCTGTACCTACCGACCTATGTGAAAGGGGTTCGAACATTTTTGTATGGAGCCTGGCATACCTACTCGTCCGCCATTTTGAAAAACACGTGATTCGGCGGCCAGTGATGAAACGCATGTCAATCGACAGAGTAAATGATTACAAACAAAAAGTGTTCTATGATCAAATCTCATAAGTGATACGGTTTCTGAGATATTTGAGTCAGAAAAAAAGAAAAAAAGTTATACGATTCGTACTATCATAAACACCGTATAAAATGAGGAGTCAAAAAATTCGTCCGTGCTTTAGACAAGAAACCGACTCCCTCCACCCGGCTCGGTGCACCGGAAGACTCCTCTCCCCGTACCGCACCCCGCCAGCCGCCATTTTGTTTGACGTTTATCTATCATTCGGCTTCTAATCTCTGGTCTGAGTGCACGAATATTTCTTTTCCTCACGAGCAGTTATTTTGTTACGTTGTGTTTGTTACGTTGTGTTTCTTGTTAAGTTTTTGTTTTTTGTATTTACGTTACCATGTCAAGTAATACCACCGGTCCACCAGGATCACAGTGTTTGTTTTGTGAACGCAGTACAGCCCCCCGTATGGGAGGACGCCGCTCTAGGCCGCAGCTACGAAGCTATGAGCTGACCGAGGAATATCTGACTGATAATCCACATGTGCAAGCTTATTCCTACCATCAACTCGGCGCACGGGAGGTTAGTAAAAATATTTTTTACCTAATAAATATATGTATGTATTGGACATGAAAAATACGATTCATGTCCTTTGTGTTAATTATAGTCTTATGATAATTAACCCATAGGACTGGCCGGTATTATAGAGAGCTTCCAACAACTGTGCTTAGACAAATAATACTTATTTACGATTACAAAATAAAATACGTAAGCCTCTACGTGTAAATAAGTAAGTCTTTCGTTCGTTTGTTACATAAGTTATAGCTAGGTACTGATATTTAATCAAAAATGTTTTTATTTGTATGTACCTATAATAGAAGAACTTACAACGCGAACGTAGTGAGGTTATTTTATCATTTATTTTTTAATACCACTGTAATAGCTTTGTTTTATTTTGATTAAACAGAAAATGGGTTTTAACTTTGGTAGCCACCAAACGCAATAAACCATTTTCTGCTAATACTAAACGAAACAAAACTGAAATTACAGAGGTATCGAAAAGAAGTTTATACCTACTGGGTATTATCCATTGGCGTCGAGAACTTTTGGTAATTCTTTTAGATAACGATAACATAAGAAAAAAAACAAAAGTGGCGCTAGTGCTGCATTACTTTGCGCTGAAGGTAACTGTTAGTATGATCGATATAGACGTGATCTAATTTGGCTGTGATAACGCAACATTATTATGATTACAAAATTGAATTATTTTTATTCCCATTACTCTTTGGGTAGATCCGTGAGTCAGGCAGATCATCCCATGAGCCATTAAAACTCAGATTTTATTTATTGTTCCAGATAACATCATCTGACCGGATTTGTCGTCCATGTGTTCAGCGTGCTAACCGCTATTATACAAGGGAACAACAGAACTTAGCCCGTATAGCAGATGCTGTAAGCTCCGTGCACGAACCGTCTTCAGGTGAATCGGCCGAAGGGCCAATGAGCGATCCTTTAAGAGACGTATCTCCGCCCATTCCGCAAGGGATGCCTGATGAAGTTCCAATAAGAGCTCCCAATGAAATTCTAATGCAAGTTTCCGACGAAGACCTGGAAGAAGACGTTCCGCAAGTCGAACATCAAGGTGCCGCAAACCCTTATAGTTTGAGAATTTTAGTCCCTGGATTTTCAAGAGCTTCGTATACCTCGTCATATTGCGTTGTAGCACAATGTAATGTTCGCGATGGTTTACATAGAATAAACATAGCAATTAGATCAGATGTTTTGCGTAAACAGAATATTTATATTCCTGCTGCAGTACGAGTCTGCAATGAACACTTACATTCAAATGATATCTGGCGGGATTTTGAAGATTATACCCGTTCGAAACATGAGACTTTTAACTCTGTGCAAGTAGCCGATATGTTAAAACTATTACAAAGGCCAATTGAATATTTAGATTTTGAAAAAGTCGACACTATAGACGAGGCGACATTTCAATATTATATAGGATTCAGTAAAACTGTTTTTTTGAGTATTTTAGATAATACTCCATCATTGCAACAACTTAAACAACCCAAAAGGGCTTTAGCAATGGTGCTAAGCAAACTGCACACAGGCGACTCTAACGACAGGTTGTCTTCTTTATTTCGGCTAAGCCCCGTACACTTTGGTCGTGTAATGAAAAAGGTGCGAACTCATTTATTGAATGAATTTGTTCCACTGCATCTGGGTCTTTCGCGTAATAGAGAAACTGAAGAATATCGTGAAGAATTACGTCAAAGAATTTTGTCTATACCGAATTTTTTATATGGAAGTCCTGAACAACCAAACCGCGTCATTTCTATTTGCGACGGAACTTATATATACGTTCAAAAAAGTTCTAATTATTTGTTTCAAAAAAAAACGTATAGCCTTCATAAATATCGGAATTTGTTGAAGATGTTTTTGATTGTGGCACCAGATGGATACGTCATAGAAGCATTTGGTCCTTATGGGGCCGATAAATCTGACGCAATTATTATGGGAGAATTAATTGAAAATGAAGAATTTCGGAGAGTTTTCCAGCCCGGAGACGTATTTATTCTTGATCGCGGTTTTCGGGACGTTATTGGAGCACTGGAAGCGTCAGGATATCGTGCTTTTATGCCCAAAACGAAAAGTAGACACGAGAGGCAACTGACTACCCAAGATGCCAATGAATCACGCAAAGTGACAATATGCCGGTGGGTAGTCGAGACGGTTAATGGGCACATTAAAAATCAGTTTCGCCAATTAAGAAATCAATATCCAAATGTAGCTGCAAGAAAAATGTACGAAGAGTTTCGCATTGCATGCGCTTTACTCAATGCTTTTGGTGCTCGAAACAACGATCACAACTTAGTGAACGAAATTATGAACCAAATTAATTTAAAACAGAACGCCCCCAACACCTTAAGCGAAATAGTGATACAAAATAATTTAAATCACCACAGGTTGGATTTCCAAACAATGGAAGCAAATGTCGGGCTAGAAGATTTCCCTGTCTTAACTAAAGACGATCTTATAATAATGGCGTTAGGGACTTATCAAATCGCTCAAGCCAGGAGTTATTATGGCGAGCATATAAAAACTAATGGTGCATATGTAGTGCAAGTATGTCGAGGAAATGATGCCAATCTGTTTCCAGATGATTCGTGGCTATTACGTGCCAAAATACAATCGCGTCATTCGGGAAACCGTATCTATTTTGTGTATATTTTAATAAATAACCTCATGGAGGGCAGAGAAAAAGTCGCGGGATGGTATTGCTCGTGCGTAGTGGGGAAAAGAACCCTGGACTGTTGTTCCCATATTATGTGTGTAATATGGTTCATGGCATGGGCTCGACACCAGGAAACACTGCCTTCGTCACCAGCGGCATTTTTGGATTCAATAATTGTCAGACATGATGTAGAGAATGAAGCGAATGACGAATTTTAAAACAAAAAAAGCCGCTGGTGGCAAACCAATCGTTGTAGATACCGATTTCAATTATGTATGTACATAACTACTGCTATAATAATAAAAATGTGTTCAATAAAAAGGTTGGATTTTATTTCCCATACCCTTACCTACCTATTAAATAAACATCATGTTAGAACATAGCTCAGGAACAGATTTTTTCTATAGTTTTTAGACCCTAATATCTCAGAAACCGTATCACTTAGGAGATTTGATCATAGAACACTTTTTGTTTGTAATCATTTACTCTGTCGATTGACATGCGTTTCATCACTGGCCGCCGAATCACGTTTTTTTTAAAATGGCGGACGAGTAGGTATGCCAACGATGTTCGATGCTCTTTTCGCCCGAATAACATTTTTAGAATAAAGATTAACCTCAGACGTTGAAGAATTATAGTAACCAGATGTTTTAATAATAGGTACACAGACAAAGTCATAAAAACAAACATGTTCGAATGTTCGAGTGTTTTTATTCGACAAAACGTTAGGCCACACCCCTAATGTATATTTTCTACACAGATGACAGAGATAACTTTGTAACCTGTGGTTTATCAATGTTTTGATAAAAAAACTCGCAGCGAACAGGGTTGTAAGGATTTCAAAAACCTATATACCTAGGTAGGTAGTAAAATGGTATTAAGTCAGTTACCTACTTACCTCGAATATGGAGATGTTTTTTATTTTGTCGAATAATCAACGAATGAACTTCAGAACTTTATCAAACTACCAAGTGATTCATCAACTCTGTAAGTCTGTAGACGCGTCGCACACGACGCGCCGTCGTCTTCGGTCACGGCCGCACTGTTCGGTCGGTTCGGTCGGTGTTTGACGGAACTGAACGAACTGAAATATCTAGTGTTGCCAACTATACCATCATCAATGAAGCTAGATTTTCTGCAGAAATATGCCAGATAGCAATTTATTACTCTAGAGCAAGGCCGCCCAATAGATTTTCCAGGTGGGCAAGTTTTGTGACCAGCCGGTGGCTAAGTCTCTTACGGAGCTTAGCCAGCATTATGCTGAGTTAGATCATTTCTGTAACAACTATCTACATGTACTCGTACCTATTCTATAAGTGTATCCTTTGTTAATTTAAGTTGTTGTGATTATAAATACATGTCTTTCTATTCTATTCAATTTTTTGTTTGTGGTTACGCCGAGCCACGGCGAAGACGTCGATGGGCGGGGTAGTAATGACGTGTTACTACTCCGCCTATCGACGTCTTCGCCGGACTGGGTTACATTTTAACAATTAAGTGTGTGTGAAGAGGTTTTCCCTGATAGTCTGATCGGTAGATCTGTCGGTACTTGTTGTTAAATCCGATGTTATAATTAGGTACAATCAATTTTTGCTAAATTAATCGCGCAATGTCGGAAAATCTTCACTAGAAACTTATTCCCAAAAATTTGAAAACTCTGTTAGCTGCTCTGAAGATAAATTCAATTCAATTCAATTCAATTTACATATTTAATTCAGCTTCACAAAATACATGTTACAGCCATAGAGAGTTAACAGTAAAGAGTAAAAAATAAAGGCAGTGTGATTTTGAAGATGTCACTTCAAGCTGAATATTTAAGCGTCTGAAAACAGATTTCAAATGGATAAACAGCAGCACATTTTTCTCGTGAGATTCAAAATCCTGGAATCTGTTTTCAAAAAACTCTTAAACATTTTATACTTTGAGTTCATTCTTTTTAAAATCTGTAGGTCTGTCACTGGATGCCGGCTGACCAAATTTTCAATTTTTAAATATCTTTATAAATAAACATAACGAAATATAATAGTAAAACATATCCAGTGTACATTTTCCTAGATAATATTAACTTAAATTTACAATCGTTTATAAGCGATGCGCTTTTTCAAACTTTTATACTAGGGAGTTAAGAATTACGTATACATACTTTTGGTTATTGAACCATTTAAAAAAAACATTTTATCTTTATTATGACTACGTATGGCAAGCTTTAGTTGAGCATTACATATAAACCGGCCGAATTGCCGGTGGGCACATTCAAATGCCTTGGGGGACCACTTTGTGGCCCGCCAAGGCATTTGAATATAATATTGAGAAATACTGCCTGGATTTGGGCGGTGTTGCCCTAGAGTCTTTTTACCTAAAAAGTGGCGAAATTATTCGGAAAAGCCCCTTGATTGGGTGATTTCCGAGTCCCGCACTCCGCCACCATGAATCTGTACAAAATGCCGGCTCCACCTCCACACCATCACTTCAAACACAACAAAGTGTAAATATTTTATCTGAATAAAAGGTTTAAAATGAAATACATGAATATGTACTTACTATACAAATAGTATCTACCTACGTACTTTGTCACTTTAATCATACCTAGCTCTTTATTTACTTCAAGTGCATATTATGATAGCTTATTGTGTAGGTACTTGATGATACCCTATGCCCATACCCAGCAGGGAAAGATAAGACGTTTTCTTTGAATCAAGTGTATGTGCAGTTTTGCACGTAGGCCAAACGAGTGCCTAATACTAGCACTTCTAACAAAGTTGTAAACTACACAAATATACCTAATGGATAATGTGAAGTTGATACAGAAGTTTAAATAGTGATATAAGGTAAGGTCAATGTGGGCAAGTCCGGCATAGTTTTCTATAATTTAATTTCAATTGAACTTTATGAATCGCGATACGTTTTCTAAAGTAACTTGAGTAGTATATTCATCTATCTTTAATGGCCTATGAAAAAAGTTAAATCTTATGAACTATTATTATAAAAAATAAAAACTCGGCATGTAGACGGACTCCCCAAGCAGTTTAAGGTAAGTCCGTCTAATAGCAATAAAATCGTAATTTGTAAGCCAATATGTATGAAAACAGTATCCAGCAAGTAGGTTGTGCTGTTGAAATATGTGATTTTTTTTTTCTACATTTTCAAGAAAAATAAAATTATTTCCAATAAAGGCAAGACCGGCATATCTTTGGTGACGGCGTACTTTTAGGGGTTGTAAACATTTTTACGAAGTACCGAAGTATTTTTTTTTGTAAATAAAACACAAATTTAATAACAAGAATCTCTATTTGTAATTTTTTTCGAGATTTTTTCAATCCTAGTAAAGCTTGTACATTTGATGCATGGATCTTGAAATGGCGTGGTAAACTAATATCAGGTCTGTAGTTACAATTATGACAACTTTTTCCAAGTATGAAGTGGGTTATAATATAAGCCAAGGCCACTTTTGTGTATCTAAACTTTCAAAATCAGACCTTTGTAAAAAACGATCAACGTCTATGAAGTCTGGCACGTCTATGAAGACGACAAAACATGACGGTAAAATTTCGGAAAAGACAATAGTTTGGATATGTTCGTGTTTTTAAAAAAACATAATTTGAAAGCGCTTAAAGGATAGTTATATGCAATGCTAGTCCTACTACAAACATTCCAGTGCATATATTTTCAATCACTTTGTAGACAGGCGAATAACATAGGTACTTTGACTACTTAAAACATTATTCAAAAAGTATGAACTACTGAAAAGGTTTACAATATCTGATATTAAGGCAAGACCGGCATATGACGGACTTGCCTTATCCATTGTAGACGGACTTCCCAACTATCACATTTTAAGGTTAGATTTTTTCTATCGTTTATAATTACGAAATTAATGCGTTAATAATGAATCTAACAAGAGAAATCAATTCATAGAACTATAAATGACTTACGCAGACACACGAAAAACTTCTCAGATTTTTCACTTTTATTTATATTTTTCGACGAGACGTCACTCTCCACCTTCGTGTAAAACACGCGACAAAAAATGGCTGTAAAGTTTCTTCCAACATAAAGATATTAGCGATATCTATGATCCGCAGTTCGAACTAGCTCCATGATACTGTTTGACCGACCAAGTAAGAAGGCTCCAGCTATTGAAAAATTGCAGTTATTGCCACTACGGACTTAGGGCCTAAACGGACTTCACCACAGTGACCTTAGGTAAATATTTAAGTACGCGAATTCGTAATGTTGGAAGTTCAACTACCTTAACTATAAGGGTACCCTACTACTACTAGAAGATAATAATTGGTAGACCAGGTGCCGAGATCTACAAAAATAAAAATAACAATTATTGCTTTCTTTCCGAATCCAGCAGCCTTAGACTTTTTTGAAATTGGTTGATATGCTTAGCAAGACAAGGTTTGGCGACATCAATGAAATCGGAGGATAATTAACGACCAACGGCGAACAAATATTATAACAAATAAATTGTTTATTTTAAGCTAAGTCTTAAGCTATAGTTACCGTCTTGGTGTATTTTAATGTTCGTTTTTAGTTTGTATATTTTATAATACTTATTTTAACTTTTATATTTCTTTGTCGCTTTGGTGCTACACTGTAATTAATGACAATGTACCTAAATATAATCACTACATACCTGTAGTATAAAACAAAGTCGCTTCCCGTTGCCTGTCTGTCCCTATGTATGCTTAGATCTTTATAACTACGCAACGGATTTTGATGCTGTTTTTTAAATAGATAGAGTGATTCAGAGTGATTCAAGAGGAAGGTTTATAAACCATTTGACACTTCGATTTCTACGCGGGAGAAGCCGTGGGGCTCAGCTAGTAATAAAACTGCGTATATAATAAACATATTGACTGTACCTACCATGTCAATATATTTTCTACTCTCGTTCTATAGGTACGTTCGAAGTTTCTGAGATATTAAAGAGCGAAAAAATTGACGGACAGAGTGAGACCATAACGGTTTGGTTTCGAACTCGATCTTGAAACTCTAAAAACGTCATGTAAAAATGTATCCATTGTGTGAATGCGCCCTTATAAAATATGTACATACATTCCAATTTCTTTATTTTCAGACAACAAAGGAAGAAACACAAAATTACAAAAAAGAAAATACAATAACAGCGAAGAAAATAAAACTAAATTATCTAAATCTAGAGTATAATTTCATCCGATGGTGTCGTATTGGACAATCATATTTATTAGATATGACTTTCAGGATGCTGTTATTACCCCTCCGATACAGTAGTTCAACTAGTTGTACAAATAATACACCACTGTATCATTAGTCCAACTACAAAAAATACAAGCAAATCCCCTGGGTTGTTCTTCCTAGAATCTTGAATTCTTATAATTATGGATTCGAGAAATTTTGACTGTTTATTACTACCTGTCACTCTACTCATCAGAAGACAGCATGCTGTGCTGTGTGTGTTCTTATCAGTCTCTTCTGCGGCAGCAGGCAATACAAAGATATGATAATGGGTATCATTCCGAGAACGTAGGTACCTACGTTGATAGACTCCCACGATGACTTTAATAAAGGTCAGTCGACCTCATTTTATCCTTATTGGTTCTGAGTAAAAGACGGTCTGGAAATCCATGCAAAAGTAAAAATAGGTTTACCTACTCGTATCTTAAACTACTTAGCTACGAAAAAAGTTTAGTAAAAAAGGTTTAGTATTGAAATAAAGGGCGCTATGGCGCTCTTTAGGGGATGCCTATGTCCAGCAGTGGACTACTACTGGCTGATGATGATGATTGAAATAAATGGCTAATAATTATATAAAAGAATTTAATTGTTTTGTTGGAAGAATTTCGCTTTTTCATGTCGTATGAGAATTCATTTCATCAAATTTGACTAACTTCGCTGCTTGGATTTTTTTCATACGATACAATAAAACGATCCTTACAAGGGATCGAGTCGATTGGCATCAAACAAATGTTTTACCACTTTGATTAATTTAAAGCCCGTATCAGGCTTAAAAAAAATTATGCCATTATTATTTTCTCCAAACAGCAGCTGATGTTTCAAAAGAAACTGCACCTGTATCTCCTCTGGTTATGGGTGCCCCTACTGTCCCAGTTAAAAAAAACACTGTATTTTCAGTAATCTGTGGCAACAGTATAAAATCTATAGGTACCTACATAAGTATTCAGCGAGATGCGTGGATTGGAGTGACATGACATCTCGCTGCGAGTAGTGTCGTCAGTGGGGCTACTACGCTATTTAACACCTAACGTAACGCGCGTTATCAGCGTTATTACGGTAATTTTAGCGTTATTAACATAAATAATAATAATAATAATAATTTATTTCAGACCATAGAAAAGTAATAGATCTTAATTAACTTATTCTACGGTCCATAGTAATATATACCTTAAAACTAGCATACATAAAATATAAAAGGACTAAATTAATAATAACACGCTATTTTTTACACGCGAATAACGCGTGAAAAGGAGTTATTCGCGTTAAAATGCGCTTAACACGCGTTATCCGTGCTAAAATTAGCGTAAAAACGCTGATAACGCGTGAGTTAAAATAGCATGGTAGCAAGGACAAGGAGGCAGGCATTTTTAGCAGTCAGTCAGTCCGACGTCCGTCCAGCCAGTCAGTGCGTGCGTACGTGACTGACGCCCTGACGCGCTGCGCCTGTGAGTGAGCTAGTGTTGGCTGGCCGATGAATCACTCGGTACTTGATACATTTGTGAACATATTTAATATACCTATTTGTAGTCAGAGACGAGTAAAACTTTTGTAGTCTGAATTCACTATTTTACTAATTCGCAACACAAGTGCCGGCTGATTTGAGGTAAGGAAACATTTGATTGAAGTGTTTACTTTTGTTTTCTTTAAGTAACTTTGTCAGATTCAACTTCCAAGTTCTTCCTAGATGGCTCTGTGTCTGGATTGACGCAATTCTGTGTCCGTCTCTTGATAGCATCCAAAACTTTCTTTATGGGTAAACATATTATAGAAATAATATTTACAATAAAGAAAAACATTAACCGTTAATCAACAAAATGTACAACAAAACGACAAACAAAAAACTAAGAAAAAGCATTGCTAAAATAACTAAAAACTTCAACTGAAGCTATTCGCCACCACCGCCGCGCCAGCGCCAACCGGCCGGCCGGCATTTTGCCAACTGTCATGTGTATTCTGTTATCTATGGATTATAACATTTATAACGAAACCCATTGTTCATAAGCGACGTGACGTAAGTACACGGCTGATACAAACACAGGCCGGTTTCTGGAATCCTGAAACATACTGAAATGTTTGCAAATGTTTCAGTTTGCTTAAAAACATACTAACGTTTAGTAGGTACATTTAGTATTTATTATGGGCTTAGCTTAGGGTTTGCATCGTCCCATTACCAAGGTATTAAATTGCTGTGGAATGTCATAGGTTGATGATGATAATGAACATCAACAAAGGCGTTCCACGTAGACAACGCTATTCTCAGTACTTTCCTGTTAGAGCTCCTTGATTGTATACTTTATGACGTCGGCCACGCTCCCGCAGGCTGATCGTATGACTCACGCTCATCAGTGCTGCCCAACCAGGCGGCGGCAGCGGCCCGCGAGACTCCAGGGACTGGCTTTTAAGACCTAAAGCTACACAGCATACAGTGTGTCCCCCACAGCCCAAGTGCAACCCCAAATGGGGGTGGAATTATATAAAAAATTATAGACAAAACAAAAAAATATATTTTTCTAGGTACTTTATTGATAAATTATAATTTCGATTACTAACTAATCACTCTATTTACAAAAATAAAGATTTCTTCCAAAGAAGTGGGTTATTCTATTAAAATAAGCGGCAGTGACGATAAAATAACAAATAAGTCACAAACGAGTAGCTATCGTGACCTTTTAAATTTTTGTATCTAGTTTCACCCCATTTGTATACAGTGTGTTCCTGTATAAAGTGTAACTTATTTTATACAGGAACACACTTTATACTTTCGAGTTGTTCGCACCTTGTTAATTCTCAGTAGGTACTTGCACAGACACAAACAAGTAGCTATGAGTATTGCTTCGCGGTCGGTGATCTCCCGTTTTGGTATATTTTTAGTGTAGAATAGTTTCATAATTTTAATATAATATTAAAATGCATTGTGTTTTTATAGAATTTTGTTTGCCTGGAATTTTTACATATGATCAATTGTTATTAGTTTTTCTTATTGTGTAATTTTATTTATATTTTTTGTGTTAATTTGTTTTAATATTGTTTATTGTTGTATTGTAATTAACTAGTGTAATTGGTTGTAATATAGGTAATCGTGCTAGTTAATAATTAAATAAATAAATAATATTTTATAGTATTTTCTACAGTAAAAAATGTATTTATAACGAGAATTTAAATTTATGAAGTGAAATAATAATATTAGATATTTATGGTAACGAACGGGTGATAAAAAATGGAAATTATATTCAAATTAGTTAGTCCGCGGTCAAAATGTTAGCAGCCGCTGAGCTAAATAAGCAAGTCGAAGGTCGCACGCAAATACGTACGGCCATAAACATAATATACCTACATCGCACACAAACACTCGGATCTGGGTAGCTGGGCCCAGCCGGCCGGTATTGCTGGTATGGTTGACGAGATTTAAATATTTTAATTAGTCCAGATAAGTGCGGCATACCTTCATTCCTTTTAATGGGAAACAAACTCAATTTTCTTTTCACTTATTTATCTTAAAAAAACCGTTTCTCATTAGCATTAAAAGATGCAAATGAAAAGAATCCTTTTTACAAAGTGTATGAAAAAACAACCTCATAAGTAGCTCGCCAAAATCTTTAATTTTTTTTAGCGAAATCCTTTTATGTTTTGTCATTGTTAGGTACTAGACATGGCGCGATCTGGAGGTTTCCACGTCGTCGACCTGGTGGACGATGTGGAGCACTTCCGGAACACCCACACGAGAAGGAACATGTACCGGCTGCAGGAGGCAGGCCTGAGGAGCATCCTGCTGCGAGAGGACCTGAGGGGGCTCCCAGTGGCGCTGGTCAGCGTGGCCGGGGCTTTCAGGGGGGGCAAGTCCTTCCTGCTCAACTATTTCATCAGATATCTGTCTGCCACGGTGAGTAACTATGTTACTGATGTGTCAAAAGCGTCAAGCCAGCTATCATCTTTACTTTTTCATTCTTTCTAGGTCCTACAGTAAAGGGAGCACCCATTTGTGGTGATCTTTGCCAATTAGTGATAGACAGATGTTTACTGTATTTTTGTTGTTAATATGTACCTCTATTGTTTCCAGCCGTCCAGCCGCGCGGACGGGAGCTGGGTGGGCGCGGCCGGCCAGCCGCTGACCGGCTTCGACTGGGCGCCGGGCATCGCGCGAAACACCACCGGCATCCAGCTCTGGCCGGACCCCTTCTTCATACAGAAGAACGATGGGACACGAGTTCGTATACCATTCAAACACTTCGTGTAACTGAGACAACATTATTTAGTTAATGAGTTAACAGTAACTGTCTACTGCAGGTGGCGGTACTGCTGATGGACACACAAGGCACATTCGACAGTCAGAGTACGATACGAGACTTTTCCACTGTCTTCGCGTTGTCCACTCTCATCTCGTCCTTGCAGATTTATAACCTCAAGTTCCACATCAACGACTGCGATTTGATGAACCTTGAAGTGAGTATACGAGCGAGCCAGTCAACAAAAGGCTTGAAGCTTAGAATAACTAGGCAACTGTAATAATTACTTTAAGGCTTGAAGTATTTGCATTACCTACAGTATTACTGTGTGTGGTCTGTGATAATGATAACAACGTCGTCGCCATGACTAATCAGGTGCTTAGTATTCAACTTTGTACTCTGCATGCTCCGACGGAGAACTCAGCTTGCATGGAAATCTCAAAAATTATGTGGTATTTATAATGAAGGGATTTGTAAAGTTAAATAATTTCATTATTTTCCCGATCGCGTCGGTTTTATGGGTGCGGCTTATAGATAGGCAAGCGACATATTCGCAATATTTATATTTGTGTATAACGAACTGATAACACTTCAGTGTAGATACAGCACCACTGATAACAGAGTTCAGTTCATTTATTCCATTTTGATAAGTCACGTACACTCGGAAAATTCATATACAATATGTAGATAAAATTAAGTAGACACATACATTATGATTCATAAGCAATCGTCAATATTATAAAAAGATTTACATATCGAAAACCTTCTGATTTTTTCACAAACAAATCTTAGAATTAAGTTTCCTTACCTTAGGGGTCATTACTTTGGCCACTGCCTAGAAAAACTCTTACAATATCAGTTTTTTCTATGTTCATAAGTACCCATAAAGTAAACGTAAACAACATCTAATTCTGAGCAAATAGGGCAGAGGGTTTTGGAAAGTTGCCAACCTAAGAGACACATAAGTTATGAACATACAAGTGGTTTCCTCTCACTTCTTCCACTGGTGGACAAAAAATTGAAGTGAATAGTATAAAATATGACTTGTCTAAGTGCTTATTTGTAAGCCTAAAGTAATAAACTTTCATTTCATTCCTAACCATTGGTAATTTTGAATGATTTATCCTAATTCTAGGCGTTTACAAAATACGGCACATTCATGAAAGAAAACACCGGAGAAGCATTCCAAGAGTTGAAGTTCCTCATACGTGACTGGGAGAACAACTGGGAGCTGCCTTACGGAGACGTAGGGGGAGCCCAGTACAAGGCAATTAAGTTACAGGTGATTTATTGTTATTTAAACATTTAGGCTATGGCCAGTACAGTATAAAATAATATTATAATATTCATTGAGCGCAGACAACACGTAAAAACAGTGTCGAGATGAAGGCCAAGAGGAGGATCCAGCTGGGCTGGGCAGAGTTTAGAAAACTTAGCCGAGACTTCTCGTCATCCATGCTTATTCTAGATTCTAGTCCTAACCATTACGACCCGTGGAAATCTATGTGTCAATTGGTTAAAATAATAAAAGTCCTAAGTTTGTCTCCTGGTTCTAAGTTCACAACAATTTTCAGCCAAATCGGTTCAGCCGTTCTTGAGTTATAAATGGTGTAATTAACACGACTTTCTTTCATATACATACTAGCTGCGCCCCGCGGCTTCGCCCCCGTGGAAATCGATTTGTCAAATGGTTTTTTTTATATCCTATGTTAGACTCCTGGTTCTAACCTACCTCCTCACCAATTTTCAGTCAAATCGGTTCAGCCGTTCTCGAGTTATAAGTGTTGTAACAAACACGACTTTCTTTTATATATATAGATGTATATAATGTATGCTATATAACTATGGTTGGTTACGCTTGTTTTGATTGTTTACAAATTAATGTAAATAATTATACCGCTGTTTTGGTTTGATGGTATTTCAACCTATTAGGAATGTCTTATTTTAATAACCTATCTTGGTGATCTATCCGTCAAAGGTCGGTATAGATTGCACCGACACGCCCCATGCAGGGGACCGCAAGAAAGCCGCCATCTTCAAAGTCATCGTCATCGTCCAAAGTTACTAGGGCTGGGCAAACGCTTAGAATACAGGATGTATTCCTTTACTCTCCAATGGTTTCAGATCTTAGAATCTCAGCCTGAACAAGCAAACAAGATTCGAGAGAGTATCACTTCTAGCTTCGAAGTTATCAGCTGTTTTCTGATGCCACACCCGGGAAGACAGGTCCCAACTCCCACCTGGAGGGACAACCCCGAAGGTAAAGAACTATTATTTGAAAGTAAAAAAAAACTTTTATCTTCTTGCTTTGTATAAATCTTTGTTGTAACTTCATAGATACATTGTAGGTACCTACCTTTTTAGTAAACTAGATCTCAATAATTTCATTTGCTTACGAGACTCTATTCATACTCACAGCATTGCTTTGTAATTTTCTTCAGTCCGAAATACAAAATTGAGGCTTGTCTACTTTGTTTCAGAACTCGACCCTGATTTCCGGAGAGAGCTGGTAAAGCTGACGCATTCCATCTTCAGTCCAGAAAACGTTCGAATCAAGTTGTTGGGCGGCCAGCCGGTGACGGCGGAAGTTCTCTTTGGGCTGATCAGGACCTATGTGGATAGCTTTAACAGCGACGACCTGCCCGAGCCGAGGACTATTTATGAGGTGATTCACAACTGAACAAATATAAAAAAAAATGTTGCACGATCGAAATTAAATGTTGATGCGAGTCATTCACAAAGAATTATAATACCGCCAATCGTATCGAGTTTTTTTTAAGTTTTTATTTTACATTGTCATTTTATACTTAGTGTGCAATAAAGAATTATCTATCTATCTATCTATAATGTGGTTAAATGTGTAGTTTCTCGAATTCAGTTTTGTATAAGTTCTTATAGGTCCTTGAATGGATCTGTAAGATCTAGTTCTAAAACTATTATTTGATTGAATGTCTGTGACTATGATTGAAACTTCCTTTTAATTGTTTTTTTTTGATAGAAAGAAGAACATTTTTAATATTTTATACTATAATGTATGAGATATTTAATTTATTAGTTGGTTACCTTAGGCTTTTTTCTTTATATCATAATGTTTATTATGTTTGTGCGGTTAAATACACGCATTAAATGTGCATTTAATGATAGCTATGCAATATGGAATAGTTCTAATAAATACAATAACATTTTAAAATTTCAGACGCAATCCGAAGCCTGTCTCCGGATGGCGATGGACGCAGCGCTCGATCTATTCGAGAGCAATGCGAGCCTGGAAACAGCTCTGAGCATGCCGGAAGCAGTGCTCATAGACCTGCACGAGCATCTGCTGAACGAGGCTCTGGCTTCCTTTGACAGCAGGCGATTATATGGCGAACAACACGCCATTGACAATCAGAGAGAAGAACTCAGAACGGTAAGACAATGTTTAGAGTGAACAAGCAAACTATTGGTATTCGCCGCCAATTTTATTTAATGTCCAACGTAGATAAAGCGATTAACGAATAGGTGTTAACACCTCATTTTATTTTCAGAATCTATTCAACCGCTTAGAGAACATGAGGACAACAAACAACGCCAGGACCGTAACAGCTATCAGCAACGCTACTGCGGCTTACGACGCTGTTATAGAGAGTCTGAGGAACAACCAGCGCCTGTGCGTTCACGATCGCGACTTGCAGAACGCTCACGTTGATGCTCTCGCGGCCGCCACACAGGCTTTTGATGGAAGCAGAAGGAGGCTTTCCAATGATCAGGCAGACCCCGACAGGCAGCGGCTGCTTGCTGTAAGTTACACATATTAAAACATGTTTATTACATCATGTTTATTAACACAAAAGTCACTTATAAAAGGATTATTTACAATGATTGGATTTTTGAGTTTTCCAATATTTTGGCTCAGTTTCATGCGCCATGATCACGGAATAACTGAGAGACTGAGTAAGTTTACACAGTTCACATCATGGTAGATATCTCGTTATAAGTGACTTTTTCGAGTTGCACATATTGTAATAAAGAACTGACGAATATCTGCTTTGCTTCTTAAGACTGTCATCTTATACCTAGCATTCATTTTATTTTATTTTATTTTTACAATCTTAGGAAAACTTACAGCTAGATAAAGATTAGATACAAGAATATTTAACTTAAGGCCAATCAGAAGTTAGTAGCCAAGCGTTCCATTTTAGACATGGTCAGTGACTTACTTCTTCTTACTTCAAATTCAAGAAAGTCAGCGCTGACCCGAAAAAAAACCTAATGTAAATTGATTTGAAGTCAGTGCAGCGGACGGAAGTCAGTGCTTACTTGGACCTTCGCTGAATTCAAATCTATTTACATTGGGTTTTTTTCGGGTCAGCTCTGACTTGTCTCGCATTCAAAGTCAGTCACTGACCCTGTGTAAATCTGCCTTTATGGATCAATTTCGGAAATGCGAATTATGGGAGCACTAAACTAATTTACGTACAATAAAGAAGTTATGAAAATACGCCGCTTTTACCGTCGAAATTGAAGTAAATAATAATATTTAAATATAATAAAGATTTCTTACAGGATTGTGAAGCAAAATTCGAATCACACAAGCATATTAACGAGTTTAACAACAAGGCGTATGTCGTTGAGGCTCAGAACGAATACCACTCGTTCATGATGGTGTTGTGCACACAAAACCCCAAGCTCTCCGAGGCTGCCTTCGAGGTTCAGCACGCGGCGCGGCTGGCCAGAGCTTTAGAACAGTTTGCGCTGCGACGAAACCGCCCGAGTCAGTATCCTGAGGATAGCTTCAGAGATAAACTGAAAAGAGTGAGTTTTTTGTGATCGTACAATTTATTTCTAGGAAGTAAATTATTAGAATTGAAATTGTACATGAACTCATTTGATATTGACATCATCTACTTAACAGAACACTGTCTGAAAAATGAGCTCATGTTTAAGGTACCGTGGCATACAACCCACTGCAATCCCTTTCATATGGATTTGTAGTGCGCAGGATCTGTTATGTTGCGATCTTTGCGGGAGGCCTGTGCGTAGTGGTGAGCGGCCGTTCATCGACTGGGATGATGATGACCTGAACCGACTGTCAGTGAATATCTGTATAGACTGTATATCAAGATTTGTTAGTGAATCCCATAAAACAAAAAAACTTTTACTGTCTTACTATAAAAATATTTTAAATTTTGAAGATAAAAATGTCCTAACTGTATTATTTATTAGAGATATTAAATAAGTTTAATTTTAAACATTTTACAGGACATCGAAGCAAATTATCAAGTATTGAAGGAAATCAACATCAGTGCAAACGCAAGTCTTCTCCAGCTGGCCCTTATGGAGTACTACCAGGGGTCAGTGACCACGTCAGAGCTGCGGAGCCGCTGCCTGCACCCCCTCGCCCTTAAGGACATCCACCGGCAGGGCATAGCTAGAGCGCTGCAGATCTTCCGCCCTGACCGACCGGCGGACCAGGGATTCGATGATACCGATTCGGACGAAAGAATACTCAAAAATGTTAGTGTAATTCTGTTAATTTGTTTTATGACAGATTCGCCATTACTGTTGTGTATAAATTGGCTAAAATAATAAGTTTGAGATGACGGTAAAACCAATAGAGTTATATGTAGATATAAGGCTGGCGTCAGACTGACTATCCAGAATCTGATTTCAGTCTGTGTGTGCCATACTATTCAAATGTATGGAATTACGCGCGTTCTGAATTCAGAATCTTAATCAATAATCATTATACACATATTCCGGTCAGGAATTCAGAACGCTCGTCAGTATCATTACAGATCGATCTGATAAATTCAGAATCCGAAAAAAGTCAGAATTATCATCTTGAATGAAATCTTTCTGAATTAAGAATCTGAATTCAGAAAGACATTCCGGATGTGTGAGGCCAGCCTTAGCAGGTTTAGATTCAGTAGTCGCAGTTTAGAATCTTAGCAACAAAATCAGATTCAATAAAACTTTTTTTTACTTTTGCTACGAACGTTACCACTACCACCAGTTTCATTATTATCGAACAGATTCAGCATCAGATTAAAAAAACCAGAATAAAAATTACATTGATGATGATGTAAGCCTAAGATTGAGCTGCCTCGATAAATAAATGACCTGAAAATTTTAATATTTTCCAGCTTATCATCACACACTACGAGACCCTAGTCGACATCAACAAGTCTGCTAACGACAACGCGTTAGAAGAAGCGTTCAAAGCTTACAAGGAGAAATTCGACAAATTGACTAATTACGTCGGTTACTTCGCTGCTTCTTGGACAAAGGCTAAAAGCTACCATGAGGAGGCTCTCAAAGTAGCTCATGATGTCTTCTACAGGAACCGTCGTAATCGGGAATCTTACGGCGGGGATCAGTACATCAACTTGTTGAATCAGGTGAGAGAGTCAAATTGAAATTCAAAATGTTTTATTTTCTGTAGGCTTGCAAAATAAGCACTTAGACAAGTCAAATTTTAAACTATGTATTATTTTCAATTAAGATTATTTTAATGTTCATTTAACTTTTTTGTCCACTAGTAGAAAAAGAAACTACTACTACATTCATCATCATCATCAGCCTATAATAGTCCACAGCTGGACATAGGCCTTCCCAATAAGCGCCCTGTCTTCAGCTTGACGCATCCAGCATCTACCTGCAGTCTTTCGCAGATCGTCATCTCACCTGGTCGGAGTAGTCTAGATTCATATACTTATCACTTATTTGTCTACCCCAGAAATACTCAAAAGCATCTCAGATCTGACAGATTTTGTCAAAAACTGTCATGAAATGGCTGCTTGATTGAAGCACGTCAAATCTAAAATGCGTTTGAGTATTTGGGCGTTATACATTTGAGTAGGGATATTCATCACGTTGTAGAAATGTAGATGATATACGTCACCAACTCAGCCCACAGCCGACACATTTCCGGCTTGGGGCAAATGCTTGTACAATCGGATGTGTGAGTGTTTTAATGCGTGTATTTTCTATATATAATAAAAAATATCGATCTATGTAACATATTCTATTAATTATATCAGTCATCTAGTACCCATAACACAAGCTCTGCTTACCTTGGGGCTAGATAATGCTGTGTGGATTGTCCTGCATTATTTTATTTTTGATTCTTTTCAGAAATGTGAAATTCACTACAACCCCGAAGGTAAAACCAGGCATGGGTTCGTACAGTTCCTGGGAGAGTGGGGGGATGCCATGGATGAGATCACCCGAGACGAGTACCTGACTTTACCCGACGACTAAGTCATCTGCATATTGTGATAATATCTAAAGGACCTAGCAAGTAACCACACTTAGAAAATAAGGTTCTAATAATATTGTCAAACCTATGAGATATTATATACTCAGGTGACTCTCAGCTAAATAACACTTCTATACAAACCTTTGTGGTTTCCTCCGTGTTATTAGTAACATTATTTTTAAGTTGTTATATAAAAAAAAAATACTAGACAACTAAGGCAACCACATTTACTACGTGCTTTAGGAATCTGGTCTGGCAAGGCTTATTATCCCTTGTTCGTTTAAAGTCAGATTCTGTTTATGTCAGATTCGCTTTAGGACAGTATTTGTATAGTCAACTTATTATAAATATCCAGTGACTAAGTTAATGTAATGTTGAAACTAGGGTAACGATAGTAGTTGTTACAGTCAGCAACGAAAGTAATTTGACTGTTTTCTATTTTTAAAATTCAAATCACTCCAGAACTTCGTTTTTTTAATTAATTATATTTTTGTATTTGATTCGGAAAGAATACCATTTTCAAGCCAACTCTCGAGGAAACCTCTAAATTGGAGGAACATTATATATAAGGAAACGTCTAAGAATAAGGGTGGTATACCAATAGCGCCATCGACGTTATAACAAAAACTCCAGTTTGATGACGCAAGCACAATTTTTAACACATTTTTTAGAATAAGCTAGAATATCGCTATAAGTAGCGTAAGGAAAATATTAATCTTTTACATATAAGATCTTTAGGTAGGGGGTTATTATTATCTTACTAGATATATAAATACCTACCTGATAAAATATAAAATCTATTTAATTAAGGTACATTTTATTATTAAACTTTTGAAACTATCATGGTTATTAATATTAAAGTCATTTAAAAAGGGATACCTATTTACCATGATTTGACATTTGAGTTTTCAAATATTTCGGCACAGTTTCATGCGCCATGATCATAGAAAACTCAAAAATCAAATCATGGTAAATATCACATATTAAATGACTTTGTGTACATTTTATTGTTTGAATGCATGGTGGAAATAAAACAAAAATTAATACCATTTAAATTCTATGAAAGACACCATGAACGCCGAACCCGAAACGTCGTCATCGGTGTCAATAAAAAGAACTGTTGTTTCCACAATTCTCAGCCAAAGCGTGCAGGGGCTGATTTGGTCGTCTTTACCTCCACCTTACCCCGACTAGGAGAATCCTGCGACCTGTACAAATAAAGTTTAATAATAATAATAATCTGATGATGTCACGATACCGCATGATGCTAACCTCTCTAGAGCTGAGAAAGATAAACTTAGCAAATATCTTGACTTGGCTAACGAGGTTGTCAGCATGTGGGATGTAGATTCAGCGACCATAGTCCCGATAGTCGTTTCGGTTAACGGTGTAATAGCGAAGAGCCTCGATTAACATCTGAACAGACTCTCTCTAGGAAGTTGGATCAAGGGCCAGATTCAAAAGGCGGTACTCTTGGATTCGGCACGTATCGTCAGGAAGTTCCTTTCCCTGCAGCCTTAGTCACCGGCCGCTTGAGCCTAGCTTTGCGGTCGGTGATCTACCGTTTTGATATTTTTTTTTACTATAAATGTCTACACGCGCTCGAGTGTCGATCATCGCAAATGTGTCTTTTTCGCAAGTGTACCAGATCCAGGTAGTAAGTATAAAAGAGGCAGATAATACCTAGTTCCCGTCGGTTTGAACTCAGATTCGTTCAAATGGGTGACCGTACACATGGGGTCGTACGCAACCCCTAGCTTCTTGCTCATGTTCTGGTCGAACAGCGACTTCATGTTGTCTTCCTTTGGCTTTATGTTCTGAAACAACATACACATGTGTAATAAACCGGCATTGTCAGTCCACTGCTGGACTTAGGCCTCCCGTGATAAGCACCATACAAAAACACGGGTTAAGGCGATCATGTGAAAATATTTTGGCCGTCTGGGTATGTGTATCTTTTTGTGACCAAAATTTGTAGTAATGTGTGTACCTATTATATACATTATAGCCTGTGTGTGTGAAGTGCTTTAGGAGGTTAAAACCAACCACAATAGGACCAAGGTCGATCTCCCTCGAGCCAGCGACGTCTATCGGAGGGCCCTGCATGCCCACCATCGGTCCCTTCTTCTTCTTATTCTTTAGGTGACTCAGGAGGTTTCGGCGCACGTGGTAGCCTTTGTACGCAGCCTGGAAAACAACAATTCGTAGACTAATTATGTAAAAAAGCATGCAAGTCATCATTACGAAGCTTAGAGAAAGTATAATACTTTATCTAAGTTAGGAAGTTTATATTGCCTTGTAGCGGCATAATACTGAGACAGGGCCTTTTATAACTCACTATTTGTACCTATCTGTATGTTTTATCTATTTTTATATAAACGTTACTTACACACCGCGCCACAGAGGTCGTCGGTGTGTAAGGACTCCATAACACGACAAGTTCTTATAGTAAGTAGTACTCATCAAATAGATTTATTGTTTTCTCTGAAGGTATAAATAAGTTTACGGATTCCTCTTTATATCATCAGCCCTAATATGGTTCGCTAGAACGAACTTGGTCTTGAATAGCCTACGAAATGTATGTCTAGGGTCGCCGGATGGGTCGCCGTCATTGAAATCGATGAGGAAGCCTATATAAATAAGTTTAGCGAATACCTGTATCTTCTGTGTAGCCCTGCTCAGCTCAGTCAGAGAGGGCTTGGTCCGCTTGTAGAGCGCCAGGGTGTGCTCCGCGGCAATCTCCCAAGGCTCGTTAGGGTTCATATTAATGTTCTGAAACAACCATTGGATATATGTAGACATAGACATATCATTTATTTGCCACTACCATGCACACACAATATACATACATTAACAAGCTTGAATTAAAAATAAAATACTATGCAAATGGGTCAAGGCACAATGCCAACTGTTATGAACAGAAGGCGCTGTTATTCTAGACCTAGACCAAAACCAAAACCCTGCGATTACAAAATATTAAAAAAAAAGATAAATTATACTCGCTCAGTTATAATAATCGTAGTGCTTAGGTATAGGTACATAATTATGTTTTGCTTTTCTTGTGCTGTGCATTATAATATTAGGTACAGTATTAAACACATCATTTATTTCAATTTTCGTTATAAAATATATTTTTGACCAAAGAAAATAAGATAAAGTATTATGAAACAATCCTACAGTAAAAAATACAAGGCTCAAGCGGCCGGTGACTAGGGCTGCAGAGAAAGGAACTTCCTGACGATGCGTGCCGAGTCCAAGAGTACCGCCTTCTGGATCTGGTCCTTGATCCAACTTCCTAGCGAGAGTCTCTTCAGATGTCATATCTAGTACCGAGGTCAAGTTTTTGGAATTTTCAAATTAGGTCTTGCACCGCTAAAGTTTTTAAAATTCCACCCCGCTTTCGCTGCCCACCAAAATGCAATTGACTCCGGAGCTATCGTGAAACTGGTGTAAATAATAAAATAATGCTGGAAAATCCACACAGCGTCATCTAGCCCCATGTTAGCAGAGCTTGTGTTATGGGTACTAGATGACTGATATTTAATACATAGATTACATAGATAGATATTTTTTATTATACATATATAGAACGACCAGAACACCTGGACCAAATATCTGCAGATCTTACACACAATTGTTCCGAGGCGGGAATCGAACCCGCAACGTCCTGCGTCGCAGGTGGACCTTCGCTCACCACGCTACAGAGGTCGTCAAATATACTTTATTTGAATGCTCAATTTCTTTAAAAATAAATAAGGCTATTTACTTACCTTCTTCAGCAAGTTCTTGCGGTACCAGTAGTCGCGGTATGCGTTCCTGCTGACCTGGCAGACCTTAGCCGCCGTGCACTCGTCCAAATCTATCCTGGCAAGTATTTTCTTGATAATCTGCATCTCTTTTACTTTCTCTATGAACATGTTCAAATTTATTCGAATTAACTCTTTAGAATCGAGGTGTGACATACATTATGTTATGTAATATAATGTTATATATCTGTTCATAAATAAAGGTGATAGTTAGAATACACAAAATTGTTTTATTTCATACCTCAATATATCATCATCATCAGCCTATAGCAGTCCACTGCTGGACATAGGCCTCCCCCAATGCAAGCGCCATAGCGCCCTGTCTTCAGCTTGCCGCATCCAGCATCTACCTGCAGTATTTCACAGGTCGTCATCCCACCTGGTTGGAGGGCGTCCTACACTACGTTTACCGAGTCGTGGTCTCCACTCAAGAACACGTTTGCCCCAGCGGCCGTCGGTTCTTCGCGAGATATGGCCGGCCGACCGCCACTTCAGCTTGCTAATTCTTTGAGCTATGTCGATAACCCTGGTCAAAGTTAAATGTGACTTATCCCACGTCGATTCTAAAGAGTTGAGTATAATAAACCACAGATATGTAGCTATACCTACGAATGCAGACATCTTTCGTTTCAGATGTAACAATAGTTAGCATAATATCAAACCAATATGTCGAACCTTGTAGTTCGACATATTCCACGACAAGCTCAATGTTATATTCAAAAATATTTTAATATATTTAGGTTTGAACATAATTTTATAGTAGAATAGGGTAGTAAGTGCTTTGGTCATATGTATATACTGTAAACTCCTTTTTTCTAAAATAAATGAAATTAAAATAGGGTTTGTGACCTATTAATTATTACGTTTCCCAAAATGTAATTTACTGGCTTCGTAGTTACCTGTTCGGTCGCCGGCAACGCATAAGCTTTGATGACAAAATTTCCTCCTGGTGTTAACTGAGTGCCGGTGTACCACAGGGCGGCGTTCTTATCTCTTCTTCTTTTCGCTATCTTCATTAATTCTATCTCCAAACAAATCTCTTCTTCCTACCACCTTTATGCAGATGATTTACAAATATACAGTCAGGCTTAGGGCGTGCAAAACCGGAAGGTTTTGAAAACCGGTTTTTAATTTCGGTTTTGAGAGCCCAAAACCTGAAACCGGTGCTAGCACCGGTTTTGGCAAACTTTTTTTATTTTTTGTATAGTAGATTTTGAAGAAGAAAACGATATTCTTAGATACCCACAAAACCTACAAATACAACAAATTTTATGATTTACCTGTTTTTAATCAACCATTTATGCCTACTACGTAGACCACATTAATTGATTAGTTAACATGAAATTAAAAATAAACTTTAATTAACTGAGATCAAACCAACAACAAGTAAGAATGAAGAATAATATTTTTTAAACATAAAGGGTGTCTCATAGTGTTTTTCGTTTTTGATTCGAGTATTATGCGCCACCACAAACAACAGGGGGTGGGGAGTGGTCTCAATCGCTTGATGGGCTTTTGCAGTTTAATAGTCATGGAACACATCGCGGGAGTGCAGCGCATATTTTGCATGCGAGCGTTTAATAAAAACCACTATTCTTACATTTCTTACACAACTGTTCGACATCTCTACAGGACACATTTCAATTTAAAATTTTAGTGATTTCTGATGCAGTTCTATCGGATAACTGTCAGCCCTGGGTGAAGTTTTGTTTGTTAACTGATAACTGACTATTTATGTAATAATCGATTTGTCGGAGACCCAGACGATATTGTAATTCCTAAAACAATTTCTCACTGTCCTACAGAATTTAAGTCATTCAATGAGGTTCACCGGCCTAATTGCTTGAACATTTACAATTTTATATGGATTAAAATGTTAATCTTTGTGAATAATGCGACGAAGCGCGGATTCATTCAAATTAAACGAAGCTGCGCGTAATCATAGTGATTGTCATGGTTATTCATAACACACTGGCGTACGCGGTCAACATTCATGCTCCTTCTCGAAGTCTTTAAGCACCCAATTGATTAATCCGGCATTGCATTCTAAGTCTCTTTAAACTTGCTCACTCATTGCTTGATTAAATTTGCACTTGGCAATTTCTCGTAGTCGTTAAATTGAAATGTAGAGACGTCAAACAGAGTGTACGAATCGATGTTTCTATAAAACGCTTGCACGCATAATGCGCACTGCATTCCCGTTAATAATTTAATGGCTAACAAACTAAAAAAGTCCACCAAGCGATTGAGTCTACTGCACACCAGTTGTGGTTGGCGCATTATACTCAAATAAAAAACGAAAAACATTCTGGAACACCCCATACAAAACATAGTTATCATCTTAACGTTATCGCTGTGCACGTGCACTCCCAGCAAGTGTATTTGGGCAACAACGCAGGCAGGCGGAACGCAGGAATCGCGTCGCGGGTGCGGGGGTCGTGGAAGGAGGAGTATAGGTGGGCATATGTTGCATTTGGATATATTTGATGACTCAAAATTACATATTTCTTGAGTGCATTCGAAAAAAGTGGATTAAAATCAAAATTTAATTCATTAACGGGAAAACCGGAGCTGGCACCGGTTTTGTCTCTCAAAACCGGTTTTCAAAAAATCTAAAATTTCGTCCGGTTTCATCCATAGGGTCAATAACGATTTGAACGGTATTCTTGCTTGGAGTAACACGCATGGATTGAGAGTGAACCCTACGAAAACGCAAGTAATCATAATTGGTAGCTCGCGAATGGTTTCCCGGATTGACTGGTCTCACCTTCCCCTAGTTCTCTTTGATAATGTCCAAATTGAGATCAGCAAGACTGTCAAAAATCTTATCATGGATAATCAACTGTCCTGGGCACCCCAATTGGCAGACGTAAGTCGAAAGATCTTCGCAAAGATCTTCGTCCACCAAAATTGCGCTCGCCCAGTCACTCCTGCTTCCCATCCTAGACTACGCCGACGCCAGCTATCCTGATTTAACCCAAGTACAGCTTGATAAGCTTGAGTGGCTTCAGAATCTTAGCTTACGCTACATTTTCGGTCTACGAAAGTATGACCACATCACAGAGTACCGCAAAAAGCTAAAATGGTTGCCCATCCGCCTTCGCCAGGATGCAAACTACCTCTCCCTCCTATATTCTATCCTCTTCGTCCCAAATACACCTAATTACCTCAAGGAACTTTTTGAATACCTTCACCAAACCCATAGCCGCTCCCTCCGCTCAACAAACACGCTTCAACTAAAAACTCCCCGCCCCTTCCATTCCTATAGCTCATCCTTTACCGTACATGCCATAAAAGTGTGGAATGCCCTACCCATTTCGATTCGACAAGCTAAGTCTCTCCCTATATTCAAACATATGGTCTATGAACATTTCCTTACCTCAACATCAAACTGTTAATTTATATACATCATACCTATATTATATATTTATATGTGTATTTTTATTTATATTATATATTTATGTTTGTATTTATACTTATAGCTATCAATATGTATTTGTTAGTATGTCCCAATTAAATATTATTCTATATAACACGCCACCGTCTATACTTGTTCTAACTTTTCATGTTCATCCAAAGGTTGCCTGGCAGAGATCGCTTTAAGCGATAAGGTCGCCCATTGTACAACACATTCTTTATTTGTCTTTTTCCTGTCCAGTGTATCTGTTTTTATGGTGTGCAATAAAGAATAATTGTATTGTATTGTATTGTAATTATTAATCGCTATGCTAGTACTATTGGTTTGTCATACAGAGAAAAGCGTTCGTTTTGATTCAATGCGATTGATTGATATCATAACTGAAGAAAGGACGCTAGCGTTCATTACGGGAGTCCTGTAACCAGCAGTGGACTATTATGGGCTGATGATGATGAGGTTGATATTATTAATCAACTTAACGGTTAAAGTAAACAGCCTAGCCTCTGGCCCGCGCAGGTGCGTGCCGCGGCCGCGGCTACAAGCAGCAATAGAACCACACTTGCATCGTAGGCAATTAAAGCTTTAACAAAGCTTAAAAGGTAGCTGTTTCATCATCATCAACCTATAAAAAGTCCACTGCTGGACATAGGCCTCCCTTAATGAGCGCCATAGCGCCCTGTCTTTAGCTTGCCGCATCTAGCATCTGCCTGCAGTCTTTAGCAAGTCGTCAGGCCAAAGGTCGTCCTACACTATGTTTGCCGAGTTGCGGTCACACAGTGTTTAGTGTGCCTTAAATAAAAAATAAAAAAAAAAACTTCTGCGAACTAGTGTAAACAACAACTCACCTTTTCCCTCAATAGGTTCAAAGCCTTCCACCACCTCCTTTATGAGACAATACATTCGCTTGAGCGCGCTCGAAGCCCAGCTCTAGCAGGGTCTCGGAAACGGAAGGCCTGCAGTCGCACAGGTCCTCCAGGATCCTGACTGCCAGGATCCCGTGCTCGCGGGTGATGAGGAGCACGGACAGGTAGTTGGCCATGTAGTCCAAGATTTGGGAAAGTTGGTCGCGGCGGACGCCTGCCATAATTGTTATTATTATTATCAAGAGCTCACCTTTCCCCTCAACAGGTTCAAAGCCTTCTACCTCCTCCTTAATGATCTGAGACAGTACTTTCGCTTGAGCCCGCTCAAAGCCCAGCTCTATCAGGGTCTCGGAGACGGAAGGCCTGCAGTCGCACAGGTCCTCCAGGATCTTGACTGCCAGGATCCCGTGCTCGCGGGTGATGAGGAGTACGGACAGGTAGTTGGCTATGTAGTCGAAGATTTTGGAAGGTTGGTCGCGGAGGACCTGTGAAACAATTGACATGTTTCTGAATCGCCTAAATCGCATTATATTAAGATTTAAACTTTTGAAACTATCATCGGTTTCAAACGCTTTATCATAAGGCCTTGTCTTCTGCCAGCATGCAGCAGCATTGTGTAGCTGATGATGACAAAATGATAATTTACTGACTTCTCGAGTGATGTCCCCCATGAGTTCCTTCAGTCCCTCAGGGACCGTGAACACGTTCGCACAGCCATGCTTTTGTAACAATTCGTTCATTTCGTAGTCCTTGGACTTCTTTTTTATTTGGCAATATAAAAAATGGCGAAGACAGATTGCTTTGACTGGCTTTGACAAGTAAGAAGATATTGTCAAAGAAATCTTTGTGATAGAACTTGAAAGGAAGAAGTCTTAGGTTCCCATACAGCCATAATTATACTGTAAGAGCAGCGAATATTGAAATGCGCACAAAATAGGTACAATAATAAATAATCAATAAATAAAATAATGCTGGCCCATCCATACATCAACACATCTGGACATCACAATTTCAAATATAGCATAGTTTACCAACTATGCTTAATTTGACCTTCGTCATCGAGAAAAATAAATAAATAATGCTGGACAATCCACACAGCATCATCTAGCCCTAATCATCATCTAAAGGAAAAATATTTTTGTTAATATAAATGGCTTTGGCAACTTCATAAAACAAATAACAAAGTTGATGGATTTATTATGGGAATATCAAAGAGTAGGTACAGCTGAGTCATCCTTTGTACAAACATTGTACAACCAGAATCCAAGAACTATTCCTAAACACCACACACAGGGCAAAGAATGGCTTCTACGGAACCAACATTAATCAACACTGCCAAACAGTGTTTAGTTTAGGGCCAAAATTCCGGTAGGCATATCCTTAAAGATAAGTAAACTTTTTAATGGTGGCCTTATATTATTGTTTGTTTGATTTTTATAACTACATGATACGAAGGAGGATTTAAAACAAGAACAGAGTTATAAAATAATAGTTTATCTATCTTCTATCTATTCTTATAATATATGAATCGCTGAATGTGTTGCTAAGCGCAAATCTCGTGAGCAGCTGAACCGATTTCGCCAATTCTTTTTTTAGAATATTCCTTGAAGTACAATGGCTCTTACGGAGAGAAAAAAGACAATTGTTTTAAAAATTACCACCCGGGCGATGCCGGGATGGGCCGCTAGTTTCAATAATAAATATTGTTTATTTTATTATTACCTTATTAGTTCAGTACTTACTTGATTATTTTATAAACCACAATATTCTTCATATTTTTTTATAGAATTTTACAAGGTTTTTTCTACTTGCTCTGTTCGTTTGTGTGGGACAAATCTTGAAACTGATTTTTAGACGAGTTATCCTCAACCGATTGAGTTCAAATTTGCCATAGCTATTGAAGTGCGGTAACATTGCAATGATATAGTAGGTACCATTGAGCTGATAAACTGGTCTGATGATGGAGACCGAAGTTTTTTAATAGGTAGATTATGTGTGGGACTCAGTGTGGGATATATTTTGCAACTGAATTTTAGACCTGTTGATTGCGCTGAATTTTGGCATAATGTTTATATTCTATAGAAAATCTTTACAAAAATCTGAATAATGCTGTTCGGCTATTTGTATTAAATCCTACTGAAAGTAGCTACCCAGCACGCAACCCAATCAACATCATATTTCCACGCAATCAACCCCAAAAACTTTACTTCTTCCAAAATATAGGTAGGTACATAAACCAAGTCCTAAAAGTTCCATTGAAAATTATTAATCTTGTAACTAATGGTTTATTTAAATCGTGTTTGTTGCTCAATAAATAAATCTAAATACAAATCTGTTCAACATAGACAATTTTATATCACTATGTTTTAGGTAAATATAGGTAATCAGTGAGGCAAGATTTAAGGACTGCACCAGTTTTTATTTGGCAATGATTTCAATAACCGGTAAACCGAACGGCCATAATAGCAAGACCTGCTTTTTAGTTTATTTCCTGGACTTAACAATTAAAATTATGGTTCATTTTAAAGTGGTTGACTTTTCTCGTACGCAACGCATCCTATTGCATATTGAGCCTTGTATCATTGCAATAAGGCGAGTGATAGATAATGCATGTGTCATTCCATTCGGCGCCTATTGCTCCTACTCAAATAAAGGAATCATTTCATTTGTACGCAAATCCCACGGCGTGAGGTCGTGTTGTGGCAGTTAAAATTGTGTATTCAAGTGATAACAAAATGTAAATAAAGTGATAGCGAAATCAATGGAGCAAATTGTGACTGTATCTTCAAAACAACGAATTAACATATTTTTATCTCGATAAACCGAACCGAATCTTTAAACAAAGAAAATGAACTTGCCTAATTCCACACATATCTACACCTATGTATGTTAGGTGGATATAGTACAATTCGTGAGTCATTTAAAGGTAGGTAGGTACGAAAACTTAGTGTGAATCATAAACGAAGTTTAAACATAGACGGAATTAAGAGAAAATATTTTGATTCATGTGACCAAGCATAAAAATAATCAAATCATAAAATCAATCATAAAAACAACCCAAGTCACAAATTCAACAGAATCAGTGAAGACAAAACAATCCAAAATGGATCTAACAACAGCAAAGTTGGTGTCAATGCTGGCTTTAGGCCTGGGAAGTTTCCTAACAGGGATGCTCCCAGCGGCCTTCTCCGTGGCCTCCCGACAGCGGCACCCTCTCCTCGTCTCCTGCCTCCTGTGCTTCGGAGGAGGAGTGCTCCTCTCCACCGCTCTCGTCCACATGTTGCCAGAAGCTAAAGAGAAACTCGAAAACGCGGAACTCCTCTTCTGCGTTGGCTTCTTCATCGTTTATCTGGTCGATGAGGTGGTGCACCTTTGCTACGGAGGTCATAGTCATGGGAACAGGACCTATGGAAGCAATGATGAGCAGACCAGCCTGCTGCGAAGCCAGGATGGGGAGCTGAGAGAGCGGTGCTGTTCTGATAGTAACCACAGGGCGCCAAGGCATAGTGCGTCGGGGATTGTGGGACTGCTTGGTGCATTATTTGTGCATAGTGTGCTGGAAGGCCTGGCGATAGGGCTGCAGGCGTCAGCTACAGAGGTAAGGGGAACTTTATTTTAGAGTACCTATCTACTTAGCTTTATTCTTGAAAAAATACTAAGGCACTTAAACACACTCCCATAAGATTAAAAGTCTAGTCTACCTGTATGAATTCCTTAGCAGCACATATTGGCATTGTTTGAAGCTTATATTATTTAATTTCAGGTATATCTTATATGTATCTGCGTCATTGAAACTCTTGTAAGAATTTTACAATCAGCTATTGTGTATATTATTATATTACAAAGCATGATTTATTTAATAAATAAATAATGCTGGACAATCCACACAGCATCATCTAGCCAAATGCTATTTGATATATGCTATATGATATAAATGAATTTTTAAATGACAAATTGACAGATAAGAATAAATAAATAAAACTGACATTATGATAAGGCAAATAAAATATAATCGTTACTAAAATTACTAGACAAGTAGTTACTACTTACCTTAGTACCTACATATTTATATTTTACTAAAAACAACATCGGTCTGCCTTCCACTTGTTGTTCACGCCCAATAGGGTTCACATTGTGATACTAATCTATACATAAGAACCTACTAATTAAGCCTATGTGATGACAACAATAAATACATTGAGTATAGCCCTAAGCTAAGTTGAACTTATGTTGTGGGTACTAGATAACTGATATACAAAAAAGGATACATTTGAATACATTACTTAAATACATAGCTTTAACTAGACATAGCAAATACCCAGAATTCGTTGATAGTAATCTAAATTTGTAATATAATAGTTTAATTTTGTTGTACCTATTAAATTTCAAAACAATATTCGTTGTAACAACAAAGAATTGTTCTGGAATTTTTATGGTCATATTGACCTACATTATTAATGAAACACTTGATTGTTATGATGATAATGTGGATGATAAGAATCGAACAAGGCGTTAATTTGATATCATTGTGCGTAAGGACTTCTGTAACGTCCGTTATGAATTGATAAGAATAAAGTAAACACAAAGAACGACAGCAATTATTGATAAGATCTCAAAAATAAAGACGAATATTTGGATAGGTATTCCTTTAACTAGGTACCAAGATTAGTAATTGTGGTAGTTGATGATGTTGATTCTTTATGAATGGCAACTGTGTCTGGTTGGACACTTTTCTGCCAGTGTCAAGTAATGTATGTGTATGAAATTATGAAGATTGTTTGATATTTTCACCAGAGCCTAGTTCGTTATCTAGAAGGGAGTAGGTACCTACCACGTGCAGGTTATGTTGGCTTGGGAGACGAGATGTTGTTAAGGAACATCCGAATTTTCGCCGTCATTTTCTTTACGTCAATCAAAACTGTTTGGATTGTTTTTTTTTAATTATCTACAGTCATGTAAAACTTAATACCACATAATGATTAAGAACGAATAGCACCTAGGCTAGGTAGGAAAATACGAAAAATCGCTTGTGAGTGAAGCCGCGGGCAAAAATTATAAAATAAAATAAATAAAATTCGTTTATTTTATATGGGTTACGGATTTCTAAGATCCATACTTTGTTAGTAGGTACTTGATCTTATAATAAATGTTAGTGTTCTTACGTACTAAAATTTAATTTAATTAAATTGAAATGAAACCAAAATGAATTATAATAAATTAGAAAAAAAATTAAAATTAATCAAATTACCTACTTTTCTCACAAATTTCTGCCATATTGGCGAATCAATCCTGCCCGCTACAGTTTTTAGGATGCTTTGCGGATTATGATTAAAATATTATAAAAAACTATTATCTACGTAGGTATTCTCGATTCCTCGATATTTTGTAAACCAAGACGATTATGTTTGAAAACTGAACCGATAACTCAACAGCAAGGTAATAAAACCAAACCAAAACCTAATTCCTACTTATAGGCACATATTTAGGTACCGCGTACAACTATACATATGTATACATATGTATTTAAGTAGTGTATTATTTATTTTGGAATTTGTAATATTTATTATTTGTTTTTTAGTATTCTTATTTAGATAACCTGTGGTACACCCCCTTCCTTTTCTTAAATTCATATAATTCTTTCCATCCAAAGTTTGCCTGGAAGAGATCGCTTCTAAGCGATAAGGCCGCCCATTGTACCTGTGGTATATAATGTATTTTTGTAATGATTAATTTGATTATGGTGTACAATAAAGAATTTTTGTATTGTATTGTATTGTATACTCGGTATATGGTAGGTAGGGTAAACTAGGTACCTATAGACCTAAACGAGTAGGTAGAATCGGTACCTAGTAGAATTGACTTTGTTTATATACATGTAGTTCCGTAGGTAGGTACTATACGACCAATATTAATCGTTGTGTTGTTCCCTGATAATTTGTATTACATTTACAGGCAATATTATTTTTTCCCTATTGACTATATTCGTTGTTATTTATTATACGAATAAATGATTCACGAAGCTTTATTTCAATTTACAAATTAGGTCTCGATTTTTGCACCATGCCTTTATCTAGCCTTTGCCCGCGGATACGCACGTTATTTTTCATGTAGCAGCCTGTTCTAAGTATTTTCTCTTACATTTTTAATTGTAATTTTGTTTTAAACAAATTGAGCAAGCCGGGGGTAGCAACCGGTCACTTCACAGAAAAATCACCTTTGTGGTATATAGGCAGATCTTGCGGCGATAGTACGTAGGTACACAGTTCAATCACTTTTGCAATAACCTGAAGAATGGTTCAATTTGGTTTTCTCTATTTAGGTATCTTAGTCCACTAATGGCATTTACAAATCCTAATCATTTTGTTTTGTTAGCGCAAAATGATGTTCTTTTTTTATTTAGTCTGTTTCGTCCCACTGCTGGGCAAAGGCCTCCCCCAAATCTTTCCACTCAGTGCGGTCACGTGTGATCTCCGAGGAAGGCGTTAAGGTGAATGATGTTCTTATCGTTTTAATTTTGTAAGCAGACAATTAAGAGCTATTATTTTCCTTCGTCGTAATTCCTGTGATAATAACTTGTTCAGTAGGCAGTAGCACTTACCTATTCTTATCAAGAATTACGAAATACTGAAGGTCAAAGATGCACGATTGCTGTAGTTACGAAATAATGTTATCAATAATATGAAATATCAGAATAACACGTGGTCAGTCAGAAAATAAAGCACGTACCTCACTGTTAGAAATAGTTTAAAGTACTTACGTAGATGTTACCACAGGTGTTTGATATTTACTTAGAACTGAGAAACTGAAACTATAATATATACTATACTTCTGACTCTGTCAGCAGTAGGGTGGGTACCCTACTATGCTGACAGAGTCAGTAGTAGGTTAGGTATATATATATAGAAAATTCTTTATTGCACGGAGTCGCTAGCGGAGCTCAACCAGATGCTGGACGGCCTAGCTTCAGCCTCCCGATGTATCGGTCTTGGTATGAATTTGGATAAAACCAAAGTCATGATCAATGGACACATTGATCCAAGGCCGGTGGTCGTACATGGTCACCTTCTCGAAATCGTTTCCGAATACACATATCTCGGGCAGATTCTGCAGTTAGGTAAAAACAATTTCGAAAAGGAGGCCAAACGGAGGATCCAACTGGGCTGGACAGCGTTTGGGAAACTACGTCGAGTCTTCTATTCATCCATACCGCAATGCTTGAAAACGAAAGTTTTCAACCAGTGCGTCCTACCCGTTATGACCTACGGAGCTGAGACGTGGACTGGACACCCTACCCGTTATGACCTACGGAGCTGAGACTCACGATAGGGCTGGTCCACCAGTTCAAAGTCGCTCAACGAGCTATGGAAAGAGCTATGCTCGGAGTTTCTCTGAAGGATAGGATTCGTAACGAATACATCCGACAGAGAACCAAAGTACATAACTCTGAGAATTAGCAATCTGAAGTGGCAGTGGGCCGGCCATATCTCGCGAAGAACCGGCGGCCGCTGGGGCAAACGTGTTCTTGAGTGGAGACCACGACTCGGTAAACGTAGTGTAGGACGCCCTTCGACCAGGAGGGATGGCGACCTGCGAAAGACTGCAGGTAGATGCTGGATGCGTCAAACCGAAGACAGGGCGCTATGGCGCTCATTGGGGGAGGCCTATGTCCAGCAGTGGACTAATATAGGCTGATGATGATGAATATTTATATATATTTTCTATATCTATATATTTATTAAAGTGCCACTATCTATATTTTTCCTTTATGTCCAATCCATGCTAAGGTTGCGGTTGGAAGAGATCGCGCTCAGCGATAAGAACTTCCTTTATTCTATTGTTTATTTCTGTATTTTTTTCTGTTTTATGCGGTATAATAAAGTGTTTTCTATCTATCTATGACACGATGTATTTCTACCGTTATGGCGTCCAAAATCTGGGTACATTGTCACTTAATTTTAATCCCACCAAAAACATAAATGTAAAAAAGGAGAGCCAAGTTCAATACAAAAATTATGATTGGCTGTGGGCTTCGCGGCAAAAAGAATGGAGATCTAAATGAGTGCGAAGTCAAATCTATGTAGGTTTGATTTGACTTGGCCAGTTTTCATTACATCAGTCATTTTATAAAGATATTCAACGTTTTAATTCACAATTACCGAGCTGGATTCCAAATTTCATCCTTCTAGGTCATCTGGAAGTAGGTTAGATTTAGGTACTAAATATATGTCAGTCAGTCAGTGTGAATTTTTACGACTTTTTGACCTTCATATCTTTATAACCGTTTGAGCTAGCTTCATGAAATTTGGGCTTCTACATGTTCTTATGGATATAATTAAACACACGTAGTTTTATGTGTTTACGTTAAAGAGGTTTTGAGTTATAGAAGGGTCAAAAGTGGCTCCAAGTGGTTCGTGTAATGATACACTCGGCGCGTTCCTTTGCTTCAACTTGGCTTGGACACGCAGCCGCGTGCCCTAATGTACTTATACCTATAATGATTCCAGGTGCTTTTGCTTCTTGCTGCCGTGAGTTCTCACAAGTTCGTGGTTGGGTTCTGCCTCGGCGCAGAGCTGTGCGACTCCTTCTCCGGCAGGATCTGTGTGCATGTTGCCTGCATCACTCTCTTCAGTGGAGGGTAAGTCTATACTATCTATACTAATATTATAAAGAGGAAAGGTTTGATTTTTTGTTTGTTTGTTTTGAATAGGCTGGAATTATTTGAAAAATTCTTTCACCATCGTAAGCTACACTATCCCCGGTGAACATATAGGCTATATTATATTTTAGAAATGTGAAAATCGAATTTAACGCGGGTGAAACCGCGGGAAACAGCTAGTCTTTAATAATCTTTTTAGGGTTCCGTACCCAAAAGGTAAAACGGGACTTTATTACTAAGCCTCCGCTGTTCGTACTATAACAAAGTCGATAATCGCTGTCTGTCTGTCTCTATGTATGCTTAGGTCTTTAAAACTACGCAAACGGATTTTTATGTGGTTTGCTTTAATAGATTCAAGAGGAAGGTTTATAAACCATTTGACTTATAGATTTCAACGCGGGCGAAGCCGCGGGGCGCAGTTAGTAATTGATAAATATTAATATGAGACAGGATAATTTTACCGATTTAATTTTTTTTACAGATCTGTAGTTGGAATCGCTACTGGTGCTGGACTTGATCAAGTACGCGCATTCCAGGACTCCACAGCAGTACCGATTATGCAGGTTTGATAGAGTTCTATTCATAAAAATTATAAAGTAAGTTAAAAACTCATATAGACTCTCACATTTCGATAAAATAATAGCAATCACCTGCGCTTATACACGACGATTATATACAGATGGTCAATCTGCTATTTTTCAAATTTCCACGCGGGGGAAGCCGCGGGGCGCATCTATTAGGTAATAAAAAACACAATGAACTCTCGCAGGGCGGCGGTAATACCTAATACCAGGATATTTTTTTATAGAAATTAAGCTTTTTGTCAGGTTTGAGTAGCACGTTTGGTGTAATTTCAGATCACTTTAAGATAGCTCTGTCCAATAATTATAGAAATTAAATTAACTTTAGGATGTGATACTTAATAGTGATTAACTTAACTACGTCTTAAGATGCATGGCGCCCTAACAGAACACCATAGAATAAGTAATAAGTGAACATTTTAACACATTTAACACTGTTTTAACGTGTGACAAATAAATTATTTACTTACAAATAAATCTCAACGCCTACAAGAAAGCTCACAGCAAACAACAGAAATAGCTCGTTGATTATTCACAGGCGCTAGCGGCAGGCACGCTGCTCTACGTGACGGTTAGTGAGGTACTGCCCCGCGAGAGGGCGCGCTTCCACCAGCGCAGGCGGCTGGCTGGCTTCATTCAGTTCCTATCTGTCGGAGTCGGATTCGTACTTATGTATCTCACTACTAAATATCTTGGTAAGTAATAGAATATTCTTATTGCGTCTTAATAGTCTTATTGTTTTGTGCGATGCGTCAAGCTGAAGACAGGGCGCGATGGCGCTCATTGGGGGAGGCCTATGTCCAGCTGTGGACTAACATAGATGATGATGATGACTAACGTATTTTCTGTATTATTTTTTTCAGACCATGACGCGTAGAAGATCTACACAATGTTCGAGTTGGAGATGACAATGAAGCATTGTTTTTGGGAGTACCTTTGTTTACTAAGTCTAAGGAAGTATTTGCAAAGTAGATCTTCTGAATGACGAATAGTTTTAGATATTTTAGAGGTATCTATTTTTTATAATTATTTGACTATGTCAAACTAAGAAGTAACCAAAGTTATTATATGGCATTTTATTTGACTATAATTATAATATTTTATAGTTTTTTTTTTACAAATAATTAATAGTTAAAGTGTAATTGCGTAAGATATAATTAAATTGCCTAACTTAAATTAAGAAGATGACAATGAAACTAGATATTTTGCTACATCAAGTTTTTATTTTATTTCATTTTCTTTTGCTTTCAACAATAAAATAACGTAAAATACATATAATTTATACTGTGATGAAATAATTTGAACTTCATGACGTCATAGGTATACCTTCTTATTTCAGTAACGGTGGTTCTATTGAACAATGCAAATAATAAATTAATTTCTAATTTTAATATTATAAGTAATATATTTACTGTAGGTAAATTGTTATATAAGTAGCGTTCAAAAATGAATTTCCTACGTATATATAGAATATCTTAATTACGTTAATTTGTATGTGGAAATAAATATATAGTCGATGGCACTTTGTTTCACAGTTTTGGCTAGCGACATCTATTGTCCCCAAAATCAATGTTTAATTAAACACTGAGCTGAGCTTCGTGTAGATTGTTTGCAACATTCTGCAGTTAGCTCAATTGTTTCAATTGTATGTAAATATTAGTTCTAATTTGTTTCTATTCTTTGATTGTATTTTATTAATTGTATTTTGCTAATGAAGGTCAACACTAAACTTAGGCAATATAATACAATACAAAAATACTCAATTTTACACCAGAAATATAACATTACAAAAAGATATATTTGGTCAAATACATAAAGAAGTAAGAGTTGAATGATTGTTGATTTTCCTTGGGATAGATGTCGCTAGGAAAATTGAATAAAATGTAAGTAAATGATATTAAATGTCTAAATGCAAAACATTAATTATAATCTCAGTCCAAAATACTATTGTGTTACTTTATTTACAATGATTTTATGGGAGTAGCCTACAAACTTAAGGTTTTCACGCATAGGGAGGGATCATTAACGAAAATAAATCATGACTTAGAGTTTGAATAACAACATGGACCATTTTTGTAAGAGCACAAATATATAATTTGTAAAAAATTATCAAACAGACTTTCGCTTTTTATTTTTGAATTATGTTTGTAAATTTTAAATCACGCAGACGGGTAAAAATAAGAATACACATAGGTGAGGAAATGAACCCAAAATATGTCATGATGACCCTAACATATACTGTTGCCGGAATACCTCGTATTAAACAGTATAAATAAATTGAAATTACAACTTAAGCTAAATAAAATACAATAAAAGTATTACAAAATAGAAAATAATACAGATCTTTGACTCGAAAAACTTATATCTAAGAGTAAGTACTGTTACATTAACAAAAATAACGATTACAATGTTAACTTTGAATAAATATTTTTCTCAAGAGAGCATTTTTTTTCAACCAGTGGACCGAGCAATTTACAACATATGTGTAACTGTAACAAAGAAAGAACTAGCAATGCTTAATCTTTTAGTAAATGTAGTGGCCGTGCTACCTGATAGCAAATAATCCGAAAATTTGACTAAAGTTTTTTAATTTGTATAGCTTGTGAGAGAACTTTAGGAAGTTGAAATTCACGTACGCGAGAACACTATAGATAGCAGTCTAATTCGGAAGCAAGTTCTAAAATTGATGCACTCTATTGTCTGATTCACACACTAGGCACACCTAGCAACTCTATTATTTTCATTAGTTTCCATTCTCTAATGGACGTTCCTTGCGTCGAGGCGTTGACAAACGTAAGTCCTTTTGCAATACCAAGCACTTCAAAGCATATTTACCCTCTAAAATTAGCAATATACAAATATAAGGCACTTATAAGGCACCGATCGACACTGACTGAACTACAAAGCGTAAAATAAATACATTGGTATGTTGTAGGCGAAACCGGAAAATACAATTGCACTCAGTGATTCTATTAAATTTACAACACAGAAATTAGAAAGCCTTGTAAACGGTGCTGATGAGAAACTACTTCAATGCATAAAACACAATGAAAAGGTGACAAAAAAAGCTATAGGTAATTGGTATTACAAATATAACAAATGAAAATCTGTAACTATAATCTCGTAAAACAAATGATAGATCTGTACAAAATTGTACACATTACAATCAATAATATTATTTTTTTGGAAATAAACTGTAGGTTAGTACTTGTATTATTGCGTCACGTTTGCGGATAACTGTAAATGCAAGTTATGTTCAGGCTTCGACATCAACACACTGCGATCGGTAACTGAGTCCTGCGGAGTCCGCACGAGTCCTATCACTAGACTGTTCACTGGTGGCACTGCACTCACTGTCAGGTCTCATCATCCTCCGACCGCCGTCGGTTACGCTTCTTCTTGTGCCGCCTCCGCACGCTTTTTGGTGGTTTGATCTGGCACTCGCAGCCCGCGCGTACCCTCACGTAGTCCATTGACCAGCCGTTCGACCCTGGGACGGAGAAGTGTCCTTCCGTCCGAGGGGTTTCCGTGGCTGAAGGGAGGTGGCGTACCAAGGCGTAGGAGTAGGAATACTTCTGTATGCAGAGAGATTCGTTGTAGAGGCGAGCGTCCACGAAGCGGCAGGGTCTGTCGGCGACGTTGGGGGCGCAGGAGACCTCGTAGAGGCTCTGCTGGTTCTCGCCGTCCTCGTACAGTTCGACGTAGAGGCCGGTGGGGGTCCGGCCTCCCTTCATGGTGACCATCTCGAGCACGGAGGGGCAGCATTGCACTCCGTCGCGGCTGCCGCTCTCGCGCCGCATTATGCTCTGCATCTCGCGCCAGTGTGACCGCTTCCACGAGCCGGGCATGTCCAGCTCCTCATCAGTCCTGAAAGTACAAATCAAATCTTAGGTATCTGAAATGTTTTGGATTTGTCAAACCCTAAAAAGTAGTTGCACTTCTTCTTTTTGCATCCTTCTTTAACTAATTTAAAGATCCTGGACTAGTGAAACAGGTCCATTGGTCCTTTTTAAAATTAAATACTGGGTTTGTAATCACATCAGCCATCAACATTTAAAATCGGCTGGACATGGGCTGGACGGATTCAGCAATAATATTTTCCTTTTCAAGAGGTTTCAGTCAGTCTGTTGGTCATTTTTATATAGGTGGACCTTCGACCATCTTACCGCATTGGTCGTCATCAGCAATCACAGGCCCAAGATGTAATAATTTATAGTATAAAAATGGACTAGTCTAAGTGCTTAATTTATAAGCCTATGGAAATAAAGGATCTTGTATATTATGAACGGTGATATTGAAGGATACTTACACTACGCGGTGTGAGAAGTGTGTCGGCGTGCGGCGCACGCGACTCACGTTCCCGATCACGTCGCCCGCGTCGGCCACTGCGCCACACAGCACCTGCAAACATACAATATGGCTTACTATACTTGTCAACAACACCTCGTCTTATAATTAACTCAGAAGTCAATGGCTCAATCCGGAGAATAGGCTTGAAGTTGATATTGATAATAATGTACTTTGTGTTATAGATTTGTAATGCAGGGTGCATGTTGGATTTCTATTATATTATTTTAAGACCTATATGCACACATGTAAGTAATAAACCATTGAGTATTATCTTTGCCTAATGTATTCTTCTATTATAGATGGCGTTACTATTTTTGTCAAAAACACCTCGTCTTACTCGAACGTCGAACTCGGAAGTCAATGCCTCAATCTGGAGAATAGGGTAGAATCTATCGATTTCTTATATTGTAGGGTAGAAATCTATCGATTTCTTTTATTATAGGATAGAAATCTATCGATGTCTCATGACAAAACCCAGCATTTAATTTTGAAATGGGCCAATGAGCCTGTTTCAATGGTCCAGGGTGTTTTACTAATATAATGAATATATTTTAGGAGAAATCTATAGATTTATAACTTCTTATCATCACCTAACCTAGGTATTCTATTACTATATTTTTTTCAACAACACCTCTAGACATGAAATGAACTCTATCAAAAGTCGAGAGGAGCTTTAGTACTTTTGGATTTGTCCATTGACCCATCTTCCTAGCAAAATTTTTTTTTGTTGTTTCTCAATAATTAAATTACTTTTGATGAGATAACGATATTTTGTCGGTTAAATAAATCGAAAAAGGCCAACGTTATACCGACGTGGCCTTACCATTCGTTCGTCAGTACAGTCAAGTTTCTCATGTTATTCAACATCGTATCAAAACGCTTTCGTTCTAAATTTAGAAACCAAAATTTGCACTACATCGGCTACTACTAGCAGAAGCCAGAAAAATCCAAATATAGTACAGAAAGTGAGAATACTTCCTTCATCACTTCAACAAAATGTTTCTAGGTGAGTATACATCATAATTCAAAATAGATAGAGTTGAAAGTAGATCACGGAGTCTTCGTTTATAAAACAATCTGACGAACAGACAAAACAATCGACTTGGGTTACTTTTGTGTTGTTACTACGGAAACTCGATTCAAACGTGAGCTTGTATAAACGAGGTTAGGAAATTGAGTTTAATTACAAACCTGGCTTCATTATTAAAATAATCAAACGGATTTGGATCATTGATAGTTTCGACTATGACGAGACTTAACACCGGTGGCAGTGCTTTCTTTTGAGCCACAGCCATGTGCATAACACATCCGATCAAAAATGTCGATCAGCTAGTATTATTGACAAGCACACGTTAGAGCATTTTTTGAATTTATTCAAACGTAAATGTGAAGTAAAAGCCAGATAAAATGACAAAATATTATAATTTTCATGTCAGTATCATGGGAACCTCTTCAATGTGTTAGGGCATCTCTCCAACCTTAAATCTGTGCCACGAGCTGAAGGACGTAGAATTGAGTTTTATTCGAGTTATCATAGTACATGCAACTACGACTGCCCGTCACCACCAACCCACATCTATCAATCACGCGTAAACGGAACCCTAATTCTGGATCGTAATATACAGGGTGCCACGTCACATGTATATATAAGCCACTAAGCCGAAAGGGGGTGATTCTGGACCCGATGGGACTTGTGAAAAACTATTTTAATTAAAATTTTTGGTTTTTTTGAGAGATTTTATTTTAAAAAATGATTTCTTTGAGATAATTAGAGCTATGTCGATAAAACTCAATTAAAACCTTTTTGCATTTTATCCAGCGGGTTGGTATCATTTCGTTTAATTTAGGACTGACCTTGAAAAGTGAAAGCAAATTGTACAATGCTTCAAGAGATTTATTTATTTTGGGTTTGTTGAACGATTTTGAATTTGAACGATTATCTCAAAAACAGTTACGCTATGATACCTATGTTCAACAGAGAACAGGTACTTACTGTTGCAAGAGTTGTTTTGCGAAATAACCGGTAATATAAGCCAGATAACAAAGCTTTTTCGCATTACATAACATACAGATGAAAATTATGATGATTATCACCAGTTTCTAACGCTTCCTAGGCACAAAGTTAATGCCTACTTAATATTTGCTTCTCAGGTAGGAATTGAGGACTCTTATAAGTTGAGAATAACACTTTCAAAAACTATAAAATATAATTGGCGTGAGAATATCTAAGATTAATTAAATATTACGGAAAGTAAGCTTAAGTTTCCGTAATATTTAATTTACGAAGAGGGCTAATTTTAGCATTAAACTATGACGTAAGTAGCGGTAAAACAAATGTCTATACGAGTATTTTATTATGAGGAACCTAAAGTTAGCATTGGTTGGAGGGAGACCGATTTTGTCAGATTTTCTGTTAATAAGTTTTATTTGTTGTATGTTATCTCTCGTCTCTGTCCTGGTATAATAAAATAAATTATTTTAAATCTACATTTATGGAATAAAAATCTGTTGCAGCCGCGGACAGAAGCAAAAATTAAGTTATTCCGAACGCTTTACGTGCGAAGCGCATATTCCAAATCTAAAGCTGCTGTTTTAACACACGCACACGGACACACTGTGTAAGGTGAACTCGAGTAATTTTCAGTTCTTTATTGATATGCATATTTTTATATGTCAAACATAAGTAACAAAAAAATACATAACGAAAAACAAATCACACGAGTTTACAGGAGTTATAAATAATTTAATACTTTTTTTGGTAATTTTAAAAATAAATTTTCGCAGCAAAAGACTTCAACGCACACCCCGCTTTTTTGTCTTTGGATACCATGTTATTGCAAACTAAACTACCTACCTAATTAATTTAATATACATACATTTATTTATGTTATTAGGTAGAATATTTTATGCATGTAACGATTCCAGTTGAAACCTTATATGTAACAATAATAAAATCAATTTAATTTTCAAGTTGAATACATAATAAAAATATTAATATTTGATAAAGCACATGAATAATGTATTGGTCACAAATAATAAACTGTCATAATTTAATACTGTAGGCACCTAGTAAGTTTCCATTGATGTCCATACATTTCTTATCATTGGTATTTTGATATAACCAATTAATAACAACCAAAATATTTTATATATCGTTTGTGTGGTATTCATAAACTGATCAATGGTTATCTGATATAATCGATTATTAAAATTTACAAGAATGCTAAAATAGCTTATTGGGACTCGTTTCTTTAATAATCGATCAGGCGATATTTTTATCGATAGGTTTTAACTAACCTTTTTACAACGTACTTTAGATACAAAATGTTTATTTGGGTTTTCCTTATGTAAGAAACTTAATCAAATCTTATCAAACAAACCGTAGATTGTGGCTGTGGGTTGTTGTGGAGTCTAGAATGTTCTGACATCAATTTCAAGTACCTACTCAAACTACCTTCTACTATAATTCAGTGGGGCTACCACACTGTTTAACACTTAACATAACGCGCGTTATCAGCGTTGTTACGCTAATTTTAGCGCGGATAACGCGTGTTGAGGCGCATTTTAAGGCGAATAACGCTTTCTCACGAGTTATTCGCGTGTAAATGCGCCTTAACGTGCGTTATCCGCGCGTTACGTTAAGTGTTAAACAGTGTGGTAGCCCCACAGTTTGTACAATTAATTCATTGCCGTAAAAATGTCTATTCTCTACACACAGTTGTCGGTGCCTATTCCAAAAAGGTTTTTCAAGGAAACTGGCCCAAACCGCCAACGGTAACCGACACCCCTTGTAAAGTTGGACATGTTGACCGAAACCCTTATCGAGAGCACACAGGAAATAGATCTCGGAGGTAAAGACCAGAACTAGTCAAACATAGACTCTATACATACAAGATGTTGGGCTTGGCTGACTGTAAGGTTTGGAGAAAGCGTAAAATTGGTTAATATATTCAGAAATAATTGGTTTAGGAAATTGATTTCAAGTTCGATGCATAGCATGAAAATAAAATATATAATTTTGATGAATCTTTATAATTTTTGAGTATTTTATCGATTACAACGACACAAATCGCAGAAATGGACCCAATTTTTTTAAAATACATATGTTTTGCGTATCAATGTTATTAATGAACTATTAAATAACAATTTACTTGATGCGTCCCACAGCTGGGCAAAAACTGTCTCTGCGGCCATATGGGGGGTAATTAAAATTGTCTGTCGCAGTCGGAAAGTATAGCCATTTTACATGTTTTTAACCGACTTCGAAAAATGGAGGTTCTATGTTCGGCTGTATTTTTTGTCGATTCTCCGTGATTTGTATACCGATTTTAAACATTATTTCGGTATTGTATAAAATTAATTTCGAGGGAGTCCCATAATATTTTATTCCCGAGGGATCAGTATTTCAGTTTTTTTTAACAGTAAAAAAAAAGATTTGAATTAATATGAAAACATCAAATTATTCATAGAAAACCTTATGAAAAATCACCTATTCCAGTCTTATCAATTTGAATTAAGGGATTTTTCAATTAGAATCAAAGCAAAGTCGCGGACTGTACCTATATGGACAAGCATTACTATTTGAGCATCACCTCAAACAGGCTGGCAGACCCCATTGATTGTAGTTTTAACTTGTCCCCTCAAATATTGAGATAACGACCATGAATGAACGATAAAAATCACAAAACGGTGACGAAAAACATTTGTAAAGGTAGAAAGAGATGCTTGATGATATGACAGAGATAGGGAAAAGGTAATGGATTATTGTTCACTTCTTTACTTCATAGAATAGACGATTAAAATTAAAGTCAAAAAATCAAATGACTTCTCTTTGTCCTGTTTTTAATACTTTCTGACGTGATGAAAAGAATTGACGACCGATGTGGCGCGGTGGGCGAACAATTGTGTGTACGATCTGTAGATTGTTCCGGGTGTTATGGTCGTTTTCTATGTATAATAAAAAAAAACTATCTATGTAATGTATTGTATTATGTAGGTATATCAGTTATCTAGTACCCATAACACAAGCTCTGCTTACCATGGGGCTTGAATATGTAATATAATAATGCTGTGTGAATTGTCCAGCATAATTTATTTATTGAGTTCTATTAGGTCTAGACTAGAACAAATAAAGTCGAAGTTTTAACTTTTGGAGCCCGCGGCGTCTTGCGGACGCTTCCGACTGGTATTGATATGGATCAGTTGAGCTACCTGTAGATAGGAACAGTCTGCAGTTAGGTAAATTTTTCCAATTGTAAATACTAGTTCTAACTTGTCAGTATTAATTGTTTTTGTGTAATCTTTTGAATAACCTATGAACAAGGAAGATGTTCCCTGTATTAAAAGTAGGTTTTTATTAAAAGGGATATTCCAGTTATCCCCATCCAAACTGGGCATGTTTGAATGTGGATAAATGGAAGAACCTGGTCACAGTTCAAAATACCACGCAAATGATACGACTGCAAATTAATACCAAGAGAAAATGACTGAAATGAAATATGTAAAAAAAAGACCAAGACTTCCAAATCCTTATATTTTCGTCTTCCTTGCAAAATAAGGCTGAACCAGTCTGCATTCCGATTTAAATCCTACCGTGGCTGATTAACTGTCAAACAGACCGTCAGTCCGATTTTATATGGAGATCAGGACTACTTCAGAGACTAATCCTTATTAAAACTTCATACCTCCGCGGATGATTTTACCTTCTTCATTTTATATCAGCGGACGGGTTTAGACTTACGACTGCTGTATTTACTGAGATCATTTTGCGTTAGATTTTTAAATTAGTTTGTGAAAAGGAGGTGGTTGTGTGTTTGGGTGTATGTATGTTTTTATTGAATGTTCGCCGATTTCACAGTTAGTTGTGGGCCGATTTCGATGATTCTTTTGATTTTTTGTAGAAAATGATCAAGGAATGGTCTGATGTAAATTTCATTCGCGATGTAGATGCTATTTATCTGGCAAAACTTATAAAGTTATGCCACATAAATAGAAATATTAAGTTTTGCCGGAGAGTAAAAGTAATGTACATTACCTACATTACTTTTACATCTCAGTAAAACATAAAGGAACAACAGTAAATATACTCGTATAAAGCAAATCGAAGTTCGTTACTTGTTTTTGTAAAAACATCAGATTATTGAAACATATATAACTGCTCTACATGCTCTACTATTTCTTCTCACATCAAAATTAACACAAATATTTATGTTTACCTCGATAATATACTATAACGATAACTGTCAATATGTTTTCTCAGAAAATCACTCAAACTGATTGAACAATAAGATGATCAATCTTTCGCACTAGCGATCCGTTTACATATCGATTATCATGTTATTCGAATACCACTCGATGTATTATCGATATCATATTAAATTAGCACTTTAATATCTAAGCTTAATATCTAAGGAGATGAACTTATCTGGTTGTATTTTATGAACATGTGGTTTTCAATCATAGGTTAGAGGATGTACGTACCTATATCCATTGTTGTATAGACATTAATGAGGTTGTTTGACAGCGCGCAGTTTATCTGGTATTGTTTGCTAATGCAACGTAATAATGTTTGCAAGACAAGTGATTTTAAGCCAGCGCTGCCAGTATTGCGAATTACTTTGTAAGCCTAAAGAAATAAAGTTATTCAATATGAATCTGATCTTAGAATAGTACTTAACTAGTGCATTTCTCGGTCATGGCGTTACGACTTAATCGAACTCAGCCCGTGGATATCGTAATACTTGAGGGAACATACCTATTTGAGAAAAGGCAGCAGCGTCCCGATAAGTGTTTAGTCCGAAAAAATGAATGATCTGTGCAAATGGCAATGAATTTGAAGGGGGGTTTTAGTTTTTTCAAAACAATCAAAATATGAGTATCTAAGTGGTAATTGTCCGGACATTACAACGCTCATACAATATTGTTTTATCCGAATGAACGTAGTCTACATCCGGCAAAACCTAATGCTCAACAAAAGTGCACAAATCATTCGTAACCTCAGCACTGGTAGAAACTGGCGCGAACTAAAACAAATTATCGCACAACCGAAGCATGAACGGTTAAGGTAGAGTCGCGCCAGTGCAGTGTAATGTCAATGTCAGTGTCAACTGAAGGAATTGTCTCTTATCGACGCGTCAACCTTCCGTTGGCAAATGTGAGATGTGACTCTAGTGTTCCGTAGATGTTTCACTAAATTTCTCAGTAGACAAATAGCAATATTTATTTAGGTATTAAGAAGATTCTCATAACCTGATTAACCCTCATAAAAATAATATATAAAACATAATAATAACATATTTATTTATTTATTCAAGGAAAACCAGCAGCACATACGAAATATAATAATAAATACAATAAAATTGAACTGAAGGCTATGAAGATGTTTTCAAGACTAAGATAATATACTAACTTTATGTCTCATCATCATTATCATCCGCAACCTGACTTTATCCTCTGCTGGCCTCCAAACTTTTGAGCCGCTTCACATGGTCCTGCGCCTGGATGAGATTTTTTATGGTAGTATCAAATTACCTACATACTTATTTTACAATATCATAGCGATTAAGACTAATATTTGTGATACTTGCTTTAGAAACGTATATGAAGACAGCATAGTTTGTTATCTAAATTTGAGAAACTTTTACTTCCTCGTAAAATGTAAAATATTCAAAAATGCACCATCAACTGATAACTCGGATGGATTTTAAACAAATCGAGTCGCTCGCTCCGTGTTAATAGTCGATAAACACGCTATAAAATCAAAGTAATCAATCGATATTTATATCCACTATTACCTAGAACATAAAGTTTAAGATGACCGAAATCTTCCACTTGAAACGCATCATCTAACACCTTTAAATAAAGTTCAAAATAGTTCAAGTTCACGTTTCGATTCAAAAGGAAATGATTTTATGTGGTGCAAATTAGTGCAGGTGTCGTAAGTTTTATTTATTTTTAATTTGAAAGCTTTTAAAAGTGATAGCCTTAAAAAAGTTTAAACGCATACTTTAACACTGTCAAAGATCTTTGAAGACTTAATTTTTATATCTTCCGGCGATAAGATTTTTTTTTTATCTATTGAAATTATGCTGGAATGTTTTATATTTAATAGTTTTTTTACAAATATTAGAAAGTTCTTATTAAACTTAACAATTGAATGGCAGTCTTGTTAGCTACATAACCTATACAATCGGATATTAATTATCGCCCACGCTTACACGCCATAATCGATTAGTGATTGACTTTAATGACTCAATACCGATAATCGAACAACAATAAGAATCGATACAATGACCCTAGGTCATTCGATACGGAAATTCATAACGCCTAGGAATTATTTTGAGAAAGTGCTTTGGTTCGTACGTGCCCTTTCTAACACTTCCTATTCGTTGCTTACGATATTATTAAACAATGTTTTATCAAAGGATACATTTACTAAGCGCTCTTAGACTTGGTATTGAGGATATTGGTAATATACCTACATACACGTGGCTATGCATACCAGCGTCTGCAATCTACGAGTAGCTGAGATTCAAATTTATGCAGCTTTCTACCTTCGCAAAAAAACAAATATCAGCCTCTCGAGTTCCACAGCAGGGAAAAGGCCTCCCGCATATCGTTTCATTTATGTTTATTAAATCAGGATTTAAAAAAAAACTAATATAAACGAATGTAATAAATATATTACTGAATTTCAAACTAATTTATACAGAAGTTTTTATTTTTTTTATTTAGCCTGTTTCGTCCACTGCTGGGCAAAGGCCTCCCCCAAATCTTTCCACTCAGTGCGGTCACAGAAGTTACTTCACAAAAAAATAGGACAAATAATAATTCCTCGGTGATAAAATAAATAAAATTATATCGAACCATAAGGATCATCCTCTATACAATTGCAAAAAAAAATGGATGAAAGAATCATCCAAATTTTTTTGCAATTGTCTCTAATTAACTAGGAAAATGACGAACATAGGTACGTAAAGAAACACTTCAGCTATACATAGAATCTCTTTCTTATTTCGAAGTCCGTTCAAATAAAGAAGTTTTTAACTAAAATATTATTTAATACAGTAGACGAAACTTAAACACGATATTGCCGTTTATGGTGCTGTAGGTACCTAGCTACGTACGAGTAAATTGATTTCCCTTTCCTGTACTTTGACTCGATTATTGAAATTCAGTGGAATGTAAACTTCCTAAAACCGTTTAATGTTTTGACATTTCTATTATTATGATTTTGTATCGTTTGTGTACGGATTGAGTTTGCTTTTCCCTATTTTATTAAAGATTTTAACGATTTTTTTTTGTGTTAATAAATCAATTTGTAAATTTTATTCATATGAAACAGATTTTTACATTTTTTACAACTACAGTTTAACACTTACCATGTTAGTTGCTATCAGCAAAAATAATTTTATCCAAGGACTTGAATAAATCATACATAAAACTTAAGGTCAGCACAGAGTCCATTTGATCACTTTACGACACTTCATAACTTCTTCACCACATGTTCTTTTCTAAACAATTATTTGCCATCAACGTAAAAATATAAGCGTAAATCAGTACCGAACCCTAAAAGTTTCGCCTAACAGTGACAGCCGATAGTTCGGAATTCGAACATATTTGAATTGCGAGCGCGCTTTTTTCTTTTTCTAAGCGACCAGCGCTACCGACGATCTCTGCTGTACTGCCAGACTCGTCCAAGACGCATTTTACTTAGCTCCTCTATTCGATCCGCCGCAATGAAACGGTATCGAGTTTTCGCCGATAATGTAAAATGCCTACGAATATTTTACAATGCTACATCTCATGCTGATAAAGCTGGTTTTCCTTGAAAATTGCTAAGCCATGGGCAAATCTAACAAGGAATTATTTGCATAAGTTCTTACTTCTCTTGAAAATAAAAATTAAAAATATAGAATCCACTCCTCCACGTTTAAATTAAACAATTTGTGTGTTTCTAACTCGCGATTTTAAAAAAGCATTATTGTAAAATAACGGTCCTTAGAAACTTTATACACTCTTTTTTACATTCCAACAAGAAAAAACGATGTATTTACTCATTTAGTGTGTAATGTATAAAGCTATAACGATTCTTGTATGATAAAACAAGTTTCTATGCGTGGCTTCATGTCTATCATGTTATTTTAGGTCAAAAACTTAATCTTTCCAAAACTTCAGTGCATTCAATATCCTTAACAGTTTTTCAGCGATGAAGTAAAATATTTCGTTATAAATATTTGGCACAGCTTGGCACTGCTTGAGTACCTACCATAAGCTCATAACAGAATAAGGAAGCTATAGCCAAGCATTTTAAGCTATAAAACATTACCTACATGAATCTATCTATCTATCTTTATAAAGATTTTTCCTTGCAGCATAAAACTTTCTAAAAAAACCTTTCACAACGAGGTCCACCTTAAACTTCCCAAACCTCTACTTGGGAGGTACCTATCAGTCACTTTCGGTGTTCAGACACGTCATAGATAATACAAAACTCTAAGTACAAGGTACTCTCCCACATGTTATCTCTTCCCCGTATTACCAGCTAACTACGAGTGATATTAGGTGCTTTATCGTAACGAGCCAAATCATGGCTTTCTAAGAACAGACCGAGTCTATTTGACGGTAGTATCGAGACGTGATCGTCACGTCTTATTTTTATATAGGTTTTGGTACAGTACAAATCCCATACAAATACATGAGCTTACAGCATACGGCTAGTTGTCATGGGCATATAGAAAAGGCAGACCACCCACCCGTTGGTTCAATGACGTCACCGCACATGGGATTCACTGGACATGAGAATTATACAAGGGCCGGAAAAAAGACCCAGCAGATTTATATGTATACTTATGTATTCTCGCCATGAATATTTAAATGCTCTTTAGGGACGACCTTTATCGAGTTGTTGACGTTTTGTGGCTGGTATACAATAGTAACGAAGATGTGTATACCGTATGCAAAGAGGGCAGGTTGCAAAATAAATATAAATAATCATTGGGGAGGCCTATGTTCAGCAAGCAGACATCTTATTTCAGGTTCACTAGACCCAATATAGTTTAATTATTAGATTTAGAAGCACAGTACACCTTGCTGCCAGCTACCACCGTCGCAGCAACATGGCGGGTATACTGCGGGACAGTACTCACCGCGAGCAGAGTGGGCAGGGCGCGTGCCATGCGCATAGTAGCACGCAGCGCTAGGTGACGGCGGCGGGCGGGCGGGCACGCGCGCCCCGCATCCGGCCGCCCTGCTGCCAGCTACCACCGTCGCAGCAACATCTCCCTCCTGGAACAAGCATTATCAGTTTATTACACTAGAAATATTTGAATACGTAAGATTGATGATCAATATTGAAAGATTGACTGATTTCTATAATTTAATAAAAATAAAAATATTTTGAACTTCTAGCAGATAGATATCTCAAGAAATACCTATTAGAAACTTAAGACGGGACTTCCACCTGGTATATTATGAAGTTCTTAATACTTTAAGTTATATATATGTAACAACTGCCCAACCACCCCTGTTTGATTTTCTGCGCATGTGTGACTAAATCCCGCCCTCAAAAATGGCTGCGCGACACTTTCAAACTTTCAACAACAGGTCACTGTGTTCAACAATACTGTCTGAGTAAGGCTACTAGGATCTTTAGTCTGCGTAAACTCTTTTCATATTTCGCGGATGACATCGGTTATTCCGTTATCATGGCTCATGAACTTGCCAAAATATTGGGAAACTTAAAATAACACAAATCCACCACGCGCTATTTTTTTGCCTGATGTGTGTATCATAAAAGCTAAGAATTTGGATGTGGTGGGGTCTACGTCCCTTGCGCAGACAATGCCTCTTGAATTTACTTACGCAGTCATCATAATAATTCTAGGTACGTAATGTATATCATGATCAGACGTTGAAGTAATACCATCCTTTATAAAAAAATTCCCAAAGCTGATAAGAATCTGCGGAATAACTATTTTACGACCTTTAAACAGCCCTTATCAGTGCCTATCGTATCATGATGCGAGCTGCCCACACCTCCTTCTGACATCAGATCATAAAAACCCTTATCTTTGGCGCCGTTTTATCGCAATCAAGTTATTGCAAATATTTCTAAAATGACTCGATGAGGTAAATTGATTTTCGCGTTAGGAAATCCGCTGGGTTTATGGAATGTTATAGATAAATGAAGAATGTGCTTTGTTAAGATTGATTATATTTGGCTGGATAATGACTTTATTTATCGGTAAATTTGCTTACTAGGAATTAAATTTGATGTCATCACAGAAATTTGTGGCGCCGCCGGTAGAATACATATAGGCGACAAATTAGTGAATAATTAGGTAGAAGACCTTTTCCTTAATTGTTTTTTAGAGTTGAGACAAAGCGTATCTCTATTTTTCGCGGTACATTACTGTAATTTTGACTGCATCATGAAAAACACGTGATCTATTTTAAATTGTAAATTACGAAGATATTTTTTTTTTTTTATATCTTTATTTATTGATGGAGTTTTGTCACAAAGTGACTATATCACTGCCATATGAGATCAATTCTTTATATTACAAACATGTCAAAATATGTACATACACTTAACAAAAAAGAAACAACAGAAGATAATTTCCGAATCTCGGAAAATCCGAAGTCCTGTCAAATGTATTAAAGCTGTTTTACATACATCAGGCATACATGTAACTAGGCCTCGTTCACACAGTCGTCCTCTTGTGCACCCGCACATTTTTTTTGTTTTTATTTAATCAATATGGAAAATAAGTTATGGAGTTATTATTTATAAATCATATTCAGCAACAATAATGTCCACACAAAACGTAAAAAAAACTGAAGGAGGTTTTTGTCTTCCAGGCGTGTTCGGGTTTTCCGCCAAAATTTGTAATATCTACGTGGAACTAAATAGCAAACTTAATGAGTGCGAAGGCAGCACTTTATAATAAGACATTTAGTGCATAATCAATAATCGTAAATTTAATATAATTATTCAATTAGTCCAAAATTCACATTTAATCTGGCTTTGAATTTTATTCAAAATTTTGAAAAAATCTGCTTAGCATTTTTATCATAAAATTTATATCGTTAATTAATAAAATCTTCTAATTTACTTAAATGTTTTAACCCAAAATATTTAAAAATGCATCATTTGTAACTATCTATCCGCCCCGGCTTCGCACGCGTAGATAAATGGTATATTTCGTTCACATAGACAGCTCAAAAGAAGTAGTTTAAGTGTTTGTCTAAAAACTTGCCGAAACTTAACCTGCAAACACTAAGAAATTCTAAATAATTTTTATTTATATTTTTCACACAAATCAATGTATTCTGTATTTAATGCGTATTTCAGCCAATTTATACAATATCCTAATTATATATTCACTTACCTAGTAATAAAATGCGTATTAAAATCCTTCAGTAATTTTGAGTTTATTGCGTTCAGACAGACAGATCGACGGAACGATCGGGAACTATAATATTTAATACACGTTTCAAAACATCTTTGAATTTCAAAAAACCGAGGTCTTAATATTCTGATCTTGACATTTTTCATTAACTTTATGACACCTAAACTTCGAGGAGACCAGTAAATAAAAATGCGAAAAGCCTAAAAAACATTTTTTTTTCATTGCCAAAATACAAATTTTTGATACAACAGCTTCGTCGCTTCTGTATACAAATTTTGTATAGAACAGCCTCGTCACTCCTCGCTTATAGTGATTGATGACCGGAAGCAGGAAGTTGGCGGTGTTACACCCCTATGCTTGCATCTGACTTCAAGCCTGTCGTGTACTTCTGCCGTGTCGTCCCATCGATATAGGACAAAGTCAAAGTCAGGAGTTAAATGCACCACTAATATTATAAAGAGGAAAGGTTTGATTTTTTGTTTGTATTGAATAGGCTCCGAAACTACAGGACCGATTTGAAAAATTATTTCACCGTTGGGAAGCTACACTATTCGCGGTGAACATAGGCTATATTAAAATTTAGAAATGTGAAAATGAACGCGGGTAAAACCGCGGGAAACAGCTAGTGTACTATAATGTCTTGCGCACATGGCCGCCGTGGCCAAAATTCGGCTGAGAAGGCATCAACCGATGGCGCGGTCCATCGAAGTTCCCGGCTTATAAATTACGCATAGAGGGGCGAGGTAGACCCGCCAGGGGGTTGTTTAGTCGGGGTCGTCGAAGCTTCTCTTTTACATCTCCATATAACCATACTGTACCCATAATTATAAGGACTAATACAACGGTTTCTTTACCTATTTTTCCCGACGTTTCAACAGGTTTACACACTGTCGTGGTCACAGGAAACATGAGTAAATAAACGTGATAAAATTCCGTTGTATAAGTGCTTATAATTATTTATTTATTTATTTATACTTCTTGCACGAAAATAAAATAACACAAAACTTATTCTAGAAAATTTAAACAAAGGCGAACTTAACCCTAAAAAGAGTTCTCTTCCAGCAAACCTTATTGGGAGAGAGAGACAAAGTGAAGAGAGAAGTGGGTACATGTGCATAAACGAAATGAAATAAGAAATAGACTACTAGAAATAAGAATTATGTGTTCAGATCGCGTAAGTTTTAAAATATTCATATAGTACCCTACATGCAGTATGGTATCTATTAGCAGATTTTCCCCTGGATGACAAAAAGGGAAGGCATCATCATCATCATCGCGGTGTGGAGCTCTCGCGCTCAGACAAAGGTTTTTGCCTAGGTCTCTGACTAAGAACTTAGAATAAGCCACAAGCCTGACATAAATCAGTAACCTAATCGCATGTAAATCCCTACAAAGCGGACAACACCCACAGTGACCACGGCTGACATAGATTGAGCGATCAACTAACAATGTTAAGCTGACACCTACACTGCCGGCGCCTCGACGTGATTTGCACCTATTATTTAGTATTTAGCGCTAGATTCCAGTCTATTAACTAAAATTAACAGAATTCAGACAATTTGGTTAAGTTTAGTATATAATAGTCTGGCATGTTCACCCACGCTTATGTTTTTCTGGTGGATAAAATGGTACAAGAACATTTAGTTTAACAGATTTTCATATTACAAAAACTTGATTTCTTTACGCCTACAAAACAAGACGGAAAAGTAATTAGTTTATTATTTGACTATAAAGTAGGTACAACTTGCAACTCTTATAATATAAATGAGAACGCTAGTGTAGCTAGCTATATAATAGCAACAAGTGACTCGACAAAGCGAACGAATAGGTGGCTTAGGATAAGTTGCTTCACAAGAATTAGAGCGACGCTGGTTTCCTGCACCTTTGGCGCGTCTCAACACGTTTGGCAAACCACAGATAAAAAAACAATAAAATATTGAATTATTATCTTACATACAACCTTAGCTTAAAGCTTACAACTAAATACATCAGAATATAAAAGGGACTATTTGTTTTAAACAAGCACTCACAAACATCACATTTTATACCGCAAATTATTGACAATTAAGAAAAAGATGTTCCCTGAATTTCCTGAATTTCTGTTTCTGTTTTTCCAACATTGGTATGTAGAGATCATAAGATAAACGCCTATCTGAACGTGCCAATAGAAATTTACCACAAAAAATAGCAATTCATCACTAGACTTGGCGTAGACAAGAATCTCATATTCCTGCGACGTACTATTACGTACGATTTCATTCGACTTGTAAAACAAAATTCCTTCGTCTACTCAGAGCGTCTCTCTCGGATAGATGCACGTTAATCATTGCGCTAATTTGTACCTACCCGGTAGGTAACACAGTAGATTCTCGCGCAAACTCGTTTGTAATACAACTTCATGATAACAAATCAATCAAGTGATAACTAATTGAAAGTGCCGACGGTTTTGCATAAGCTGATTACCTTCCTACTAGTTGCAGATAGATTTGATGGCGTAGACAATTGGCTTTCTCCATCGTTAGCGCTGAATAACGCTATAGTATCGTCAAATTTAAGTTCATAGTTCATTGTTCATTTATTTATTTGTGATACACAGGTATTACAGGGATGTTCAGACTTAAAATTAAGAGCACTGTGATCTGCCATTAGGCGTACAAAAGTTACATATTTTGGAAATGGAGCAACGGAGATTAAGGATCGTAGCATACCTACATAGGCCGCAACGCTCCAGCAGTGCTTCCGTCCGCCGCTTCCTTCGCCTCAAAACGCACGCGGTTAGCTAGCAGCAAGCCACAGTCCTCTCACGATTGGTAAACATTCCGTATCCATTGGCAAAAATATGAGCGTACGGATTTCGATGCATGCGTTAAGCAAGGCGACATCCCAAGAGTGGTTGCGGCAAGCTCGCATACTGCACTGTGTAGCAGCCGGCTTTTTTATGCTGTCAGTGCAAGAATTATCTGAGATCTGAGCTGCTTTTCTGCATTCGGGAGTACAGATACGATTGTAGCATTGCCAATAAAAAGCTGTCATAAAGGTCAAATAATGATGCATCAGAAAATAGGAATCAATCGCACCGCTCGCCATTTGCCATTTGTCTAGCGTAAAGTCCCTGTTGTGTAAACTGTACTTGCCTCAAACAGGTACCGCTGGTAAATAAATGTGAAGCTAAAGTTAATAGTAGGCGCCAAGATCGTGTGGTAAGCTCTGGTGATTGATAATTACCCTCACTGAATCTAAGAGGGTGTATTTGCGTTGGATAGACAGTCAGAAGGATTCTAGTATTTCTGCAATTAAAAAATTCTACAGCTGCCAAAGGGTAAGCAAGCATTCGAGATCATTGCATTTTGGACCGCGTAAACCAAAAAGCTAAAAAATAGGAGTAAATTGGAATCAAATTATAGAAACAAATAGAAGTAGTATTTACAAATTGAGGGACCTGAATATTTGCGCCTCTTGAGACCTTCGGCCAAATCTGTTGCCGCAGTACCCTACTGATGTCTTTAAAAGATGGGAAGGCACAATTGTGTGCACTCAATAGGCCTCCCCAAATGCCACGGGATTACACACCGCTAAAAATAGAATTCCCGTCGCGGTTAATAAGTACTGATAGAGCCCCTGTAAGAACAACATGCTAAGCCGAAGCACAGAACTCCTAATAGTAACGTAGCCCTGCTTTAATTGATACGGTGAATATAGAGGCTCCTTATTTACTGTATTCTGAAATGTTGTTGAAATGTTGCAAACTAGTAGAACTCGTCAGACCATTGGATCTGTAAGTACGCTAGTCTGCGGTTACTCTTAAAATCAATAAAAAACTGTTGCTATAAATGCAACATCGTTTTTGACATCATACAAGGAATTTTACTAGTAACTGGTATTATTACTTTCAATAATCACACACACACACACACATATACAGAAACATACAAAATCAGACAATTACAATTTACAATCAAGAATATACATTAGAAACATTATTTATAACTAGGCATACCAATAAATCATAGTTATTATTATACATATTACAATATAACAATAAAATCATAATTATTTAACATTAATCACTATTTGCCAATAATACATTTAAAAAAAAATTGTACTCTATTCTGGTTCTAAACTGTATGCGGTAGACCAAATCTCACTATCACAGAGGCTTAGACTCTGCATGCCGTTTTGTACGTATTTTCCGGATTTGGGGATAATCAAAATAAACATTGGCTTTAAGGCACATTAACCAAAATGTCTTTTGTTTTTACGTGCATAAATATTTGAAAACCTGGTTATTTTTTGTATACAGATGGGTTACAATACCCAAGGAACATTGGTGTAAAATATTGAACTGCATTGGTATCATCGTAGCAAAGTACAGAAAGTCGAAACAATTTTCGATTTTGAAAGCTTTCATTCATTCATAATTTAATTGTAAAGTAAAGTAAAAGATTTTTATTTTGTCAGAACAGAACAGAGACTCTTATAAACTAAACTTAGATTAACAGACGACAGAGACTGACAAAAATCGGTCTCCACTCAGCATGTGCTATGGTAGAGCAGATCGTACCATAGCGCTGGTCTTCCGTGGAGACCGTGGTGCGCATGGTGGCCTAGTATAGTGAGGAACCAAACAAAAATATAAATTAATGAACAGAAACTAAAATGTAGTATGTACTGTAAACAATATTATTTAAAATAAAAATAAATAAATAAAATAAAATAAATAATGCTGGACAATCCACACAGCATTATCTAGCCCCATGGTAAGCAGAGCTTGTGTTATGGGTACTAGATAACTGATATACATAATACTATATATTACATAGATAGATATTTTTTATTATACATAGAAAACGACCAGAACACCCGGAACAAATATCTGCAGATCGTACACACAATTGTTCCGAGGCGGGAATCGAACCCGCAACCTCCTGCGTCGCAGGCGGACCTTCGCCCACCGCGCCACATCGGTCGTAAAATAAAATACGTTTATAAATTTTAAAATTTAAATTGATCTCTGCTTCGTGTTCGAATTCAAATTTAAAAAAATTTCACTGCACAAGTACTACGATTATGGATTGTTGAAGTTTGTGTTTTAGTTTTTCGTGATTACCTTGCTGATACCTCGCTGTATTTTGTTATTATTATCAATGTTTGTTAAGTTTTCATGAATAAATGTCTTTATTTGTTGACAAAAATATCTTGGATTGGAAATCGGAGTATATCTATGTAATAGACACATAGACAAACAAATAATTACTTTAGAATGTATACTATCGTCTTTCTATGGATTAATTGAGTAGATAAGAGGATAAGAAAGCTTCTGCTCCAACTTGACAATAAATAACAAGCTAGGTATCTCTAATTTTATTATCAATTTCAGAAAACACACCCAATCTTACAATTTTGGGTAGAAAAGTAGGTTTATCCCAGCTCCATTACTAATGCTACGAGTATTATTACATACTAATATAATAACTATATAATAATAACTATCATTGATAGGTTACACATAGATCTGACAGTAGTTTATGATATCGAATCTAATCCTCTAACCTATACTACTAGCAGAGCCAGAGAATTATGACTCATGAATCAGCTTTAGGTTAGGATACACGAGACCTAGAATAACGGCAACCAGCTTAGCTGACTTTAACTTAGCCGATAGAAAAATTTTACTTTTCTTATTATGACAAAAATCCTAGTCTAGTTTTTAAATAGGTCGCCTTGTCTAGCCAACTATTGTTGTCCTATAAAAATTTGATTCACGGTATTATTATTTTTATTATGTATTATATTTATAATATAATATTTTGATTGTTTCGGAAAAACTAATATTTTTGTACGACAAATAATAATATTTGTTTTGATAAAATCGTATTTTATTATATGACAAATATTTATTGATATAGCAGCTGGATTATTTTATATCTCATTACAAGCAAATCTAATGTAAAAGAAATACCTGACAATAGAAGATTATATTTTAGGGACAGTCGGCTAAAAACCTCGCGATGAGATGTCAACAATTGATTTGATAGTTCGGACATCGCGGGGTCGAGTCTCCATTACCAAGGTGTCATTAAAGGCACATGACATGACCCAATGGACTGCAGGATCAATCTAACTCTTCCGGATTGTAGAACACTCGCATAGAGCTAGGAATAGGTAGAGTATTTGAAATGTACGCGATTCCTTTACATTACAAAAGTTATAGCAGATATTATTTGTTTCATAAAAATTTAGTACTACACGACCTACATGTAGGTACTAACAAATCTATATTTATCTATTAGTTAATGTGTCATCTCAGTTTGAGTAAACGTGTTCTGCGTCTGCGGCGATGTTGCTATTTTGCTGAATGTTTTATCTGAAGTATACATAGCCTTGTAACAAGAACACCTAGAAAACAATTTGTTAAACAAATAGAACATATTTTTAGAAATATTCTAAGGACCCCGAGGGCTTTATTTCAAAACATTATAAATCTACAGCATCTGCAACGATTTTCAATAAACTAAACAACCATTTCAAATTAGGCTTCTTACAAAAATGGTTTCTTGTAAATGGGTTTTTTTTTCACAAACACAGAAAAAAGAATCTCAGTCTTAGCTATATATGGTTACCTCCTCATATAGCTTAAAGAGAGAATAACAATATAGTCTGTCAACTCTACGTAATTCGTAGGTCTGTCAGGTAGAGTCCATCATCGACTGGGGCGTTAACGCCAGCCCTTTCTGGTTCAATCGGGTTATTACCAACCCGCGACATTGACACCGCACAAGGACAATATTTCTGGTTTCCGAACTGCTTTCTGGGATTCTGGTGTGTGCTGGTCCTGTTTGCCGGAAAAGCTGGATATTTAGTTTTCTGTAGTACTTAATGGTTCGTCATTCTATTGGTACCGAGCACGGAAAAATTAGGTTAGGCGCTAACAAAGTATGCATAGTTTACTATTGAATCAAATAAATTAAAATAAAAGAGCCTAATTCAACATAATAAAAAGCATGACGCAATCTAATGAAAAAACGTTTTGATAATATAAAATTATGTCTAATGATTTTTCCTTTTGAAATTAAAATTATGGACGAGACAGTTAAATTGGAACCTATACCTTTACAATCGGCTGTTAATTTTGACGCATAAAATTGTTGTGCAAAATGGATACTTAAAATCGAACAGTCCGGTTACGCAGCACGGTGCGTGTTAATGCGTTAAATTCTTACCTTAGTACCCAACTTAATTAAATTGTAAAATTAGGAGATAAGCTTGGTATTTAACGTTTATTACTGCAACATAGTTAGTTAATAGTCATTAGATTACGGTATTAATTTAAATTAAGTACCCTGAAGAGATCTGGTTTGTTAAGGGAATTATGCAGCTCTCCACAGAGCCTACGTATTTGCTTCTTTTAGAGTATATACCCGAGGTCACCCGAGATTCAGGGGCTACCAAGGATTTCCGGGATTTTTTTAAATATCGCAGCGTGTTGGATAAGCGACGCATGACAGCTATTATCTGGCGTAGTGCTTCTGCATTGCCATATAGCGGGCAACGGAGCCAGCGCGTCATAGAAACGCTTTCGACTGGTAGGTCTGTAGAGTCCATCATCGACTGGGATCAGTTGAGCTACCTGTCGATGGTTTGCGACAGTGTGCAGTATGCTCAATTGTTTCTATTGTAAATACATAATAAATTTTAATTTGTTTCTACTAGTTCGTTATCTAGCACGGTGTACCACGTACAGGTAGGTTGGCTTGGGAGACGAGAGACGAGAGACTGTTGGAGTCCCCCTTACAGCACCGCAAGAAATTGAATTAAACTTGTTACCTATACTGTCAAATATAGGCTGTCAAAAGTAAAAAAAAAACGTTTGGTTTCACATAAATTTAATACCTAAGTACTAGGTTTACAACAAGAAATTTGGCGTTTATTTTCAACAGCGAATTTCGGCAATAACCTGTCACAGCCTAACGCCTTAGGTTAAGTAATTTAGTGACAAATGTTGCTTAGATTTTATAGATGTGTAAATCACGGCTGTAATCTCCATTTATCGAAACTAATAAAACCCAATACCAAATTGGTATTCACGATATTATACAAGCTTATTGTACAGATTCTGGTAATAAAATAATCATAAATTCATAGCGCGGAGTGGCGCCACTGTATTACGTACTGACAAGTAAGCAGTAGGTATACTTGCGTTACGTTACCGGTACTATGGCGGCCATGGGTAAACCATAAACAAGTCCCATTTTTAAGTATGCATGGTTAGACTAGCCATGGCCCAGGTCCAGTAAGAAAGTAGGTGTAGGCGTTAAACTATATAACAAACTAGATCATGACATTCGGAATTCAGATAATATAAATAATTATAGTATTGCAATAAAAAAATTTTTTTATTGAGGAATCATATTTTACACTTGACGAAGCTATTGCTGATGATCTCACTGTTATACCTATCTAATCATTGTATGTACTCTGCCTGTACCAATTTTACTGATTTTAACTCACACCGTACGTTTTACTCTGTAACATAAAATATGTATAAAATTTGAAATTTCCAAGTGTACTAATGTATCTTTATGGAATAAATAAATACAAAAGGTATTGCATGTTAATATCTTGGTAGAGAGCTGTGTGTGTACTAGCTTATAAGTTGTTTCTCGAACGATGATTGTTTGACAAAAATGAATTCAACTTAGGCGTTTTCTTAATGTCAATATTTTGTTAAAATGATATTTCCGTATACTTCACAGAGCCCCGAATCCATTAAACGATATTATCGAGACGTGACGTCTATTTGTATGGGATTTGCGTAATTCCCAGTTAGTACGATAGAAGCGCCGTACCAAAACCTATGGAAACATGAGACGTCAGATCACGTCTCGATAGATACTAACGTCAAATAAATTCACAAGACCATAGCTTTTTTGTATTTTTTATATAGTATTTGTATCTATTGAGTTCTAGGGTAACTAGGGTATTTTTTGGAAAACACGTTATTACGTCCCTGGAACCCAAAATGTCGATTGATATTGGAGATGACTGGTGATGAACAATTTGATAGACAGTACTACTAATTTTGTCATTAGATTACGCACGCATACACACCACACACACACAACCTCACACCCTACGTTCCGTTACTGAAAAAAATACTTAGAGAGGACCAAATTAAAACATAGCTAGACTAGGTACGTGTTATATTATAATAATAGATACCATCAATTATGTGTTGGAACAATTGTGTGTACGATCTGCAGATATTTGTTCCGGGTGTTTTGGTCGTTTTCTATATAAAAAAAATATCTATCTATGTATTGTATTGTATTATGTATATCAGTTATCTAGTACCCATAACACAAGCTCTGCTTACCATGGGGCTAGATAATGCTGTGTGGATTGTCCAGCATTATTTATTTATTTATCAATTCAATCAACACTTGACAATAGATTTGACCATTAATTAGCCAATCTAAAAAATGATCTACGTTCTAGAAATCGGCAGTTAATCTTTGGACTTTTTTCATTGGTCTTTTAGCTATTTTCTCAGAATGTCAAACGTCCGCGGTAGAAACGTAAAATCAGAGTTGTAAGCTTTTATACTGCACTGCACTTTATCGATACCGTGTGGTGCATTGTACGGATTATCGATTCAGCTATCGATTGATATTGCTAATCATTCGATTTCAATGAGTCGGGTGATTAATAACCGGCGTATGCCACTATTGTTGAATTGAAATTATACGCTTTAAATATGGAGATGAATTTAAAAGTTACTGGCTTTTGCCCGCGGCTTTGCATGCGCTCGAGGCTCTATAGAGGTAGTAGGTTTATCAGCCTAAGGTATATGTAATTTCACTGAAATTACATATACCTTAGGCTGATAAACCTAAGGTCCAAGAACTGGTACCCAGGTACCAAGAACTGAAATTATTTCAGATTTTGGAAATGTATTTTGTATACAGTAAATTTCAGCCCGATCCGTTCATTAGTCATGGCGTGAAGAAGTTACAAACATCCATCATCCATCTAAACATTTGCATTTATAATATACTAGCTGCGCCCCGCGGTTTCACCCGCATGGTGATAGATATTTTGGATACTCTACAATAAATCTCTATAAATTGTAGCCTATGTGTTATTCTGATATGTAGTAAGCTATATTATTGTGATGTTTCATCAAAATCCATTCCAAAGAGCAACAAACATACTTACATACATCCTCACAAACTTTCGCGTTTATAATATTAATAGGAAGTAGGATAGTAGGAAGTGTGTCGCTCGACCGTTCATGTTGTAATTTTGTATAGATAGAATCTGGATTATCGGATTTTATCCCATTAATCAGTTCCTATGGGATAAAAATAATAATAATACGTTACCATAGAACGATAATAAGATATTTGTTGACTTGGAATAACGAATCCAGCAAACCTTTAGTTCCGGAAACAACGCAACCCGCGGGCAGAAACTAATACTTGTATAATAAAACTTCTGAAACCATCATGGTTATTAACACTAAAGTCATTTAAAACGGGATATTTACCATGATTTGATTTTTGAGTTTTCCAATATTTCGGCACAGTTTCATGCGCCGTGATCACGGAATAACTGAAGACACTGCGAGTTCGTTTTTATGAGCAGATATACCGATCTACCCTCATTTGTGTGTAGTGGTAACGTTCGTAGCAAAAGACAGAAAATGAGGGTAGATCGGTATATCTGCTCATAAAAACGAACTCGCAGTGTCTTCAGTTATTCCGTGATCATGGCGCATGAAACTGTGCCGAAATATTGGAAAACTCAAAAATCAAATCATGGTAAATATCCCGTTTTAAATGACTTTAGTAATACTTGTATAGTTACAAATAATTATTTTATTTTATAATTTTGGGAAACTAACAGCTAGGTAACTAAATACTAAACATGTGTGTAACTAACGGCTAATTCTAAGTTTCCTCATTGATCAATGAGTTTTTATATCATATATTTAAAAAGAATTACTTATCTGATATTCGTCCCCTGGAATTAAAGTTTTTACTGACCGTACTTTAGTTAAATCTCATGGACCTGTTGGGAATTAATGTATGATTATTTAAAATTAAAGAAATATTTTTCGTGGACCTCTTGGGAAATGATAAACAATAGAATCATGGACCTTTGGGAATAAGCCTCGGCTTCATAAATAAATAAATAAATAATGCTGGACAATTCACACAGCATTATCTAGCCCCATGGTAAGCAGAGCTTGTGTTATGGGTACTAGATAACTGATATACATAATACAAATAAAAAATACATTACATAGATAGATATTTTTTATTATACATAGAAAACGACCAGAACATCCGGAACAAATATCTGCAGATCGTGCACACAATTGTTCCAAGGCGGGAATTGAACCCGCAACCTCCTGCGTCGCAGGCGGACCTTCGTCCACCGCGCCACATCGGTCGTCAATACTTCATGTGATTAGTATATAATTTCCCGGAAACGTCTGTTTTGATATTTTTTGTAAACGTTTCAGATATTTTAAAGAACAAACGAAATAATACATCAACATGAAAGAAACTGACTAATCTTGTGATTTATCCTTCTTTGTCCGGTTTTAACGAGTTTTATTGTAATGGTTTTGTGGCAGTTTGATTTATCGGACGAAATTCGTTAGTTCGGAGATAATTTAGTACTGTAGTAATCGATGTGTAGGTCCAGCTTAAATGTATTTATTCTATGTAATGTATTGTATTATGTATATCAGTTATCTAGTACTCATAACACAAGCTCTGCTTACCTTGGGGCTAGATAATGCTGTGTGAATTGTCCAGCATTATTTATTTATTTATAGGTACTAGATGACTGATATACTTAATACAATACATAACATAGATAGATTTTTTTATTAAACATAGATAACGACCGGAACACCCGGAACAATTATCTGCCGATCGTACGCACAACTGTATCGGAAATGGAACCATCGCCCACCGATCCAAAAAGGTCGTCGGATTGGTGATCGCAGTGATGTTATAAGAAGGAAGCTGCTGTTTTTCTTTTGGAAGGTTCTCTTAGTAAGTTGGCTCTTACGACTTCCCTGGCTGAGTCTAAGAGGCTTATTTCCTTCCATACAAGTAAATACACGGCTGGTTTAAGTCCCAGTTTACCATAACGGAAGAATAAAGCTCAATCATTTATTAAAATATCAATTAACTTTATCATTGAATTGGAAACTGTTCTATCATTAGTTGTACTGCAAGCCGACTAAAGAAAGACGTCCACGAGTCTACACTAGGCATCATCATCATCATCTGTCAAATTAGTCCACTGTAGCCAGATCATGCATGTTAATCAGGCATATTTGATTTCAGAAATTATTATTGCACCAAAAACTAATTTTTGTCTACATCGCAAATGTTTGGGGAAGCCATTTAACTCATTTAATAATACAGACTTTTATATGTATAATAGGTTTTGCAGTATAACTGACATAGGAAGAAATAACCGTCTAGTCTAGACAGCTTATACTCATGCTAGGTTCTTAACACATTGACTGCTGAAATCACACGGTATGTGTTTTCTACAAGTGACTAATATGCGTAAATCCACACTAGCGCAGCGGCTGAGAAAATACAGATCTGTGTGACTCAGCACAGCCGTAATATTTTTCGAACGAAACGCATGTGCGGCGCAACACAACCGCTGTGTAGAGCGGCAGCACGAATTTTTAGGTAAAAAAAAGATCCAAATCGTCGAAAAAAAATCGCAGTCAAAGTGTTAACCCTTAGTTACTCGCGTATAAAAACATACATACGTACTCGCGTAGAAAAAACTACCAAATATATACAAAATCAGACTTTTATTTATGATTTACATACACACTCAGACTTTTATTTATGATAAAGATAAAAAAAAATAAGCGTTGTAAATTCGAAACTCCAATAACTAGAGACGATCAAACAGTCGCTGGGGTGTTAAACACCCCACGCAAGTAATTAAGTGCTAAGAAGTCGTATTTTTGTCACGATATGTACTTACTAAAATCTATTTCTAAGCCATTTTAACAGTAATGTGTTAACTGATGAATACAAAAACAGTGGTGTAGAAATTACGGTGATAATTTTTTGAGGTTTTTATGTTCCTTAATTCAATTTAAAATGTGTATTTCGGTCTATATATTTTTGTGTCTGGAATTGTTTTGAATACCGGATAGCGCCATTTAAGTATTGACGACCGATGTGGCGGGGTGGGCGAAGGTCCGCCTGCGACGCAGGAGGTTGCGGGTTCGATTCCCGCCTCGGAACAAATGTGTGTACGATCTGCAGATATTTGTTCCGGGTTTTCTGGTCGTTTTCTATGTATAATAAAAAATATCTATCTATGTAATGTATTGTATTATGTATATCAGTTATCTAGTACCCATAACACAAGCTCTGCTTACCATGGGGCTAGATAATGCTGTGTGAATTGTCCAGCATTATTTATTTATTTAAGTATACCTACTAAATCGGTTGTTGCTTTAGGTGACAGGAGCCTTTCCAGCATTGGCGCCGCGATCTATCGATAACTATAAATTGAGTATCATTGCAATTATAACTTGGGTTAATAGATTAGAATGTGTCTGAGGCACACCTTGGAATAGAAACCCCTTTTTGGGTGATTTATCAAAATTATTATATAGTTGACATATTACAGGTAGAGGTTGGCTTTGTAAATGTGGCGAGATTATTTTACAACAGTATTTTTGCTAAATTCGTTCTTAACATGTCATAAATTTCATATTTATTTTTATTGCCAGTGACGACCGATGTGGCGCGGTGGGCGAAGGTCCGCCTGCGACGCAGGAGGTTGCGGGTTCGATTCCCGCCTCGGAACAAATGTGTGTACGATCTGCAGATATTTGTTCCGGGTTTTCTGGTCGTTTTCTATGTATAATAAAAAATATCTATCTATGTAATGTATTGTATTATGTATATCAGTTATCTAGTACCCATAACACAAGCTCTGCTTACCATGGGGCTAGATAATGCTGTGTGAATTGTCCAGCATTATTTATTTATTTTATTGCATCATTGTGTACATTTTTGTAGGTCTTAGTATCTAGGTAATGTAAATATAACACAATGGTATCCAAGCAGGGCGTGGCAATAGGAACTGAGAGTGGATGTGAGCGGTTCTTTTTAGATATACAATTTTTGTGCATTGCCCCACAATTGCACAAAATTGAGCATGTTGAGCACGACAATGCAGACTCATAAGATTGGTATTGATTTCGCAATAAGGAACCTTATATTGTCCACCGATTGGTTAACTAATTAATTTGTTAAATAATATAATGTATTTATGTCTTCATTTTCTGTGATAATAATGCAATGACTCATAAAATTTTTTGTGAAGTCAAAGCGAAATCAAAATCTTACCTAAATTATGCAGATATAACTTGCTATTATTTTTCGTATAGGGAGATTAAAGGTGAATGAATGAATGAGCACTTAAAACTTTAAAATAACACTTTCTATCTAAACATTACATATAAAAAGTACAATCCTTATCGCTAACAGCGATTTCTCCCAGGCAACCTAGAAAGGTATGTTAATAACAATAAAGATTTTGGAAAATCGAAATTCTTTTTTGTGTTTTGCTGAAACTTTATTGTGGTAGTTGCTGCATTCAGATGGATTATCTAGCGACATAAATTAAAACATTATAATAAAACTGACATTATTTTTAGAAGTCTGCGTGCCCTAGACCCCCTTGCATTTTGTAAAGTTTGAGACTAGTTACGTAAATTACGAATAATAAATTAACTAATCGACTCTCATCATTCAATTCCACACTCCGTTATTTAACCATCAGGTTACATTAGGCCTAATATTTATCCAGTTACGGTTCAAAATCGAAGGCAGCGGAAAATTTGGATCATTTTCAATGAGCATGCAAATAATTAGTGTGAATAAAATTAATGACTTTTTGGACCAAAGTCAAACTAGACCAGCGCATGTAGCAATCAATTAATATTTAAATTGAAATTGCTTATTTATCAAGCCGAACCTACTCCATTAAACAAATTCAGGACCAAATTAAATTAAATACGCATATTCTTACATTTCCTTTAATCTGATACTGATATTCTTGATAGTAATCGCAATTTGAAACCGGAAAACTTAATATGAGGTCGTAAGATTTAATATGAACTAACCTACTAAACTTGCTTTTCAAGGAAAACTCTTGTAAACGGGCTTTATCACCGACTCGGATAATTGATATTTACGATAATTATAGTAAATCTTCCATTGGATTTGGATAAAGTTCAATTCAATTCATTTTCATGCAGGAAGGTGTTGAATTTCATACCGGCTATCTTTCCGTAGGATGCTTGGTTGGAAAATAAGGTAGTTTGTGACACTTTCCGTTTGTCTTTAGATACAAGGTTTATGACTCATTTAGACTCTAATGCAAAGGTACTACTGTAGGCCAAGAAACCGAAGTGGAAAATCTCACACTTAGAGCCCCGGGCTGCACAGTCCAGCTGTGGAATTACGTAAAAACACCCCATCCATTATTGACAGCCCGATCCGAAGGTGTTCGCCACATCTCCAGCAGAGATAGTACGTGCATAGTACGTCATGGGCAATAAAAGGCGGAGCGACTAAGGCTAGAAAGATCAGAGAGCTTAAAGTCAAAATATTGATTCCAGTTTTCAGGAAAATTTAGTAATACCTACTTTGGCAACCGTTACGCTTCTCGGCTAATGAATTGGTAGCACTCAGTGGCAGATATGTATATTCTGGCAGCATTTTATCCATTTATCCACTTTAGCATTCATCCACATGAATTCCGAAACGTTTATGTCACTGTCATAAATGGGCGCGGGTGTGAAAGCGTGCGAAATAATAATTATGCACGCCGCCTTATTTGGGGACTGATTTATGTACAGTCGTGCACTTCATTAAATATTTGAGTCATAATATTTTTATATGAATTGGAACGGTTCTGTATTTGGTCTGCGGTTTTCAGGAAGTTACAGTTGTAGTCATTAATATTTTTAGAGGATTAGTGATGATCATTTATTTTCAGCAACACGTATTAAGAGACCATTTAAGGGCCCGGCGACCCTCGCTTGCAAAAATCGCCGAATATCGCTGTCCCTGTTTAACCCTTGCGTCGCGCCCCATGCGTGCGCGATAGCAATATTAGCTGTTCAAAATTTGGTTTGTTCCGTAATACCAAAAATTATGACTTTACTTTAACTTTTTGTATTCTTCACAAAGTATTGTTATTTATTATGTAACTAGACAGTATAAGCTATGTTCCTTAATAAATAACACGTAAGATATTGATGTATTTAATACGAAACAAATAGCAAGAAAACTTGTCCATTTTCGCATAAAAATGTGCAAAATGCGATTGGCTTTCATTTAATTTTAGGCAAGTATTTTGAAAAAAAAAACTATTTAGGAACCTAGATAATTACTATTTAAATGCAATATTATAGTGGAAATATGCTTGAATTGGAAATCATTTTGGTATTACGTTTGTATGAAGAATTCGTCCCTCCAGAGGCCTCAATGTTTTTTTTTTTTTCAAAATATGGTTAAGAAATATATCTACTAAGAAATTTAACATAGATTTTTCCATTCTAAGGGTAAGGGTTTCAGAATGTAATGTTAAGTAAAATCTAAAGATTGACAGCCGACATGATTCGCTTTCAGTCATGGAAGGCTCGTTATGCCTTGTACAAACTGTGGAATTTGTCAAACGTCACTTATAATGGATGACTCTACCACTTTGTCAACATGTGACTCCTCATCAGCAAGATCACGTGCTTTCGTACAAGGGGGGTTTTTGCCATAATCATCACGCTTGACAGGCGGAAAAAAACACAGAAGAAAGCTGCCTTCCTCAGGTAACTTCGCCTCCTACGACAATAACGGGCTAAGTACCAAGGGGTTGATTCTTACACTGCGACAGCTACGTCGCGTTACTGAACCATTACAATTAATTTTCTTATTTTTAAGTTTTTGGCTTCCATATCACGTTTCGTAACTAATCTCACTTTTGCAATCACCTGCACCTGTCAACAGCGCATCACGCTTCTGTTTTCGTAAATTGAAAGGCGATAAATTCGCCTTAATAACGGGTGTTGAAACAATTTTACTCAACCGTTACCCGTTACTAAATGTCAGAGGTGCCAACTTTGAATTCAAAATATTTGGAATTTTTAGGCAGATTGGGTTTTGAGGCATGCATGTCATAAAAGCAAAGGCCGGTTTACTCCCTACTAATATTGTAAATGGGAAAGTTGGTGAAATGGATAATCTGTAAAATTTTAAAAACTATCATGGATTAAAAGTCACTTATAGCGGGATATTTACCATGATCTGATTTTTGAGTTCTCCAATATTTCAGCACAGTTTCATGCGCCATGTTTCATGGTAAATTTTTGTAATAAATATATTTTTTTTTAATTATAAATATCCCGTTATGACTTTTGGTTATCTGTGTTTGTTACTCACTTTGAATAGACAAGACCCATCTCTTTGAAAAAATCTTGTTAAAACTCTGCATTCATGAAGTTTTGGACCTGGGTAAGTTGGATATTTATGCTTCTTTTCATCGCGGAACAACGCGTGTGAAGCCGCGGTCAAAGACTAGTTGCTATACAATTTAGAAGTGTAACGCCTTCGATAGCCTAGCTATGCTTGTCAATTTATTTATTTAATGTAATCAGAACGACCTTAGGCCAATTATACTAATTACAGAGGTATAATATAAAAGTAAAGAACACATGTTATAAATACAGTTAAAATAAAATCAAATAATCAATAATGTCAATTATAAATTCAAATTATTGTCAACATAAAATTAAGAATGAAATATAGGTTAGTCAAAAATAGGTCAAAATAAATTTTTAGAGATTAAAACAATGTCAAAAATAGCATTCACAAAGTTCATTGTCAAGAATACAAAGGGGTTTGTATCGGGTACCTAATGATATAGAACATGACAAAGTATCAAAACTCAGATCAAAAACCAATTAACAAATTAGCTAATTAGTATTTCAATTATCTTTGTAGGTTAGAATTCAGTTCATGACTAGTAGCTCTTGAGTCATTCATTACAATGTTCGTGGTTTTTGTCGCGCACAATAAATATTTTCACAATATTATGTCCCACAACAGTTACAACCACCATCGTCGTGGTCCATCTTTCTGTGGTTTGTATGTCTGCAATAACTTTAACTTAGCTATATTAACTTTAGAAATTCTTACTTTGGAAACACTATTTTTAATATTCGGCAGCTTCTGTTCGCCTATCTATAGTGATGTGGCGCAGTGGGCGAAGTTGCACCTGCGACGCAGAAGGTTTCGGGTTCGATTCCCACCTTGGGACAAATGTTTGTGTACGATCTGCAATTATTTGTTCGAGCTGTTCTAGGTATTTTTTTATGTATTGTATAAAATATCTGTGTATGTTATGTATTCTATCAAGTATATCAGTCATCCCATAAAACAACTTCTGCTTAGCTTGGGGCTAGATGATGCTGTGTGGATTGTACACCATTTTTTCCAGTATCATAATTATCACCTATACAAGTTCACTGCTGGACATAGACCCCCTAGATGAGCGCTATTGCACCCTGCCTTCAGCTTGCCGCATCCAAAACTTGCAGGCAGTCAGGCGCAAATCGTCATCCAAACATCCTAAACTACGTTTGCCGATTCGATGACGAAAATTTTAGCCCAAAATTACCTCCGTACCAATCAAAGCAACACACCAAATCAAATCTAACTGGAGCAACAACATTCGTTTGGTACAGTCGTTCTCATAAATCACTTCAACTGTTAACGCCTAAAGTCTATTTCAACGTTACGCTTTACAAAAGTCTATTTCAACGTTATGTGTCAGCGTGTTTTGTTTGATTACACGCTTGTTCGCCGCTGCTTATTGGAATTCGCTACTGAAACGTTTTATACGCTATAGTTGAGGAGCATGACTGTTTGATTAGACGGAACGAACATTGATTTGTTGTAGAATTTTGTACCTCGCCTTAGAGTTTTATGCAAGCTTTGTTGTGCAAGAAAACTAGCTTATCAGATCTAAAGCTCTTCGATGCATAATCTTACTTATTACCACCACTAAGTTTTTGAAACGTGTCCGTTGAAATGTATACTTACGTGCTTTTATCGTATAACAAGTAATAATGTAATTATAAGTATTAATACAACGTGTATTTATCGCGTTTATTTAGCTAATTAAAAAAAAAAAAAGTAATAATGTAAACTGTGCTCGTAAACTGCGTGAATCTAAATTCGAAACTAGTGCGTTAAAGTGAAGACAGGAGGATTTGTAGGTAAAAATATCTTATAACAATATATTGTATTGTACGAGTACCTATCGAGAATCTGTGGTTGGTTGTTTTTTCACGTCTCGTATAAACTAGCGTCTAAATAACAGGGCAGGCGACACGCCCTTCGGGTACAATTATCTTCTTGTAAATCTCAATTGACAAGACATTTTACACAAGTTCTTTGTTCATCAATTAAAAAGGGCCAACGAACACGTTTTGTTACCAATGAAGAAATACGACGGCGGTAGTCAATGGCAACTGCCCATTAGGTTTATGCCTCCCAATCGATCTGAGAAATTATGGGCGTAATCATTTAATTCGATAACATTTATCTGGCTGACTGTACCTATTTATAATAAGTTTAAGGCCAGACTCCACCAAAACGGAGTGGAGATCTTTCACACATTTTGGTTTAAAACAATTATCTCTTACAAACCATACAGTTCATTTACAATGAGATAAGCTTACTTATATTATAAATCGACTAATGAATCACTTCATACATGGGTTTGCATGTATGAATGAACATAGGCTGATGATGATGATGATGTCTGCTTCAGCGCATTTTTCATCAAAGAAAGAAAAAACAACTCCTTTTTAAAACGTGTGAATAAATATAACTGATTACTGATAAAATTTCCACGCGCGAAGTCAAGGGCGTAAAGTAGTAAAGATCAAAGATGTACTAGGTAAGTGCTTAAGTAAGAAAATGAATTAGTTTCTGAATCGAAGCTCAATTATTATCACTCTTATGCGATTGCAATCTTGTCCGATGTCTCAATTAAAGAAGTTATTGGCCAATTATCATTCACAACACGAGAAGAAAAAGAATCCACTATTACGGACCTAGATCTTTTAAAAGAAATAAACCAGAACATTTTATTGGACGATGCAATTTCGCTCAGTTTAGATTTAACACTTTGAGTGCTGAAATCGCACGGTATGAGTTTTCTACAAGTGACTAATCTGCGAAAATCCACACTAGCGCAGCGGCTAAGAAAATACAGATCTTTGTGACTCAGCAGAACTGTAATATTTTTCGAACGAAACGCATGTGCGGCGCAACACAACCGCTGTGTAGAGCGGCAGCACGAATTTTTTAGGTAAAAAAAAAGATCGCAGTCGTCGAAAAAAAACCGCAGTCAAAGTGTTAACAGAGTTATTTTGCATCGTCGAGTCGACTGAGTTATTATCACGGGTTGTCAATATAAAAGTCGTTGAGTAACAGCAAATAATACATGAAACCTATACAATTTATGAGACCACCGTAGCTGGTAAGGAAGCAATCCGAATTTACTCTCACTCAGAGCAAAGGGCAGTTTGCTATTGATTTACTAGAATAGAGCACAGTTCATACTGAGCTCTATAATGTACTGTATATAAGGTGGTTTTTTCGGTGGACAGTAGAAGAGGGAGCGTACAGTTTTCAATGGAAATCGTGGTCAAAATATTGTGAAGAGAAAATGAATTACGTCTTTATTTTTTGGAGTCACTTTCAACTACTTTTGATAAGGCTGAGCTACCTCTAATTTTTTTACAACAGTCTGCAGCTCAATTGTTTCAATTGATGTATTGTTTTTACATTAAAAAATACTTTTCTTTGTAAATACTAGTTCTAATAAAATTTGTGCAAGTGATATCATATTCATTTATAGTTTAATTTTATTTGTCTAACTAACGTATTTTGTAACCCAAAATAAATTAATAAATTGATTTCTGACTTCTGAATGGTACGGAACAATTTTCCTTTGAAAAGCAAAAAAAAAATTTTTTAATTTTGTCTAATTTCATACATTTCAGACGAATTCTGTTGCAATCCTTGTACGATCTGCAGATATTTCTTCCGTTTTGTTATGTAATCCTAATAATATATATTATACATATATGCAGTGTTTTAAGAATTTCAAGTATCTAGCACCCAAAACACAAACTCTCTGCTTAGCTTGGGCTACTTGATGTTGTGTGAATTGTCCAGCAGCAATATTTCTCATACCATCCGCGCGTTGTCTAAACGAGATGAAAGTTACCCTTGTCAAAGTAAATGAAAGATCCGCCCCCGCTTCAGCTCTTAAAAATGCAACCTTAATATTAAAAATACAATGCGTAAATAGGTACCAAAGATTCAATCACTCAATCCTTTTACACAATCCATCGACACTTCGCTTGGGTGTTCTGCAAAATGATTCATGGCATAAAACATTTTTGCGTTTCCATTACTTCGACGTTTATGTCAATGGAGAAATATTTATGTAGATCTCTCAATAACTGGACATTGAGTTTTCACTCGTTGGCGCCTTAGTATTTTTTATAGCTTTTATCTTCTTGTTTTTTTAAACTGTGTAGATATGTTATAATTTTCTAACTGTTAAGGTCATGTGTACCTGGTAGCCATCGACGTCTGAGGCGTCGATGCTGGTAGCAAATAAAATTTATGTGTAATAATATTTTAAGTTTAACCATAATATTGTGCTTTCGGTCATAATGAGTAATGCGAGTAATGCAAATATAATGCAGATTGTCTATTATTTATCGATATTTTTGTTGATTGTAATCTTGTAGGTTATCTGTTTTCTTTCTGTATCTATTCTTTGCTTGTTCACATTTTTTATGTTTCTATTATTCTTCTTAGTCGTGAAAACCTCTTAATAGCCTTCTGTTTCTATTTTCTTATTTTTAATTTACTGTATGTGCTGCTGGTTTTCCTTGTAATAAATAAATAAAATAAAAATAAATAAATAAATAAAAAAGGTGGCAAATTCCGACGGAAAATAACAGACCGATTTCCCTAGCAAGTTCTTGTCGTTTGTCAGCATTATAATAAAATTATCTCTGATTTCTTATTCCGATATTTTTTAGTTGCCCTAAATTTTGCTGGACCTTCTATACTTCAGCTATAAGTCAAAGCTAACTTGTCTGAATCTACTTCTGATAAATAAGTTCTCTATTTCCTCTAGACCACAGGCCATTTAATTTTTTGTGCTTTCAATACGCCCAATTACGCTATTAAATCGCGCTAAATACTTAAATAGCAGGCCGGACAGAATAAGGCAGGCCGCACTATGAAATTTCCCCACTTGATTTTAATACATTAAATTTGTATCGAACCACTGATACGAAGACCATGGCACTCTGGTAATTTAGTAGCGACAACGAAGAATCTAACCACAGATTTATATCAAAACCAGTGACCCTTCCTTTTGAATCACTCTATCTATTAAAAAAAGCGCACCAAAATCCGTTGCGTAGTTTAAAAGATCTAATAAGCAATAGGGACAGACAGACAGCGGGAAGCGACTTTGTTTTATACTCTGTAGTAACTCCGATTTGAAGCGCAAATGGGTACATGCAACGATTCTATAATGATTAAAAGTGTAACAGAATCATTCGAATTTGAATGAAATTAGTTAAGGAACAGATTTTTTCTTGTGTAAAATAATCATTAAAATGTTAATTTTATATAACTTTAATGTACCTACTGATCTCTAATATTTTTTGTTTGTATCTATAAATAATTAGTGTAATTGGTGATTGTGCCGTTCTAATGAATAAATAAGAATAAAAAGATTGAGGTGTGTATTCGCAGTGCGAGCTGGCCCTTAATGATCCTAGTGACGGTTTGAACCAGGCGTGGTCGCCAATCATTGCTAATCGTTGAATAAACAATTAGCTTAGATTGTGGGATTAACCCGTTGGGCGATTTATTTAGACGGGATTAGGGTAATTTTGTTATTTATTTGGGAAAATCTTGAGAATATATTTACGCGTATTTACGAGTAGCAAGTGATTTTATGAAGCTTGATAAATTAAACGTGCTATTGAAGTAAATTATTGAACCTAAAGAGATTGAAGCTGAAAAAGCTTAAAAAGTAATTTCTCATTGTGACATAAGTATCTTCTATTTTAACGGGTATTTATCTCGTTTACAAAACCTATTTTAATAAAAATAATATAAAAATAAAACGAAACGTCTGGAAAAATATAAAAATAAACGCATAAATTACTTGTTAAAATAGCACTTGTAAATTATGTGTTCTAATCGCGTCAGTTTAAAAATAATAATTTCTCATTGGTCAAAATGAATCTTTTTAGAGAATGCTTCATGAAAAACCAGTAAAAATCAAATCAAAAAATTACTTTCGTTTTAATGAAAACAACTTTTTGATCATCAAAATGTTGACAATACGACGAACCTCCTCGACGAATGAAAAATTATATTTCATGGCAAATTCTAATAAAAAGTGGTAAAACCCCTGTGTAACTATTGAATGATGCGATGAGAGTTCAAAAGATCCGACCAGTAGCGTCTTCAATTTGCACCAATCAAGTGCATTGCGCCCGCGACCTTAGCAATGGCAGTGACGCTGCATTTGTCATAATCATTGCAGGCATGTTGCACAAGAGACGTATTGCTTTCGTACTGGTTTTATTGTCACTGGATTCCGGCTGTTAAGTGATTTGTTGCGTTTTAACTGGTTTTTTGCATGGGCAGTGGTGCTAGCAATTGTCAAAATCATTGCAGGGGTATTGCACTATTTCATTTCGTATTTCCGCTGTTAATATGACTGGAAATCTAGTCTTGAATCTGGTATTGACTAGGTTTCTTTTATAATTTGTTAATCAACTTCATCTTTTGATAATTTGTTTTGAGTTCGAATGTTAAAGAGTTTTTATTTTCCGAAATCACGCATCAATTAATCATAATATATATATTCACTATGCTTTTCAATAATACTACATACATTTAAATTATCCAAAGGCTCCACCATTCTAAAATACCGACCGCTACAAACCACACCTGTAATATTTTATTTTATTTTGGCTGATAATGATTATGTCTCTGCGCTACTAAAAACAATTTCACAGAAAACTTCACATATAATCTTAACACCACTCCGGTCCATTTAAGCCACACGCCGACTTCAAAACAGACGGCGGCGTACATATCGTGACTAATGTCACTTGTCACTTGACATCACCACAGTGACAGCCTGACACGTGTTAATTTATCACTTTGACGCTTTTTGTTTTTGTGTTATATCATCATTATGAAAGACAGACGCCGCTTTCTTTAGGACATCTCAATTAAGAATGACACAGTGTCATGGATGTAATGCACTTTGTAGATGGATCAGAAAGAACACTTGTTCAAATCAGTAGGGGGGTTTTTAACGGGTTATCAAGGGGAGGCCTGCGTCCCGTCCAGTCGTGGATCAATATAGGCTGATGAGGATGAGGAATTTGTGAAAGGGCGCGCTAGGATGAAAAGCACAATGATGAATTTAAAAAACGACCGCGTAAAAAAATGTGGACAAACCTACAAGTGTACAAGGGTTATTATATAAATCTACTTAGGTCTTTTAAAAAAAATATACTTTTGAATAAATAAAGTCAGAAAGGGCTTTATTTCAGAGTTTTCTTTTTCTGATTTTTTACAAATCAATATAATTTAAAATTGAGAATATTATATATGATATATAATATATCTAAATATTATATATGCAAAATAAGTAATATTCTTAGATTATCAATATAAGTATCTTTGTTACTTTAGTTACTTATGAATATAATACAGCCCGTTTAGACCTGAACTGAGGATTGGCGAATATTTAGTGGTCTATGTTCAACAGTGAGTCGGTAAGGGTCAATAATTGCTATGAAAATAATATGTCTATAAAAATATTGTCTAATTGAAGATAGAATAATTTAATATAGGTTTTGGAAGATATCAAACTTACAAGATATACCTAAACGTCGAATAAATTATACATGCCAATGCTTGTAAGATCTTATCTTTGCAATCAAATCATGTTCTATCAAGGGACATATCAAACAAGACATTTATCCATATAGGGAACCGCTTAATTCTACTCTATTGCTTTTTGCTAAAACTTTGGTTCTCTTTGAATTTATCAGTATGTTTTGAAATTCATATTAAGTTATATTTATATGAGTATTAGTAGTTTAAGTTTATTATTAGTTAACGGAAGACCAAAGATAATAGAGTACAGTTACAGGTGGACACTTCGGGATGAAATAGTAATGACAGCAATAATATAGAAAAAAATAAAATAGAGGATAGAATGATGGAAAAATTGGCACAATAGTGTCATTGTCTGCAGATAAATAGACACCAATTAGCTAGTTTTATTACACTTTTGGCGTCGATACAATATTGGCCACTTTACTCTGCTTACAAATTCGAATAAAAAGTAGTTTTACGACATTTTCCATCAGTTCTAAATGAAGATTTATGATCATCGATGTGACATTTCCATTGAAAAAGAAACGCCCAATGACAAAGCAATGAGTGCTAGTTACCTTGGTAATTTTGATGGCCTTACAGAGTCATGTGATGGTGATGTATCTGAAATAAATAAAAATCATTATGAGCATTATTGAAAAGTAAGTGTTGGAATTCTAGAGACTAGTCTCTCGAGTCTCGAAACGTGGGAAGGACATTCAAAGTGTACATAAGTGACCTGCGACTGCTAGATGATCTATATCTCTATATATTTACTTTTTCATACAAATCGTAGAAGACAAACATACTGATGTCACAGCAGAGTGATAGTTCAAGAATTTTCTAGATTTTTTAGCCAAAGACGACTTTGTGTGTATTGACAATCATGTAACTTCGCGTAGCGTAAACAAATAGGAAAATGAGACGTAAGTATTTGTCGTATTTTTGGTAACAACTTGTTTGTGTTTTCTAAATCATCTTCTAACCAAATCACCCTTATGAAAGTGACACTCAATCAGTTAAAGTTAAGAAATAAATACTATTTTCTGATTTCATTTAAGAAAATCTAGTAAGGTATATTACAAAGACCACAGTCGTGACAGATCTTAGCCAGGGCAGGCCTTCCATGAGAGAATCTTACACATTACGAAATCCACGACTCCCTAAACAGGCCCAAAGCCTAGACTGTCATATCATTAGCGCATTATAGACGCCACCATATATAGATAAACACTTTATTATAATCCGAAACGTGACCTATACAATCGATAGCATCAATACGACAGTGGATAAATGTTTTCAAAAACTTCAAATTAATGTTAATTCTAGACATTGACAGGTGTACCCGATGCTAGCTCAATCGAGCGTAGAAATAATATTGAGTTGTATTAATGTAAACGTAAAACAAGGATAGGATTTTCAAGGAAAACCAAACATCACTTGGGCATGTTCTTATGGATTTATAATGAATCATCTATCGGCTATTATAAATGTTTAACATCCGACGCATTCATAATTCTGACCTATACTTAAGTGCGTCTATCATGACATGACTTCATGAGTATTGAATCTAAGAGTTCATCATCATCAGCCTATGTTAGTCCACGGCTCGACATAAGCCTCCCCCAATAAGCGCCATAGCACCCTGTCCTCAGCTTGACGCATCCAGCATCTACCTGCAGTCTTTCGCAGGTCGTCATCCCACCTGGTCGGAAGGCGTCCTGCTCAAAATTCAATCTAAGAGTTGGAACGATTAAAATAACGCAATATAGTTAAATATTGCATGGTAAATCATTCCACGACCAATTATCAGTTTGCTACAAGCTCATCGCATCAAGGAGGTCGTCAAATCTGTTAGAATGGTTACCACACACGCCCTACATCTCACAAACAAGGATAAAAGTAGTAAAAACTCAAAAAAATCCAATCCAATTACCACATCTTTGTGATTTTAAACCCGCCTTTGAGAAAGTGTGCAACGGCGGCCAACAGAATAATCAGCTCCAATATTTGAGGTTCAATTTGTTGACCATACGCATTCAGAGACAGGCGCCCAGCACTGTAAAACCTGAGAAATCTTGAGAAAACTGTAAGGACACCGTGGGAACCGCCGGGCTACCGCAAGGGTCAACATTGACCCGCCTATTATACTGTTGCTACAACTTAGGAGCTAGTTTTTCGGGCATCAAATATTCTGACCGCCCCTCGCTTACACCTACGTCAGGTTAACGTTTATGTTTGTAATTAGTCGGCGTGTCACTGGCGATACATAATGGTAAATAATGCATTGTTGTGGCTCATTTTATGACTGGGAGCTTGGAATTCGTCATGGGTGGCTTATGGTCGACCAATCTTTGTTTTGGGTTTTAGCGGTGAGATTCTATTATTAAATTGAGAAAGTTGTGACTCAGCTAACAAGAGTATAATTTAACTGGTGTGAGGAGGGTAGGCGCCACTGTCTATGTAAAAATCGACTCTTCACAATTTAATGTTTTAAAAATAGTTCAAATCAAGTATTCCTGAAAACAAGTTTTAAAATTCATTAAGTGTCTTATAACTCTTATCATATATTGTTTTCAAACCAATCAGTGCATAACTACTAGTCCAAATTCATCAAATACATAAGGGATGAACATCAAGACTATTGGGATACAAAAAGGATAAAACTCTGAGTTACAACCAATAAACAACATAAAGCTGAACCACATAAACCATAATCACTATAGAAAAAACGGATTTTGCAGCTAAATGTGAGTAAATTTTAAATATTCTCATATGTGCAACCGTTAGAACACAAAAGACAAACGCTTTATCCATTGACATCGAAAATGAACTTTGGACTCAAGTTCATTGCACTTACCTCATCACGAATTACGTATCCAAACTAGAGCCACAACTAGGACTGTTTGTTAAATTTCGACCGCCGAATAAGAGCTCGGCTGGCAAAGCGGATAGAACGTCCGACTGAATTTTCCTACGACTCGAGAGCAGTGGGTTCGGGACCACTATAACCAATCAATCACCACAATCTACTTTTTGCACTCATATAAAAGCTTACACTATTAAGTAAGGAGCAGCGAGTAAAATAACTCCACTACTTGACACTAGAGGGAGCTCAAATTATATTAAATTATGGATCCTCTACTGGACAATGTCACCATTAGGCGTGCCCATACACAATTAGAATTTGAAACCACTATGCATGACTTGGACATGAGTATTGATGATACGGTAGATGGCAGCACTGGTAGCTTACCGGACCTATCTACTGATAAAAGCAGTGAAATACAGAATCTCGTTCAAACAATTAACCAACTAAAAATTGAATTACAAAGTGCTCATTCAGAAATTGAACAGTTAACCTTAGATAATAGAGAACTTAGAAAAAATAATCAAGAACTAGCCAAGAAAAATGTTATCTATAGAAAAATCGGGAGCAGTCCGACTACGCATACAAAATCCCCAACAACTCCAAATAGGAAGACCAAGACCTTAACATCTCAAACGGAAAACATAAGCCTTAAAAGTAGAGCAATGAAAAAATTTATGGAACACAAACAAACACAAACGGAAAATCAGGAACATAGAACTTCAAATTCACAAAATACCTATACAAACCATAAACAAACTCAGACAGAAGCCAGAGCGCCAGCAAAACAGCAAAATGCACAGACACAAACTAATAAACACACAGAACAGAAACAACCAGAGCTCATACATCAAATACGTAATATTGTAAATTCACAAACACAAAAGGAAACATATACTAAATATAAACCAAATATATGCATAATTAGTAATAATAAACATAATAATGTAATATCGACCGCACAAGATCTATTGAATGGAAACTCAAAGGTATGCCACTATGTAACTCCGCACGCGTGCACACAACAACTTCTGCACGGGCTCCATAAGAAAGTGGAAGACTTCACAATGAGAGATTATTGTATATTGCTACTTAGTGACGAAGATTTTGAAGTAGAAAAGACATCAAGAAACTTAGTAGAGTACATTAGAGAAACCTTACAAAAAATAACGCATACTAATGTCGTCATATGCGCACCAAATTATCAGTATGGATTTGATAAAGACAATATAAACCGGAAAATCCACCAATTTAATAACCTTCTCTATAATGACATAAAACAGTGGAATTATGCTTACTTAATCGACACGAACAGACATCTGACTTACGACTATACAATGTTCCATAAGCCTTCTGGAAAAATAAATAACGCTGGACTTCGGACAGTTTTTCAGTATCTGGCCACCGCCATCGAAATAATTGAAAAGACAGAAACACAAAGAAACTCAACAATTACTAACATTGAATATGCTAATGATGATACTGAATTGAGGAACCAGTTTTTTCTTTAATAAACAGCTTCTTGTTTTCCATCAAAATATTGCAGGTCTACTGAACAAAAGTGACTTACTAACTGTATGCTTAGATGACTTGAAAGAACGGAAAAATGAAAAAAGGGTAGATGTCTTATGTATCACGGAGCATTTTATGATGCAAGGGCAGGAAGAGTTCTTAGTTATACCTAACTATAGCCTGGCAGCGTGTTTCAGTCGCAGGGAGAGCAAGAGAGGAGGAGCCTGTATTTTAATTCACAATGAACATAATAAGTGGATAGAACTGAAAAAGATATCGGACTTTTCAATTACGGGACTATTTGAATGCTGCGCGGTGGAACTATCTAATTATAATATTGCAATTGTGTGTATGTATAGAGTACCAAAATTAAATAACATTAGCATTTTTATGGATTCCGTACATAAAGTTTTGCTTGAACTAAATAAGAAACGTTATGAAAATATATTAATAGCTGGAGATTTTAATATTGACATTATGAAAAGTAACAACATAACACTTGATTTTGAATGTTTACTCTTAAATTTTAATTTGAGTATAGCTCTTAAACAACCAACAAGGCTAGCAAGTAAAACGTGTATTGACAACTTTGCCCATAATTTTAAAAAAGGGAGCTCTGCCGAAGTCGTAGAACTAGCTCTATCGGACCATACTGCACAGCTCATAAAATGTCCGTTAAAAAATTTAGATCTCCTTAAGTACTGGCGAATAAAACGACGCGATTATTCAGCAGAAAATATTGATAAGTTTATAAACTCAATTAAAAACATATCCTTTTCGGAAATATACAGCGCGGATGACCCTAATATTGCCTACAACCTTTTCATAGAAACTTTTAAAATGTTTTATGATCTTTGTTTTCCTTATAGAATTATGACAAAAAAAACCACTAGAAATACTCCATGGGTCTCTCATGGCATAAAATTATGCTGTAAAAATAAAAGAAAGCTTCTATGGCAATTTCGTAAAAATCCCTCTGATTTTAATAAAATTAAATATAAAAACTATTCTAAAACTCTCAAAACAATAATTAAATTAACACAAAAAACACAAAATAACTATAAAATTAATACATCTAAAAATAAATCAAAAGCTACTTGGCAAGTCGTAAATAGTACTAAAAGGAATCTGCCTAGAAGCGAGATAACAAAACTTGACATAGATAATAAAATAATTTCAAATCCAATTGACATAGCGAATGCGTTTAATGATTTTTTTGTTGACAAAATTATACCTATTAAAAACTCAGGCATAAATAGTACCTCACTTATTACTAGTCAGAGAGACTCTATGTTTCTTAGACCATGTATTCCAGATGATATTCTTAGGATCATAGCTTCGCTAAATAATACAAATAGTGTTGGTTTTGATGAAATTTCTACAAAAATATTGAAAATGTCAGCTAAATTAATATCTAAACCTATTAGTTATATTATGAACTTATGTATCAGCGCCGGTAAATTTCCTGATGCACTAAAGCTCTCCGTCATAAAGCCCCTTTATAAAAAACAAAATAAGGAGAGCATGGAAAACTATAGACCGATATCCCTTATACCTATTATTTCAAAAATACTTGAACGATACATATATATGGCAATTAATACCTACTTTGAAACAAAAAACATATTTTGTGCAGAACAGAAGGGTTTCAGAAAAAACAAATCATTAAATATGGCCTTATATGACTTTCTACATAGACTTACATGCAGCGTTGATATAAGACAACCGATATGCTCTATATTTTTTGATATGACGCAAGCATTCGATTATGTGCGTCATGACATACTCATAGAGAAACTAGAGACTTACGGAGTCAGAGGAAATGCATTGGAACTTGTTAAATCATATCTTGATAAAAGGAAACAAATTACTGAAATAAGTAGGATTAATTTAAAAAATAAACTTGAAGAAGTTTATAGGTCGAATGAACGTACCGTAATGTTTGGTGTACCACAAGGTAGTGTGCTAGGCCCTTTACTCTTCATCATATATATCAATGATCTGCCAAATTCGACAACCCAACCTATGTCACTCTTCGCAGATGACAGTGCCATAACTATTCAATGTATTAATAAAATGACATATGAAAATGATATAAATTCTGCCTTGACTTCAATTATTGCTTGGTTGGATAACAATAACTTAAAAATAAATCTATCTAAGACTAAAATGATAAACTTCAGACAACGCGATACAGCTGCTCTACATTCACTTGACATTAAATATGGAATTTACAATATTAATGAAGTTGACATGACAAAATTTTTAGGTATTACTATTGACAAAAAACTGAACTGGAAATCTCATTTGGAAAATCTGTGTAAAAAAATTAATAGCTTAGCTTATGTCCTCTTTAAACTCTCTAAAATTGTAAATGTGAAAACCCTGTTAACAGCGTACCATGGATTAATCGCATCCAATATTCGTTATGGTATACTGTTTTGGGGAAATTCTACCGATATCGATAAAATATTCAAATATCAAAAGCGATGCATAAGGGCCATGTTCAGTCTGAAAGTAACGGACTCATGTAAACCATTTTTCTCTCAGCATAGTATTTTAACGATTCCTGCGCTGTATATATTTGAAACGGTGATGTTTGTTAAAAATAATCCAGATTTGTTCGAACAACTCTCAGATGCCGTAAAGCGCAATAGGCGTGACAAACATAAAGTTGTTATTCGTAACTCAAAAACAACCTTAATGCGTAAAAGCATATTCTGCTCAGCCCCTTTTGCCTATAACAAACTGCCTGTGTCTATTAGAGAAAAACCTTGTGCGTTGTTTCGGAGACAAGTGACCAAGTTATTGACACAAAAATGCTATTATTCTTTTAATGAGTTTATGACCGATAAATTGTAGATTTGACATTTATTTTTCTGTATTTTTTTTTTTTTATTATAATTTGTCTGAATTTTTTGTATTATTTTTTTAAGAATGTGTAGTTGCTAATTATTGTAAATTTTCTATCATTGCACGCCCAATAGGGCAGAATACATTGTGACCTATTCCATTATAAGAACTTTATAACATGTATTTCAAGCAATAAACGAATTTTGATTTTTGATTTTGATTTTTGAAGATTTATATACTCAACAAAGTTTCATTAAATTTAATTTACGATGACGTCACTTGAATTTGTATGAAGGTAGGTAAAATCCTAAAATAACATATTATAATAAAATGATGACCTATAAATAGATCATCATCATCATCATAAACCTATGATAGTCCACTGCTGGACATAGGCCTCCCCAATGAGAGTCACAGTGCCCTATCTTCAGTTTGACGCATCCAGCATCTACCTGCAGTCTTTCCCACCTGGTCGGAGGGCGTCCTACACTACGTTTACCGAGTCGTGGTCTCCACTCAAGAACACGTTTGCCCTAGCGGCCGTGTCGGTTCTTCGCGAGATATGGCCGCCGCCGGCCGGCCCACTGCCACTTCAGCAAATAGATATCAAGCAAGAATGCTTGCATCTGGTTCGCTGCTCATTTACTCAGGTTTAAAACGGCCATTAATATTAAGAAACAGGCTCGGTGATGAATAGACAAATTAATTAGATTAATAAACCTAGATTTTCTTACTACGAGCGAATGTGAAGGACTAAAAGTAAAAGGTATAGTAACTTATGGTATCCAGTTTTTGACGACCTCTGTGGCGGTTGGTGAAGGTCCGCAGGAGGTTGCGGGTTCGATTCCCGCCTCGGTACAATTGTGTGTACAATCTGCAGATATTTGTTTCAGGTGTTCTGGTCGTTATCTATGTATAATAAAAATATCTATGTAATCTGTCGTAGTATTAAGTATATCAGTACCCATAACACAAGCTCTGCTTTGGGGCTAGATGATGCTATGTGGATTGTCCAGCATTATTTATTTAGTAAGAGCTTGTTTACCCAATTGTTGTTGAATTGAAGATTTGTGAGTCTCGTTGACCGATATTTTATCACTTTGCTGATCGCAGTCGGTGTGGCTTGAAGGTGCAATTCCAAGATGGACCGCAGGTCGCAAAGTTCAGCTGCAGGCTGCAAGCGACACTACTGGTTTCTATGCTTCTCTATGAAATTGATTCCAAGCGCGGCGACACTGCGGCCTGCGGCCGCGGCGCGCAGTGACTGCAGACTACAGCGTCAGTGGTCGCGAACCGTGCTTGGAAATAGAAGCAATCGCGACCGCAGGCAGCACTGCGATCAACCGCAGCCACTAGCCGCAATGTCGCCTGCGGTTACAGTCTGCAGCCCATCTCGGACTTGCATCTTTAGGATCAGCTCACCCTACACTACGTTTACCGAGTCGTAGTCGTGGTTTTCTCAGTGATATGATTGAAATACGGCGTGTAACCAAGCAAAAGCGAAAATTACCCTTACCACTCTGGGTAACGTATTACTGAATAGCTCTGAATAGGCCCTTACCTTTAGATGGTCTAAGGTAAGCCTTATACATGAAGTAAATACATAAGTGTTTACTTCATGTATCCGTCACATTTTCAATTTACCTGTCCGCCGGTCACGGGTGGCCATTAGCGATATGAATCGATGTTATGATCGCGCACCTGTAATTACGTAATTAGTACCTACTATATAGGACCTAATGGTCTATGTAGGTATCCATTAGTTTTGAGGATGTCGTAAAATTATTTACCTCCCTATTTACTTTGGAATCTGGATGTGAAATATTAGTAAAGGAAGGAGTAGTTATTTTGTTGATTGCTTTTATGTCCTGCTATCAACGTAATCTAACTTCATTGGTCTATTGCAATATTGGAAACTAGGATGTTGGAATAATCTGTACAAATAAGATTCATTAGTTTGTTTGTAAGGTCAAAACTACAGTATTGTTCTACACGAACAAGATGCACGAGAACTGTGTAGATGAAATGTTATCTACAAAATTTCTAACTGAAAAGTAGCCAAAGCAAAGTAGCAAACGGCTTTGGCTACTTTTCAGTTAGAAATCTTATAGTTAGACGAAAGAGTAGATACCTAATGAAATCAGGTTTTTATTTTTATTTTCCGTGTACGGACTACTTTGGGCCGAAGCCAGTGCAGTGGGACGAACGCAGAACATCTCTGTAATACACAGAAGATAAAACAAAATGACAAACAAAAAATGAAAGTCTGTTTGTTTGCGTTAATTTATAAAGCGGTTAAACCGATTTTGACGAGTGTTTCGATTAATTAGATGCTGTTATAGCATTTTTATTGTAACACAGGCCAATACAATACATATTTTAAAAAGAATAAAAAAAATAAAATAAAAAATGCTGGACCATCCACACAGCATTATCTAGCCCCATGGTAAGCAGAGCTTGTGTTATGGGTACTAGATAACTGATATACTTAATACAATACATTACATAGATAGATATTTTTTATTATACATAGAAAACGACCAGAACACCCGGAACAAATATCTGCAGATCGTACACACAATTGTTCGGAGGCGGGAATCGAACCCACAACCTCCTGCGTCGCAGGCGGACCTTCGCCCACCGCGCCACATCGGTCGTCATCTCACCCCCAACTTAGTAGAACTCCTACAAATTGCTATTAGTCCAGTTCATACAAAGGTTGCCTGGAAGAGATCGCTCTCAGCGATAAGACCCTTTATACTAAGTTTTTATTTCTGTATTGTTTTCTGTTTTGTGTGGTATAATAAAGTGTTTTCTATCTATCTATCTATTGCTCTAGGTTCTTTAGAAAGCAGATAATTGATTCTCATAGTCTATTAATTACCGTAAGTTTCCACGTCTCAGCGATATGACCCGTGTCGCGCGCAGTGCATGGATCTGCCCTACACGTCCGTATACATCGATGACATTCAAACTGTTAATAGATGACATCTTCCAATGATTATTATTGATCGTGATTGAGATGTGATTGACACAACTGGCTAGACTAAACAGTCTAGTTAGTAATGTTCTGCTCGGAATGTTTACGTTAACAAACGAAGACGTGGGAAGAGACTAGTTGTACTTCAGCCTCTTAAAGACACTTTGCGTGACAATACCTGCGCGAAGCGGTTCAACTTGTGACACTGTTGTAGTGAACTGTGAGAATTATTTAATGTTTATCGCAACTTCAGACGAACGCACCTTTTCTATATCTATAATATTATAAAGAGGAAAGGTTTGATTTTTGGTCGTTTGTATTGAATAGGCTCCGAAACAACTGGACCGATTTGAAAAAAAAAATCACCTTTGCAGAGATACATTATCCGCGGTGAACATAGGCTATATTATTTTTTCAAAAAAATTAGGAATCCTTACTAAAACTCCAATAATGTAACCCTAGGTGTAAAAAAAATACCGTGCGAAGCGGGGACGGTCCGCTAGTCCTTTATATTTTAATTAGATACACTAACTCGCATGGTACTGAAAGTGTTAACTAGGTTATTAGGGCGTGGACCATGTGGACATTTGAAGCGTCACTAACCGACTTTGGAAAAAGATATGTCTTTTTTAATGTTCGTCGATTTCCCCGTCAATTGTGGACTGTTTTTTTCCCCTTTTACAAAGATAATAATTTTAAGCTGATTCCATACAAGAAACTAAGTCTCATACGGTTATCACGAGTTATTAGAGTATTTGTTCTGTGACGTCATCGTCTAGGCAATGCGTCGTCTTGCGGTAATAAACCACTAATAGGTGTTCTCCTTCTTCAACAGGTTATCTAATAGGTGGTGAGACTAGGTAATTATTGACCTCTATGACTAGACAAAGCAGTGAAAAATCCTGACTGCTAGTTTGTTGATCCGAAAACGAACTGAAATCTTGTCTACATGAATGATAATAAATTTAGCAGCATTCCGATGATTTCGATTTATTAGGTTTCTTCAAACCGACACAACACAACAAGAGTAAAAAGTTGAGTTCTAGACCTTGGTGATCGAATTCTTGATACCTATCATTCCATCCTCACTTTCTACCAGGTGAGATTACGGTCAAAGAAAACTCTAACAAAAGAGAGCTTACTAAAAAAATCTAACAAAGGTAGCCTGTTAACACTTTGAGTGCTGAAAACGCACGGTATGAGTTTTCTACAAGTAACTAATATGCGTAAATACACACTAGCGCAGCGGCTGAGAAAATACAGATCTTTGTGACTCAGCAGAGCTGTAATATTTTTCGAACGAAACACATGTGCGGCGCAACACAACCGCTGTGTAGAGCGGCAGCACGAATTTTTTAGGTAAAAAAAAAGATCGCTGTCGTCGAAAAAAAACCACAGTCAAAGTGTTAACCTTTTTAGAGAGGACTTACAAGGAAGGTATACGTTTATGCACATGTACCCACTTCTCTCTTCACTTTGTCTCTCTCTCCCAATAAGGTTTGCTGGAAGAGAACTCTTTTAAGGGTTAAGTTCGCCTTTGTTTACATTTTCTAGAATAAGTTTTGTGTTATTTTTTTTTCGTGCAAGAAGTATAAATAAATAAGGTACAAGGTAGGGTCACCCTCACCGTAGGTAGGTACGTAACTTTTCCAACATTTTGGCTTACTGCAGTAAATTTTTATCAAAACCTCCTTAGTTTGGGGCAAGCATGTTAAGCTATGTGCTCTACAATATGCGAGCTGATGAAGTAAAATTCCTTTTTTGCTCCAAGAAACTGTTGAGTCGAATCTAAAATTCCCACAGTCCCTGACCCCACCAAGACGCTTCGATTACACGCATTGTAAAGATAAAACGCGATAGAACATACAAACAAACAATCTTCAAAGGGTCTTTAGCTGTAAAATCATTTTACACCCATCAGAGTGGCCGCTCGTGTTGTAATGAATATCGCTCTCGTGCTTGCGTAAGTTAATTGAAAATTAATTTTGCAACTATTTCTTGGTACGTTATCATCACTAGCTGGGAAATGTTGGCAAATTGTTTTTGGAAAAGCTTGTGTTTACATCCATAATACCTATGTAATGTCGTAATTTTATATACAACTATCTGCGTCCAGCAGCTTCGCCCGCGTAAATATCTATGTATTTGTCAAATGGGTTATAAACCTTCCTCTTGAATCACTGTATATATGTATTTAAACAACCGCATCAAGATGCGTTGCGTACTTTTAAGGATCTAAGCATACATAGTGACAGACAGACGACAGGAAGCGACTTTGTTTTATACTATGGTATTAAATTAATAGTGAATACAAAAATATTTTATTTTATACCGGATACAGATCATTATAAAAAACATTCAATGCGACATACAATGGCGGACTTATCGCTAAGAAGGTACTACTTTCTCTCGAAGAATTCATTTTTTCAAAAAAAATCAATGAAATTTGACAGAATCGAGGTCTCTTCTCCAGTAGTTGATGGCAACACACACCGACATGTTACCAACAAAAGATTTGGGAACCAAAATGCAGGAACCGTTATTTCTCCCAAATCCTGACCTACATCCGAAGGAGCGGCGCCAGCGCATCCAATTACAGCAAAACAAACTTCAACTAATCAAGGATCCTGTGATTTGTGCTCGTAAAACACCCATCATTTGTGGCCAAAAAAAAGGCCAAAAAATAAGGACTTTTATGGATTACTAAACACCCCTATCCTTGTTTCTGAGAATTTGATTTTCTATACTAGTCAGTCACCTCTTACGGTATGCGAGAGAAGTGTCGAAGTGAATTTAATAAAAGGCAGCATACCTACCTTCTGTACCTACATCATTATCATCATTATCCACAACCCGACCTCACCCATGCGGGGTATATAGGCCTACAAACTCTTGTGCCACTCCACACGGTCCGGCGCCAATCTCACCCAGGTTTGTACTACTACATGGTACTAAAGATACATTAAGGTTATTTATTAGACTGTGAAAACAAACCGTATTTTTGTCATAAAACTCAAAATCAATAAAAAAAAAAAAAAAAAAAAAATGCTGTACTGACATTAAGATGATTTTGAGGATTTCAATTTTAGGGATTAAACTTTTCTGGATAATTGTAGTGTGTCAAAGTAAGATCTATTAAATTTTTTAACATGCTTTTATTAGCTTCACCTGTATGTATGTATGTTTGTTTGTAACCGACTCCTTTGGACTCAAATATTTCTTCAATGTCGCTATCAGTATCTAGTTATGTGAGGCAAGTGTGCGCTGTTGGCAAGAGAACGCAGATCCATGTATCCAATTAAAATAATTTCTTTTATTTATCACTTTTATCCATAATTTGAATTATTTAAAAAAATATTTTCAACTTTTCAGTTCGGTTTATTTATAAAAGCGTGGTTTTTTAGTTTTTTTAACCTATTATTTATTCTGCGTAAAGTCAGTTAGGTATTGAGGATCGGTTCAAAGATGTCTATTTCTCATAAATCAACAATCTTCACTTATGACGAGATAAAATAAATCTTAAAATTAATACTTAATCTAAATATTACACCTCAACCTCCATTGAAAACGCTTAAAGAATTAATTGTCACGCTGAAGATGTACGATGTTGTAAGTGAGTGTTTTGCTTCAAAAATTATAGTAGCTCTGTGTGAAGGTACCTTTAACGGCCCATCTGAGTGATCGTTAAATGTTAATAGCCGTATTAACGCTTCATTCTGATAATTTGGTGGCGCGATTGAGCTATTACCGACCGAGGCTCAGACTTAACAAACAGTCAAATTAAAATTACCTAATTTACAGGTTTTGGTTTAATTTCTGCTTAGTTTGAAAGCTTTTATGCTTGACTTAGATATACAACTCTGATCATTATTATTTAAGTTCCATATTGAGCAAAGCTCGCCTATTTAATAGCTCTTTTAGTTCTGTATTGAACCTTATTGGCTTTGTTTGTAGGTTTGCATATTTGTTGACGTCTCAAGGCGTCAAGCTTACCCTAACTTGGCCAAGATAAAACGGAAAACTGTAATGTAGACACTAGGCATTACAATTTGGCATAGGTATTATGTGGGCCATTTTCGGAAACCTTCTCTGAAGGATAGGATTCGTATCGAATACATCCGACAGAGAACCAAAGTTATCGACATAGCTCTAAGAATTAGCAAGCTGAAGTGGCAGTGGGCCATATCTCGCGAAGAACCTACGGCCGCTGGGGCAAACGTGTTCTTTAGTGGAGACCACGACTCGGTAAACGTAGTTTAGGACGCCCTCCGACCAGGTGGTATGACGACCGGCGAAATACTGCAGGTAGATGCTTGATGCGGCAAGCTGAAGACAAGGCGCTATGGCGCTCATTGGGGGAGGCCCATGTCCAAAAGTGGACTGCTATAGGCTGATGATGATGCTTTCGGAAACTATATTTTCTCACACAAAATTATCAACATCTACAAGAAATTACTGACCATACGTTTGGTAATTTAGCGATTCGTTCAGGTAGTATTGCGAAACCGAACTGACTCGGAGCAGTTGTAAGTTATTTCCATTTGAATATCCGCCGGTCGAGTGTCATGAATAATCTCATTAGATTTTAGTGCAATTTGATCGCACCTGACAGGTTAAATAACCAACATGCTCGTGTATTTTAGTATGCGACATTTGGATTATTGTCTGTGTAGTTACTGAGGGATTTGAGGCATTATTTTACTTACTTAGGTACCTAATCCTGTGGCTAAGAGAGCCAAAGTGGATTTATACTTCATACAAATGACTCTACACATAAAATGTAGAGCTATGGTTTGGGCTAGCCGGGAACAGGTCAGACATGTGAATGTGTCAGGAGAAAAAAAATGGAAAGAAAATCAATAAAAAGTTAATTCTTATTTGATAACCATTTATTTAACCCCTATTTCGGCGCAGGGTCATGGAGGTAGTCTTATTTTAGTCCTAATATCACCTATTTGTGTCGTTTACCCCCACGATAAACTTCTTTTTTTGTTTATTCTATGCCTGTATTTTGTACCTGTGTCTAAATAAATGTTTTTTCTATTCTATTCTATTCTTCTTATTTATAGTATAAATTTTTAGTTGTCTAAGTTTTAATTTAAATCTGTCCAATCTAATCAGAAATCAGAAAGAGTCTTTGATAACACACATCAGTTAAGTTGTTATTATGTTCTGTTAAGACAAAAAAAGAGAAATGAAAAGAATATAATTCACCGAGCTGTGAGTTTCAAAGAATTATAATAAAAATAAATAAAAAAGCCATTTATTCCATAACCTTATAAAATAATAGTGCATAATTAAAGTAATTGACAAGTGAAAATAATAATTGATTCTATTTAATGTTACTAATGTATGTATGTCAAATAAAATAAAATAATTGATATATAAAATTAAAATTAAAAATACAATCATCTAGACTTAAAAATAAAATTGCATGCATTTAGTTAGTTAGATGTTGATTTTGTATACATAGATTTCCATTAATTAAATTATTATTAGATATTTCTTGGTTAGGACCCCTTTCGAGTACAAGCCTCCTCCAGCTCATTTATATTTATGTTCTTGAAGGGTGTAATTTTTTTGCTATGGGTGTAATTTTTTTTTTGATCTTTGAATATTTAGTTGTTTTAATTTCTTTCTTAGGCAGTGATCCTACGCTATACTTAAGTATGAAGAGGTAGAATATTCTTCTGTTTCTCTGGTTTATTCTGAGTTGGAAGGTTTCGGTCTAGCTCTCCCGCGGTGACCAGCCGTATTGGGAGGCTTCTTTTCGGTTTTTTGTGTTATAATATTATCATAAGAATTGGGAGAGGCAGCGCTTTTGTTAATTGTGTTCTAGGTATTTTCTCTTGTTTGAGATGTAAAATATTGCGTTATGTTTCTATTTTCATTGTACATTTTGTATCTTTTTGCGGCTCTGCTAGTGTCCTTGTTGCTCATCTTTGGTCCATTTTCACTGTGGATTGTCCTCATGAATTTTTTTTCTTTATTAGGCATTTTTTCCTGCGGCGAGCTAGGTACTCTAACAACCAGCTTGTTGTACTTAATAAACGCTTGGTTTCCTTTGTTTAATTCGTTTTTTAGCTGTTCCTGTAACTGTTTTCGTTCTTGCAGGATTTTAGGCGCGAAATCTTCTTTTATTTAGTTTATTATATACTCTGTTTTATTTAGTTTATTCTTATTTTTTAGTATAAGAATTTTCTTGCCGTAAGTTGAAAGACCCACGTTTATGGGTCTAGGTTTATCTCCTTTTTTCCCAATGCGTCGTACATGTTGGATTTCACTTATGTTGCTCTGTATCTGAAGATCATTGTTCAACATATTTAGCATTTTTTTTTCTAGTTCGATATAAGTTTTTTCTTCCTCGGGTACAACAAAGAATTATACAGATCATATAACATTCTATCAATGCTAGCAAATAACATCCAGAAAGAATGGCAGCCATAATGCAAAGCCCCCGTAGTAGTGGAACGAGACGTTATATCTTGCAATATCTTTAGACTTTTCTATTGTCGTCTATACAAATATTATAAAGAGGAAAAGTTTGATTTTTTGTTTGTTTGTACTGAATAGGCACCGAAAGTACTGGACCGATTTGAAAAATTCTTTCACCGTTGGGAAGCTACATTATCCCCGGTGAACATAGGCTATATTATATGTTCAAAAAAGTTAGAGATCCGTACTTAAACTTTTATTACATCCCAATGTGTCAAAATATCACCTAATAAAGTAAAATTCGAGTTTAACACGGGTGAAACCTCGGGGAACAGCTAGTCTGAAATAAGCTCATTGTATCACGACAACTCCCGGTAGGTGGCGTAGCCATTATCTAACTAACATAACTATTGTTGGTTTATCTCTGACACTTGTAACCCAATCCGGCTTCACTATTCTAGCCAAGATACAGATTCAATAGATTATTATAATGAGAGATTATGGATTTGATCGGCTGTCCGGCAATCTGTTGCGTTGCGGATTACGTCGGCAATAAATTAGATTGCCCGGATTGAGCGGTAGCTGAATGGTTTGTACGAAATCAGATATCATTGGAAACAGTTGAAAACTGCTTTTCTAGCAAGGACAACAAAGAAAAGAAAGAAAGAAAATACATTTATTGATTCACAAGTAGGTACAGCTTGCTACTAAATAATTATATATATAAGTAAACAAGAACATCGACAATAGTGGTTTATTTACTCACATAATTACAGATAGGTTATATACACCGACACGACGGTCTCCATTAGAATATTTCATTATTATTAGTTCTGTATTGTGAAGAAAATCATGAATAAGATTGAGATTTTTGTTCATTTAATGAATGCTAACATAGGGATTATTATTATTATTTTGATCTTGTAGTTCTTAATCAAATTACTTTGACATTTACCTGCATAATTTATGACAAATTATGGTATTTATGATTTTCTGTTATATCTAACTTGTTTTTTTTTTGTTTCTCTTAACACTTTGACTGCTGAAATCACACGGTATGTGTTTTCTACAAGTGACTAATATGCGTAAATCCACACTAGCGCAGCGACTGAGAAAATACAGATCTGTGTGACTCAGCACAGCCGTAATATTTTTCGAACGAAACGCATGTGCGGCGCAACACAACCACTGTGTAGAGCGGCAGCACTAATTTTTTAGGTTAAAAAAAAGATCGCAGTCTTCGAAAAAAAACCGCAGTCAAAGTGTTAAATGTTTAGTGATTTCCAAATAATTTATTAACTATGATAATGAATTGACTAAAGCATAATGTACTCTATTGCTTTGGGTGTGCCCGTTAGGAAAGATGTATGTAGGTACATATTTTTATAACCACTGGACCGCCCGGCCAAATCGACTATATAGCCCTAAGTGTCCGAGCTTCGCGGACAAAAATCATGGCGCCCGCCGCGAGCGCGTCCCATTATGTACATAAATCGTTATATCTCGCTATCTACTACACCTATGCCCTATAAAAAAATATACCATAAAAAAGCGAAAACTATACGGAATCTATAAAGGTATAGACCAAGATGAGTTTTCTAAGGCCACTGTCGCTTAGTTACTGCTAAACTGAACCAGTTCATTAGACTTACGTACACGTCAGTGTCTTCTGAACCATTCAAGTTTGGATAAAACAACAGCTAAAAGCGGTCGACAGTCATGTGGGTAGAGTCCTGTCGTAAATTACAATGTTATGACGTTTCGGCCAGTTGCGGCGTCTAGACCTAGGTACCAATTACCTATCCGTATAGATTACAAACGGAAGCTGTTTTTGCATAAACGTAAGTATTCAATTAGACCAATTTACTTTTCGAGTCACAGAATATAATCCTACTAATATTATAAACGTCAAAGTTTGTAAGTATGGATGGATGAATGGATGGATAGATTTTTGTTACTCTTTCACGTTAAAACTACTGAATGGATTTTAATGAAACTTCACAAAAATATAGACAATTCATAAAGATATATAGTACTTATATTATCCAAAATATGTATCTATCATCACGAGGGTGAAACCACGGGGCGAAGCTAGTATGCTTATATAGATGTGAAACATCATAGGCCTAATTATTAACTACTCAAAAGGGCTTATTCCAATTTCCCCCTTGAAAAATCCTCCTTAAGTGGGAAATATGGAATCCAAAACAATCAATTCCAGTTTCCCCCCTAACCGTTTTTCTATTTCCATTTTGCCCCTTAAGGAAATTTGCCCAAGGGGGAAAACTAGAATAATTATTTGTACGGTCTAGAATTCCCCTCAACTGCTTATCTTTATCCAGTTTTCCCCTTTATGAAGTATTTCAGGGGGAAAACTGGTATAACCCCTCCAGTTTCCAAGTAGGTAAACTTCAAATATCGACAAATAAAATATCGATTCTGTTGGCCACAATTTAGGCGGATTTACCATGGATTTTCCCGACTTCATTATTCATAATGTCGCCAAGAATGTCGCCGGGCATGTAAATTGATAAACCATAAATCTATGTAGTCAACAATGCATTCCTATTCATTATACCTACAATAATAGTGAATAATGACTGGCTTATAATGTAAGAGCATTTTGTTGAAATAAAAGAAAAGTAGTACTCAATGCTGTCTGGTTTTGGCTAGAATGGTTTTTAAAGTAATCGTTTTTTTTTATTATCAGGTAGATAGGTACATGTTAGGATAACTAGGAAAATTTACTAGAGACTTTAAATTTTATGGAAAATAAATATTAAAAATAATATTTATTTGTATACATTAAGTACAGGAAAAGTTCAACGCTAACTTGATCGGTTTTATTGCTGCTTTCTTTATTTTAATCATTTTTACTTGTTTTAACCAATTTTAAAAGGAAAAGGTTCTATGTTCGGCTGTATGTATGATTTTGAAAATCATTTCGCTAGTGTATAAAGAATGATCCCGAATTCCCGAGGTGGTCCCATAAAAATGATTAATTCTCCCGGTTAATTAAATTTTTTAAGTGTGATATTCTAACTTTAAATAGATTTTTTTATATTTGATGTTAAATATAGTCATTCCTTTTGCCAACTCCATTTAAGTACGGACATCGTGACATTCCGGTATTGTTATATCAACAGCACCGTGGTGGCGAAGTGCTAACGTGAGAATCGTACGTCTTATGCTTTTGTTTCCGAGGTATGTGCACTGGATATCGAATCCTCAATAATAATTGCTGACCGTTGAATCTGATAACTTACCAGATTGTGGGTGTGCGGTGAGTCGGTGGTACTCAGTTCAGGTCTACCCAGATCACCCTATATCTCTTGTTCAGTGCAACAATACACTAATAACACCTTGAGTGCTGAAATCACACGGTATGTGTTTTCTACAAGTGACTAATATGCGTAAATCCACACTAGCGCAGCGGCTGAGAAAATACAGATCTTTGTGACTCAGCACAGTCGTAATATTTGTTTTTCGAACGAAACGCATGCGCAACACAACCGCTGTGTAGAGCGGCAGCACGAATTTTTTAGGTTAAAAAAAAAGATCGCAGTCGTCGAAAAAAAACCGCAGTCAAAGTGTTAAAATGCTAATTTCTGATGACAGCAAGACTCGAGTCTAACTGATTAAAATTACATATAACGCCTTAGCTAAATTCAGATATAGGTCAGCCTAATATTTCGCGTTCTGAAGTGCGTAAACGACGGCGGCGTAACGGCAAACAATTTGTAATGGCGGCGGGCGGGGCGCCGTAAAAATCAAGTTATTGTTTATTTACAAGGAAAACTACGCTACGATGAAAACTAGTTCAAGGAACCTTAAAATCAGTCAAAACATTCATCATCTTCAGATCTCAATAGCTCACAAGCCTCCATCTTTTTTGTCAATCAACACTAGACCTTCTGTTACAGTTTCCAATAACAGGGCTTTGCCCTTCTGCCCTTATTCGTTCGCAAGGGAGCCTCTACTTTGCGTACGAGTGCTAATAAGGCGCGGAAGTTTCGGAATGTGATGCAATAAAACGTGGGGCTACCTGCTGCTGTGCTATTGTTCTGGTGAGAATTATTGGTTCAGCTTTCAAGGGTTCACTTTCAACTCGCGGGTGCCCGCGAGTTTCACGCCCGCGAGTTGACGAATAAGCTAGTTATTCTAAGCGAATAAGTATATTTTGATTTTGGTACATTTTTATTGTTTTGCATGAGATAGTTTAATCGCAAAGTAATCCATCACCTTCTTGATGGTGTTTTGTGAATCTACTATTTCTGAGTGATCTTGGTTACGAGACTTATACACCAGAATAACACATAGGCTACAATTTATAAAGATATATTGTATATTATCCAAAAAATCTATCACCACGCGGGTGAAACCGCGGGGCGCAGCTAGTTTTATATATGTATAGGTAAGCCCTCAGCGTTTAAGCGTTTATATTTTAGAATTACTTATTTAATTTCTAATTCTTATAATCTAAGAACCTTAGTAGTTCTTGCTAATATCTCTTCATCTTGTGTGTTTCAAGTTACCAGACAGAGACGTAGACTAATCACAAGTCTAATAAGGTGTAAGTTGTTCTGCGGACCGAAATACTTCCAGGAAATAAAGTCGGTCTCAGTCCGCCGTGCGTGAGATTTGTTTAGACGTGTGCTCCCGCTAGGGAGTTTACCACTAGGGTTAGGTTATACCTATTTTAATGCTTCTACTACATATAGGTACTTAACGTACGAAGATACGACATAGCTGTTACCTTTTCATGAGTAAACGGGTCGGATTCTAATGAAGTTGGTAGATCTTAGCATTTTGATTGCTGAAATCACACTAGTGACTAATATGCGTAAATCCACACTGGCGCAGCGACTGAGAAAATACAGATCTTTGTGACTCAGCACAGCCGTAATATTTTTCGAACGAAACGCATGTGCGGCGCAACACAACCGCTGTGTAGAGCGGCATCACGAATTTTTTAGGTTAAAAAAAAGATCGCAGTCGTCGAAAAAAAATCGCAGTCAAAGTGTTAAAGGGAGATTATACATTATTATTGAGCCACTGTTTTTTAACACCTTTTTGATATAGCTATATATCATATAGGTTATAGGTTCTGCATCTACAATAAGAACTTGAAATGAAGGAACTGTGTAACCCTGTATTCGAAGGAGGGCGTTAATGCAAGCGACACAGTTGTATAGGTAACTACTGCGTGTTTTATCGTTTTCACATACCAAGTTATTTATTTCCCGTGTATTATGTTCCAAATATAGATAATTTTGTTTTTGTTGTTTGTTATTATATTGTTTCTTGGTTAAAGTATACAATAATGTGAGTAATGTAGCTGCCCGTAAGTTTCTGACACAACCATGCGTTTTTCTGCACCGTATTTAATTAAATGTTTCATTAAATACGGAATTTTATTACCTATGCCGTAATTAATGAAATATAAAGTTTACTTCCTCTATAGTCTATAGGGTTGGAAAACATTTCACGATAAGTCTAGATTAGCAATAATATCGATATTGTAATAGTACGCGCAACTGTTATCGACTATGGATAACCTTTAGAGCTTTCCGTGGTTACTCAACTGGCGAAAGTGTCCTTATTGGGCCAGGCAGAAATTTAAATAGAGCACTGTGGTCCATGGCTAGACAATGAGCAGCTACCTACAGCTTAGAGGCAAACGCAGATTGGCAAAGGTAAAAGAAAACATGTTTGATTATTGTCATGGCACAGGTAATTACATTACTTAAAAGAGGGTCCCATACCACTGAAATATATTAATTAATTTAAGTTAAAGCAATAAACTATGTATTTGATTTGATTTTTTTTTCATCATAAGTAATGGAAAACCTAGGCTTGCACACTATCAAATGAATCAGCTAAGGTGAATGGAAAAGTACAACTCTTTTAATAAGATATGAAAAAGAAAATACCCATGCAAGTGGCGGTGTATGTTCGCATGAACTTGGGCAGCTTTATGAAGAACGGTGACACCCACTCGTACGGAACGCGGAACGCAGAAAAGCTCTCAACCATCGCCTCCTCCCTCACGAAGTCCTCAATGGTAACTCATGTGATGGGTCCGGCAGTGTAAGTACAACAAACTACCAGACTGTCACATCTGATGGCAGTCTATCATGCTGTAAAATAAGACTTAAACGTTGGCTTGTCGCGCAGAATTTCTATTCTGTGAACGAACTATTAAAATTGTAAACCTGACTTTATTTTAATTTACTACCTATTCTAATACGACTTATTTTTATTTTCAATTTAAACAAAATGTATTGTACTTAGAAGAAAATGTGACATATAAAGTGGTTTTACCAATAAAATGTATTTCTGTATTTTAAAACAACAGGTTTAATAAAAAATAAAACTTTTTATATCTGTTACATCCATCCAAACTAACAAGCCTACAAATTACAGAATTAATGACGTTAACTCCTAATTCCTTGGGGTATTTGGAAACCAGGTCAATCTGTTTCGTTTGCAAGCAAGTCTAATGGCAATCATCGTGTAGTGTCACTGCGTTATAAATCCGCATCTATAAATGATAAGCATTAGATTTGAACTCATACCGTGTAATAGAGTCATGACCAGATTCTCAGTTTCATTGAAAATTGTTAGTTGACAATGGCATTTAGATAGAACACAGGTTATTCAGTTCAGAGAAGGAAACTCCCATACTCACAAGTCCACAGAAAATATAAAGTTGTGAGGTAAGGGGTAATTTCTGGATCTAATGAACTGATTTTGAAAATTATTTTATCAATAGAAAGCCACGTTATTTGTAAGGCTCATAGGATATATATTAACCAGAAAATTAAAAGACTTTTTCGTACATAAAGATACATTTACTCTTATGAAACAAATGTTGAGACTTCAACATTTGTTTCATAAGAGTAAATTGTACGGCCCGTCGGGGGTCGCTAGTAAACATAAAAGAAAATAAGATACAGCAGAGAAGTATAGAGGAGTTCAATAAGCTTTTAGCTAGACTGTCTGACAAACATACAAACACTGAGGTAAACCGGTTGATCCGTTTACGATCTAGGTACTACCACAGACAGGCAAACTTCACAATTCAAATACCTATATAACAAACTAGCGGACCTTCCCGGCTTCGCACGGTTTTACTATGGATCCATTACCTTTTTTGAAAATATAATGTAGCAAGTAAGTCCATAACATTCTACATACATATGTTCACCGGGTATAGTGTAACTTCCCAACGGTGAAATAATTTTTCAAATCGGTCCAGTATTTTCGGAGCCTATTAATTACAAACAAACAATCAAAATCAAACCTTTCCTCTTTATAATATTAGTATAGATTGAGTTCGGAGTAACGGCGGCGACCGCGAATGCAAATCTTAAAAAACCTGCGTTCTGTGTAAATTCTTAAAAACTTTATCAGATTGAAACAAATGACCGACCTTCGGCCGCGTCAAAGGGTCTAATCGCAGTCATAATGAACGCAAGGAGATAATCAAATTGTAACTTTACACCAGGTGTCTGGAATTTCGGCTGGGCTTTTTTTGGAAGTTAGTGACATGTATAATACACATATTATGTATGTCATGTTCATGACGTATAAACGTTAGTGATATAGGTACTCAATCTACAAATAAACGTTTAATTTTATGTCAGTTAGTGTGCATGTACGAGTTTATTTGAACCATATACCTCTGATGTGTCTATTTAATGAAACATGTGACTACTTACCCTACAAGTAGATCATGGTCAACAAGTATATATGTACATATACCTTATATTTATAATTTACAATAATTAAGTTATTGATTTCTCATATAAAAAAACAGTTACTTACTCCATTTCAGTTAACACTTTGACTGCTGAAATCACACGGTATGTGTTTTCTACAAGTGACTAATATGCGTAAATCCACACTAGCGCAGCGGTTGAGAAAATACAGATCTTGTGACTCAGCACAGCCGTAATATTTTTCGAACGAAACGCATGTGTGGCGCAACACAACCGCTGTGTAGAGCGGCAGCACGAATTTTTAGGTTAAAAAAAAGATCGCAGTCGTCGAAAAAAAATCGCAGTCAAAGTGTTAAAAAAACATAAGCTAAGTATGTAAATGTAAATAAGTAGATGAAGCAGTGTATGAGTTTACGCAACAATGGAGAGATTCAATCGCCGTCGGCTCCCAAAACTCAGTAGCCGAATAAATAGTAACGAAATCAATAAACACAAAATAAGTGTTCAATTTGGAACCATAAAGGCTGTTTAGCGACTCAATAGCACCTCCTATAAAACGGACAACAGCGCTGTAACAAACAACATTTTTCCCATGACTTTTATAGACACACTTCAAAAACCTCTTCAGATTGACTCATTGTTGTGCAGTCATTCTTGACTTCACTTCTTCTTTCCATCTACAATACAAATCAAATACCTACAGAGCTTTGAGAATATAGAGAGAGCATACTTTCTGGCAGTTCTTTAGCAAAGGCATTTAATTAGTTAATTTCGCATACAAAACCCTCAACAATACCCATTTTTTAGGTGGTCTATATTCGAAAAACTAGTTTAAGCATTTTTTTAATACTCGTAGATATAGCGTCAAGAATGTGGTTTTTCGTAATATTACTTACGTTAAATCCACCTGAACACAATGTGGCGTCTGGTTATAAACTTCCAGCTGATTTTACATCTACATTTCTTTCGAGGCATTTAACTCAATGAAAGTTTATTCGGAAGATTATTCGCTCAATATCTATCAAAGCAAAAAAAAAATCTATCCACCCACAAAAAATCGAACAATACTATTTTCGAATGATCCGTTCTAATAAATGTAACAACGATAAAATAAGTCATTGAGAAAAGACCTGAATATATTTGTTATATGAATTACTCCAGAAAAAGCGTAGCTTTGTGAATTATATGAAAAACAAAACGTATATCTTAATGTAGACGATATATTGACTTTCAATGTATAGAGACGGATATAATTAATGTAAAACGCTTGATTCCAAATTAGTGAAAGTGACAAATATGACGAAAATGTCAAGATCACAGCAAGACTCGTCAAGTTACATTTTTTAGAAATAGCTCAGATGACGGCGACGTTAGCACATTGCCTATTAATTGCTTCATTTATCATGTTGATTGGTCCGAAAACTGACCCGACTGAGAATAGCTACCTGCTTAACTAATAAATGATAAACATTACTGTGGGAACACTTTGTACTGTATCAAAGGTATGGATTATTCGTGATAATAAAAATAAATTAAATAAATACATTGATTTCATAAAGCATCATCTAGTAATCTAGTCATTTGGCAAGCAGAGTTACTCTTTTACGCCCTGAATGACTCGGATTTCTATGCAGATGACTGATCCAATCTCTGAATATGTTTTTCTTTTCTGGAAATGAAACAAAAATATTACAAAGCTTTAATCCAATCTTATTTGTTTCTTGGTATGTATAAAATCTCCGTAGCTTGCACAAAACTGATCAATGACTCTTTAGCTGAATTAAATATACATCAACGGTCAAACATATTTACTACTCCTCATCATAATAAATTGTTACTAGTATGTAGCATCTTGAACTCTTGACTAACTATACGCCGTCAGTCATTAGCCAAGTAAGGGCATGGGATTTGCATACAGCAAGTGAGCTAAGCCAAAACTTGATACTTTATGATCTTTGAATAAATTATCTGTCTTAGGTACATAGGTACACTACTATTATTATTAACCTCATTTCAAATATCACACTAATATTGAATGCAAAGGTTATTGGTGTTTTTACCATTGCACGCCAACATCGGATCAGGAAGTATAAAACATGAGATCCAAAATAAGGTGTATAAATTATTATCAGGGTAATAGAAAAGGACTCGGTAAACAGACATTATATTCAAATAGAGATCTCAGTTCTTCGATTTATGATCATTTAGATTGTTGAATTAGGTGACCAAACCATCAAGCTAGGGTCAGGTCCTTTGGTCAACAGCTTAGTCGATAGCTAATAAGATACAAGTTTCTAAGCACCAGGTTTTTGCGAAACGTGAGAAGGAAATCATTTCTTATTCATTACGTATTTTGGTCTTAATTTATTTGTCATTCATTGACATGCAAGTTCGTATAACTTAGGATTATTATCACATAAATGGTATAAATGGTCTCACTCTGCTTCAGTTATTGCAATGAAACTTTTGAAACTAGCATGATTACACAAAAGTCACTTATAACGGGATATTTATCATGATTTGAGTTTTGAACTTTCCAATATTTTGGCACATTTTGATGCGCCGCCACAACGGTTATAGCAAAAGACAAAAAATGAGGATAGATCGGTACATCTGCTAATACAAACTAACTTGCAGTGACTTCAGTAATTTCATGATCAGGGCGAATGAAACTGTGCCGAAAAATTGGAAATTTGAAAACTCGAATCTTGGTAAATATCCCAATATAAATGACTTTTCAGTTATTTAAATAGCATTCGGACATTACTTTTCCCAATCTGTAATTATATGGATTCTTGTATTTACCCATCTCCTAAATAAATATCTAATGAAATACCGATTTTTTTTTATGTTTCTAAGCAATTTCAAGTGTAGCCGTCAGCAGAAATCGATAGTCTACTATGTTTTTGTTGTCAAGACACTTGGCCACATTTCTCGCCATTTCAACAACTTCAAGGGCTATCTCGAGCACCCTTGGAGGCGCCAGTAAACCTAGGGAATCCACCACATTACTATCAAGCCTTATTACAATTGAGTAGAGCTTATTTTCTCCAATAACTGCTATTAAAGTTTCGCTGGCTTATTATGGTTTAAAGTTTATAACTCTATCTTTATGACCGTAAGGTTTTAAATCAATTGGATTGATTAAATTATGCTCTTTGAGTGATACTTAATTGCAAATGGTTGGCGTTCGATGATATTTTGAAGTGTTTGTACTTATTGTCTTTATGCTGAATTATCGTATAATTGTTTATCTTCTCAAGTGTTTTCACTGTGCACATGCAAGATAGGAGTTCCATTGTCATGATCAATACTTACTAGTTTATACTACTTATGCAATAAGTTATCTTTGTATCGATACACGGAGACTCTGGTATTTGGTATTTCCCCGAATGAATTCTACCAAATAAATTCCTGTAATTCATTTTCGAAAAAGTTTTTTGTTATGAAATAGATTTGCAGTCTGTAAGAAACCCAGCTCGATGAGACTGGCCCACAAGTAGACGGACAGTCATAAGTGACGTAACTGAATAGTTTCTGCTTATGGTTTACAAATATACTGAACCTGAAGCCCATATTAGCAGTTTGCCATCAGGCAAGCTATGAATCGGCAAACGACTGGGGAACGCACTACACGCACAAAAGTAACGAGTTGCTCTTTGTGTATCGAATGGCTCTTCAGTCAAGATAAATAAACAATTAGCGAAGATGCCGTTGGAATTTAAAGCTATTCCTTTGTCTGGCAATTTTTGGTGTGATAGAAATATTGATGGAAGTCAGTGAAATTGAAAATATAGAACAGACTTCACAAATACTGAAGTGCAAATTTTTAGTCCGTAAATGACAATCTTGTATTATGTATTTTTATTAAATCAACTAACGAAATATTTCGTTTACTGATACGCAACACAACAATGGTAAAAGCTTTCTTTTGATTCTAATCAGAATCACACAATGTAAAAAATCTGCATTTGCACAAGTCATTTAGGCTTGGCTCCTGATTTCGTGACTCAGCACAGGACCTTTCTCCTGTCATTTGGATAGCTGTCACCTAAATGTCACTTTGATCACAATACTTAAAATGTCATGCCACAATATTTTGGTCGTAACAAAAAATATTCGTTTGAGATTTGGAATTCGGAAGCACGTTTGTTCTGGTTGTTGCCTTTGACAATGATAAATAATAAAGTATCAAAAGGCAAAGCTAAATTACGAACTTATAATAGCTCCTAATAGGTAGTATTCGCTGTTGGCCTCCTTTAGTAAAGTGGACAAGACACTAATTGGGCAAGTCCAATAAATAGTGCCCGGCCCCCTTTTAGAAATACCTGTAGGTCTAGGTAGAGATAGGACAAGAACAAGTGCTCTAATTGATCCATAATTAGAACCTAAATATTTGAGACCACTCCCTACTCTTGGGAAGATAATTTTAATTAGAACCATACAAAACAAATGCTTGTGAACAAGCTTTTGTTTTACATTATTCCTTCAGAATTCGATTTAGATCTATAATAATAAAAATAAAAACAAATTACTGAAAAAAAAATTTTTAATGTAAAAACAACTTTTATTAAATTAAGTTTTTATAATCATCTTGGACAAAAGTACTTGAGAAGACAAAACCAACGATCCCAAACTTAACTCGGTTGCTTAACGTGTCTCTATCATCAGAAAAACTCGACGGTGCCATAACTTGCACCGTCACCAAAATTACTTAAGTATGCCAAATTTTAGCTCAATCGGTTAAGGATAACTCGTCTAAAATTCAGTTGCAAAATGTGTTCCACACATACTAACAGGGGTAAAAAGGGTACATAATTACATAAATGTAATTTATAAGCTAAATTAAATGTAACGTTAAGTTGACACTATATAGAAGCGGACACATGCTATCAAACTGGTCCCTATTATCTTTTTTCAAAGGATATTTTACACTGTAGCACCCTTGAGTAAAACCAGATGTGGCTTGTTGACAGGGTATCCAATAGCGTCATAGATAAGGTTTTTTTCGTTTAAGTGGCGCCTACAGGTCCTGTGACGAAGCATGTTTTACAGGCGATTGTTGGGAAGCAAAAAAATGACAATAGATGGAAAAAAGAGGTGACAATGAATGAAAGATATTTTATTGTACACTTTCTAGAATTCCCTTTTCAAGATTAGTAAAAACAAAAAATGTAGTTGGTTCGAGACAAAGTACCGTTTTTGCCAATCAATTTCATGTTCTTTAAGTACCATAGCAATCTCTTATATCTAACCAAATTAAAAATTTATCTCTTAAAAACTTATCTATGATAAAATGTAGATACCGTCGAATTCTTCGGATATTAACATTTCGTAAGCGAGGTCTACCTAGCATCGGACTCAGTGATTTTTATTCTGTACTAATACATTCAAATGATCTTTCATTAGGTGTTTTAAATTCCAGTGAAGTAAGTATTCTACGCAAGTTTTAACCTAAACCTATAAGTGGTAAAGTTGATTTTCTATCTGCTGTAAATGAAGGAAATTTGTTTGATTTATATACCGACGACAGCGTGTGCGGTCGACTGAATTACAATTAGTAGGGTATGATAGTAAAGCACGATTTGTCTGTCCATCTGTCATTAAATTGCACCTACCTTTTACTCTTGGACTTACTTGGATTTATTTATTAGGCGTCTGGGAAACTTAGGTTTTAATGCCCAGCAATATTATTGTTCATGCGTAGACTATTATATATCTCAAAATACTCAAATAAGCTAATTTATACGAAAGTACTTAGAAAACGAACAATTAAGTACTTTTTGAATTAAAAAAAAAAGCAATGATTTTAAGTTCATTTTCAAAATGTATATTTAAATTACAAATTATATAGTAAGGCGGTCTTATTTATATTCACAAATTTGATATCCAGCTACTAGTAATTTAACCCAAATAATGGGAAATTAATGACATTAAATGGAATTCAATTAACATTAATATCGGTGGCGTCAAATAAATATTCTAGATACAATCGTAGGCTGTCTAGTCCGTTTTAGCATTTACGTACGTGCCTACGAAACTTTGGGGTCACACACACAAACTACGCCGGTAGTACTACGGTAGGGTAATTATACGTAAGTTGTGATAATTTTAGGCAAGTTAACCTATGGTTACCTATGGTTTACCTTGTGTGCAAAACGTATCAAAAGTCAAAGTAGAAACTGTAAAAGGACACTCAAAACATCAATATTTTAAAATGTTGCGTAAGGTAAAATATTAACAGAAATATTCAGGGCTATTTGTTTAAACTAGATAAAATAAATTAATGTATTAATTTTTGTCGCTGTAAGTAGAGCACGATATTGAGTAAATTTCACTAGCATCATGCTAAGGCAATTTACCGATTTATAAATAAGACAATCAACGATAGAAAACCCCAGTCAATAGAGGCAGATAAACATGCACCGACAACCAGTTTCCTATGCCACATCGACAATGAATTACGCACAACTAAAATCAACTTGATACAAGTATAGTAAATCAAAGTAAACAAAATGTAGAAGTGACACCGGAATGGACCGCGGAGTTTGGGAGGGGCAAAAACTACAGGATATTTTCGGACCAGATCCAAGTACCTAAGGATATCATTATAGTTGTTTTGGAACCAGCAGCCTAATGCTAATCCAATCGGTTTAGCAGACTGTATAAACAGAGGGCTGCGCTAAAGTATCCATTTGATTTGTGTTTACTTATTTTTGAACAACTTGTGCTTTAATTTTGGATACGGAATATCAAAAGATAATTTGACAAGTTTTTTCTAATACAGTTGTCAAATACATTATGTAGTTTTAAAATAGTCATCATATGTCTTGTGTTTTGTTATGTTTCGGTCTCTACTCAGTTACAATCTTAATTGTTTTCTCGCAGTATCTTGACTCATTAAGGATCACTTAGAGTTTGTTTCCATTTTATAAATTGTTTTGAAGATTTTTAAATTATTTATTTTTTTGTCTGTTTCTATTGAAGTGTTCTTATTACTTTTATCTACAGCTATAAGTATTTGTTTGAATTATTTTAAATTACTTGTTGCTTTTACTAAGCTTTCCCCAATTCTCATGTAATTTGATCTACTCTCACTATTATCGGCTTTCTTTTTTTTTTTTTTCTTTTTACATTATGATGGTCTTCGAAAAACGAATTCGATGAACTTTTATTAACAAATATATGTACAATACAATCAAATTGAAACAAATTAGAACTAGTATTTACCACTAGTTTCTGCGCGCCGCTTCGCACGTGTTATCATGGAGACGTTTAAAGGTTATTTCTATCTTGATTAGTGAGTTCTATACGTTGCCTATGTTTTATTCCAGGCATCATATTATAGCCTATCTGTATACAAAATTTCAACCTGATCCCTTCAGTTGTTTTAGCGTGAAGGAGTTACAAACATCCATCCATATATTCATGTAAACACCCAAATAAAACTTTTGCTTCTACAATAATGTATAAGTTTCATTGAAATAATTGAGCAAACAGCAGAATTCTCGCATACAATGTACGTACAGGTAGCTCTCAACTGGTCCATATCAATACCAGTCGGAAGCGTGGCTCCATTGCCCCGCTGTAGTCAAACGTCGTCGATTTCACCAGACTCTCAGATATTTTTTGAAAACTCGGAGTGGTCTTTCAATCGTCTTCCATCCATCCACAAATATATCAAGCTGTTGGTTAAGGAGCATGTTTAGGTTTATCTTGGTACGCCAATTGGAGACTGCTAACATTTTTATGTTTATATTTATATAAACGTCTATTCGTGCCTTCATGAAGCTACCTGTATACATTTCAACCTATATACTCATTTCCTATATCTGCATGTAAAAAAAAAACAAATTATAATATTACGCAAAAAAGATACAATCCGGTAAAACCGGCCTATTGAACCAATTGCCCAGCCGTTCCTTGTCGGACAATTACGGAGGGCATTGAAAAAGTACCATTGTCGTTCACACGTTGAAATTCTAAGAAAACATGAGCGCCGGTCAAAACAAGCATTCTTTCTGGGAAGGTTTCATTCTTTGCTGTTTGCAATCAATGGGCCGCTCCTGAGCCATTGTCCGAAGTGGTTTTTGAAAGAATAGCTGGTTGTAAAATTAGTTTCTTTTACTTTGCTGTAACTAGCCGCTGATAATTTGTGTGCAATGTACGATGCCGAAGCCTGAAGACGGTAATTCATACGAAATAAGGATAAAAAGAAGGTTGAATAGCAACCCTAAGTACCACCGTTAGTTTCAGCGGTCACATGGTTTAACCAATAACAGCTAATGGATGGAAAATTCACAATAATAAAACATCATCTACTAATAATAAATTGCTGAATCGTCATAGATAACCTGTTATATTGATAATATCGACACATAAATGAAGAAACAGACTCGACTCTATAACTCAAATAACTATACCGCCTAATTAAGAACGTGAGAAGTGACAAAGTGACAAAAATGTATGAAGAATCTAAGATTTAATTGATAACCAAATTAACTTTAATTGCGGAATTCAATAAATTTGTGTTTTAACAGGTGAACGAATACATTATGAAAGTAGGTTTTGTGTAAAACAGAGTAACGTACTAATTCTTAAACCATGTACAAGTAGGTATTAAAAATTGTCCTCACATCGACCCTTGCGGGACGTCAACTTTGTTACTAAGTAAACAATACAGGGAACGGAGTAAAAACAAAAAAACTGACTTATTGTCCCGGCCAAAGGTTGAATGTAAAGCTAGTTTTTTTGCATCGTCTTGGGAAGTAATATTGTATAGAAAGCCGCACTTGAGTTTTAAAAGGGCACCTATAAATCAATTTTGTCGCCAAGTTTATGTATATTATGAAATTATTTTAATTCTAAAAGGGCGCTTTGCTACAAGATCACTGATATTTAATACAATACAATACTTACATATATATAAATATATATATTTATTATACAAAGATACTGACATACAACGACCAGAACACCTGGAACAAATATCTACAGATCGAATAAACAATTGTCCCGAGGCGAGAATCGAACCCGCAACCTCCTACATCGCAGGCGGACTTTTGCCCACCGCTCCACAGAAGTCAGTCGACGGATAATCTTATATGTCGTTTATTTCTACGCAAAGTATGTCTACAACACTCAAGAGTACTAACTCCGTAGTAAATTAACTTTTATCTGAGTAGTTCGCGATCATGCGAAGGCAGGCGCTAACCCTAGGCCATAAACTTCAGCATCATACGATAACAAAACGTTCATCGGCAGGGTTGCCGAAACCAGTTTTCCCCCTTGAGGATCTTCTAGGGGGGAAAACTAGTATGAATCTATATATGTATATAATTTATTATAATACAATACAATACAAATACGCTTTATTGCACATCAAACACAGAAAAAAACAGTAAAGAACAAATAAACAAAGATACAGATGCACAATGGGCGGCCTTATCGCTGAGCGATTTCTTCCAAGCAACTTTTGGATGGACACGTAGCTATAGTATAGGTATATATAATCTATTCCATTTTTGCCCCTAAGGGGGATTTTAGGGGGGAAACTGGAATGATTATATTTTCATTCCAGTTTTCCCTTTTAGGGGGGATTTCAGGGGAAAAACTGTAGTAACCCCAAGAAATCATGAAAACAAAGGTTACGCTCGGTAGACACATTTATATTGGGATGTAACTTTCAAACTTCCTGTTTCATTAATTACTTCAGTGTTTCAATAATTACTTCAGTGTTTCAATAATTACTTCAGTGTTTCAATAATTACTTCAGTGTTTCAATAATTACTTCAGTGTTTCAATAATTACTTCAGTGTTTCAATAATTACTTCAGTGTTTCAATAATTACTTCAGTGTTTCAATAATTACTTCTGTATTTGAAAAGGCTGGCTAGTAATCTTGATTCTTCCATATTTTCGTTGAGTCATCAGTACGTAAACTCATCAGTGCTTTCTCACCGATGTCGTCGTCTGTCCGTCCGTCCGCATCATAAAGATGTTAATGAACTTGTGTTTCACTTCCGCTAATCTAAAATAGAGTTTTCAGAACAGTAGTGCTAAATAATCTGATGTCCAGTGATTTAAGTGCGCTTTTGATTAAAATATTGCAAGCAATCCGTCTGGAGCTAACTGAGATGCTTTTAGTGTCGGATTCTGCACTTAGAAGATCTATTGCGCTAAATGGATCATCTATTTCAAAGTCTATTGTTGTTTAATGACAAAAACACTGTGACAATGCATTAGCATAAAATATTGATTGTTTAATTAGTTGTTTAGTTTTCGAGTGATTGTATAAAATAAAAAAGTAATATACGACTGTAATATACTTCATGATATACGAGCTATGTGACTCGTTCCGCTGAAAACTTATTTGCAATTACCCATGCAGGAAACTATATTACAGTCTCTCTGAATATTTAAATTGCTAAGGAATTTAGATTTTATTCTATTACCCTGTTTAGACAAAGGAATCTGGTCATTATTTTGTCATGTAACCAATACCAGCTGTTCGAACATTACTAATTAGAATTCTTCAAATACATCTCCAACCTCAAACTCTACATTTCCGAAAGCTCTTATCGAAAGTCGATCGCAGTATTGTGCCATCGCTAGTTCACCGTACTCTGTGACATCACATAATAGCCGCTTCTTCCGTTATTACGGACATTATCGTTATGAAGCGGCGTGGTGTGAAAATCGGATTCGTTAGATCCATAATGTGTTTGGTTTACGGAGACGAGTGAAGGAGAGTGGCCTCTAAGCCGTTGTAGCTATATTTTCAAGGTTTATCTCTAATTTTCTCAAATTGTACCCTTGAATTCAAATGTTAGATCTGTTGTCAAAATAATAGCTACTCTAACTTGATGTTAGAGTAACTATTATTTTGACAATTAAAACTCAATTAAGTTTGTGTGTAGCTAACGCAGAGGTTTTCTTTTTAACAGTTCATTTTAACATCCTTCCCTACCGCCCATTTCATTACCCTACCTACATCAACGTTTGATCTCTTTGATCTTTGTGATCTTAGTGCTATTATCTAAGTCATAATAAGTTCCTTACCCGCTTTAGCAGTAAGAGGCCTTTAGAAGTTATCTATACGTTTCTAATCAGATGTTTCGGTGTGCCCACTGCGTGTTCCCACTAAGTGATTATAAACTGAGGTTATTATTATTATTTTCACTATTATATCATCATCATTAATTTAATTAAATCTCTTTGCAGTTTTCTCTTCAAAAAGGAAATAGGTATTTTTATCTTATTTCCTGGAGTTCACAATAGTTATTTTCACTTTTGAAACTTCTTTGAACTAGAGTAAGACTTTCGTTTTCCCATGTAGGTAAATACAGAGCAGGGTGTGTTTCGGTCAATAACTTTCACAGAAATTGGTCCGGAAAACATTGTTTGAACATTTTCTTACAACATATTCTGACAAAACCTATGGGTACGGCCACGGTATGGCCTACGATGATATTGTGGTATAGGTTATGGTGTGGTATGGGTATACTTACTTAATCTAGTTTAAGCGTGGTTATTATGGCAAAACCCCCTTGTTTTGGAGAGGGATGTTCAGCTGTGAACGTTTGTGTCCTGATGAGGAACCCAGCTCAATCTTGTAACATGAATAACACACAGGGATATAAAAAGTAAAACAACACATAAGTAGGTGTTGTTACAGCAATAAAAAAGTCCACTGGATTTAGCATTCTATTTCCTGAGTCTAAATTAGATTTTCCTTCGGTAAGTATATTTATTTTATTATCAAATATTTTGCTTGCTTGTATATTTTTTATCGTATAGAGGTTGATTGTTCTTAATCATATGTTTTAAGGTAGTGTTTTTTAGAAAAAAAACAATTTGAATAAGAATCTGTAGGTACTTTTGTAATTTAAGTACGTGTCTATAATTAACGAATTAATAATAAAAAAAAAAAACTTTCGTTACTTCTTACAAATACACAACTAACCATATCAACAAAATAGTCGTAATAAAACTTTTGAAACTATCATGGTTATTAACACTAAACTCATTTAAAACGGGATATTTACCATGATTTGATTTTTGAGTTTTCCAATATTTCGGCACAGTTTCATGCGCCATGATCACGGAATAACTGAAGGCACTGCAAGTAAGTTTTATGGGCAGACTCCAAAATCAAATCATGGTAAATATCCCGTTAAACGTAGTGTAGGACGCCCTCCGACCAGGTGGGATGACGACCTGCGAAAGACTGCAGGTAGATGCTGGATGCGTCAAGCCGAAGACAGGGCGCTATGGCGCTCATTGGGGGAGGCCTATGTCCAGCAGTGGACTAATATAGGCTGATGATGATCCCGTTATAAATGACTTTTGTGTAAAATAGACGTAGTCTTCCCATCAAACTCAAAGCCCAAGGGATGAGTATAATATTAGATGGTCCCGCTAACAGTAACATCTCTCGACAAGTCGTGTTTACAATAGAGCCATTAGCTTTCTGTAATTGCTGCGTATTTGTCAAAGCGCTACTTGTAGCACCAAACTATGGTAACCAAACTTGGCTTCGTCTATTTTGGTCCAAGTTAGAAGAATAATCAACTTCAACTGCAGTACACATGATATTTTGTTAACAGCTTGGGCTGTTTAACAAATTATGTATGCGACCATGTCAAATAATATTATATAGGAACTTAGGGCTGGTGGCACTCATTAGGCGAGGCGTTTGTCCAGCCGTGGACTAATATAGTCTGATGATAATGATGGTAGGTGTAGAAAGGTGCTAAGGGTGGGTTTTCAGTTTTTACTACAGTAGAGGTGAACAGATCAGTATGACTAACTGATCATTAGATTATAGGAAAAATATATGATTGACTAGCCTCCGTGGAAATCGATGCGTCAAATGGTTTATAAACCTTCTTCTTGAATCACTCTATCTATTAAAGAGACCGCATCAAAATCCGTTGCGTAGTTTTAAAGATCTAAGCATACATAAGGACAGACAGACGGCGGGAAACGACTTTGTTTTATACTACGTCGTGATATAATTATTTTTTACCAAACATCTGGTTGCAGCGAACACATAAAAGTAAAAAGTAAAAAATCATTTATTTCTTTAGGCGTACAAATCAGCACTTAGACAAGTCATATTTTATATATAAATTATTATCAAATAATTTATTAATAGTTGCATGCTATCCGGAAAAATAAATAGTTGTACATAAAAATAAAAACACTTTCAATTTATAGGAAAAACCAATCTCCTTCTGTAACTTGCTCCAACCGACGACGGGCTCATCAACACATCACCGGGCACTGCGCGCGCGCACCTCCTCGTGCCACACCCTGCTCTTGAGTTCGTCTGTCTTACCTTAACGCACTCTAAATAAAAACCAGTGAGAGACACGCAATACGACTTTTAATTTAAATGCGTTGCGTTACTTTGGGGATGATTTTGATGAAGGAAATATTGCTTTAGGTGTTCGAAGATAGTACATTGAGGATCGCAGAATAAAGTCATAGAAGAAAGAAAGAAAGAAAATACATTTATTGGACACCATATATAAAACATAACACGACACATTACATAATAAGAAAGTATAAAAACAAGAAAAAATTAAAGGAAATAGATAAAAAACATGATAAGTACAAAATATGTGTTACTTATACATAATGCTGAAACAGGGACCTCTTTGGCTATGCTACAAGCCTAAGCTAGAAGTATTGAAAAATTGAAATTGAATTGAAATGAATTTATTTGTTAAAAGACTTACACAGACATAATAAACTTAAACTTAAATGTAAACTAAAGTACATCATATGTACAATCGTTGCAATAGTTTTGAGCCCAGATTTGTACTATTTCTTATGTTTCTACATGTACGATAATATAATATATAAATATATGTGCAAATGTTTGAACGATCTGCAGATATTTGTTCCGGGTGTTCTGGTCGTTTTCTATGTGTAATACAAAATATCTACCTATAATAATAATAATAAAAATAAAATAATAAATAGGTATATCCAAACAAAACTAATATATAAAAAATTATAGAACTGCGATCGGGAGTCCATCAGCTGAGCTGACTGATGAAGAAAAGGGTCAATAAGGGTTACCCTATTGACCCTATTCTCAAGGAGAGTTCAAACTTTAGACCTTTGACCAAAAGAGGTAAATTACGCAATGTTAAAATGGCAACCTTACTTAGGTGCGCCTATAAAACGGATTAGACCTGCCTTTGGTCGTTATTTAGAACGATAATTAATATTAAGAACTGGCGATGATATTTGGATATACATAGTCGGTACTTAGGTATGTACCTATACTTCCAGTATATGTAGGTACATTATATACCTACTCCAAGATATTTTATGTCAACAAAGACATTTATCAGTGAGAACTTAACAAAAACTAATAAAAACAACAGAAAACAAAAGGTAGCAAGAATATCACTAAAAACTAAAATACAATTTACACCAACGCATAATCTCACATGTGCAGCGAAAAAATTTTTTCTTTGATTTTCTTATAATTTGAAAACAAACGAGAGAATAATTAAATTATGAATGAGCTTTTAAAACAATAACATTGTTTCGAGCTTCTGTGCTCTGCTTCGATGATACTAATGTCGTTAAATAAAAACAACTACATATTCCTTAGGTTTTGTAAGTAGACAGATTGAAAACACTTTATTATACCACTCAAAACAGAAAACGATGCCGAAATAAAAACATAGATTAAGGTATAAAGGGCGGCCTTATCGCTAAGAGCGATCTCTTCCAGGCAACCTGGACCATGTTCCTTTATGACCATGGACTGGACATGAAGGAACAATATAGATGGTGGCACTTTTTTTAAATATTGGTTTTTAATGGATAATCCATAAACGGGCGTCTTAGTTTTCTGGCAAACTTGCTTTTTATCATTAAGTTACTTACTACCGATACTTGCACCACATTAATTGATTCAATTAATTAAATCTAATGACCTAGTTTTGCCGCAACTTGACCGTGAACAAATTATGTAATAGGGTACTTAGGTGTTAATTATATTCTTGTTTTCAGATAAATAACACCCCGTTATACCTGAATTGCTAAAAGTAATCTAGACTAATAAAACTTACGTCTTAAAATCCTTGCTGCGTGAAACATTTAACCATAATTTCCACTGCAACACTCCATTCCGTTAATAATTTTTCACAAAAAACACTGCGTAACCATAAACTGCACTAAAAACTATTTTGTTTCTCAAAAAAGTTTCATTGCAAAAAGATCAGAATTAAAAACAAAAACGAAAAAAGAGTTCCTATTTTAATTTTATCATGTGCCGATCACGATGGAAATAAAATAATTCGATTTTCGAAAATCCGTAGTGCGGGAACAAAGTCGACATATAATAGCTGAGTTTATCGATATGTGGTATAGGTTATGCGTGCTAGCTTGCCGCGCGTTAGTCGATCACTGGCTCGTACTGCGCGTGAGTTCGCTTGAACTTGGCAAAGCTTCGCATTTCGCACAGCCTGAACTTGGACGCCGGAAAATCTTAGTGATTTAGATGCTTTTGTTTACTTCCTGTAATGAGAAGCGGGAAATATTTCTATTGAGTTTAGGATTTTGTCTCAGTCATATCGAATAATGTGTTACTATAGGATAAAGTACCTATAGGTAAATTGGTAGATACAGTTATTTCAGTAAAGTTAATTTAATTATGAATAAAAGTTTGGTATAGTTTACTTAGACACTATGGAATTCTATGACATATTCTATGAATTCTATGTTTAAAAATGCCTCGTTTAAAACCCATTCGAGAAGTTAGTCGGTTACTCCAAGAACACAAAAGCCAACTTAACTTCACTAAACAAAAAAAAAAACTAAGTATGCCGCAAACAATGTTTTGTACTGAGGTAGGTAAGGTACCTACTGTTCGTATGTCATATCATAAGCTTTCTCATGGATATCTCGCATGGAGCAGATGGCAGAACCGTGGTTGTCACTCAAATGTTCCTGCTAAAAGAGAAAGGGTTAAGTACTTTAGTTTGTAAGAAGTATTTGAAATACTTTACGTAAAGGAGCAAGGTGCTACTGACAGTGAAAGAGGCGCCAATTTATTTTCAAATGTTTAAAACACTATATCTATAGTCATTCTAACTTTACTCTTTGAAGTCTACATCCTACATTCATGGTATCTTCTTCAATAAATGATATTTTTATTGCGTGATCTTTGTATTGATACAATTATCCACGCTGATGTCACATATCCAGGCCCCCAGTAGGTATATTAATGTATACCCACAAAAATAAGGATAGCCTTATGAAAAAGTGTGATGTTCACAATAGAAATACAAGAAACAAGAACAAGTTACACATCCCATCATTTAGATTACACAAGTTAGGGAAATCATTTATGGGCAATAGCGTGCGCTTCTATAATAAATAAGCTTCCATCTGAAGCAACTGAGCTCCCTATTCGTTTCCCTATTAATTTAAAAATTACATAAAACTAAATCTCATCAAGAAGGCTTTCTACTCCATAAATGATTAACTCAATGATGTTAATGCTTGGCCAGAGGTCGCTCAGTTTCGCACCGACAATAGTATGTAAGTAATTTGTTATTGTGCATAGCTTAACTTAAATATTGACATGTATCGAATCATATAATATTAAGACTTAAATAGGCAAATTACCATGTATTAGATATATAAGAGATGAACATGCTAGTGGTTTCTTTTCACTTCTTCCACTAGTGGACAAAAATTTAAGTGAACAGTAAAATAATTTTATTTGATAATATAATAATAATTTATATATAAAATATAAATAAATAAATAATGCTGGACAATTCACACAGCATTATCTAGCCCCATGGTAAGCAGAGCTTGTGTTATGGGTACTAGATAACTGATGTACATAATACAATACATTACATAGATAGATATTTTTTATTATACATAGAAAACGACCAGAACACCCGAAACAAATATCTGTAGATCGTACACACATTTGTTCCGAGGCGGGAATCGAACCCGCAACCTCATGAGTCGCAGGCGGACCTTCGCCCACCGCGCCACATCGGTCGTCAATATAACTATGAGTCAAATATGACTTGTCTAAGTGCTTATTTTGTAAGCCTAAAGAAATAAATGATTTTTTACTTTTACTTTTATACAAAAAACAAGAGGAGATCACGCTAGCTTTGAAATATTTATCTTGTACCGTAAGGTGTATTTTTAAATATGTGGCAACAAATACTTCATTACACCCTACTAATTATTTTACGTAAGAAATTACTGTAACCACTTAACACGTCAGGCGGACATTCACCATAGAGGTCAAATAAATACTAAAATCAGAAGTGGCGCCACCGCACAATAAATATCCATGCATGTAGAGGTGTCACTCACATTCATTGTTTTCAGCCCGCACCTGATGGAAAGATTATTATACCAAGAGCCTCTTCATTAACTTCACAGGGAAACCAGCTTTATCTCGAGTGGACTGGGGCGGTTTTTGAGTGGTAGCATGAAGTGTTTACAGGCAAATTGTTTGCGGGTTATTATTATTGGCTATACATAGCGATTTGTATACAGCTGGTTTATACACTTAGTAAAGAAATAACTTACTAAAATTTATTGAGCAATAACACTTTAATAATTTCCATTCTCGAATAATCACTATAGTATAATTATTTATTAAGCACTCGAAATCTGCAGATCGTGCAAACATTTGTACCGAGGCGGAAATCGAACCCGCAACTTCCTGCGTCGCAGGCGGACCTATGTCCACCGCGCCACAGACGTCGTCCCTCCCTCCAGAGGGACGGTTTAGGATGACGGTTTGGTCCCAACTGTGGACAGTTATCGGCTGTTGACCGTATTTAAAATTGGTAGAGCTGTTCCGGCATTAGCTAGAGTAATGTTTTGCCTTCTTTTCCTGTCGCTATGAGCTGTCGTTTAGTATAGTTTATTGGGAATTTTATTGTTACGAGCATTACAGTTCATTTTTGCGTAATAAATTCACAATTAGTTCTCATTTATTGCCATATTTATTGTGATTTTTATTTAAGGATCCATACATTTTATTTAAAAACTATTAATATTCAATTAACTACTAGCAAAATAGATTTTCTTCGTTTTATAGGAATGTAGGTACTGAATTATTTCAGCCCAGCCTTAAAAGCTTCAAGGCTACCTTAATTTTGTATCACCTTATTATTGAGGTAACCAAGCTTCCTATGTACCCTACCTACATAATAAATGAAATGATATGAATAATATTTAATAATACCTACACAAAATTGTAGGAGATTATAGGTAGATATTGCTAGTAAAACGACTGTTTGAGGATTTTAAATATAACTCAAGTTTATTTTCCACTTTTAGATATGGGGTATACGTCTGTACTCTTTGAAGTTAAACAGAGAAGTGAGGTAGGGCGAAAACACTAATCACCAAGTAGACTACTAAAAGCTACCTATCTACCATATTATACCAGCGTTGATTATTTCTTTTGCAGGTACTTTTAAATTAAGTAAAATCAACACGCCCCCTCAAAAAAAATAATCATCAAAATAATTTATATTCTTTATATAAACATAAACCATCCTAAACAGATCGTATACCCACTATATCTTCTCTGGGGTACATTGGTAATGGTCCAACATTCGTTGCAAGGATTAGGGAAACCCAGTAAAACCTAATCAGACCAATCATTATTTAACTAAGTATAAAACAGACTAATCTTAATTATTCAAATAATTAATTTATATGTATTGACAGAAAAATCAATTATTCTAAACCCATTTTACTTCTCATCGCCTGAAAGGCGACTGAAGGCAATGGCTTCGTCAACACATCCGCCAGCTGCTGATCTGTAGGAATGTAATTTAACGTTATTACATTTTTCTCTATCTGCTCTCTAGAGAAATGATACTTAATATCAATATGTTTTGTCCGCTTATGATTAGTCGGATTATTAGCTATACATATGCAGCCGTTATTATCTTCAAAAATAACTATAGGTTTATCAATTTCTATGTACATACTGATTGCCAATGATTTAAGCCAAAGAGCTTCTCTTACAGCTTCATATAGAGCCATATACTCAGCCTCAGTGGAGGAGGCTGCTACAGACATTTGTTTTTTTTTAGTATTCCAGGTTATTGTGCTAGAGTCAAACATTTTAAATAAATACCCGGATGTACTCTTTCTGTCTTTTGTGTCGTGACCACCCCAATCAGAATCTACATAGCCACATAGAATATTATTGTATTCACACCTTTTGTAACACAATTTTAAATCTACTGTGCCTTTCAAGTACCGTAGCACTCGTTTCAGACACTGCCACAATTCTTTATTATTGAATTTAGTACTACCTACTCAATATATTTACACTTGTGCTTAAATCAGGGCGAGTACACAGCATTATATACATCAAGCAACCAATAACGTTCCGGCAGGGAGCGTCGTATTTTTCTTCTGAATTTAATGCCTCATAATTCAGTTTATTTTCCAGGGGTGTATTTACAGGTTTGCAATCCTCCATATTGAACTTACTCAAAACTGTTTTTATGTAAGCACTTTGATCTAGAGTTATTTTACTATCGCTTCTAGTTATTTTTATGCCTAAAAATAGTTTTATTTCATTTAAATCAGTCATTTCAAACTTACTCATTAAATGATTTTTAAAATTAATCATTCTCTCATTTTCCTTGCATGCTATTACTAAGTCATCGACATATAGTACTACGTAAATATTTTTGTGAACATCACCATTGTTTAGTACATATAAACATCTATCTACAGAAGAATTTTGGAAACCCTCTTGCTTCAGCGATTGCTCAAATACCTCGAACCAACATCTTGCCGCCTGTTTTAGACCATACAAAGCCTTGTTTAATTTACAGACATAACTATTATTATTATTATTTGACACACCTTCAGGAATTTTCATAAATATTTCTTCCTTTAAATAGCCATTTAAGAAGGCGGTCTTTACATCCATATGATGAACTAACAAGTTATTTTGGTTGGCAAAACTTAGCAAAAATCTGAAGCTAGCTATTCTAGCTACAGGGGCAAAAGTTTCATCATAATCGGTTAAGTACTCCTGACTGAAGCCTCGAGCTACTAATCGCGCCTTATAACGCAAAGGTTTTCCAAATTCGTCGTTTTTAATCGTAAAAATCCACTTACAATCTACGATATTTTTACCTTCTGGTCGTGGTACTATAGTCCATGTTTTGTTTACAGAATGAGAATTTAACTCATTTTTAATCGCGTCTTCCCATAAAGCTCTATCGTCGCGAGTTTGAATTTCCTCGAACGATAAAGGTACTTTACACATGATCGATTGAGCACACATTAAATAATCGTCATCATCATCATTTTCATTATAAGTTATATGTGGACGACTTTTAAGCCTATCACTCCTCCTCATTTCACGATTGTTTTCTGTGTTTTGTTGCGTATCAGACAAAGGATCAGAATTACTACTTACAGGCGTTGGTTCAACATTATCATGGTTTACCTTACGAATTTTACTAGGGCACACATACTCATCAGATTTCGCAACATCTGATTTAGAGGCATCAGATTTCCGAGACTTTATTGACACTGATTTCGAACTACTATCAGTTTTGTCACGAGAATTTTCGACATTCTCTTCAGGTTCTTTAACGGGCCTGGATTGCACAAAACAAGTCTCGTCTACGATAACGTCTCTGACTACAACACACTTTTCACCGGTAGGATCCCAAACTTTATAACCATTTGGTTCATAACCTACAAGAATGCCCTTCCATGATTTTGCATCGAACTTTGTTTTTGTCATTTTGTTATGTACATAAACAGTTGAACCAAAAACCTTAAGATACTTTAGTTGTGGTTTTTTTATTATGCCACAATTCATATGGTGTTTTAGCACATTTTAAACTTTTAGTTGGTGTAAGGTTTATTAAGTAAACAGCCATTAAGACAGCAAAACCCCAAAATACTTTGTCTAATTGAGCACCATTTATCATTGAACGAGATTTTTCAACTACAGTTCGAACCATCCGCTCGGATACACCGTTTTGTTGCGGAGTTCTAGGTACCGTTAAATGATAAGTGATACCTTTATTCACACAATAACTTTTCATTTCGGTGGATAAATACTCCCCGCCATTATCACAATATAAGTTAGTTACCTTAGTGTCGAATTTTGACTCGCTTTTAGCTACAAAATCTTTAAAGGCAGAAAACACGTCTGATTTATAGGTCAGTAGGTACGTCACACAATAATGAGTATATTCATCAACAAAAAGTACAAAGTAATTTTTGTTGTCCACAGTTGATGGAGTGATTGGGCCGCAAACATCAGAATGTACAATAAATAATGGCCGCTTTACATAACTTTTGTCTTTACATTGGTTGAACGATAATCGACTCTGCTTCCCATTTATGCATGCCTCACATAACTCATCACTAGGTGCTACTGAACTAATTTGATTAATGTCATCAACCATGTCATTATTTTTCAGCTCTAAGTATTTACCTTTACTTATATGACCTAGTCTTTGATGCCATAATTTATAACTGTCTTTATTATTATTAGTGAACATTTGGGAAGCTGAGCCGGTCACGTTAACACAAGTATCAAAATCTACAGCAATTAGATTATTTACAGGCATACCTTGCATAATGGATTTACCGCCCTTGAGTATATCGGTGCCACCGTGCTGTCCAAATACTACAGAGTAGCCAGCGCTCTGCATCCTGGAGACCGATAGAAGGTTGTAGGGCACCTCGCCGCAAAACAGCACGTTCTCCAAAGTTCCTTGAATGCCCAAGTTGGAAATAACTCGAAGCGTTCCCCTTTTTGTAGCTAAAATAAATTTCCCACTTTTAGCTACCGAAATTTTAAGTGGTGGTTGCAAAACTACGTGAGAAACGAAAAGGTCTTCCCTGTTTATTATGTGGTCCGATGCGCCAGAATCCAATAAAAATGTAATTTTGTTTCCTTGGTCCTGGTTTGAACATTCGCCGGCCATAAATGCAAACCCAGAGAATTCATTAGACTTGTCGATTTCCACCGCTTGAACAGTCCTTGTCCTCTCCGATTTCTGTTGCTGATTCGGATTGCTTTTCTTGTAGTAGAAACAGTCATTCCTTTTATGTCCCTTGCGTCCGCAGTGATAACACTTTACATTATTATTTTGCATCTTCTTTCGCGCCTTGTTGTCTCTCCAGTTATTCTGTCTTTGGTTCTGTGTATTGTCGAACTTTCGTTTTTGGCCCGTCGATTCGCTTTTGTTTTCTACATGTAAAACTTTCGCACTGGTGTCACTCGAGTCATTTTTGAGCTTAACTTCATGATCCAATAGCCGCGTTTTCACAAAAGCCAGAGTTAGGTTATCCTCAGACAGCGTTTCGATAGCTGTAATCACGCCATCGTAAGTTGAGGGTAGCGTCAGAAATAAATGAGCAACTTTGTCGGTTTCTTCTAACTTTGCGCCCGCAGCAAGCAATTCGGTAATGAGGTCATCGAAAAGTGCAAAATGTTTTACAAGGGGCTCGCCACCTTGTAGTTTCAGCACCAGTAGCTTCTTACGTAACGCCAACTGTGTCGCGATGCTTTTGCGTTCGTAAAGTTCGTCTAACCTTCTTAAAATTTCCCGCGCTGTGTTGTCCTCCTTTTTGCAAATCCGAGGTAGGAATCGGACAAATACTCCACGATAATACTCTTCGCAATTCGATTGTTTTTCTCCCACTCACTGGAACGTATGATAGGGTCCTCGTCGATCACTTTTAGAACGTCCATCTCAGATAATAAGGCACGAATCCGAAACTTCCACACGCTATATTTTTCGCCTTCGAAAGGCTTAATGTTCCGCTTCGATTTTATTTGATCCATATTGGGTAGATCGAAATTTTATCTTTTATTTTTATAATTTACACAACACTTTAGCAAGCTAGTCTGGGCCCATAACCTGTAGGAGATTATAGGTAGATATTGCTAGTAAAACGACTGTTTGAGGATTTTAAATATAACTCAAGTTTATTTTCCACTTTTAGATATGGGGTATACGTCTGTACTCTTTGAAGTTAAACAGAGAAGTGAGGTAGGGCGAAAACACTAATCACCAAGTAGACTACTAAAAGCTACCTATCTACCATATTATACCAGCGTTGATTATTTCTTTTGCAGGTACTTTTAAATTAAGTAAAATCAACAAAAATAGTATATTTTTTTGTATTATTGTGTATTTTCTAGTTTTCATTATTGTGTTGTTCTTTCCAATTTTTTAATGTTTATTTTTTGTAGATGTATGTGATTTATTTTATTATTATGTACTATTTAATGTGGATATGGACCTTATGTAGTCTAAAATAAAGAATTTATTATTATAGCAATAATTTGATTGGATTTCCTAAACAAAATTGACGACCATAGGTTTCATTTGTAAAAGATATCGATAGCCTCGAGATGGTTCGAGAAAATGGTTATAAATACACAAGAATTATAGACATTTCAAGGTAGCGGGTTCAAATCCCGACCGTTACTCTGACACTATGGTAAAGAGTAAATACACTTTATTTTCCCACACAATGTAATGGGAAGTTTAAACGTCAGAGATTGTCACTGACACTTACCACCATTGCTATTCAGTGACAAATAGCGCCGAAACAGTTGCCTGTCAATGACGTGATGAATTTATCGCGGTGACATAAAAACTGAAGCCATTTGGGGCATAAGACCCAAGACCAAGACGCAGAGCGTATTTCATCATACATTATATTTAATTGCGTACATAAGGTTGGAATACTGTTGAAAAAAAAATTGAAGTGAACTATAAAATAATTTAATAGTATAAAATATGACCTGTCTAAGTGCTTATTTGTAAGCTTAAAGAAATAAAAACTTTTCATTTTCATTCTCATTCTCTTCAACTTCCTCTGTCTTTTGAGTCAAGCAAGGGTCACAGAAACTTTGTAGGTACCTAATATATCTATTTACGGATATGTCGCGTCGGGGTAACACAAGATCAATTTAGGTATGTAGGTAGAATTTGCTCAAATATAATCTCGACAACACGGAAAAAAGAAAGTGTCAAGAAAAAAAATCATCTTTGAATTTATACATGGCACCTTATACATAAATAAAATAAATAAATAAATAATGCTGGACAATTCACACAGCATTGTTATGTTATACATGTTATGGGTACTAGATAACTGATATACATAATAGGTACTATATATTACATAGATAGATATTTTTTATTATACATAGAAAACGACCAGAACACCCGGAACAAATATCTGCAGATCGTACACACAATTGTTCTGAGACTGGGAATCGAACCCGCAACGTCCTGGCCGCACCTGCAGGCGGACCTTCGCCCATCGCGCTACATCGGTCGTCAAAGTAGGTGTTGTCATTGTAGTGGGTGTCCAAGGACAGTATGGATATCCAGCGCTTTACGTTAAACCAGTGATGACAGGGAACTAGTCCAAATCTTTGTCAGTCTGTTTGCATACAATAATGTTTTGAAATACCCATTCTTCAGAAACCCTGCATTCTGAAGAATGGGGTATTAGAAAATATTAAAACTAAAACAGCAAATGAAACTTTACCTTTGCAAAATTCAAAATGTTTTATTTCTTTAGGCTTACAAATAAGCACTTAGCCTTAGTCAAAATAATGCATAATAATGAGAACAGAGAAATCGCTAAAGCCCTTCCCTTAGCCGCAGTAAACTCCACAGTGTAAAGTGCTAATCCGTTACCAACAGTAACACCACATTGTAGCAGGTCGGTGAGGATTCGCTAGGGAACCTGGTAACACATGTCTCCTACTTTACCTACCACTGTGACGCACGCAACCATGTCGCTTAGAACCATCCTGTACAAACAACATTCAAATAAAAAAAAAAATTGTCCTATTTTATTATTTATGCACTTGTACCCACTGCTATAATTTATAAACAATGCTGGACAATCCACACCACATCATTACTTCTATAACTTTGTCTCTCTCTCTCCCAAAACGATTTACCTATTGGAAAAGAACTCTTTTAGGGTTAAGCTCCCTTTTTTTATGAATTTTCTAGTATGATGTTGTTTATATTTTACAGAGTAAGAAGAATAAACGAAAAAAATCAAAAGAAAATTTGTAATATTTTGATTACCCCAGAACTGCTGGAACTTCACAATGACGACGCGACGTTCAAACTTGAGAAGACCATCGCAGCCAATCGGCTACTGAAGACAAGACTCGAGTGACGTCTCGTCTCGTTCGACGTTGGAGCCAGAAGAAAGAACCTTAGTTCTATTCTTACCGCATTTCGCTCGAAGCATTGAAGACCATTGATGATTAAACATTCTACGATTACCTAAGTATGAATATTGGTTTATTATTTATGTATTTAAGTTGTGTATTATTTAGTTTGGTATTTGTAATATTTATTATTTGTTTTTTAGTATTCTTGTTATGTTCTTATTTAGATAACGTGTGGTACACCCCCTGCCTTTTCTTAAATTCATATAATTCTTTCCATCCAAAGGTTGCCTGAAAGAGATCGCGTGTAAGCGATAAGGCCGCGCATTGTACTTGTCGCATATAATGTATTTTTGTAATGATTTTTTTGATTATGGTGTACAATAAAGAATTTTTGTATTGTATTGTATTTTAAGTATATTCAAATAGTTGTATTTGAATTTACTCGTAGAATGTTTAAAATAAATAAATAAATAATGCTGGACAATTCACACAGCATTATCTAGCCCCATGGTAAGCAGAGCTTGTGTTATGGGTACTAGATAACTGATATACATAATACAATACATTACATAGATAGATATTTTTTATTATACATAGAAAACGACCAGAACACCCGAAACAAATATCTGCAGATCGTACACACATTTGTTCCGAGGCGGGAATCGAACCCGCAACCTCCTGCGCCGCAGGCGGACCTTCGCCCACCGCGCCACATCGGTCGTCAATATATATATATAATATATAATATTCATCAATGGTCTTCAATATCGGTTTTAATTGTCATACCGTTGTAAAGTCTATGCTACCTTCTTGATCTCTCCAGACTTCCAATAATTTCATATCGTAGAAAGATTTAGGTTAGGACACGCTGAAGATGTTAATACCAAACCCCCAATCGCCTAAGAGGTTAGTGGGTGGCACAGTGGGTAGATTTAGCAATATAATTAAACGAAAGCGAAAACCTCTAGAACAATAAGACGTTTGTCTTTCTGTTGGTTTATAGGAGAAAGCTTGTACTGATGTCTGCAGTTAATTCGCAACAGCGGGAGATCTAGGCACTTCTATGTTAGGTTTAATTTGATTACCTAGGTCAGTTTTATGTTGTAAGGGGTTTTTAATAATTGTATTTATTTATTTAGACAATATTATAGTCCAATGTGTTAGTAGGCTCACAGGGAGTTACTACTTAAAATTAATTAAATAATTTTGTCCTAAAAAAAGAAAAAAGTCCATCCAAACTTTACAGAAACACTTATTAATTGTGTGGCTAAATATTAATTGGAACAATTTTTGTAATTTAACCACACAATTAATAAGTGGTTCTGTAAAGTTTGGATGGTTTTTTTCCCCCAATTTTTGATGGTTTTGACTGAAATGTTCTATATTTTCAAATTTATGTAAGTTGAAGAAAATCCTTTATTTTTAAATATTTTTAAGCTTACGCGATCTGAACACATAATTATAAGTACCTATTGATACAACGGGTCAGTCATCCCGTGACCACGACAGAGTGTAAACCTGTTGAAACGTCGGGAAAATACGTAAATAAACGCGATAAATAGCCGTTGTATCAATACTTATAATTACTTTATTTTTATATCTTTGACGACCTCAAAAGTGCGTAATAAGGTTACACCATACAGCTATTGATTGATTTGACTACAAAAACGTTTCAACTAGACAAAGGTTGTTTGCAACATCCATTCAACGATTTTTTGGGAGGGAGCACTCCCTAGAGTCTTTTAATTCGCCCTTTTGACCGCGGCCCGATTGGTCCTATCGACGATCGATGGCATGGACGACATGGAGAAGATAAGACATCTTGATCGCTTCAGGGTCAGTTGTCGTCGTGTACGTGTGTACGCAGCCTTATGATCGCGCCGCAGGATGTATTATCTCGAGATTAACTGAGAAACAATAGTTTTCACAGCTTTCCCCATAAATTCAGTAATTTATTGAAATCGTTAAAGCTCACGCAATTTTACATTTCAATGAATTTCTCGAAACACGGATGATGTTATTTATTGCCGATGTTTGTCGTTCAGTGTACAAGTGCTTAAGTGAATACTAATACTTAAGCTTAAGGAAATTTACAAGAATCGCCCTGATTCTGTTAACAACTGTTCTGGCGTAAATAATGACAGGGAATCTTTTTGAACTGAAACAAGTGCAGTCAGACATTTCGACGACCTCTGTGGCATAAAGGCCAATTGTCCGCCTGTGCAACGCAGACGTTTGCGGTTTCGATTTTCGCCTCGGGACAAATATTTGTACAATCTGCAAATATTGTTTCCGGAAGTTTTGAATGTTTTGTAAATGTAAGTATTAGGTATTGGTAAGTGTATCAATAATCCAGTACCCATAACACAAGCTCTGATTAGCTTGTGGCTAGAAACGGCTTCGCGAAAAAAAAATTTTTTTGATCAGCTTTATTACATTTTCAATTAAGTTTGAAAAACTCCCATCCCATTCCAATAGCGCGTGGTATACTCGTCTGTTTTATCCATTTGTATTGTTCAGAACAAATCATAATATAAAATCTGCTCCAAACTCAGAATACACCTCCGATGCCAATTTATTAGTGTAGGTAAACATCCACAAATATTGTAGTCGAGAAGCGGCGATGTATTTGTTACATTATTTCCCTTTATTTGGCATAATAATCTCGGTAAATTTGTTCGCAGACGTCAATGTGTTTAGATGTTTACGTATGATCTAGTCTAGACTAAATCCTGAATAATTTCGAGGTTAGTAAATCGGACCACTCAGGCATTGGAATTTCAGGGTTAGCTAAATAAATCGATCGATGGTATTAAAATAAAAAAATATTTTTAAAAATGAGACTTATATATAAATAGTTTGATAACTTGGTACAGATATCTTAAGAAGAAAATAATTGACCTACTTTGGGCAATAAAGACCAAGTTATCAAGTTAGTTACCAAGTGTAGAACCCGTAATAACGGGCTCGGTCTGGCGCGCCAGACCTAACTTAGTCCCACTTGAAAATGCAAGTAAATAAATATTCCTGGACAATCCGCGCGGCATCATCTAGCCCCAAGCTAAGCAAGCTTATGTTATGGGTATATAGCTAGATGACTATACTTTAAATAGAATAGATTATATAGATATATATTTGATGAAACGATTTATTATTATTATTTTTTATTACATATAGAAATACCTAGAACACCTGGAACAAGTATTTGAATATTTGCATTTCGTACAAATATTGTAATATTTGTCCCAAGGCGGGATCGAACCCGCAACCTCTTGCGTCGCAGGCGGACCTTCAACCACCGTGCCATATTGGTTGTCAAATTGTGTTATTTTTATGGTTGCCGTCATAGATATCGATTAAAGGGTTATGATTAAAAGGTAAAGCTCATCGGGCTCTCTTGGGACAAGATTCTTGGAGTGAGTTGACGAACGACTCCGTCCTACAAAGTTCACCTATTTGTAATCCCAAATCATTGCTTAAAAATTGTTAATAACTCAACAAAGATTATATTTAACAAGTAGAATAATTTGTTTAATTTCTAGCGTTTTAGACTCACATACATTTTGAGTCCAAACCCTCACGAGAATAAGTCCAGCTTCCCGACTCCTGACTCGTTATTTAATTTAGACACGACCATGTCAATGGCCTTAGCCTTAGCGTTATTATGAAAACAATATTAATTGTTTGAATTGTTTCATACAAAATCAGCAGTTTCTCTAAAACCGAAAACAATAACATGTAATTATTTTATATCTGGGTGGCAACACTGCCAACTGTTACAATGAAGCGAATTATTTTCAGTTGGTTACTGCGGGCAATAAACGATATGTTGGTAGGTTCCTACGTCCACCAGCTCAAAGTCGCTCAGCGAGCTATGGAAGGAAAGAGCTATGCTCGGAGTTTCTCTGAAGGATAGGATTCGGAACGAATACATCCGACAGAGAACCAAAGTTATCGACATATCTCTGAGAATCAGCAAGCTGAAGTGGCAGTGGGCCGGCCATATCTCGCGAAGAACCGACTGCCGCTGGGGCAAACGTGTTCTTGGGTGGAGACCACGACTCGGTAAACGTAGTGTAGGACGCCCTCCGACCAGGTGGGATGACGACCTGTAAAAACTGCAGGTAGATGCTGGATACGTCAAGCTGAAGTCAGAGCGCTATGGCGCTCATTGGGGGAAGCCTATGTCCAGCAGTGGACTGATATAGGCTGATGATGATGATGATGACCTACCTATAGTACCTAGTGGTAGTTTTCGATATAATAATAACCAAGGTTACAAAAATTTAGGTAAGGTAGACCTATTTACTTCATTCAATTAGTTTCACACAAAAGTACAACCACTAAATCAAATATTTGATCTTAAATAACTAGTCACAAAAAACAAGAGACTTTACTTAAAAAAACACAATATTTTACTAAACAAACTGAGACCGCATAACAACTAGACAAAAGACAAGTTACTTGTTGACATCAGAGCGTCTGTAAATACGTCAAACAGACAGACAGACAGGCGTGTGGGCGCCACACGTACGGATTAACTGGTTTTTACAAAAACGCTTAAATATGTCAATCTAGAGTGAGAAACATTTAACTCTTCTGAGTAAAGTGCAAAAATTCCTTGTATTTTACATAACAATAAATAAAGCTAAATCTACCAACATTTCCAAGGCTAGGTTTTTGGTGGGCAGCGAAAGCGTTATACGCGGAATCTACCCTTGTGTATTTTTTTTTATTACGGTGTTCCTTACGCTCTACTTTGAGCTATGAAGACAGGTTGTGCATGTTGAATGTACAAACCTTAGCTACACGTCGCACATACTTTGATTTGGTTTACCTGTCTAAGATCATACACTCCATAACAGACTCTCCTGAATTATTATCGCATGTATCTATTAATACCAAATTTAGTGCGCGTAGAGCTAATCAGAGCAATTTATTTGCGTTATTAACTTATAAAAATAACATCTCTTGTTATAACCCGCTCTCGAGAATGTGTCGCCGGTACAATGAGCTAGCAAAGGCGAACGTAGAGTTGGACGTATTTCATCCAAGTTTATATAATTATGTTAAAACTATCAAAGATATCATCCATTTTAGCCTTGGGGGCAATGATGCTCGAAAGTGCGTCACGTCCACTGTAACCATTGATTGGTAAAATTAAACAACAACCGACACACGGGTTGTTGTTTAATTCTTTGTTATTAATAAGTATGTATTTTAGTACATTTGTTTTTTTTTTGACACGATACTACACTTGCGAGCTATAAACTGGAATCACTTCATCGCTGGTTTCTGCAGACCATATTTTACAGTTTCCATGGAATAAACTGTAGGTTGTGGTATATTATTTTAAAGATAGAAGTTATAAGGTTGTTCAAAATTGTATTATGTACAAATTCTCAAAAGTTTTATTATGTATAACTACTTCTTAACATGTCGCTCTATTATTTGTTGTGTGCACAGTTTACGTTTTAAGCCAGATCATTTTTTTTTGTTTTATTCTATTATTGCTTGTCATGTGTTTTGTGTACCAAAAAAAAATAAAAAAAAATAAAAAATATTGGAAAATTTATAGTTTCAACACCACAATTAATCCAAAACTACCTATTACTCGAGGTACCACCTACCTACCGCATCAGTAACATCATCAGCTCAAATATTCCACTGCTGAACTTAGGCCTCTCCTAATGCATAGTGTACAACATTTGTTTATAGGTATTAGCTATTTTAGTCCAAATAAGCGTGAGTCAGCAATCGAATTCTATTGAAGCAAGTCGCCCCAAAATGCCAATATAGCAAGAATGTAGACAAAGGAGCCGAAATTCAAATCATAGTCAATAAAACATTCCTTTACCAATCTCTTTAGTGATTTGTCACAAAACATACCGAGATTACTCAATAGCTACGCGTACAGTCGGCGCGAGATGACTTATACGGCTCTCTCGAGTCTGTGTAGCTAAAGTTATGTAGGAATGCGCGCTAAGGAAATTTGGGCGACATTCATTGCGTAGCGTTGGAAACATAGTATAAAATCAATACTTAATCATTTATTTCATGAATTTCTAGAACTATAAAATTCAAAATGCAAGAAATATACAAGATTGTGTTAGTATAATAATCAATACTTTATAATTTTTTTCATGAATTTCTAGAAATTATGTACCTAGAGATATCAGAAATGCGCGCTGAGGAAATTTGGGCGACGTTCATTGCGTAGCGTTGGAAACATAGTATAAAATCAATACTTAATCATTTATTTCATGAATTTCTAGAACTATACAATTCAAAATGCAAGAAATATACAAGATTGTGTTATTGGATGCAATATGAAATTAAGCAATGTATAATTATAATAATTATTATGTGTATCAGTCATCTTGTACCCATAAAGCTCTGCTTAGCTTGGGGCAAGGTGATGCTGTGTAATCTACACAGCATCACCTTGCCCCAAGCTAAGCTCCTCCATTATTTATTTATTTATTTGTGTAGACCAGATATAGGTCAGGTTTTCAGTCATGGTCCTGTAAATTGCTTTGTATTTGTATGATCTTAGCAAAAGGCTATTTTGATCACTAATAAGCACATGGAAATGAGTGACAAGGGAATTAGTCCTTAAACTCATAAAGGATGTTTTAAATGTTTTTAAACTTACGCGATCGGAACACATAATTACAAGTACTTTTTTAACGGGTATTTATCGTGCAAGGATGTTTTATCCACTCTAGGTTGCGGTTGACAGTACTTCCAGCAGAATTACCGGCCACCGGGCTAGATCAAAGCCACCGAGCACATTATCAAAGGTTTCGGAAGCTTCGTAAAAATAGATCGAACGTGCTCGACTGCGCGCGCGCAGCTTAATATGTACGTGATTGGGGGGACAAGGGATTAGCTTTTTTGTAAGTATTTTAAGATATTGAAAGGGAACGGGAAAGACCTGGTAGCCGAGGTTAGTTTTACTACGAGTTTACAGATATATGTACATTAAAATAACAATGAAATCATGAATAAAATCATCACGGTCTTATGTCCATAAATAAATTTAACCTTCAGCGTAGCAGTCTGCAGTTAGCTCAAATGTTTCAATTAACATACTAGTTCTAATATGTGTCTATTATTTGATTGTTTCTTTCTTTGTTAATTAAAAAATGTAAATGAATATCTAAATTTTTTATAACCTCGGTATAAGCTAGCTTTTGCAAAGCTCTTGATGTCTCCATTATTGTATGTTATATATGGACAAAACCTATAAAATTTTAAAGATTAAAGTTCAAGTTTTCTAATTTTGTTTCCACTTCTTATATTATTTAATTGGTGATAATTAAATTAATTAAATAAATCAAAATTTCATACGACAGCGTTCTATCACGCAAGCAAACCCGCCGGCGCAAGTTCAGTTCAGACCCATTTTGGCCTCCGGAATCTGACATTGTAAAAGCGAAAGCCGACGTGTGGTAACCACTAGGTATGTACAAATGATGGTAATTTGGAGCGTTTAGCCGAAAATTGCAAGGTTCGGCAACACGCGATAGTGGACTGAGCTCATGAGTACATCACACCACCTTGCGAGTCGACAGTCAGTTATTTAGACCAGATTTAATACCTACACTAAATCATAATAAGGAATGGACTGTGGCGATCACACCACCTTTGAAAGGCGGAGTCTAGGAGAGGCAAGTTTAGACGTCCTTCAAGTGGACCGTGGACTTCTCGGTGCGGGCAACACGCGACAATGTACTAATGATCAGATCACACCACCGTGCACCGGGCATAGAACTAAAGCCAAGAATAACTTACTTAATAATATCCGCAATCATAGGTTATATTTAGCTTCTTAAATTGAACTACAGGCGACAGGCGATTCTAAGATTCTAAGTGAATCAACTAATGGATCTTGACAGCAAAATTGTGAAACGAAATAGACGCCAATGATGTTAAGTTGTCAGCGATTTTGTGAGTCTAAAGAAATAAAAGTCCTTATAAGTTATTGAAATCTGAAATCTAATCACGACTGTTTACAGTTATAAAGGGGACAATAGGTTATAGGTAAGACTAAAACAGGTGCGAAGCCTTATTTCTCCTCGAACTAGGTGGATTTAAGAAAGATGTCTTCGCGCGTCTTGATTTTAGAAAGTAACAACAATGCAAGAGAAATAATAAAATCTAGTTTCAGTAAGTAAAAGAATCTGGTTGATGATCACTAAAGCCACAGCTACACAGTGATAACTGAAATTCTTTCATAAGTTCAGGTATTTCAAGTAGCAACTAAATTAGCAACAACAAAGCAACTGGTAGCAACCAACAATATTATACGCTCAGCAGGTGGCATTTAGTAAACGACCTCATGTACTGTGACCTTATCTGACAAATGATAATGTGGTGACACACGGACAGACAGTTCCAGGATCTTTTTACTGGAAAGTAGTTATACTTGTCTAAGTTATGAGCAATGTTGATAATGATTTAAACTTCTTTGTCCCTAGCGACAAGTAAAAATAAATAGAATAGTAAATCTCCAAAATAATAACAGTAACAGCCATTTGCCAGCAATGTGTTATAAATCATGTGATTCATTTCTAGAAAGGACGTTATTAATTTTCATTACAAAGAAATAATCTCAGAAACTTATAAAATCAGTTATAATGCTGATAATTTCACCCGACATCATTTAGTTAGAGCCAGGTAAGTAAAAGTTTGTTACCTATGTATGGGTGCCAAATGACTAAATGCCATACCCTACCTAACAGGGTTCATGAAATTTAAATACTCCCATAACTTGACATAGCAGACAAACAGAAACTACAGTAATATAACATTATAATAAAGCTACATAATTGTTCTTATTAGCCTAACGGTAAGGCTAATAATAACAATTATGTTGGATGTCAAGCATGTTGTATTGGGTTAGGCCCTAACCCAATACAACATGCTTGACATCCGTTTAACCCGTGTGCCACTCCTAATTCCACATTTATCCTGTCCTAGGTAGTCGATAGAGCCACTTAGTAAATTTAGGAGCCGACTCCGACACCTCGAATTGTTAGCGGAATTGTTAGAGCTTTTGCTATCTAATGCTGATAATTTCACCCGACATCATTTAGTTAGAGCCAGGTAAGTAAAAGTTTGTTACCTATGTATGGGTGCCAAATGACTAAATGCCATACCCTACCTAACAGGGTTCATGAAATTTAAATACTCCCATAACTTGACATAGCAGACAAACAGAAACTACAGTAATATAACATTATAATAAAGCTACATAATTGTTCTTATTAGCCTAACGGTTAGGCTAATAATAACAATTATGTTGGATGTCAAGCATGTTGTATTGGGTTAGGCCCTAACCCAATACAACATGCTTGACATCCGTTTAACCCGTGTGCCACTCCTAATTCCACATTTATCCTGTCCTAGGTAGTCGATAGAGCCACTTAGTAAATTTAGGAGCCGACTCTGACACCTCGAATTGTTAGCGGAATTGTTAGAGCTTTTGCTATCTATCGCAACCATTGTTTATTGCAAAGTCGCGCTTGCGCTGAGTGTCCGTGGAAGATATTGAGGCGATAGGGAGCTGATAGATTGTCGTCGATTGTGACTAGGTATTGGTATTGAGCTATTTGAATTGTATAGCTTCACTAGAAGCTCTAGTAGCATTACTATGCTACTTATATGTGAATTACTCAAACCTGGTGCGATTCTTTGTTATTATTCGCGTACTGGATGGAGGCCTACTTTAATTCCGAAAGTTGATTCAGGCAACAATCTGACACTCCAAAAATATTTTGTAATTGGTCATAAAGCAAAAAGCATTTAAATTTGTTTCAATCAGTCATTATGGAAGTTTATCTCTATTAAGTCACGTCTTTGTCATAATAGTTTCGTAGTTATTGGTCACACGGCAAACTTGTGTTTATTCGTCATCCCTTCGCAAGTTATTAATAATTTAATAAATGGCCTTAAATGCATATGGATGACTACTTCGAATAATTTGGCAACTCTAATTGATTACAAAGGCTATTAAAGAATAACCCTATTAAATTACTCAACAAGCGACATATTACGGAGCAGTGGCCACTATAAAATTCGAGTCCAAAAACGGCCTTTCTTAATTAAACAACGCGTCTAGTTTACCTTTCTTTGTATCTAACAGCAGATAAAAAGATCTAGAGTAGCCCTCCAGACAGATTTGTGATTGTGTCAATGGTATGAAAAAACAGAATTTTATATATTTACATCGTAAGTATATATACTACGAGTATTTTATGATACACTACCTATGTGATTCTGTTACCGAGTATCACTAACCTATAACTTGAATTAGCTTGAAGTAGATATAAACGAATGCTTACACTTGACGACCGATGTGGCGCGGTGGGCGAAGGTCCACCTGCGACGCAGGAGGTTGCGGGTTCGATTCCCGCCTCGGAACAATTGTGTGTGCGATCTGCAGATATTTGTTCCCGGTGTTCTGGTCGTTTTCTATGTATAATAAAAAATATCTATCTATGTAATGTATTGTATTATGTATATCAGTTATCTAGTACCCATAACACAAGCTTTGCTTACCATAGGGCTAGATAATGCTGTGTGGATTGTCTAGCATTATTTATTTATTATTTATTTACAGATTTTTTAATATACTAACGTAACAGCAACGTTTTCCTTTTGTATTCAGCGGTTGTTTCTCAGTGTTTTGTTTGAAATAAATTCAAAAAGGGTATTAAATGTTGGTGCAAAAACACAACTTCCTATAGCCGAGCGTTACTTTTGACAGCTTACACTTTAGCATATAAAGTTTAATTCTAAACCAGCTGTCATGTTATTTTCTAGGCAATGTATAACCGCTAATATTAAAACCAACAAACAACGTCTACATGGAAGATATCCAAAACAGGCTTACTACAATTTATAGGCAATAACTACAACAACACTTTATACCAGGTTATTATACTAGATCAACAGAGATCAGCTTAGCCGACTTCAAGAGTTTATTGCTAGTAAAATGCGTAATGCTCTCGACCTTTAGGCTTAGGGGATTCTGGAGCCACTCCAAGGATTCATAGGTGTGTTTTGATTGGTACAGAATTATTGCTAGATTAAGCTGATAGGTAAAAATGTCTTGGAGAGGAATGAAGGGCTTTGGTTTAATGTCAGGTTTATAACGAGATGGGTATTTTCGGTAATATTTTTATTGGGATTCAATAAAACCACAACACATAAAGATCATAGAATACTATGATCTATAAGTGGTTGGTTGTCTTTAGTTTTGAAACAAATGTTTTATTGAATAGTACTTAATACAATTATAGAAAAATAACCTACTGGTCTACAAAATTATAGATTTCTTTTTAAAATTATAACTTTCGCAATTTGATGAACTATGTAGGTTCCTAGTAAACCCATAACGGTTTTTTATCTATTTGTTTTATTTTTCGATTTTCATCGTTTCTGCGGTCCTAAAGAGTAAAAACCTAAAAAAGTCCTCTTCACGTTCAGAGTAATAATTTAATTAAGGATTGTCTAAATTTATTCCCTGACCTAGATTTACGCTTGACCAGAAACTTCCAAAATATGCTCCTGACTATTCCCATGTTCCATAAGCTTCCTTTCTTCATTCGCAAACAGACAGCTTTAGAAGTCTAATATTAACTTGTCAATTTGTTCACCTTTATCCGTCTACCATTACCATCAACCATCAACATAATCGAAGGTCAACTAATGCTAAGAACCGTTGCAAGTACAGCCAAACTAATGTCATAACATTTCTGTAACGATCCCAAGTCGAGAGCTTCTGCGAATAATCGAGATAAATAGTATCGATTAATATCTATCATTCGAATTGTTCGCACTTGCGTCCAGCTTGGTGGAAGTCAGAGGCTTTGAGGAAACGGTAGTTACTGAGAAGATAGTATCAGAAATATTATCTAGAAATTCTTATTTGTTGTTCAGTTCGCTTTAAACTTCAGAACCTATTTTAGATTTTGATATCAATTTATACCTTTATACATAAACGTTTCACTCTATAATCAAATTAAATCCACTTCTTAGTTCCTTGACAGAAACACAAACACACTCAGATTCATAATAAATTTATCATTCTTCGATATTTTTTATAGTAAAATACTCACTAGGTATTTTCATTCTGTCACAAAGTAATATTTTCTCCTGAACACTTTCAAAATAAATAATGTAGTTTTAATTCGTTATTTACATATCCAATGGCCCACTCGTCAAATGGTCAGACTAATGAAGAGTAACCGACAAGCGGACAAGCAGACTTATTGTCGTATACATCATGTCGTGACTCAGTCGTTTTGTGTCTAGTTTATTTTGGGCCTAGCCACGCCACTTACAATTTGTGCATTTACGGCCGAAGATATTTTTACGTTGATATACTGAATGAAAGAAACGTGATTTCAATATTAATCCATTACATAAAAGGCATAACGCGGAGACTTACTTGTTACTTGTTTCTGGACTGGTTTCCGCAACTTGGCTGCCGGTGGGCCTTTTTTGCGTGTCGGGTGGGGGGGCTGCTAGTCTAACCACCCGATGTCCTCCAGGAAGGCCAGCAGCTCGCTGATGCCGGTGCATGCCTCCCTAGGCGTCCTCGGTGTCCCAAGGTGATGCAGTCTTTGAGAAGAAGCAGCATAACGCAGAGAATAAATGCTTAAAACCATCCACACTTAAAGTTTTATTTTTTTAAGGTTCCGGTTACCCAAAAAAAAAACCGTAAAACGGGACCTTACTTACTAAAAATCCGCTGTCCGCTGTCCGTCGTCTGTCCGTCTGTCCCCAGACAGGTATCTCGTGAACCGTGATAATTAGACGGTTAAAATGGTCACAGATAATGTATTTTTAAATACTGAAAAGAGTTTTATTTTGTAGATAAATGGTGTGGCGGTCGCGGCTTCTGAACCTGTTATTCAGCCTCAGGATGTCGTCGTGCGAGTCGACTAAGGGAAACTACCATAAGCAAACGCAGCAACTTCCCTTATTTGTATTTCTAACGCTTCAACTGCGATCACCAAATGGCCTTCTATGTTGGAGGGCAGTAAACCAATGTGTGCTGAGAAGAATTAGGTAGATTTTGTTCGAAAAAATTGAGACTCATAGCAGTACTATATATACTATATTATCCTATGCTCATACCTTAACATTTTTCAATGGGTAGACTGTACTGAGTACCGTACAGTCCATTCATTGAAAAAAAATAAAGTATACGACTCTGTACCGGTACAGAGTCGTATCGTAACGTGAAAAGTGTTTTGATATCCTTTTTGATACATTCATCTACACCTTTATGCTCCTGCTTTGTTTCATTTCTCTTATTTATTTATTTATTCGTCACCAACATATGGTACACTAAATCTACCTTTGAGTAACCTTCATAAATATCATGTAAAGGGTCAATATAATTACAGCACGCATAAAGCAATTATGAGCCAGTAAATATATAAATAAATAATGCTGGACAATTCACACAGCATTTCCTAGCCCCAAGTTAGGCAGAGCTTGTTACCCATAACGGGTACTAGATAACTGATATACAAAATAAAATACAAAGATATTTTTTTATTATACATAGATAACGACCAAAACACCCGGAAGCCCGCAACAAATATCTGCAGATCGCACAAAATCGAACCCGCAACCTCCTGTGTCGCAGGCGGCCTTTCGCGCACCGCGCCACAGAGGTCGTCTACATATAGATAAAACATACAAAACAAAGTACATACAATAAAATTTTGGATTTAAAATTCTATCAAGTAGAGTAAACAAATCAATTAATAAACATAAAAGTCGCAAATAAATTAAATTAAAACACGATTAATTTATGAAATAAAGTAACTTTAAAATTTAAATTGTAGATTAAAATTTTGAGGAGCAAAAACTACCTTGTTATTTATTAAATTGGCAACATTATGCAATCTTGTTTAATCGTATGTGTCAAATTCTACCTATCGCAATTTTGCTTGCTTTTTATATTGGAATAATCATCTTTTTGTTTGACGTTATTTTTTGGATCAGGTCTGATTATAACTGAAACTCTATATTCGCTGCCTCTATATGCTTCGAATGGGGTTATGCCGTTCTGCGTAAAATGTCCACTGTCCAGCATTATACATTTATTCACGATCTATGCACTTTCCCGAACCATCTCGATGACAATAAAGATCCTATTTCAAGTTGTACTGACCAGCCCGTGAGTAGATTTGCGAAATTATAGGCAGGCTCACTAGGTCAGTCGAGAAAGTCATATTTTGAGGTTATCTGTCATGTAGTTTGCTTTTGTCGATAAAATATAACGATTATCGATCCGCTATATCTGTTACGGTTAATTTGAATAATTAATTGTTGTTTATTGCTTTTGATTATTCAGCAATGAATAACTGAATGTCGAATGCTTTGTTTCTAACATTATTTATAAAATAAATGAAGTAAAATTAAGTATGTACTTATTCAAATCTTGTAAATTAGTAGTATACCCAATACTTAAAATAATAGAGGGCAATAATTTGGATGACAGTGCAGGCTAACTGCACACTCCAACCTAATACTGCATAACTCTAGCAAGAACCACGACTACCCACATGACGTAATATCTATAGCATGTTATCATAAATTGTATTTACTATTCACGCGGGAAAAAAAAACCAAAGACAGCCGACAAATGCCAGCCTGTATAATAATATAATCGCACAAATCAGTCTCACAAGCGTAAACGTTCAAATCTAAGGACATTATAATTTGTAACTCATCTGCTAGTAGCCCCATAATACCGGACGGTGTAAATTCTGTTTGCTTAACACTTTGGCTGCGATTTTTTTTCGACGACTGCGATCTTTTTTTAAACCTAAAAAATTAGTGCTGCCGCTCTACACAGCGGTTGTGTTGCGCCGCATATGCGTTTCGTTCGAAAAATATTACAGCTGTGCTGAGTCACACAGATCTGTATTTTCTCAGCCGCTGCGCTGTGGATTTACGCATTTCAGATTTCAGCAGTCAAAGTGTTAATCATTTTCGTAATGCAGTCGGCGCTAACATTGGTAAGTTATAGCCGAAATAGATTTTAGAGATAGTTTTTGAATGATTTTGAATGCTGAGTATAGTATGTGTATATCTTTACATAGGATAACATGAAGTCGCTGCCGCTGTCTGTTAGCTTAGATCTTTAAACTACTCAATGGATTTCAGTGCAATTCATTAACAGCAATAGACAGAGTGATTCAACAGGAAGGTTTATAAACTATTTGACACATACATTTCTACGCGGGCGAAGCCGCGGAGCGCCGCTAGTAAATGTACAAATTCACTCTTTGGCTTACAAAGAGAAAATTTATACGCTACGCTTGTCATGACACATCTTCAAATCAAAAAGAAAATGAACTAAATCAAATACCACATCAAATTCTTAAATCATATACCACATCAAATTCTTAAATCATATACCACATCAAATTCTTAAATCATATACCACATCAAATTCTTAAATCATATACCAAAACAAAGCGCTGGATAAATCCAAAAGTGTAGCAATCAGCCACATTAGAGATCGTTATGGGAAATCCCGAATACTATTAGAGTAGTCGTCGTTGAAATGTGTTATATATAAACATAGTTGTATATAAGTGAAGTGGCAGTGGTCCGGCCATATCTCGCGAAGAACCGACAACTGCTGGAGTAAACGTGTTCTTGAGTGGAGACCGCGACTCGGGACCTGCGAAGGACTGTAGCCAGATGCGGCAAGCTTAAGACAGAGCGCTATGGCGCTCATTAGGGGAGGCCTATATCCAGCAGTGGACTACTACGACGACTATAGGCTGATAATGCTGATGATGATTATGTATATAAGTATTTAGTGAATTCAATAGAAAGATAAAAGCTTTAGAAATTGATTAAACATCACTAATGTGTTCCTCTGAAGTTCTTCTAGATCAATCCCACACGTTCGGAGTCTATTGCCTTATTGTCCGTGATTAATTATCTTAATTACATCGTTTTCCGCTTCATCAGCTCTTTGTTCATCGCCTTTTATTGGTACCGAAATATCTTTGAAGAATATGCTTGTAGTTATTGGCCATTGGTATAGCACATTATTTATAATAGCTTCGATTTTCAATATATAATATACATATTTTACCTTTATCTTGTCAATCACTCTATCTATTAAAAAAAACCATCAAAATCCGTTGCGTAGTTTTAAAAATCTAAGCATACATAGGGACAGACAGACAGCGGGAAGCGACTTTGTTTTATTCTATGTAGTGAAGATGTTTATCAACTTGATGTGCCAGACCATCGCCCGTGAATCTGAGTGCACATCTCCAAACGCCCACGTGGTTCTTTTGTTTGTTTATGGGTAAGGAATGCGCAACCAATTTGGGATCGTCGCGGTTTGTATGATCCACACTCTACTGTAAGTGATGATCGTCGATATTTATTTATAATTTCTGGATTTTTGAGAATACCTTGTATACCTAAATCATTACATAGTATAAAACAAAGTCCCTACCTGATGTCTGTCTGTACCTTCTTCTTTGTCGTTGTCTTCATTGCTCTGCTCGTGCCCGTCCAAGGCTGGAAGGCTGGAAGGCTGGTCTGTACCTACATATGTGTGCTTAGATCATTAAAACTACGTAACGAATTTTGATGTGGTTTTTTTAATAGATAGAGTGATTAAAGAGGTTTATATGTATATAATACATACACTTGCAAACGTGCGAAGCCCGGGAGAGTCGCTACTACAATACTATAATAATATAAATTGGTAAAAATGGTCTTTGTAGCTACATTATCTTAAACGAGCTTAATAATGCTAACCCCGCCCTGCGGATCTCACCGCGCGGGATTTTGTAACATATGGAAATTGTATGAAGCTAAGAAATCCGCGCGGAAACATTTCCTAAAACAAATCTATGTTTTGCGGAAGACTCCACCGCGCCAAGTTGCGATTAAATTATTTAAATAAAATTAATAACCGCACTTCGGATAAAAGTTCGCGTGGCGCGGGCACCAGTGCGCCATAAATACTTTAGGTTCATTTTAACTACAAACTGCATAAAATTTACTCTATAAAAACTATAAATAAGAAATATCACGAGCACCGCAAACGTTCTCACTTTCAAAAAGCTCGCACTACCCACACAAATGAAAGTATTTTCCCTCCCATGGCTATAGCCCAACTTTTTGTTATACAACCCTTGTATATCGCATATCACTGTCAAAAAGCACAGTCAAATCAAAACAGTACGGGGTTACCAACTCACTGAATCAAAGCTATAACTACCGTATTTCAAAGTTGCAATAAACTGTCGCATTTGAAAGTTTACCGGTGAATTGGCATGTTCTGCTGTTTACACTGTACGGGCAGCTTTATCGCGGTCTACATGCATGAATTTGAGCTCAGCCGACATTTCCTAGTCAGCAATCATGTTGGGGTTTTGTGTAAGATTGGTTTATCTTTTGATTTGCCATTTATTTGGCAGATATCATGCACCTGTTTTGCAAAAAAAATAGTCCCAAGACCTTAATAATCGTACTATCAGCATGACACAATTAAAAAATACACGTCAGTGGGTAGATAAGGGCTAATACTGATGACAATGACTGCTTTATTCACTATGGTAAGTATCACAATCACACTGAAAATTCGCAGTTATAATAACATTTACCACAATCCAGTATTTATTCCCTCAATCATCTTTCGAAACCGATAAAAAAATTGCCCTTTAATAATTTCATATGCTTAACACTGACCAGGATAATATCATCATAAATTCTGTCACACTATTCAAAAACAGTGGGGACATAAATCAAAATAACATCAGCGGAACATAAACAGACACCCACGGCCCGTCTATTAAGCATTAAAATACTTGTCTACAATCATAAAGTAGGGTAAGTGACCATAAAGAAAACTGTGTCTCTGGCTGGCTACGTATCCTAACGAGCCTGAGATGAAGGATGGCAAAGTTTTTGAAAAATAAACCACGCGCTACCAATCATTCATTCAAACAGATTAAACCCGTTATTTCCTTCATAACATAACATTTTCTAGCCAATCTCATTCAGGCAATGTTTCCGCAACGTCTTTTATCGGCCACCATTTGCACCAAATAAATATTTTTTCTGTAACAATGATAATGATAAATTTATAATTAAAATATTTCTGCACCTGGCCAGTGGTCCATCTTGTTTACACACATAAGTTGGTAGGTACTCGTTAAATAAAATCATAACTCCTGTTCTATAAACAAAACCATGGCAATGAACATTTGCAATCAAACAACGCAGCACGCCTAATTGCCCGTGAATATGTAGCAGTGAGTCACAAGCACAAAGCGCCGCTACCGGGGTACCGCAAGGCACAACTCCAGCCCACGCGCTCTTCAATACAGCCTTGATTTACTTACAACGAGCTAATACATCTTCGCGAGGGAGGACATCTGCACATACACTGCGTGTGGCCTTATAATAATTAAGTTGTAAAACTAGAGTTTTAGTGCGTAGTAAAATAGCATAAAATCATTTGAGTACAGATAGATATGTGTTAGCTGTTGTGAATTCAAAAGAAGTCTTATTGTGTGTGTAGGTTCTTTGTAGATCGATAGATTGGTGCTTTATAAGTTTGGTTTTTATTATAATGTAAAATTACGGTGGCATTCAGATTGCTTTTCAATATATTCCTATTTTAGTATGCGATGGCGGTGTTTTATTTTATTGTGTTTGCAATATGAAACTCAATGAAATTATTGATCTAAAAGTTTTATATAACATTTTATATAACAAACAGTAGTAAAGTCTAATTTTAGTAATTTTCTGACTGCAACTTAGTTTACTTTAATGGTAATTGTAAAAGCTAACGCAAATTATCCAACCAACACTTCTAGCTCACGAATTATTTCACGAAGCTTATCATCTTGGAACTATGCACTGCTATAAATAAAACAGGATACTTAGTCTAGGTCCAACAAAGGCCCAGCTGCCGTCTGAAACTTAGCATCATCATCTATCCGGTGCTCGAGTTTTACGTCGGGTATAACGCTTTCTTTATCTCTGTCTGTAGACTGGTTCTAAGTGACTCAGGCCCAAACAGCTCATAAATTCGATATGCAATTTTCATCTCCGTATTGTGCGTCGGTATCTCCATGTTAATCATTGTCTATTTCACCAAGAACTTGATTGTTGTGTGTGCTGAGGTATCTCGTAAAGAATTCGCCGTGGGTGGCCGGTGGTTTATGACACCAATTAGGACTTCCTTATGCGAGAATTTATACCATTCTTATTATTTCCTAGAACCTACCTTTGACAAGAGTCCTACACTTTTGCTCTACGACCTGGTTTATCCAAAACCGAGTACGGAAGTGACTGTAATTCTGCGGAAACCTTTGTGCTGCTGCATCAATAGGCTTTATTAGATGATTTATAACAAGATTACTGTTTTCTATAGATAAAGGGAACTAAATCACTTCTAAAAGACCGTGGAACAAATGCGCTTTGAGATTGACAATGCGTATAAACAATTATTATTTGTCAAATTCGCCTATAAGTGACTACGTTGGTCTTCATCTAGTATCTAAGAGATTATGTTTCGTTCTATGAATCCGGATAGCAAAAAAAAAAAAATTTTTACATCATAAAGATGTGTAAGTACAAAGCGTTGCATACTTGCAAAGGACCTATTGCACACATAAGTGTGTATTTGTTTCTGTGTTTGCTTAGTTATTGTTTTAAAGATGACTATATATTATAGCTTTCTAAGCCGTTTATTTTATCTTTGACAATAGTCAAATATAAAATAAACGGCGCGAGTGGGACTTTATGGGAGTGGTAGATATAACACTCCCTACAGCAGCATCATATACAGCATAACTGATTCCAAATGATCGTATTGTGTTAAGTCACAACATATTCTAGAAACCTGGGTCATTGCCATCGATGACGAGTTCCATTCCATGGCAGGGCCTATCTTTAAACCAGCCTGTAACTCACAACCTGGCTCACTGGCTTAGTTAGAGGTTCTAACATTCGATTTTTAGGATCCCATGAATCAACGTTTATGTGCGCACTATCATTCACAAAAGCTGAATTCAGCCTCGATTCATGAATTTGAATTTCCATCAAAGCATCTGGGAGTTCCTATCGCTTTGTTAGTGTGGGTGTGTATTGTCCATTATCACCCACACATGTTTGGTTATTCGGTCGGCTTATGCACTTTATCTGTTTGCGTTTCTAAATTGAGATATTAAAGCCTCTTAGTGAAAGGAATTTCGAATTCACAGGCGGAATGATAAAAATTAACGTGTTTTTGAGAATGCCATGATTTGGGTGTTGCATGCATTCCATGTCAAGATGGATGGACGTTGTAAATTGTATGGCTTATCTTAAACAATTGAAATAATGAAATTAATTTTTATACTACACGCTGTCAATGATGCTGCTTCAGTTATTTGAAGCGTGTTACCTACAAGTAGATATTATTTAGCTTCTTGGATATTTTAGCTAAATTCGGTTATGGCGTGTAAATTAGATTAATCAGCTAATAATGTAGCCTGTTTTGTGTTTTGCAGAAGACAGTTCTAAACGCGTTCTAAATTCATTTCTTTTTCAACAAAATCCGATTCCTTTGAACACAAAACATGGAGTTTAGTGTTAATAAAGGTGTAGTCGCATCGCGGTCGCGCATAATAAAGCAAATCACCATATTACGACTTATTAAAATGTCGTAAACTTTTTGTTGAAAGATCCTTGTAGATTTGCTTCATCTTAATATTAATCTCTTTTTTATGTCGTCTTGTCTTGCTTTTTTGTGTTTTATGTATTTACCATTTTAAGGATTATCTTATAGACATTATCGAAGACCAAAATGTCATAGGAAAATTAAAGTAATTTCAATAAATGTTGTTTCTTGTGGAATAACTTTAATTTCTTAAAATAGATACGACTACAATGGTAAGAGTTAAAATTATTTTAAAGATCTTTAGCACGCTTTTTTAGGACTACGAAATGCTAAGATATCTCGACGATTTTATTTTATTTAGGGTTCGGTTTTTTTATTTCTATATATAGGTATTTTATATATCTAATAAAATAGTTTTTGACTTTAGCACGGTTTTAGGTTTATTTTTAATACATCACGGAGATTATCTTGATTTGATGTCTTTATTCGCCAAATCCGCTAATAAAATAAAGTAGATGCCTTACTAAGATTATTCAAATAAAAGTTCGAATAAAACTCAGATAAATATTTTATTATATTCTTGACCGTGTTTTATATCTCAATAATGCAATAAATATAGATATTTCTCGGAATTTACACTTGGTATATGATTGATGGGAACTATTATATTCCAGTGGAGTAGTAAAAGAAAGAAGTTGTCATATATTTGATGTTTTACGACCAAGATGGAGTGGGAAGCGATTTTATAGAAGGCTTGTTAGCAGCTGCAAATTATATCAGCAATCTAATGGTTTTATATCGAAAACAAAGCTACTTTTATACTGACCATAAATATTTCCAACTAATTTTATGTTTCTATTTTATGCTTGTAGAAAGACAACTGTAAATACTTTTGTTAGCCCAGTAGGTATTATTTTAATTATAGCATAGGTAGGTATTCAATAGCATTATTACTTATACTATATAATTTATATCTCTTTGTCTTGAAATCTAACTTGACTTTGGTTTTGTTGTGCTTAGTGCGTCTACCTACCGTGTTATGTTAACAAATTATCTAAATTGGTATTTTTAGAGAGCCCTAGTATCTATTTAAACCTTATTATGGAGTTAAGGAACTATTAAACAAAAAAAAACATAAATATTTTTGGATCTGAACACATAATTATAAGTATTATTAAAAAAAAACATGTAGGTAAGTAACCTTTTTTCAATAAATTATATCAATACCACACGGATACATTATCAACTCTGTTTTATGTTTTGCTGGACTCAAAATAAACGTTATGCAATTGTGTGTCATAATCATAATACTCAACCATAACAGAACACAACAAAGAGTGAGGTTACTATATGACTGTTTTACAGCCCAATCCAATAACAACAGGTAGCATTTAATGTGCCACTGTAGGATACAAACCTTAAAGCTCCAGTCGCCGATCATTATCTGTAGCTTTGTATAGCGGTTCTTTTATGAAGTGATCAAACTGCAAGCGATACAATAAATATTCAAGTTTATGTCATAGTCGATATCGTATCCTCATCATCATCATCATCAGCCTATATTAGTCCACTGCTAGACATAGGCCTCCCCCAATGAGCGCCATAGCGCCCTGTCTTCAGCTTGACGCATCCAGCATCTACCTGCAGTCTTTCGCAGGGCGTCATCCCACCTGGTCGGAGGGCGTCCTATACTACGTTTACCGAGCCGTGGTCTCCATTCAAGAACAAGTTTGCCCCAGCCCGTCGGTTCTTCGCTTGCTGGTTTTGTGTATCGTATCATATTCTAATAATACTATAATGCCGAATGTTTATAACATGTGAATTTTCTTTTGTTACTTTATGATCTGCAACACTACTGATTAGATCAAAATGAAATTTGACAGACATTTAGAACATAGCCCAACATAGATAAAAGGCTACTTATTACAGCTTATTACATCGAAAATAAGCGTGCGATGTATAAAAAGTTATGACATCGGATAAATTGAACTAGGAGTATATATGCATAGAAGTAATAAATAAATAATGCTGGACAATTCACACAGCATTATCTAGCCCCATAATAAAGAATCACTGCTGCTATTTTTATACAGTTGTTAACTCATGCTGGTATGTAGGTAGATGCTGGATGCGTCAAATTGAAGACAGGTCGCTGTGGCATTGGGGAGGCCTATGTCCAGGCAGTGGACTAACATATGCTGATGATGATGATGTGTTAACTAATGATTACCTTTATTATGTCTAGCTAGACTATTGGCCCCTCCAAGCGTCATAGCGCCCTTATTTCATTTTTTGTCCGCAGTTTTTGGAGATCGTCTTTTAACTTTGGAAAATTTATGTCAAATTCACGACTATTTACAAAAATCGACGACGTTTTATAATTCATGCTCCTTGGTCAACAAAAATAATTCAAAGAATCTACGGTGGCTTACCCAAACTCCAAAGCTTAGGTGAGATGAAACGAATCGTCGTTTTATACCTATAATTCAAAAGTTCGAGTCCCATAAAAGGTACAATGTAATTTATAGCGTGTTAGTGACGTTTTGAGTTTACTGTGGGAATGGTTGTCGACGTCGTGTGCGCGCGCGCCTTCTTTACGGCCTTTTTATGCATTTCTGTATAATTAGTAGCTGGTTTTGTCTAATAGACAGTAAATTTAAGATGGTTGGTTCTACAGTATACATTTTTGTCACTTCCTTAATGAATATTAATTAGTGTGTGACTTTGAGTATTTTGATTCTCAATCTAACTAAAAATATATGTTACCTGATATGATTTATTAGAAGAATTAAACTTTATTGATTTTCTTTTTGTTATCAACCAGATTATCGCTATGTAATAAATTGTAAAATGAGTAAACTTGCCAAATTAGTCTCCAATAAAAATGTTATAAAGTACCTGATATATTTATTTGGTTTTATTACAAAACGATGGAAACATTAGATTTTATCAACGTTATACTTCGTAGACTTACTCATAACGTCGTACCTGTACAACGGTTTTGCTTGTATAAAGTTTAACGAGCATTTTACGAGCAAGATTTATAGTAAAACATACGTACGGACAAATTTGTTTTAGATTATTATAGTGTGCCAATGACCCGACATACTTTTGGTTTCCTTGGTTTAAGTCATTCCATTTTTTGTTGGTGTAGGTTGTTTTCGCATTGGTTGTATAATTTTGACATTTTGTGACAAATTATTGTTTAAAAAATTATAATAATGTATGTGGATTTAAATTAAAAAGTCATTGTTTTTTTGCTTTGGGTAGGTCAAGATTTTTTACTTTTTTATTGATACTTGATAATCAAAAATAAAACAAAAATGTCAAGCTCGTTTTTTATAAAGCCACTTAAAATTTTGCAAATTATGCTGTATTCGTTTCTGCTCGCGGCTTCGCACGTGTTGTCTTTGGAAACAACAAAAGGTTATTTCTATCCTATGACAACTGTGTTATCTATCAGATAAAAAGGCAGTAGCCTATGTTTGATTCCAGGCTGAAAGCTACACATAGGCAAAATTTCAGCCTGATCTGTTCAGTAGTTTTGGCTTGAAGAATAAACAAATGCAAACTTCGCATTTACAATATATTTGCGTGATCTAAATAATGGACTTTGTTTTAATCAAGGCAACTCGACAAAATTAAAAAAATGGCTCTTAGAGAGCTCTTTCTACTCCGTAGACGAGTTCTACAATTTGCCTATTATATAAATTTTATTATTAATTAATTTCATATACAATTTTTCAATTATATTTTGTTAATGACGTACCTACATACATAAATTAGTTAAGGACAATATTTTATTTCTATATTGCTTACCTTATTATTATTTCTACGTTTGACTTGTAACTTGGCGTTATAAATAAAGAATTGTATTGTATTGTAAAAAGTATATCGTTCTAATTATTAATATAAGTGCCTCGAGATGGTTCGCGAAAAGGGTTTCCGATGGCGGCCGTCTACTCGACTTAGCGGGTACCTTGGCCTCTGATACCTGTCTCTCAACTTCAAAGAAAGCGAACGTGAAATAAAAAAAAGTCAAAAGTATTTTCGAGAGTTCGTTCACTTCGGTCTACCCCGAGGCAACCCGCGCTCGCGCGACTATTAGCCCCTACAATTTACGATCACAGAAATATGTACCGTCCGCGATGTGTGAGACCGCCTGGTCGATTCAACAAATAACCAGCCCCACCAAACAAATATGAACCCAAACTTCCCAGAACAAAGCTGAAAATGTAAAAATTAAGTCGCTGCTATTAATGAGCGTTCAACTTTTTTGCATATTTGGCTGTGATAGAAAATGAACCAACTTTTTTAGGTGTTAAAGTTGATATTCACATGGAGTTTTTTGGTAACGATTCTGATATCTCAATTTGCAGCGATTATTTTTTGGTAATTTACGAGTATGTGTGTTAAACGATCGGGAAGAAAAGTCTGCTATATTCTGTATTGGCATAATTCAGTGATTTTTATTTGATATTCTTAAATTATGCACATTCAATTCAGTTTGTGTTCATTAGTACCATTTTCCAACTATATGATACTGTGTGGATTGCCCAGCATTTTTTGTGTATTTTGGACGTTTACGTTATTCATCTTAATCATGAATCGCATGAGTTATATCCTCGTGTCCATGCATTATTTGGGTAATAATGTCAATTTTCATGATTTACTTGCACACCTTGGGTGGTCAAACATTTCTCCTGAAAATTTGTTGCTTATTAAATTAATATAGGCTTTCCGTAACGTATTTGAGTTTATAAGCTGTCACCATTTTATATCAAGATTGTGGAGTTATGAAAATACATTTATATGTATCTATAACAGTTTGATATTCAGATACATTAAAATCTAATTTAAGTAGCTTTGTATTGCATGCAATGTATTTTGTATCCTTTTATATGTAGTTTGTATCCTTTTTATTTTTATTTCTTGTTTTTGATACTTCCATCCTGTTCTCCATCTATTTGTTTGTGATGTACCAGCTCTAAGTTTGCTTATATCTTTTTCTCCATCCCTAGGTTGCCGGGGAGAAATCGCTGTGCGATATGGTCGCCTATTGTACTTTTAATGTGTAATATATAGATATTAGGTTTTATTTTATAGATTTAAGTGCAATAAAGTGTTAATTCATCCAATTAATTCATTAAATTAGGTACCTACCTACCTTGTAATCACAAAACCTTGTCTTCTTAGATGACGTAGCTAAGAGCTGAAGCGAATGTTTTGTAATATAATAAAGCCATTTCTATGTAAAAGAATCAACAGTCTCCGTATTCCTAAAAACGAATGATTTTCTTTAAACCTTCACTCGCATACTAGCGTACCTCTCTACTCATTAAGATGTTATTATATTTTTCAAGTTATGCGCGCTATTTGATGTAAACGCTGAACAATGTAAACTCCATATTTCTCTGTGGTCATGACGTCAGTGGCTGTAAGAGTACGTTTGCCTGTGTAGGTGCACGGTAAATTTAAAGGTATCCTGCCATCTGGCAGTAAATACTTTATATATACCATGGTGTAAAAATAGATGAAAAACGGAATTCTTTATTTACATTAATTTTTGTTATTATGTACTTACAATATTTTAACATTTTCTGACTGCTTTTTTTTAACACTTTGACTGCGGTTTTTTTTCGACGACTGCGATCTTTTTTTTAACCTAAAAAATTCGTGCTGCCGCTCTACACAGCGGTTGTGTTGTGCCGCACATGCGTTTCGTTAGAAAAATATTACGGCTGTGCTGAGTCACACAGATCTGTATTTTCTCAGCCGCTGCGCTAGTGTGGATTTACGCATATTAGTCACTTGTAGAAAACACATACCGTGTGATTTCAGCAGTCAAAGTGGCTATCTCAGTAGAAGGTTTTTTTTTCTTCTCATAATAGAGTAAAATACCTATAAAAGTTAATAGACCGCTTCAATTTAACTATTATGCAAACTAAAACATCTTATTAATTCACAGTTATTTTTTTCGACTCTATATTATTAAATTAGTCTTATAGGTGATCGTTACATTAAAAATAAAATAGATGATGTAGTCAATGAGACTGCGGGGGGCGATGAAATGATTCCTGGCAACACCTGCATTTCACTGCCATTGCAAGATTGACTTTTATGAAGTTTATTCAAAGAAAATAAAGCCAGAAATTCGGTATAGTCTGGTAAAGTATATAAAATTGTACAACAACACTTTTACTCTTGATTCTAGTATATTTCCAACGGGTTACACCTGTACGATTTTGTTACAGTAGAAGTCTTCTGGTCGATTCTATATATACATATGTACCTACATATATTTCTATATTCTATACTAGCGGACCTTCCCGGTTTCGCACGGTTTTAGTACGGATCCCTAACTTTTTAGAAAATATAATATAGCCTATGTTCACCGGGGATAGTGTAGCTTCCCAACGGTGAAATAATTTTTCAAATCGGTCTAGATCCAGTCCGATTTGTAATTTAAGTATTGCAAACTCCGTCAATTTTGTTTATCGGCTCAATTCTATGGCTTGTGTTTTACAAATATTTGCGTATCATCATCATCATCATCCTAGCGTCCAGTGCTGGACATAGGCATGCCCTAATGAACACCGTATCCAACATCTGCCTGCAGTCTTTCTCAGATCGCAATCCCACCTAGCCGGAGGGTAAGTCCGCTTCACTACGTTTGCCTAGTCATGTTTTCCACTCAACCACTCATTTTCGTATAATTATGCACATTTGCATTATTTTAAATATGATCTGACCTTTATAATAAATGAACTAAACCTGTTTTATTATAGATAACGTGTTCATAATGTCCTGAGATACATGATGTTTTGAAGGTGCCGATTGATGAAAGAAACTCTTTATAGGTATCAGAACGACATTAAATGTAATTTACATATTAATCAGGTCCATCCTTACAATTTCATAGCTCAAATGTATAATAATTTAACTCGTGTTATTTTGTTTTGTGTATTTTATGGAATATCATCTAAAACGACTGGTTTTTTTTACTTTGATAATTTTTTGTCACTTTTTTGGTGACTTATTTCAAATTCAACATTTACCAGCTGCTTCTCAACTGCACTGTGAATGTTCTCATCACATAATTATCTTATTTATGTTGACAATTTAAAGTATATTTTAAATTAATTTTATTCTTTACGGTCACTTACGCCCACCATTTTAATTCTAATGTAGCATTTAGCTTAATTCACGTTTTGCCCACGTGCAGTACTCATGTCCCTTATTATATTAACTACGAATAAAATAAATAACGGAGACTGAGCTAATTATGAAAACAGAGTGACTTGCGTCATCATCAAAGTAGACATTATTATTTTGATGCAAAATTATAAGATTCGAAGTTCATAGAACTGATCATTATGATATATTTTGTTTACTAAGACGTAGTAGTCTAGTCTCGTAGAAGTAATAGTCTACCTGACACTGCCACTGGTCGTGAGTCATAGCGAAAATCAAGCATCGCCATAAAACAAGAAGTTGAAGTATAGTTCTATACAAGTCTAAAGGAATTAAAGCAATTTGATATTTGTTATCGACGCTATCTCTGCTCTGCTATAAAATAAGATAATGTCCCTTCAAATTTCAAATTCAAATTTCATATTATTTATACACATTACATAAGACCATAACAGATAACTCCAAATCGTTATGCCTAGTACATTTTACCATGTTAAAAACTACAAGATACAATGAAATAACACACTAGAAAATGGTAAAATAACATTTAAATTAAGGTACATAAAAAAATAAAAAAAAGGTTGAAACTTCAAAATTCAAAACATAATATAAAATTGTATACACAAAACGTCCCCTATTTTTTTATTATTATGTTAGCCCGGGGTGTCCTACTGCTGAGCAAAGGCCTCCCTCCCCTTCTTCCACTCATCTCGGTCCTCAGCAAGGAGAACATATTATTGTATAGGTCGAGCTCATCCCGCCATCTCCGCCTAGGCCTTCCCTTATTGCTCTATTTAAAATATATACTTTGCTACTAGAGATATGCTATTAAATTCAAAAAGTTTTGTTGCATAATTGTCTGCATTACCATTATTTACCACTGCCACTTCTATCATACCCTTCGGTAAGTAAGCATTTAATTTATTTATTGAGCATTGTTTTTATTCGGTTGAAGATTACCTTAATTTTATGTTTTGACCTAGCGAGTTCTACTTTTAACTGACAATTTAATAATATTTGCGATTATCTGATTTAATTAATGACATCTAATTTAATTTTAATGATTTTTATATTCACGTGCCTGCATTCAGGCGAGATATGCAGCTCTACTGTGTTATTCCACCAATGTATTATGTACAGACGACCGATGTGGCACGGTGGGCGAAGGTCCGCCTGCGACGCAGGAGGTTGCGGGTTCGATTCCCGCCTCGGAACAATTGTGTGTACGATCTGCAGATATTTGTTCCGGGTGTTCTGGTCGTTTTCTATGTATAATAAAAATAAATATCTATCTATGTAATGTATTGTATTATGTATATCAGTTAGTTATCTAGTACCCATAACACAAGCTCTGCTTACCATGGGGCTAGATAATGCTGTGTGAATTGTCCAGCATTATTTATTTATTTATTATCATGTCTTATGTTTATAAATATTACTGAATTACTGAAGCAACTGCGAGCAGAATTTTAGTTTTGCCTCTGGTTGTTGTTTAAAGTTAGTTTAAAAATGTGAAAAGTGTGTGGTGTATAAACTTTGACACGGACCTAATCCCAGAAGCCGACTGCCATCCAACGGGACTGGAATGTCCCAAGCAGAGCTACTTACCATGAATCACCGCGATCAGACGAGCAAGCCGTCATGGCGCATCCAAACACTGCTTTATGGTGTCAAACACCAAATGAGTAGGGTGTCCGCGTTTCAAGAACACCAAGAACACGCTTTTTATCCGACTGCGCAACAAGGAGGATTATTACTTATCCAAAACAAAGTCGCTTCCCGCTGTCTGTCTGTCTTATGTATGCTTAGATCTTTAATGCTTTGTTGTTGTTTTATCTTTAAACTACGCAACGGATTTTGATGCGGTTTTTTTAAATAGATAAAGTGTATCAAGAGGAAGGTATATACACCATCTGACACATAGTTTTACATGCGGGCGAAGCCGCGGGGCGCAGCTAGTTTATAGATAATACATTTTTTTCATTCAACAGCTAGTGCATTTTTTTTTAATGTATTCTTTTGTTTTTTATCATTGTACTTTGCATAACTGCCTGTCACAAACTTTCAACTTGTCTTTGATCAGGACAAATAGTTATTTTACATTTAGTTAGTTTACAATTTGTTGGTTTACAATTAATTATTTTAAAATAAATTAGTTTACAATTATGTACTTTTTTAATTGTATTTATTCGATCCATCGAATTATTTTAAAGTGTAGAAGTGTAGGCGATATAGGTACGTGTGAGCAATAGGTGTGATACGTGGCCACCCTAGCATATTAGATAGCAGCATTCTTTCGGCCATTCCTGTCCACCACACTTCAATAGCTTGTCTGAAAAACATTTATGAAATCTCATCAAACTGTTGCATCCCTAACCGCTAAACTCACCTCAATGTATTCACAAACAAGGCTCAAAATACTCCTGGAAGTTTACTTCAGGGAATTGTGTCAAAAGATCACTGGAGCTGTTTGTCTTGGCTTAATACCCACTCTGATGGCAACTGATGGACACTAATGTCTATCAAATGACTTTATTTTTAGACCGCTTTTGTTCCATGTGGTCCCTAGTGGATTCCGGCCCAATGTTGTTAAAATAGGAATATCGTTAACGGGTTTTGTCGTTGAATTACTGTATTGAGTATCTAAAGTGCCTATTAGAAGATGTTATGTATGACTGTAGATGGCTTTGAAAATTGTTGGGATTGCGTTTCTTGGTATTCTTACAACGGCGATCAAATACTTTATATATGTATATCTATAAGAATGCTTAACTTTCACTGCTTTATTGAAATTGGAGTTGTTAATTGGAAGGGTTTATTTAATTATCTGCTGCTTCCAAAATTAGATTCAATCAATATTTTTAAAATCCTTACGTAAATTTATAACGGTTGTTTGCATTGTCGTTTCGTCCGTTTTAACCTACGCAAATTATAAATTATTACCGCAATAAAAGTCTACTTTAACATAAATAATCTGATTAGTTGTATTTATATTATATTTCCAAATGAGCTAGACATTTAGTGTAAGATCAAAAGAAACAGTTTGTGTTGATTATTTTGATATATTGGTCTATTAGTTCGGGTCAATGATTTGGGTTTGTAAACATAATGATGAAAGATATTAGTTATTTTTTCACCCAAAATAATTTAACAGAAAATATATAATATTTAAAGATTGAAAACGAAAGTTTTACGTGGAAACTTACGGTGGGGCTGGTCCACCTCTTCAAAGTCGCTCAGCGAGCTATGTAAAGAGCTATTGCTCGGAGTTTCTCTGAAGGATTCGTGACGAATACATCCGACAGAGAACCAAAGTTATTGACATAGCTCTAAGAATTAGCAAGCGTAAGTGGCAGTGGGCCGGCCATAGCTCGCGAAGAACCGACAACCGCTAAGAGTGTTCTTGGGTGGAGACCGCGACTCGGCAAACGTAGTAGGACGCCCTCCGGCCAGGTAGGATGACGACCCGCGAAAGACTGCAGGCAGATACTGGATGCGTTAAGCTGAAGACAGGTCGCTATGGCGCTCATTGGGGGAGGCCTTTCTGATATCTGTGGGGGAGGCCTATGTCCCGCCGTGGACTAACATATGCTTATAATGATGATGATAATAATAACTCAGGGTTAAGCTCGCCTATCTTGTTTAATTAAGTTATTCTTATGTTTTGTATGTGTACAATAAAGAATTAAAGAATGATAACCATACCTAGTATTCTATTCTCCATTTCAGCTTACACCAAATCTGTGAAAACAATGTTTATCATGTTAATTTTTTCCGACATAAAATACATACATCAAAGTATTGATTTTAGATGTAATAAATTTTATAAAACAGAAATTAATGACCATAAAATTGTAAATGAATTTATTACTAAATTACAGGTGTAGTTAAAATGCTAAACATGTTTACTTAGGCAAGCTAATTACTGTTGAGATAAATGAGTAATTATAGATACAAGATTTATGTTTATTTACACTAATATACCTTGAAGAATAAAATAGTTTTATAAATGCTATCATATTCAATATATCGCGATCATAAATCTGTTAACACTTTGAGTGCTGAAAACGCACGGTATGAGTTTTCTACAAGTGACTAATATGCGTAAATCCACACTAGCGCAGCGGCTGAGAAAATACAGATCTGTGTGACTCAGCAAAGCCGTAATATTTTTCGAACGAAACGCATGTGCGGTGCAACACAACCGCTGTGTAGAGCGGCAGAAGGAATTTTTTAGGTAAAAAAAAAGATCGCAATCGTCGAAAAACAACCGCAGTCAAATTGTTAACTCATAGGTCGATCTGCCAAAGTAAAAGTCTTGAGATTAGTAGTACACAGAATATTTCGTGCCACAACATGATTTGCCTGTTCAATACTATTCAGTACATTCATATAGATTTGGTAGGCTACGCTTCGCACATAATGGCGATTCATTTCTGTCAGACTTTTTGTTACGACCAGTGATTTCCATTTCCATTATATCAACAGCGATCGTTGACCACTGTTGTCTACCAGACAAAGCTCGTCAACTCGTCACCTGCTTGTTACTGCATTTCATTGTTTCTAAAATAAAACTGCATTTCGACGCGTAAAGCATTCTGCACACGCGCGAACGATTGAAAGCGGAGTCGGCGGCCACCGTCTAGACGTACGATTTATCGAATATCGATATTCGATAAGTATGCGACGAGTCGCGTCGATTGCCTCGCAAATATTGGACCACCTTCGTTGACTGTCAAGTTCCTACTGATTGATGCTCGTCTAATACACTTAGATATGACGTTGACCGTGTTGAGAGGTTTTAGTCTGCCTTGGCTAGCTTATTTATTTATTAAAGAAAATAGAAATTTGCAGTACAAGCAAAGTACTCACTATCCTATGTTTCCATTTCTTACTTACCTTGTCCTTAATCAATTTCACACCTTAGAATAATGAATCCATGCCATACTAATGACGCGGTTATCTGAACGGAAACAACAAAGCAGGGCAACTCCGGCTTATGCCATTGCTTGAGCTATTTTTGTGTGAAGGTTAAGCTTAACAAAACCGATGTAGGTATAAGTGAAGATTAAATAGCTTTGACCACGCTCTACTACCCGCTAACAGCGATACTCCACAACAGGAAAAGTAATCACCTTCACACTCAAAGCGATCGCGATTTTACGATCTACATTATGCACTTCTACACGTCTGTCATTCTGTCATAAACACCATTTGTTCGTGTAATAATCGCCTGTGTCAAGGAATGTATGCTGGTCGGCTGACTAGCCTTTGGCGCCACCTCCTTTGACGTACAAAATTGAATTCTGCCTTTTGGATTGCAAACTGAACATCTTATCTTCTTGGCACAAGGCTGAATTTTCTGATTGTAAATGCAACAATACTGTGTTCGATATTTACGCGAGCAGACTTCGTTGATGCAGAATGGTGCATCCACAGCATATCCACAAAGTATTGGCTCATTTGGGAACGAGTCCAAACATACGAATAGGATATTAAACGACGATTTAATCCTTTCCTTTTTCAATTCGTCATTCCGTGTCGTGTGTTAACAACGGGATGCCGATCAAACTTTAGCAAATCGATTTTAGACGTGAATCGATTTAAGGCGTGCGATGCATGACGATGGATTTGATTCCGGTTACGATATGTAGTGTGTAGCTAGCTTTATGTTGATTGCCAGAACTTTCATTCATGTTCAATTCTATCGAGTAAAGCTATGTAGCTCTAGGAGTAAACTACTAACTTTTGTATCATTAAGAAATAATAATAACCTAAAATTGTTTTGGTTTCAGCCTCGACACCCAGCGAATTTTTTGGGATTTTATTTTATTTATTAGTGATTACCTGGAATAGCTTACGCATTATAATAACAAAATCTGTTTTATCATTATTAAATTTCACAAAACAATAATTAATCTATAACAAAGTTGTGTAATACCAAATGCAATTTATTAAAAGGGTATTGGTATAACAAGTAATTGTGGTTCAGTTAACCTAGATTTTAAATAAGCTTATTAAGGTTCTCGGTGCATGTAATGACTCAATCAAGAGGCTAAATAGATCGTTCAGTTCATACCACCACCCACACGAAACATTTATGATTAAAATTGTAAGCGATTCTCATTACAATAAAAGAAACTTCGTGCACATTAGATGGTATATGTTGATCTGACATATAAAATATGAAGATTCATTTTTTTTTTCCTATTATGTATATATGTACGAGTACCTATGTATATATATATAGCTAAGAACTTAATGTTAGATTAGATCAATAGTATATGCACCATGTAGGGCACTGCACGAGAATTTATATCAGACCGATTCTAAGGCAAAAGTTTTAGCTAATAAAAACGGTCCAGAGACACTTACGTTAGTATTAGTTAGTTAGTAACCTGCTTACTAAGACTTAGTATTACATCCAATAAGAAAGAGTACATACTACTGGTCGATCTTTATTCATTCGTTCATTGTTCACCAACATTCTAATAGCCAAAATTCTTATTTGTTTTGATGGGCATAGACATAAACGAGAAGCCCCACTAACGAATTCAGTGTGTCTGCTTCGTCATGTTCGATCTGTATACGAGATTAAGATATTGACCGATCGAATAAGCAATACAAGGTACTCCCATAATAATTGCTCACACTCATGACTTAGAATTTGTGCGCAATGCAAACATTGCTGCAATTAGATCCCACACCTCTATCTGCATAAGCTAAAGCCTCATTACTGACAATATTTTGAAGGATTATCTGGTCTCGATATGCAATAATACTCTAAACTCCAAAAAACCCTTATTTACTTCTCATTAAGACATAAAACCCAACAACAGTCACAGCAAGTGCCAAATAAGAGTCACCCACGATTTGCCAGATTTAAAATTAGGTTTATGTAAATCCTTGTTTATGCTTAATTTGCATGTAGATATTAATATTACTGCTTATAGATGTCACATAAGAGATAGAGAGGTTATTATGTTACCAGGTTACTTGGCTTCTTCGGACTTTGAATAAACAAATATTGAACCTACTACCTTAAGCGTTATAAGCATTCAATTGTGTTACTAATTTGGGGGACAATAGTTAATGTTTTCTAAGTCTAATGGGACCTAGGTAAGATCTAAAATATACAATTTATGTAAAAAGCATAAAAATCCATATAATGCTTTTTTCTACGATAAAAGGTTTCAAAAATATCCCAATAACCTAAAAGTTGCTTAACACTTTGACTGCGATTTTTTTTCGACGACTGCGATCTTTTTTTTTAACCTAAAAAATTCGTGCTGCCGCTCTACACAGCGGTTGTGTTGCGCCGCACATGCGTTTCGTTCGAAAAATATTACGGATGTATTGAATCACAAAGATCTGTTTTTTACTCAGCCGCTGCGCTAATGAGGATTTACGCATATTAGTCACTTGTAGAAAACACATACCGTGTGATTTCAGCACTCAAAGTGTTAAATGTACTTATTGTAAGTTAATTTTGTTTCTTGAGAATTCAATTATTTTCTTTCTAGCTATACTCCACAGGTAAAGTAGGTTATTTCTACCAATGATCATAGGGATTATTTGAAATAGCACGTGTTGGCAACACTATTACAAATCATGTTCAGAATATGTTAGTGTTAGTAGCAGATATCCTACTAAAGTGCGTTTTTAGACCGTCGTCATATTTCCACACGTGTTAAAAGATTGGCAACGATTTTGATGTTTTTTTTTTAAATAGATGTAGTAATTCAAGAGGAACGTTTATTAACCATTTCTACGCGGGCAAAGCCGCGGGGCGTATTTACTTACTTATAATAAAGATAAGTCAAAGTTTATGCAAGGATGCTGATCATCCAAAAGTCTATCTGAGAACCCCTAATCCACTTAGGGTGGTGTATTTCTTGTACTATAGAAAGCTTTTTCTGTTTCGTTGAATATATGTCCTACTTTTCTTAAACGTCATTAGGTCAAGCTGTACTTAGTTTTTATAATGTTTAGTTGCCAATAACAATTGTTTGTTATTCGGTTCTTGTATTATGTTTTAAACTTTCAAATCCCTAATCGATGTGAACCCGAAGAAGTCATGCGCTTACGCATTGCTGTTTACTCTATTGATTGTTGTTTATTTTGACTGTATGTTTATCTAACGCAATGAATTATCACTTTTGATTTTGTTTATTGTCTTTTAAAGGTATGTGGTGTGTACCTTTTGAATATTTATGTTGTTTGTTTTGTTGATGTCCATGTCATTGTTATATCATTATTGTATCTTCACCTTCAACTCAAATATCGTAGATTTAAAACCCGGCCTGATACACTAGTACATTTATATGTATTTCACTTACCTACATATGTGTCTTATAAATGTTTGTTTATCTAAATATAATGCTATTTTAGATACATGTCCATATTTATGTAAAAATAAGCAGAAGATTGAATTTCTTACATAGTATTGTCGGTGCGGAACTGAGCGGCATCTAAACAAGCATTCACAACATTAACATCATTGATGTAAATGTAATCATCTATATGAGTACCGACTCTATCGGATCCCAACACAACTCAGTCGCGTTTTAATTCTACGATAATCAACGTAATCAACTAAGAAGATAGTTTCGGCTATCACTGCCAAGACTATGGTGAAATGTTTTGGTAAACAAGACATGTGTGGCGAAACCAGTGCAACGAGGCTGAACTGGTTCATTTGCTCAACTGAATTCTATGAATGAGCTCAATGAAACATTTCTATGTAGGAAGAGTTTTAGTTTGATACGCGTGTAAACAATTCTGGTTTGGCAACTTTGAACACAAGTTTTATCATTACATACATACCTACTATAAAAGAGTACCGCCTAACCGGTAACTAGGCACAATATACTCAAAGGACGTTTTACTCAGGATTTTCGTGTTTTAAAATACGTGTTATAGAATAGAAATTCTGCTCGACAAGCCACGTTGGCTTGTCGAGCAGAATTCCTATTCTGTAAACGAACTATTACAATTGTAAACCATTCTATGACATTATTTTTATTTATTCGACTTAATATGATTAATTAGATAAACGAATTTTTGACTTGTAAAGTGGTTTTATGAATAAATTGTATTTCTGTATTTCTTTCCGTTATTATTATTATGTCTCTCATTTACCATGATTTCGGGCCATAAAGTGACCCGGTCCTTTGGAAGGCTTGCGTGGGGCCGAAGCCAACAGCACAGAGGCCCTTTGAGAAGTTAATCTTAAGGCGATGGCTACACATAGCGGGTATCATCCTCGGGTGCACAATATGATACACCCAAAGATGGTATCCGCCAGGTCTAGAGACTATTGCAAAGAAAAATGAAAGAAATAAAACTAGGCTATTGTGATGGATGGATGGACTGGGTAATCGGGCTATAGGGGAGATTGCGGACGTCTGCCATAAACAATTATTATTATTATTTTTTTTTTTTTTTGTCATTGATAAAGAATATTTTAGCCGTGTGTTTTTTCGGCTTTCCTAAAAATAAGTAGTAATTCGAGAATCCTCCTCCTTCTCGAGATTTTACAAAGCTTTCTCTGCCGCTGTTATAAAACTTGAATAAAATATACAATCATGTTGCGATGATAAAAAATCGTGTTAAGTAATTTGTCGAAACCAGAAAACAAAGTGAAAATACGATAAAATAAAGACAAATAGGCGATAAATATCTCGAGCTATAATTCTTTGCACTACAGCTAGAGGAAACATTAAAAATGGTGGAACAGGTTCTTTAGCTACTCGAATGGTTTATTTTAATATCACATTATAATAGAGAGATAAAATTTTAGGGGCGCCATTTGTTTTAGACCGCATTACTGTAGTTTAACGTCTAACATTACTAAGGTATTTGCATTCATTAGCTTCTTTCTTTTCATGGTTTATAAACTGCCTCGTAAAGGTACGTCATCATCATCACCTTCCACCGGCCATTGGAATCTTAATATTCAGTAGTTTACGTAGTTTCCTTTATCTTGCACACAATAATAAGTTGTTAAGCCGAGTGGCCGTTGCAAATATCCGCAACACTCCGACATTCCCATCTTCTTAGCTTATAAAGTGCTTGGATTTAGTTAGCCAACGTTCGGTATTGCTCTTGTGGGTGGCTCGCTAGGGTTAGCCAATCACGCCACATTTTACAAGTCTAAAACAGATCAGTCTTTAGGACTGACTTTAACTGAAGTTTTAGACGTGTACTGACATGTTTGTGAGGTCTAAAGCTTTCAGTTTTGAATTACGTTTCATAAAAATAAAATCGTAACACAGGTAGAAGTATTGGGAAATCGAAAAGATTGAGGAGGAGATACTATGGAAAACTGGTATGGTATATTCTTATATTTTTTATATATTTAACTATGTAAACTTTCAAAAAACTATACCTTAACGTATTTAGGTACCTCTAAAAATCGAAACGTAAATATTGTTGCATTTTCAATAAACAAAACCAGGTACAATTAATATAATTAATAATTATATCAGTATGCACATCCCTAGCGACTGCATCCTATTCCTATGCACTCGACCACTCAGATTATAGCATTAACCATTATGTGTGTTGAACAGTATTTATACAGGGCTCCGCAAATAATGATGTCTTTACGAACTGGTGCTTACTTGCTATTCAATTGACTACGGAGGTTCCTCTGCTTTGTGTCGGTATTGTTACTTTCATTCTACCTTTTATCATTTTGAGTAAGTTGGACAGTACCATCATTGGGTAACCCACTATACCTCTGGTATTATAATGTTTTGCAGGGTAAGGTATTGACGATGCCCAGCGTCGTCTTAAATTCTTATTGTGACGATTTATGTAGTTGTACCAATATCGTTTCTGTCTTCGGCTACTAGATGATGCTGTGTGGATTGTCCAGCATTATTTTTACATTTAATATACCTACACGTATTTATGACTTTTCGCATTTAAAACATTATGTTCCATAGATTAGCTTTTCAATTTTCTTTAATAATATACACTAATAGAAAGCTTCTTATGAGATGGAATCTCTGGTTTCTAATTCAAGATGTCTACGTCTAGTGTGGCGCAGATAATAAATCAAAACTAATTCCCTGAGTTAAATCGACGGTAATTTAAGGCAGTTCTTATCTTAATTCCTCATAAACTGCAGTTTCCGATGATAATGTTGACGCGAATCTGACCTAGAGCTGAGTTAAGCTAAGTTTAGAGTTTAAGGTCAATGGTGTCATAAACCATTTTAAAATCTAAAAGCTTTAGATGTTAGTTTTTAATTTCAATATTTTTTACAAACGCTAATTTGCTTCTTATCTAATAGAACGTCAAAAATTAATGTATCCGTACGCAAATTAGTTTTTTGGAAGATTTATGGTAAGTGCCATTTTTTGTATTATCTTATTTGTAGGTATTAAGGATTATGTCAACTCTTACAAAATATTGTTTTTCAGCTATGACCATAATTATCCAGGCTTTTTAGGGCAGATTTATGTCGAACCAACGAAGAGCCGTTCACGAAAAACGGAGTTAAAGATCAACCAAGCTTCTGCAGTTTTCAAAGTAGTTAAATACCGTGAAATTCTAATGAAAAAGTAAATCATGCAATCAAAGAACACGGCACAGAAAGTCCAAACATTGAAAGCGTTTTAAATAAACCAGTACTAATCTGTAACCGATCAGTGGTTTCCCAATGTGAAAACATACGCCTAAATAGGAGCATCGGTAGATAGCAAGCGAGAATAGATGCCTTAAAATAGGGTAAATACGAACGCTGATTGAAATATGCTCGGATCCGGTAAGTCTGTTTGGTATTTATTCAAAGATTTTTGTATAGATAAGGCAAGTTACTAAAACTTAATTTACTGCCTTTTGGTTAAATACTAACTATTCTTATCAGACCTTTTCAAAGTGTCAACAAGTGTATTCTGTGCAATACTAGAGTCTCAAGGACTCTACTACACGCTACATTATGTTAAAGTTTAAATCCCTACGACTTATGTTGTTCTGTATTTTTGTGTGTTTCCCTTTTTTTTCTAACTCTGTATAACATTGTTGTGGCTATCAATAATATTTTTTATTCTTTTTACAATCTTAATCACAAAATACAAGAATTTCTTAATCAGATGCCATAGGAAGCACCGAAGATTACCAACAGGTACTGAAAAAACGATTAGATATTATATTTGACGACCGATGTGGCGCGGTAGGCGAAGGTCCGCCTGCGACGCAGTAGGTTGCGGGTTCGATTCCCGCCTCAGAACAATTGTGTGTACGATCTGCAGATATTTGTTCCGGGTGTTCTGGTCGTTTTCTATGTATAATAAAAAATATCTAGTATCTGTCAGTTATCCAGTACCCATAACACAAGTTCTGCTTACCATGGGGCTAGATAATGCTGTGTGAATTGTCCAGCATTATTTATATTTATTTATTTTATATTACTCTAGTGATGGTTTTGTGGTGATCTGCCTGATGTTTAAAAAACTAAATAACTATTTAGGTCTGTCAAAGATAACATCAACCACCACAAATCTAGACTTTCATTACACAATACATATTATAACATTTCTTGGAGCATACACAATACAACAAAATTGTGATGACTAAAGTTCTTCTAAATAATAATAACAAATGTCTCATCTGCACCGTGTTCGTTAATCTATGACAAAAAGAAGATTGACTTTCATGAACTACTCCAAGTTTCTGTTACCAGCCTCTGTGTTGACTTGATTCATTATTTATTAATAGATTTTAGAACACGTGTTTTTCACTAACCTCATCTACCTTTGTATGTCTTAGGTTACTTTCTCATGTGTGGCTATATCGAGATTTATATAATAAACACCGACTTAATACTATTAAGTTATTTTATCATCTAATGGCATATTCATAAATTAAAATCTATTGATATATAAATAGAATATGTCGATATTTAGTGACAGGTATACGTTTAAAGCCTTTTCTTAAAGGTATACCAAAACCGTATATCATCATCAGCCTATAGCAGTCCACTGCTAGACATCATCATCATCATCATCATCAGCCTATAGCAGTCCACTGCTGGACATAGGCCTCCCCCAATGAGCGCCATAGCGCCCTGTCTTCAGCTTGCCGCATCCAGCATCTACCTGCAGTCTTTCGCAGGTCGTCATCCCACCTGGTCAGAGGACGTCCTACACTACGTTTACCGAGTCGTGGTCTCCAACACATTTGCAGTTCTTCGCGAGACATGGCCGGCCCACTGCCACTTCAGCTTGCTAATTCTTAGAGCTATGTTGTATGTTGTGTAACTTTGGTTCTCTGTCGGATGTATTCGTTACGAATCCTATCCTTCAGAGAAACTCCGAGCTGGGCTCTAAAACCGTACAAACCGTATATGATGATTGGTAACTGTGTCTGGTTGGACACTTTTCTGCCAGTGTCAAGTAATCAGTATATCAATGAGAACAAGCTACGCGGTTAACAAAAGGTCTGATAAGAATCAGAGTTAATTAAATTGTTAGCAAAAGTGATTTATACTATACTATTATGCAAATCTCCATTATATTCTGTCGCATAGATCTCGGGAGTACAACTGACAGACTGACAGACCGACAGGTTTCATAGGTGTACATTTGTCAGTGAGAAGGCTGTGTGGCAGAACATTAAATTCATCATTCATAAAACAGTTTAGTTGAACAGATGTTTGAGTACCTATAGACAAATTGGAAACCTTAGCGATATAAATCTTTACTTTAAATGAACATCAATGATATCTAGAGATAACTCAAGTATATAATGTTTTAAATTCTCGTCTGAAAAAGATTTGAATCTTCATCAATTCTCTGTGGCGCGGTGGGCGAAAATCTGGTGTAAGAGGTTGCGTTGGTTCTTTTCCCGCCTCAGGACAAATGATTGAACGATCTGTAAATATTTGTTTCGGGAGTTCTGATCGTTTTCTATATATATCTTATATCTATGGAATGTATTGTATTATGTATATCAATTATCTAGTACCCATGACAAAAGCTCAACTTAGCTTATGATAATGTTGTGTGAATTGTCCAGTATTATTTATTTATAATTAGCCCCGCATCACCCACTGCTGGGTATCGTTAGACGTCGTTTTGCTTGTGCCATTCTACTCTGTCAAATCACACTATCTTACTAATATTATAAATAACTACAAAAGTTACAATGGATGGATTAATGGATGGATTTTTGTTACCGCTTCACGACAAAACCATTGAAGGGATCGCGTTATTTTTTTCATATATGCAGCTATGTATAAGCCTGGAATCAAACATAGGCTACTTTTTATCCCAATTAACAGTTTCCACGGGATAGAAATAACTTTTAAACGTTACCATAAAAACAACAGTTGTATTTAAATATTCACAACAAAATAAGACTGGCTATCAAATTTATGTGAAAATAATACTAGAAAACATGAAAGATGGGCTGGGCATATGATAAGAGAGAAGAAGGAGAAATGGACGAGACTAACTGAATGGCAACCACGAGATAGCAAAAGAAAAAGAGGCAGACAGTCTAGAAGATGGGAGGACGACATTAGAAATTGGCGGGTCCAATATGGACCCGCATAGCGAAAGATAGAATAGAGTGGAAATCTTTAGAGGAGGCCTATGTCGAAAGACAAGCTGAAATACAGAAACGACCGTTTACCGATACTTAATTTATGTAAAAAGATAAGTAACTGTTATAAAGTAAGCATATTTGTAAGAAAACTGTAAAAACATTGTAAAAAAAAAATAGCCTTTATTGCTGAACTAATTTCAGCAATAAAGGCTATTTTATTTTTTTATTTTATTTTATAATACTAGAAAACTCGTAGGTATAACATACATACATTCATAAAGAATTTAATATTGCCCCAAACATTCCCGACATGTCCGTTCATTGTACGTTTTGTGTGCGGCATCGTTACAACAGAATTATTTGACCAATCAAATATTTCAAATTTTATCATCCTCACAATTCCACAAAAGGAATTTCAATTAAACATAACTTATTATAAACAAAGACCGGACAGTGCCATTGCTAAATCATTTTAATTTAATACAACTATTTCACATAGCACAGAACTTGGAATTAGATATTTTGTAATTACATATTTAAGTGTGGTTTATACACGGCATTTATTGTTGTTGCTTCATGGATTGTATAAATATTGTGTATAATGTCAGAACTTTATTGTAAGTGTAGGTGGCAATACTAGTCAACTTCTGGGCATAGGCCACCCCTTATGAGCGCCATAGTGCCCTGTCTTCAGATTGTCGCTTGCAGCAACTAGCCTAGAGTTTTGGCTTCATTATGATCATCTTATCTCTGGAACCAAAAAAGCTAGGTATATCATTAGCTTATTCATATACAAGTACACTACGGAATATAGGTCTTCCTCTAATGGGCCCCAAGCATCCTGTCTTCAGCTTGCCGTATCCAGCAACTGCCTGCAGTCGTTCATCATTCCTGGCCGAAGGATGTCTTACCTAGTAGTTATGCCTTCTTCAATATTTTCCGATTCTACTATCCTATGTGATCCTATATTTCTCGCATCCAGGTATGCAAGTGACTGACAATGATGCGCAGGTTTGATGTTTACCAAATGATCCGTCCCCTCTACCGGGCACGAAGTATTAAAACTCAAAAAGGGCGCGAAATAATACCTCGGAGACCACACAACACCGCGCAAGAAACAGGAGTCAACCGAAAACTATTTAAAACACATAAAACTCCACACTTTATAAAAAAGAAATAAGTGTCGTTTTTCTGTTCGTTACTCTGTGTCCGATTTACTACCTCCTGATTTATTACTACCACTTAAACAGCCATAACTCCTAATTACAGCGGCAATTTATAACGTCTCACGGCTTTCCAGTAAAAGTCAAATACGTTTTTACATATCTCTTTGCCAAATTAGTGGTAAAAGTGTAGTCTAAACAAGAATATAGCGGCTTTGCCAACATTTTATTTGTAAGTGAAAAGATAATGGAGAAAAAGGGACGGAGACTACAATAAATAAATAATTCTTGACGTGTGGATGTGGATTACACGGCATCATCTAATCCCAAACTAAACAGAGCTGGTTTTGTGGTTGTGGCTACATAGATTACATAGGTACTACATAGACAAATATTTTGTGTTTCATAATAAAAACACCCAGACAGTAAACAAATATCTGCATAAAACAGGTCCTTCGACGAGGATCGAACCCGCCACCTCCTGCATCGCCATTGGACCTCCGCCCGCTGCGCCATGAGGTCGTCCATCATAAAGAAGATAATATAAGCTTAGATAAAATAAAATCATCGTTTCAAAGGGCTTACAAATCTTGTCTAAGTATTCAATTTATTTTGACTTCCGAAAATAGCTCATCATAGAAGAGAGCGCAAAAAATCATCATAAAAATTACTCACTTTTTAATTTGTCCGCAATTTAACGACTGTATTGGTCTTCTGGTATTGCTACACTTTTTGAATCATTGCTCAAAACACACGGCTCCGACCGCAGTTCATTTCAATTACACGCTAAATCTCCTTTATTTTTATACGAATACGATTTATGATTGTTATTTCTCGAGAGCCTAACCGTCTGAGTTTAAAAATAAAATCAAAAATGATGTCGCCAATTTTTTATGAGGATAATTCATATTGTCATGAGATTTTTCAAGCTTAAGATTGACGGAGTAAACAAAGTAGGTATTAACGGGATTTTCATAAGATTTACTTTGATGTCGGTTGAAAATAGATGCGTTAATTTTACCAAAGCTTTTAATGTTTTCAGGTACGAATTTATTACGGTGACGAATTATTACTCAACGTCCCCAGTTATGTAGAATTATCAATACCTTTACATTTTCAATATGTACTAGAAGAAGAATTATCATTTTATTTTCTAAAGATACCATCCTGTACCGTACGTAAAAACTTAAATCAAAATATTACTGAAATTATATAGTCTCTTCATCGATTTCGATGACGGCGACCAGACATTACGGATTCTTCTTTCCATCGTGAGCCCTAAAGTGTACCGCAAGGGTCGATAGCAGGTCCTATAATATTGAACACCTACATTAAATCTAATAAAAAATATATTTTTATGCTATTTATATCAGAATCTGTTACCTATCCATAGACAGAATGAAGCAGCGACACGCACGAATAAACATTAGACCACCCAAATGTTGCGGTTCGGTAGTAAAAACAAGATGCACGTCTGGACACAAAAATAGTGAGTAACCCGCATGCAGTCAGACAGAGGTCATCAAATGTAACGTATGGCGTCGCGCCTGCCAAATAGTAAACGGATGTGCAGACGGCTAGAGACTACTGCTACAGGACTATTCTGCGTTTAGTTCTGGTGGACAGATATTAAACTCTCTGGAGAATCTATATCTATCGGCAGCGTGAAACGCATGTACCCGTTGTAACACAAGCTTATGGTGGATTTTTACTGATGGGGAGACGGTTGCAGTTACTGGGTGTAATGTGTAATTCACATTATAATAGCGTTATTAAAAAAGGTTTATATTTTTTAAAGATAGAGAGAAATTAAAATTTATTAATGACGTCAAAGTTACCGAGTTAAAGTAGCATTAAAAATTAAAGAAGCTGTCTATATTTTTATCGTAATTAGAGCATAGTACCTTAACTACTTTAAATAAGCGTGCGGCAGGTATGTCACACGACAATGAAGCTGTCATCAAAAGAAACGGATTCTAATTAATAAAGAGGCTAATTCTACAATACATATAAAAAACTAGGCAAATGGCCGGTCGCACTAAACAAGCGTGCGGCGGGTACGAACATGGGGCTGTTATCAAAACAAAATAATCGCTTTGATTTGATTTGAAACGGACTCTATGTAAATTATAAAGACGCTAATTCTATAAAAAAATATTAAACTAAACAAATGGCCGTTAGCAGTAGCCAGATGCCGTCTTGATGCGACTACAAGCAAAACTGTCCGGCGCCGTCGACGACCGCGATATTTCTGGATTATCGAATGTTCTAAACCCACTGTTTGACATCTCGGATCAAACATACGAAAACATTTTCAAATTTCAAGATATAATAAAATAAATTGATATAATCTTCGATATATTTCAAAACTTGTCTGTAGGAGACTTCGAGGAGACAGACGTTCATAAAGTCGTAAACAATTTGATTCAAACATTATTTCAAACAATAAATTTAACACGACTTTACTATAAAGATCCATTTACATTGCGAGGAGTGGGTTTCATCCGCGGGGCCATTTATCGCACGCATTGTGGCGAGAATTGTATATGCTTTATAGTTATCATTGATGATTGAATTGTAAATGATGTAGTGATTGATGATGGTGGTGATTGAGATGACAAACGAGCTTTCGTGGAGCTTTCGATTGAATAATCTTTAGTTAGTAATGTTATAGATGCTGGAAATAGTCAAGCGTGAGACGTGAATAAAAAAAAGCGGAAATAAAAAATAGGCGGGTTTTATATACAATAACGATACGAGTACTTAATACACTAGATTACATAGATAGATATTTTTTATTATACATAAGTAGAAAGCGACCAGAACACCCGGAACAAATATCTGCAAATTGTACACACAATTGTCCCGAGGATGGAATCGAACCCGCAACCAACCGCGTCGCAGGCCAACCTTCGCCCACCGCGCCACAGAGATCGTGAAATCTCGTCGTCGCTCGTCGTCTTCATGTGCAATAACGCGTATTTGTATTGTATGCTATAAGAATAATACTTGAGGTGTTATAATGTGTATAAATTCTTATTTTGAAAGCCTAAAGATATAAAGATTTTTGTTATTATATTGCGTAAAGCCCTCGCACTCGTGGTAACTTCTAAGAAATTTAATATATCCCAAGAAAAATCGATTTCTTCTAATACAGGGAACTCGAACTCACTGAACCACGATATCAAGTGACCAACAAGTCAAAAATCTTTGGGACTTTCTACGACTCTAGCGCAGTTAGCTCCACCTACAGGGGAAACATTAAATACTATTACTTATTGTGACATATTATTATAAATCAATTTATTTGAATTTCTGTCTGCTTTTCTTTGCACAATGCCCTATGGTGTTTCCTTTGTCTAAAGTTAGTGTGTTATAGAATAAAAATGTAATTAAACTTTTAGAATGTATAGTATTTAACGACATCAAGTGTAACATGTGTACCTACGGTGGAAATAAATAAACTGATAAACTAAAGGGAAGATCGCGGGTTCAAGTCCCGTCGAAATCGAAAATCATTGGGATATTATTAAATTTTTTAAAGTTATTACCTGCGAAGGACTGCAGGCAGATGCTCGATACGGCAAGCTGAAGTCAGGGTGCTATGGCGCTAATTAGGGGAGGCCTATGTCCAGGTCCATCTGTGGACTACTATAGGTTGATGGTGATGATGATAAAGTTATAGAAATCAGAAAAAATATAAGTGACGTCAGCCTGTGAATTCTATTCTTCAGCATCAAAGCATTATCTCGGCTCAACGATTCAGACGACACTTTTTATCACCAACAGTTATGTGAAAAGGCCCATAAAATGAGATATAAATCAGAATAAAAGTCTGTCGTATCTCAATCAGGATTATTCCAGTCTTGTTTTCAAGTAATGATAATAAATAAAAGATAATAGAATAGAAAAAAAAACCGTCTAGACATCTCTGAGGGGGCGGGATGAAACTACAAGTGTATAATCGGACGACCTCTGTGGCGCGGTGGGCGAGGGTCCTCCTGCGACGCAGCAGGTTGCGGGTTAGATTCCCGCATCGGAACAATTGTGTGTACGATCTGTAGATATTTGTTCCCGAGGCTTACAAATAACAGACTAACAAATTGATTAATACTAAAACGCTTTTTGAATGAATAGCATTTAATAGCTATTTGTTTCTGGTGTTCTGGTCGTGTTCTATGTATAATAAAAAATATCTATCTATTGTATTAAGTATATCAGTCATCTAGTAGCCATAACACAAGCCCTGCTTACCTTGGTTTCTTTTGCAAAATACCGTCCACTCGCACTAATATTTTGCTACTTTTTTCCAATCAAACTACTCCTACAAACTTCACTCTAGGTGGTTTGACCAAAATTATTTGTTTGGGTAACATGGGACGAAGATACATGTTATGAGATTGAGTCCGTTTCAGCAACGCGACACAATCGATTGTTACGTTTCCGTTCACATGGTATCTGGCAACACTGCGTAGGTACATACTTGCCTAATAGTCTCGACTGAATCTTGCAACGGAGAGAAATAACTGAAAACAAGTTTTTACACGGAGAAAATTTTCTCGCCTCAAGTGTAACTTTATCCGAATGTAAAAAGGCCATAATGCAGGCTTTCGACGCCAGACTGGAATTTATATTAAACACTATTATAATATTTGAATAAATAATTTAGAAATAATTTTATTGATTTCACTTGGGTACTACCCACCGCTCTCACTCCCCTGGTGGTCGCCAAATTTACTGAGTATGTTTTTAGGGAGGGAGAAAAAGGAGAATGAGGAAAACTATAATTAGTTTATCTTTTTACCATTACCTATCACTAGCTTCTGCCTGCGGCTTCGGATGCGTTCGGGATAAAAATGCATATAATTTTAAACTAGGCCGAGAAGTACCTACCTCTATGCATAATTTCAGACCGATTTGTTCAATAGCGTTAACGATGTAAAAAACCCTGTAACAACCAAACTTTCGCATTTATAATTTTATTCAATTCAGTCTGCGGAAGACTAAAACTCCTCAAAACATAATAAACTAACTGGATACTCAAGTTTATACAAAACAATTCAATAGCTTAAAAAAATCTCTCAATGAAAGCTTAATGAAAAAGCATTATTATAATGTCAATCTCAATATTACAGTGTCAAAATGAATAATAATAATGTCAATTAGAAAACAAATACTTGTGTCAATATAAAGTTATATGAATTAAATGATAATTCAAAATTTTTGTGACGCTATCATGGTTATTCAGATTTTATAGAATTACTTCGATAATAACATGAGTTCTTAATACGGCACTATCTTTATTAGAGCGAGCCGAGTTAAAGTGCAAGACGTTTGACCTAAACGGAGATTAAATAGATAATTGTTTCAATTAACATATAGTTTAAGTTGGTGCAATTCTAGCAAAGACTAATATACCAATAAATGTGCAGAGGAGGCAAACCGGTGTAGACTTTTGCTTTGAGAACCATCTACTCCAAATTTCTTATTTATTTTCGATATGTATCTTCCGAAGTATGAATATGTACTGGGTGATAAGGGTGTATGTACTATTGATTTCTAACACTATGATCTATGTATACATATGTCCATGTAAGCAAAACCAATCTAAAACTACTTAAATGTTTAAATTCAGTTTGTTTTTATTGTGTGTTCAGCCATAAAGTTATTTTATTATCATAAAATTCCGCGTAGAAATATTGCATTAAATATTTAAGGGCTGATGCACTTTAAACATGTAAAAAACATACTATAGGGCTGGGTGGTATTTCCGTGATCATGGCGCATAAAACTGTGCCGAAATTTTGGATAACTCAAAAATCAAATCGTGGTAAATATCCCGTTTTAAATGACTTTAATACTATAGAGCTGGTCCACCAGTTCATAGTCGCTCAACGAGCTATTGAAAAAGCTATGCTCGGAGTGTCTCTGAAGGATAGGATTCGTAACGAATACATCAGACCGAGAAGCAAAGTTATCGACATAGCTCTAAGAATTAGCAAGCTTAAGTGGCAGTGGGCCGGCCATATCTCGCGAAGAACCGACGGCCGCTGGGTCAAATGTGTTTTTGAGTGGAGACCACGACTCGGTAAACGTAGTGTAGGCCGCCCTCCGGCCAGGTGGGATGACGACCTGCAAAAGACTGCAGGTAGATGCTGGATGCGGCAAGCTGAAGACAGGGCTCTATGGCGCTCCTTGGGGGAGGCCTATGTCCTGCTATAGGCTGATGATGAAACATACACTGTAGGTACTTAGCTACCCGATACAGATTACGTTCCCTTATGTTCATACTCTTTTATCGAAAAATTTATTCAAATCCATTCCTTTTTACAAAGATTATCGGAACACAAGATAGTCGATTCGCCTATCATTATCTCAGCGACTTCCCTCATCTGTGAGTAAGATTCCACTGATTGGTCACTAATTAGTTGTTTTATTAACCGGCGGCAGTTATCTAAGTTCATTAAACGTTCTGAATCATCGGTAGGTAACTAACGTTTCGAAATCATTGTTGCTTACAGTCTAACAGCTGACTTGGCTTGTATAAGTAAACATTAAAAAGAATAAAAAGAATAAAATAATTTATTTATAGCCACACACAATAATAAACAATTACAAAAAATAGGAAAACACATAAAAAATACAAAACAACTTCAGTAGTAGGGATTTAAACTTTACATAATGTAGCGTGGTAGTAGAGTCCCAAGTATAAGAATAACTGGTCTTTCCCTATGTGCGCGGCTAATAATAAGGACCAATCTCAGCTTGTTGTCATTATCGACCGACATTCGATAAGATCTGATTATAAAACGCTTGCGTTTCCACTCAGTGATCTAGTGCTTTGGTTTTGAAAGGAATTTGGTCCTAATATCACTTCTCTGGTTTTTGGTGTCTTTTAAATAAAATTAAAAAGTTTAAAAAAATGCTGGACAATTCACACAGCATTATCTAGCCCCATGGTAAGCAAAGCTTGTGTTATGGGTACTAGATAACTGATATACATAATACAATACATTACATAGATAGATATTTTTTTTATTATACATAGAAAACGACCAGGACATCCGAACAAATATCTGCAGATCGTACACACATTTGTTCCGAGGCGGGAATCGAAACCGTAACCTCCTGCGTCGCAGGCGGACCTTCGCCCACCGCGCCACATCGGTCGTCTAATAAGAATAGTATAGTTTTTGGGTTTTATTTGAAATATTTGACGTGTGAAATATTCTACAGTCTCAACGATATAAAGCATTTTAGCTTTAATACAAAGAAAATACCCTGTTTGCTATGTCCTTTTGTCGTGGGTGTCGTACATAGGATGTAAGAACCATAATACCCCGATCATAAGGCTATTAAGTTTACCTTTCATGGACTTTACATTGGAAACCTAACGGATTCGCCATTAACTCGCCCGGTACCAATCAATAAAATTGCTAAGTACCTATTCAGCTTGAATACAATATCGTTAAAAAGCATCTTTATGTCCGATCCTGACTACTGAACTGAACATACCCAATAAACACATTGTTAACCTTAGACAGATATTATAGGCTGTTGGCACTATCCGTCCTAACCAAACTTTTTAAAACTCAAACTTTGTAAGTTTGTTTTGAGATAAAACACAACATACGCAAAACAAGCTCTGCTTACTTGATGGGTAGGATAGATGATGCTGTGTGGATTGTCCAGCATTATTTATTTTATTGTTAGCTCCGATGCAGACAAATTCCAATGAGTATTCTACAATCCAGTTTGTCGTTAATTTCAACAACTTCTCTAAACCAGCATCGATCATCTTTCTTGCCTCTAAATTATTTAACAAAACCCTTTGACGTGATTCTTAAAAACGACTTGCTTAATCTCCATTTGATACTAACACCTACGTATTAATATCACGTAGGAGTCAACAAAGTAGCTTATCGTCCAATAAAACTACGACATAATTACACCACCCATACTGAATAAGTCACACGTGGATCAACCAATGGCGACAACATTGCTTATAATGACTGCTATAATTTTGCTGCGTGGGAACCTACTGATTGGTTGAAAAGAACCGGCGGTCATTGGTCCATTCAGTGACATAGTACCGACCTCAGAAGTGGGTGATGATGAGTTGACTTGATACAGTTTCAAGGTACTGCGGGGGACTATTAGTATGTGCATCTCGTTATCGGCTAGGGCAGGAAATTTTCCTCGTTTGTCTCTGACACAGGTTTGAGTTGGTATTTAAAGTTCTTGTCAAGCAACGTAAAGTAGAATAACTAGTAAAAGTGTCTCTTTACCTCTGTATATTTCAAAATTACTTTATTATTCTCTTCGTTCCGTTTTAACAGTATTTAGAACTCTCATTTCCACGCAAAACTAATTGGGAATTATAATATAAATATCCCTATTTACTATATTCGTATCTTTTACGGATTTCAACAGTTTTGAATGAAAAAAAATACAAGCTCCACGTAAAAAAAGTTGTAACATAGCAAAATCTATGCATCGCAGAGTCATAAATGCCCCCTACGAAATCAAATAGAAGAAAAAATCTCGTTTGACAACCTATGACCACATGAGTAATCAAACGGAAGAAATCTACTATCTGCTATGACACTACGTAAGCCTTTCAGTAGAATCCCAATAAATGGTGGTCACCATTTATTGGGATTCTACTGAAAAGCTAACACCACACTAAAGACGACGGGCCCGTGCCCGTCTGTTTTGACATTTTTGTCGATAGATGGTTTTACCATAAATGCTTACGGTAGTCAACATTTGGACAAAATATTTCCATGTTCATTACTTTAATCCCACCATCCAAGTGTTCAATGCCACCGGATACATCAATTTGCATAGATACAGTTTATATCGAGTCAGGTGAAAGTGAAGATGGTTTGAACTAATGTGTTAATTATTTAAAACCTCTGCATCATGGCTTTTAGGCAGCTTAGCTGGAAATACTCAGCTTCTGGCCGTAAATTTACAGTTATTGCTCACCATAACTTATGAAAAAGTCAGCATACTGCAGCCAGTATGCTGACTTTTTCATAAGTCAGTACTCGGCGATATGTCGTTTATTGTTTTACGAATTATTACCACTAAAATACTGTTTTATTACTTGAAAGCCTTCTTTCTCTCCTATTAATTAGTACGTACTCATGTTCCGCTTAGCGAAGCAGAAACAATCGCCGATCGCATTTCATCAATGAGCAAACTTTTAACTTACAACTTGAAACTCTACCTTCTTACCTTTTTTCGCTTTTAATTTCATTCATAACTACTTCAAGCGTTCGAGCGTGGATGTTTTATCTCACTCTCTCTCATGTGGATGAAAGAGAAAGCGCCTTCAATGAGCCTGGACAGGTTTTAATGAGCATTGCAAGGAACAGGCTAATGTTAACAGGAAACTTTGCAGTAGGTGTCTGTCTGGTCTTAAACTTTGCAATTGTGCCTATTAATATACTGATTGCTGTTGCTGATACAACTATGTAGTACCAGTACAAGTAGGACTACTTACAATCATCATCGTAGTTCACTGCTGGACATAGGCCTCCCCTGATGAGCTCCATAGCAGCCCGTCTTCAGCTTTATGGGACCAACGCGGTTCGTTTTCCATATGCCTAGTGAAATAATTTTTCCAACTGTCAAAAATTCATTCTATATCATTTTATTGTGATTTTATGCATAGATACAGGTATATATATATTATAAAAAATACAAACAGCCGAACATAGAACCTATACTACGGTACCTACCTCCTTTGTTTTTCGTTTTTTCGTTCAAAAATAATATATTCTAGATAATCTGGAAAGATCCGCTATTCAAAGACATACCTATGTTTCTTTTCTATACCTATACATATATCGCATAATCGCTTAACATAAAAGGAGTCGATACCGGTACAACTCGACTCTGGCCGATACGATCGATAAATATGTCGAGAATATGAACATGTTGGTGATATATGATCGCGTGTTAATATGTTACAAATCAAGCTGAGTTGAGTTTACCTACACCGAAGACTTGAGCTGAATCTAAACTGGCTTTATAGCTCAGAAGCTATATAACCTCAGGCAAATCATCGTCGACTCCCGAACTTTGGTAGCCTCGTTCGAGAAGATTCTTCATTTGACAAAGTGGATATTGCTTCAATAGTAGACGTGCTGCTACGAACTTATGATACAAACGTTATCTAGGAAGACATCACAGCCATTAGCAGTACAAGCGGAATAAGGTAGCGTAGAATTGACAGGACATAATTATTCTGTAATCTATCGGTTTTACACAAAATCACTTGACGTCAAGGACCATATTATTAATATTTATAGGATTTAGTATTGATTTATAATATCCATTTTAAGCTGCAACCTTTAATTGACATGATATACTGTTATTTTCTATGAATAAAGGACAGGATCAAATTTTCAAATTGATAGGCGCAAAAAAACAGCATCCTTGATGCGCAGAGTGTGGGACAGTCGCAACAGCATCCTGGGGGACTGTGGCTGACTGCCTATCATCCAGTCTGTAAGTGTTTTATGCAGAGAACGAAGAAACCTTCCTCTGCTCATCTTATCACAGTGTCTATATTTTCTTTTGTTGTTGGTTATAATTGTGTATTATAAAAACTCGTAGGTATATGGACTCATGTTTGGTATCTGAAATAAAATATTTAAATTTCTTTTTTTAAAGATTTGGAGGCTTTTTCCCTGCCCCACTGCACGATGCAGACTAAAATAAAAAAATCTTTTTTTTTTTAGAATAGCTTACTCCTATTATGGAACCTATTGCTTAACCTATTTTCCAATTTCACAAAAACCTAAATCCATTCTCGTCTTTTGTCTCTCTCGGGTCTTCCTGACCAGACTGAGTTCTCCAAGTTTCTTGGTTCTGAGCTATCTCTCGCCAGCTAGTAGTAGTAGGAAACTAGGCGAATTAAAGTGTTATCTACACTGGCTTAGATTATGTACGTTGAAAGAAATGAGAAGATACGTCACAAAGGCGGTAAAAACTATTGGGGCGTAGACCACGGACTAGTCGCTGTCTTAGACATCGCTGAGTTGAGGAATTACTAGCCATAAGCTTGTAATTCCTGAACCCAGCGGCGAGGCAACGCCCTAATAGTTTTTCCGCCTTTGTGACGAATCTACTCATTTCTTTCAACGTAGGTATCTAAGCTAAGCCAGCAGCGTAGATGAACACTTAAATTCGCCTAGTTTCCGAGTTGGCAAACAAAACCTCAGGCCCCTGGGTTTTTGAACTTATCATGATGCACCAAAAACCAAGCGCAGCACCTTACGCTCAATCATCTTGTACCCGTTAATTGACATGAAATACTGTTATTAACAACAATAAACTACCGGAATCTAATTTCAAAATTGATTTGTTGGAAATAAACAGGAATTGCACAAAGATAATTTTTTGAAAAGGAGGATCCAGCTGGGCTGGACAGCGTTTGGTAAACTACGTAGAGTCTTCTCTTCATCCATACCGCAATGCTTGAAAACGAAAGTTTTCAACCAGTGCGTCCTACCTGTTATGACCTACGGAGCTGAGACGTGGACACTTACGATAGGGCTGGTCCACCAGTTAAATCATCAGCCTATAGCAGTCCACTGCTGGACATAGGCCTCCCCCAATGAGCGCCAAAGCGCCCTGTCTTCAGCTTGTCGCATCCAGCATCTACCTGCAGTCTTTCGCAGGTCGTCATCCCACCTGGTCGGAGGGCGTCCTACACTACGTTTACCGAGTCGTGGTCTCCACTCAAGAACACGTTTGCCCCAGCGGCCGTCGGTTCTTCGCGAGATATGGCCGGCCCACTGCCACTTCAGCTTGCTAATTCTTTGAGCTATATCGATAACCTTGGTTCTCTGTCGGATGTATTCGTTGCGAATCCTATCCTTCAGAGAAACTCCGAGCATAGCTCTTTCCATAGCTCGCTGAGCGACTTTGAACTGGTGGACCAGCCCTATCGTGAGTGTCCACATACAAATATAATAATTATAATTCTGAGCCTACAGGGTGCTGTGTAAAATATCGCCTTTACTTTATCCCGTCTTCAACATTAGCAAACCAACAGATTTTCCTGCTTTATAAAAAAACATTTTCAATGGATATCCGTTGATACATAGCACGTTATAAAACAGTGCATTCATGTTGGCACGAGACACCGAGGTGGTCTTTACGAGCCATTACGTCGTCTGCGAGACGAGTGCAAGCAGACGGCAGACGGTCACACCATATCACGCCACCTCTATTATATTATACATATGTATATTAGCCGAAGAGTGATAGTGTATAAGGTTCTTTCTGCGGCTTCACTCATTTTGTTGGTACCTTATGTTATTACTACTAATAGCGCCGTTTTTTATGAGCCAATACATGCTTACGTATTAAAACTTTTCTAGCTCTTTTCACTTTACATTTATAATTATTTATCACTTTACATTTTTAATATTTTGTAAAGATTTTTTTTAATTTGAATTTTATATAGGTAGGTACCTAAGTCATTTCAATTTGTTTTTATTTTTATACTAGCTGTTCCCCGCGGTTTCTCCCGGGTTAAAATCGAATTTCATTGTTGTTATATTATTGGAGTTTTAGTAAGGATCCCCAACTTAATTGAAAATATAATATAGCCTATGTTCTCCGGGGATAGTGTAGCTTCCCAACGGTGAAATTATTTTTCCTCAAAATTACCTTATGAAGGCTGTAAGAGAGTCTACGGTGTTAGGTAGCTCACCTGAACAAGCCCAATCGAGTTTTGGTTATCAAAACTCTCGGTCGAAATCGATTCTGTAAATTCGATAAATTAAACGAACTTTCACCTAATTACTGACGTCCACAAATATAAAGTATGAAATTTATTTGGATCATCCGATTCTTTGTCGCTTACGTGGGCGTGATGGCATAGGTGACTGAATAATGGCTATTTATTACTTTACCAGCTTCTGGCGGCGTCCACTTTAGATTTGCGCTAAACGTCTCAGATCAGCGGGATAGGGTATGCATAACCTCCTAAAGATAATGGTGCATGACCTCTTTGTCATAATATAGTTTTTAATTAACGGTAGAAATCAGAAAATGCCTCAAAACCAGGTGTGCTACCGGGCCTTTATTATCGTGATTAGTAGAAAGTAGTGACACAACAGTAAATTCTATAGTTAACCGATCAAGATTGACAGCTGTCGAAATAATCCGGTACGGTCATAGGAAACAAGAGAAATGTCACAAAACCAGGTGATGCCGTGGTGAGACCCTTCAAATTTCTTGTCGTCTCCAAATAGCTAATGACCAATTTAAATTCTGATAAATATTCCAATTTAGTGTTACGAACTGACCACTAGAGATCTTAATCTGGTGGCCGACCAATCGTGTCAATTGTGACTGTGGTAACTTAAATTTATGGGCTATAAATATACATGGACATTTGTTAGTCCTACTGTTGAATGCTTTAGTCGCTTTAATTTGCCGATCGGGTTTTGTCAGGAAAAATCTGTATCGCAGATGCAAAATGGCGTCTATTTTTTGAGTACGAACGCTATTGAGCTTTTAAATGTAAAACTGCAGTTTACGTTCAGGATCAGTTACGAAACTCAGTTACGGATGCCTAACTGATACAAACGTACGGTTGTTTGATGATGTTCTTGCATGGGAAATCCTTAGCTAACGAAAAATACAAAACATTGGAAGGAATATACAACAGCGTTATCGTTTTCCGGAAAATGCTAACTGTCTTTTTGGTAATTGGTTTTTACATTATACCGAATGTTTTTATACTTGCCCCGATTTTGAAATCCAACTAAAGAAATATTTTCCTTATCTGATTGGAATTATGTAAATTTATTGGCCTATTACATGAAGATTCTATAATAATGTTGTAGTTTTTATCGCCGTCAACAATCTTTACGGTTTTAATTGCCTCAAACATTCGCTTTTGCTAAATGTTTATTCTTCGAAAGGTTGCAGAAATTAGAAGCTCGATAGGTCAAGCTAGAGATATGTAATCGGTATCCATCTTCGAGCTATGGAAAAAGCTATTCTCGGAGTTTCTCTGAATGATAGGATTTGTAACGAATACATCCAACAGAGAACCAAAGTTTTATGGCAGAGGGCTGGCCATATCTCGCGAAGAACCGACAACCGCTCGGGCAAACGTGTTCTTGAGTGACGACCACGACACGGTAAACGTAGTGTAAAACACCCTGCGAGCAGGTGGGATGACTACAATTATGTACATACTGAATGCGTCAAGCAAGAAGACAGGGCGCTGCGGTGCTTATTAGGGGAGGCCTATGTCCAGCAGTGGACTAACCTACGCTGATGATGAATATTACATTTAAAATCTTTACAATACTCTTTAGCAGATGAATCAGAGACGCATTTATTTTTTCTGTTGTCACGCTGCCAGATAGGTAATTGACACATTATTTTGTTTGTCTCATTCACCTATCGCTTAGATTTAGCCAGGTCGGTTGATTACTATCACTATACTTTTTATAACATCTACAATACATTACAAAAATATTTTATTCTACACCAGATGTAGAAGATGACAAAAATAGAGATTACATGCGACAAGTACAATGGACGCTCTGATCGCTTAGAAGCGATCTCCTCCTGGCAAACTTTGGATGGGATTTAAAGATATAAAAAAAAAAAATTATATAAATATAATAATTAATTGTAAATTAGTGCATTTTTCATATTTTTTCATACGAAAATTTATTATGTACCTATGTGTGATAATGATAACACATAATGATGAGATGATTTTCGGCGACGACGCTTTTAATCGTTTTTAACCGACTTAGAAAAAGGAGGTTCTCATATGTATTTTTCTTTATTTTTATTTTATATCTCAATTTGATCCAGTTCTGACGATGGCATTCATGAGAAAACCATATACATTATGTATCTTAAAATTGCATTAAAATTGCGCGACAAATGGACGAATAACTCAATTTCACGTCAACAGATTTCGATTAAAAACTAAATTAAGGATGTTTTAGGAGTATTTAGGAATTTGAATTCAGTTTATAGTTTTTTTAAAACACGCCCAATCCAAATTATTACATTAGGAAGCTCTTCTTCATCAACAAAGTCTACACTAAAAGTACTGAACAAGGCAACTTGTCCCGTCCCAGACACCACGCGACAAACCGCTTTAGATATTTGCGGATCCAATCGTTTCACATTTTTTGTTAAGCTGTCTTATATTGGCACATTGCCAACCGCCGCGATCAGAGCCAGAGTAGCTTGACCTACGATACCGTCAATACTACTTACCCAAACGGTTTTATCTAGTCCGGTTGTTTTAATCTGTTGAGTTGATACTTCTTAATTGCGAGAGTGATGTCTCATTGTGGTTTCAGAGCTTAGTTTCTGTCAAATCAGTGTGAGTTTTCTGTTCATCTTTTTAGCGTGTTGTTTTTCAGCGTCCATTTAGCTGAACAGAATAGATGTGTGTTAATGATATCTTGTTTTGTCAAACAAAGGGTTAACGATGTTGTAAAATATGATGTCGGTAGTGGAATCTTTTGGAATTTTAATTAAATAATTGGAACCATATTTCCTGCGGAAGCATTAGACCAACATTAAGTAAAGTTTTTAGTAAGAATTTAGCCGATTTTAGACCCGTACCTATTTTATAATAGGTGATCAAGATGATCAAGCCAATGTAGCCGATAGTTAATATGCTATCGGCTACATTGGCTTGATCATCTTATTCGGCTAAAGATAGACGCAGAGAAGATAGGTAATAGGATGCAGAAAAAAAGGACGTGAAAAGTCCTTCCTGCAAGTAAACACTATACTCTAGTCAAACTCGATGTAGAATCTTTGTAAACAAACTACGACAAAAATAACTAAAACTCACTTGCTTTGCGTTGAGTTTCGGATATAATTGTTATATTATATGGAGATAGAGTGATCTCTAATCAGCAAGTAATGTAAATTGCGTATAAAAAGAAGAGTTAATTTTATTATAGGTTAAGTATGGGCCGTTTGTTTACAAAAATATTGCATCTAGTTTGGCTAGTGTACATGTAGGTAATTCTGCTGGAAGCTGACACGGTTTATAATTCGTAAACACGTAAGCGATGTAAGAAAACAAACTGTCGGGCGTACCCTCCAATCCATGTTCAATTATCTTGTGATCAGGTTCGGGCGAATTACGAACTGAGAGCGATTGTGTATTATTTTAACAACAGTCTTATTGCCTCTTCAGGCTTTATACCACCATAACGACCTCTGTGGCGCGGTGGGCAAAGGAAGTTTTGGGTACGATTCCCAACTCGGGACAATTGTGTGTATTTATCTGCAGATATTTGTTCCGGGTGTTCTGGTCGTTATCTATGTATAATAAAAATATATCTCTACGTAATCTATTATATATATCAGTCATCTAGTACCCATAACACAAGCTCTGCTTAGCTCGGGGCTAGATGATGCTGTGTGGATTGCCCAACGTTATTTATTTATTATAATGTCCTGTTGCAATTCCACTATCCTTTTCAGGCCTGACAGGTTTACTCTGGTGGATGGTTTAATTTTAAATGCATTTATACTAATAAATTTAATGTAAACTTATTTGTTTGTCCATCTTCAATACTATCTGTGAAAACTATAATTGGCCGTCCTTATATTTATACTTTTTTTTTCAGTTTATCAGTTTATTTATTTCCACCGTAGGTACACAATGTTACACTTTTTAAAAGATAAATTACATTTTTATTATAACACACACTAACTTTTGACAAAGGAAACACCATAGGGCATTGTGCAAAAAAAAGCAGATAGACATGCCTTCTTAAAAAATTAAAATAAATTCATTTATAATAATTTGTCACAATAAAATAGATGTTGTTATGTTTAGCTGTAAGTTTTCCTAAAATAAAATAAAAATACAAGTTCAGTAGATGTTAAATATCCAAATGATCGGTTTTCACCATAAAAAAATACTAGTGGTTTCTTTTTCACTTCTTCCACAAATGAACAAAAAATTGAAGTGAACATTGAAATTTAAATAATATTATTTGATAATAATGAATAGTATAAAATTTGACTTGTCTAAGTGCTTATTTTGTAAGCCTAAAGAAAATAAAAACATTTGAATTTTGAAAGCGAAGAGATGATTTAAGTGTAAACAACCAACAGAATCCCAAGCACCCTATCAGTAGTTCAAGCATGCCTGCTCTGCTCTACTTCTGAAACCAGCTCTCGGAGTAGTTCCTTTAAGATTCCTTCGCTTCAGAGTAGTTGTGCTATTTACTGAGCTGAACGCCAATGTGTCTCGTTCTTTGAATGATTCGCTGTCAAATGGACCAGTCCTTTGCAGCCACCCGCAATTATGCCGCGATAATGTTTGACGACGCGTTTAAAATTTTGACTAGGGCTGGCGCATTTTCTGCAATTCTTTATTGTACACAAAAAACTTAAAAATAACTTAAGTAAAAGTAAAGTAAAAAGTATTTATTTTGAAACATACTTAGGTGCTAGAACAAAAATATGAAACGATGCGACCTGTAGAAGTAAAATACTGTGTCGCAGGTCGCAACGCCCACCTCCGGGAATTATAAAAAGATATGTACATAGGCGAGCTTAACCCTAACAAAGAGTTTTCTTACAGCAAACCTTAGGTTTATAGGAGAAGCGATGGAACAGCTAGAGACATCTTATTGCAAGTTGAGGAATTTGTGATATTTTTTGTAAGTTCGAGTACTTCTATACTTTGTTTTATTCAGGTTAATGAATAAGGCAGTGTTGTGCATCAAAAATACATGCCTAAAACATCATACACAATAAACTTCCTTTCTAATATCATAGCACACGCAACGGTCAATTTGAAGTTAAGGAGATGGTAAGTTCAATAGATAAGTAAATATGACTAGTCAAAATAAAAATAAAAACCTTTGTTTCCATACGCTTACAAAATAAGCACCTTGTCAATTTTAATACTACAAATTTTTATCAAATAACAAATAAAGTGTATTTATTTTATTTTTTGTCAACTATTGAAAAAGAAACCACTATTCATTATTATAATGTCATATGGTCTAATCCATGGCGGTTTTGCTTGACTAGTACGCAGGAAAGCATCAAGCTTTTGTAATTCTGCTATTGTAAGGAGATCAGCGTCAACCCTAAAATATATTATGCAGATTATGCAGAACTCGTGATTACAAACATCCTTCCTCCGCATGAATATAACATGAAGTCTTGTTAAAAACGCGTCCATCCACAATATTGTTGGTTTATCGACGCACCGCGAAGGTGTCAATTACATTAATCTATCGACAGCGAGTGATTAATCGAGAGACGGCACTAGCGTGGAGGAATTTTATCGATTTTAATGTAAGCGGTGGTTGTACGCGGAAGATTCTGGCTTGACGTGTCTTAGTTACTGTCACTGCCAGTGGAGAGGTTAGCAAACGCCTCGTATGGTGCAAGCCGTAGATAATATTTGTAAACGTGGAACGAATATCATTCCTTCTCTAATCCTAGACGTATAGATGACAAATAGTATTTAAATTACAGAGCATTTTTGCAAAATTGTCGCCTTGGTCGAATCATCGATTAAATACCATCCAGTCCATCATAGACCGCAGTGATGGGCAACTCTATTATATGCAATACACGCTGGAATGTACTGCTTTATAATAATAAACATTATTTAAATTGTTTAGCCATAAAAGCTTTGCTTCTGCGCATTTCAATCCTTGCGGATGTTTCCGTTAGACATACCTAGATAGAGACTTGGCTAACTAGTGTAGTAAAAATAGGTGGTTACTAGAGCTATTAAAACCCTTGTTTAAACCGCCTTTTATAATGTGGGTAGCACAAAACGATCCCTAGTCAGCTCTAGCCGGGTCAACAACATGCTTAGACGCAGCATCCAGTACAAACCTTCATAAAATACCTATTTTATACATGCGCGCGCAAACTTAATGTCCCATTGTAATAATGTAAGAAACGATTTTATGCGAGACCCTGAGACTGTTTACGGACCCCTAAAATACCCCTGAGGTCCCTTACCCAAGGTGCGGTGACGAGGCTATAGGTGACGGAAGTGAAATGGGTGACGAGGCTTATAGGTGACAGTAGTGAAATGGGTCTAGACTCATCAATAGTTTGAGGATCAATAGACTAAGCTTATTTTATTCATATAAATATTGATCCTTTTTTCCAATACGGGATAAACATTTGAGACAAACTACCAAAAAGACGAAAGACCCAGAAAAACATCGTAAGTTTTGTCGAGAATTATCTGAGCAGAAATTTCAAGAAAATGTCTTAGAAATCGGTCTGCCATACAATGACATTTTCTGATGAAACGAAATAAAAGATCACCGATCAATAAAAGGATATAGAACCAAAGAAAAGGATAGTATAGGAGTTTCCTATCGCCTCTCTAATGTAGTCTTGACCTTATGCACCACAGTTTGGAGTTGAACAGCACTTTTTAGATGTCCAAGGTCACAAACTAGAGGTTACACCTTAAATCTGTCTAGTCCAGTAGAAAGTAGGAAATCTAGATATTGAAATTCTAAAACATGAAATTGCAATTGGCGAGGTTTACGGCCTTTCAAATGGATGCTTAACTTTGAACCTCGAAACGGTTGAATAAGTACCTATTTGTACTGAAAATCTAATATTACCTAGATTTTGTCAGCTTTCTAACCATTTCACGGATTAATGGCTGAATAAATTCTGTTCCTATTTGCCATAACATATCACCTGCGTTTATTGTTATAGATGAATGGAAGAAGTCTATTGTAGCCCACTTCTGGCTTTATAACCCTGTAACTATTTTATATTCTGACTCTGTTATTTCCCTCCGAGTTCAGATACAGGCTATATAAGCCTAAGGGTTTTGATAACCTCAGTGAATGGTTGCCAGTTCTAGGTCTTTCGCGAGTTATATTAGCACTTTGAACAATCGACGACGTTGTCACACAGTGCTTAGTGACAAGACGACCTCTGTGGTGCGGTGGGCGAAGGTCCTCCTGCGACGCAGGAGATTGTGGGTTCGATTCGCGCCTTGGGACTAATGTTTGTACGATCTGCGGATATTTTTAAGGGTGTTCTGGTCGTGTTCTATGGAAATTAACATTCTTTCTATGTATTGCATTGTATTATGTATATCAGTTGTCTGTTACCCGTAACACAAGCTCTGCTTAGCTTGGGGAGATAATGATGTGTAAATTGCTCAGCATTTTTTTTTCAATTCAATCTTACTTTTCACCGAAAACAAACTCATAGGTCATCATACATCTTGGTCAACCTTCCAGAAGCGTAAAAGACACAAGTATTTGAAAATTTACAATACTTGGTTGATGACTGTGCGCATAAATGGTGTGTTTAATTGGCTTCGTAGTAGTAATAGACAAAGTTATTAAAACTCCTACATGTCCGACTTACAAGCAATACAAGTGTAAATCACCCAAGACAACATCGTTTCTGCAATATACACAGCGTAAATGTTTGTATTTGTATATCATTAGCCCTACAGGCCGTACGCACTATAGCAAGCCTAGAGCTTATTATTCAAGTCGACTGGTTTCTCGATCGAGATAAAGAGGATTTGCCCCACTTCGATGATACTGGCTTGACAAATACTGAAGCTGTTTCTACTGCTATGAAGTAAAGATTTTAAACTCTTGTGAACTATGATATCTTGGTAGCGTGCGCTTCTATAATAAGCTTCCATCTGAAGCAACTGAGCTACCTATTCGTAAATTTAAAAATTACATAAAACTAAATCTCATCAAGAAGGCTTTCTACTCCATAAATGATTATCTCAATGATGTTAATGCTTGGCCAGATGTCGCTCAGTTTCGCACCGACAATAGTATGTAAGTAATTTGTTGTTGTGCATAGCTTTACTTAAATATTGACATGTATCGAATCATATTATATTTAGACTTAAATAGGCAAATAACCATGTATTAGACATATAAGAGATGAACATGCTAGTGGTTTCTTTTCACTTCTTCCACTAGTGGACAAAAAATTGAAGTGAACAGTAAAACAATTTAATTTGATAATAATTTATATATAAAATATGACTTGTCTAAGTGCTTATTTTGTAAGCCTAAAGAAATAAATGATTTTTTACTTTACCTTAGGTATTTAATCTTACAAGAGCATCTTTTTTATTAAAAGTCTTTTAAGGAAAATGACTTCGTTCATATTTAAGAACGTCGGTTGCCTTAAGAAAACACGTCCTTGTTTTATTTTCTATCAAAAGCAAGGCTTTAGGAGACTTAACAGTCGAGACAAGTCCAAAATAAGTTGCTCCAAAACATCAATTATTTTAACCAGAAATTACAATTCAACTTCTAGCTATTGTAGAATGCCAAAGGAATATATATCTTAACATCCAAGTAATAAGAAGTAGAAGTGTAGAATAAACTAGCAGAGAATAGACCCCACACAACACAACTAATCCCGGATTAGTTATAGTTTTTGAACGTAATGACTTCCTCGTGGTGGGCTTACTGAAATAGCTTCAGATGAGTCAGGCTTTGTGGTATCATGATGTAACTTGAACTTGGAACAGCGTACCATAGGATATCATCTTGAGTTGTTCCTCTTCATCAACCTATCGATTAGCTACCAGGTAAAACTTTTGAAACTATCATGGTTATCAACACTAAAGTCATTTAAAACGGGATATTTACCATGATTTGATTTTTGAGTTATCCAATATTTCTCAACAGTTTCGTGCGCCATGATCACGGAATAACTGAAGGCACTGCGACTGCGAGTAAGTTTCTCTGGGCAGACATACCGATCTACCCTCATTGTCTTTTGCTACGAACGTTACCACTACCACCGGTTTCTTTTACCGAAATATTGGATAACTCAAAAATCAAATCATGGTACTTATCCCGTTTAAATGACTTTAGCTACAAGGTACACTGGTACAGTCAGCAAAAACAATTCGCCTCTGTGCTGTGCGATCAAAGCCTGTCGTTAATGGATGTCTTACCTAGAGGCAATGAAGTTCGTTTTACTTACCTACTCGTTTGTAATTTGAATGTAGTGACATGTCCAAGAGATAAAGTCTAAAAGAAATAAAGCTCTTTGATATTTGAAGTATTGTAATTACTTAACTTGATGTCTCTTTACTCGTGCGTGATCTTCGTATCTTCGATTATTTAGAAAGCGTTTCTAAAAGGCTCGTGGTACTATTGGACTTCTTTTAAGTTTCCCGTTGAGTCTCAAAGGATCGACTTGGCGTAATGTTACCCTCAGACACATAGCTTCTCGTATGCAATGCCGGTTAGATCAGAATGGAGATCGAATACAAAGTAGAATATGATCACACCATTGTTTTCATTGTCATATAGAAGAAATGCATTGACGAGTACTTTTCAAATGTGTTAAATTCCAGCAGGGCAATTCAGACCTTTGTTGAGTATACACTGTGCACTCATGTTATTATGTTTTATAAAAAAAACAGTTGAATTGAGAACCTCCTCCTTTTTAACTTCCGACTTCAAAAAAGAGGAGGTTCTCAATACGACTGTATTTTTTTATGCTTGTTACCTCTGATCTTTCGATTGGGTGAACCGATTTTAATGATTCTTTTTTTATTTGCAAGCCCGTGCTTTCCGTGTGGTTAAATTTCAATTTGGTCCAGTTGTAAAAATAGCATCCATGAGAAAACCATGGAAGTCCTAAATTTGCATTAAGTGTATGCGCGACAAATGGACGAATAACTTATAATCACGTCAACCGATTTCGATGATTTTTTATTTAAAACTACGTTTTAAAACCATTTTCATTATTGAGGAATTTGAAGTCAATTTAATGTTTTTTTAAAAATGCCAAATTATAATATATATATATATATATATATATAATAGTATATATTGCTTATAAAATAACTTCAATGACTATCACAACAGGTAGATATCCGAGATTCTATCAACAGATCTTGCAAGGCATCTACGCTGCGCTCTTTTATGGAAACTGTACACAGCAAGCATATTTTCATCTAAGCATGGAAACACTAAATCCCGTAGGTGCAGCATGAGTTAAACGTAACTGACGTGATTCGTCATGACCATCATTCAGAGTGGAAATGTCAGCTTCTGGCTTGTCAGCTAGCAAATTGCTTGACCTTTGATAAACTGCACAACTTCGTAGAACTCTCATTACTACGAACTAAATTCTATTATTGAAAGATAAATGGCAGCTTGTCGAAAACAACATTAAAGCTAGATTTGGTTACCACTCAACGGTCACCAAAAAAGTTTGTGCAAACTAAATGCAGTTTTAGTAAAGTGCGCCAAACTAAACAATGTAGAGTAAGGGCAAATTTCATGTTTCTTGCGTCATGCCTCTCAAATTAGACATTCGTCACAAAGATTTCAATCAATTGTATATACTCGAACTACCCTCTGATAAGCTATCGCGATACCCCAATAAAGGTTGTGGCTATTATTTTTATTAACTGCTTAGCCTAAGGGCTAGATGACGCCGTGTGGATTGTCCAGCAATGTTTATTTATTTTATTGTTCGCAGGGCGCTATGGCGCTCATTAGGGGAGGTCTATGTCCAGCAGTGGACTAGGCATGATGATGATTCTAATATAGGTTGATTAAGATGACTACTCGGAAACATTGACTCGGCGTGTAGACTTCTAGCATCTCGTTCTCTACTAGCATCTTTATTCGACTTTTTTACTCAGACGTTGTTTATATCTCAATGCTCGAGTCGCCCAATATGACGTGAGGGAGTAGCCACCAAGCTCCTATATCTAATGCCGCAGCCGTTTTGAATGCCAACAACGAGATGTAGAGTTATTTACATTTAGAGTGCTTAATGAGAATTTATGCTCCACGTCCATTCTTTCCGTAGTTTACTAGAACCTTCATACTTTGTATTTAACTAGCTGCGCCCCAAGGCTTCGCCCGTGGAAATCTATGTATCAAATGAATCACATTATCTATAAAAAAACTGCATCAAAATCCGTTGCGTAATTTTAAAGATCTAAGCATACATAGGGAAGGGACAGACAGATAGCGGGAAGCGATTTTGCTTTATACTATGTAGTGAAGTTACGAATATTTCAAAATAAACCTATATAAACGCAACCAACCTAGAAATAACCTAGGTTGTATGTATATTGCATACAAATCGTAACGAGGTGCGAAACATATTTGAATGCATAGGACTCTCTTGTAATGCGTTGGTTCTATTCTAATATAAATAAATAAATGCAGGGTTTACTATTGACACAGAAAACAGTTGATATAAATTTGTAAACAAGTAGGATGATGACAAACGTGTTCTTGAGTGGAGACCACGACTCAGTAGACGCAGTGTAGGACGCCCTCCGACCAGGTGGGATGACTACCTGCGAAAGACTGCAGGTAGATGTTGGATGCGTCAAGCTGAAGACAGGGCGCTATAGCGCTCATTGGGATAGGCCTATGTCCAGCAGTGGACTTAGATAGGCTGATGATGAGGATGATGATGATGGTTAAGCTGAGGTACACAAGTAAAGCCTGAACGAACCATTAGCCAAGTAGGTACAGAAACCGACTAACATGGTTAGTTAAATGTGAAACTAAAATATATTGACTGTTTTCACTAACAAACAATACGTCACTATCAGCTGCTATTTACTGGGTACAGTTGGGGGAATATTAGAGTTGATGAGAATTAAATTGTCGACTTTATAAGGTTTCAATCATACTATAAATAAAATAAATAAATAAATAATGCTGGACAATCCACACAGCATCATCTAGCAGGGTTTGTGTTATGAGTACTAGATGACTGGATATACTTAATATGATAGATTACATAGATAGATATTTTTTATAATACATATGTAGATAACAACCAGAACACCCGGAACAATAATCTGTAGATCGTTCTGTGCTGTAACTGAGCTTGATCAATTAATGTTTCCCTATTTCAATATATACCTATACTCAAAAAAAAAATTGGTCGTAGCTCTGGTGTAAATTAAAATAAAAAACTCCTTCTGCAACGAACTGATAGATCATTTCGATCTTCACAGCCTGAGCACTGAAAACAACATGATATACTTAACTAGTTGAATTAGTAGTTTTAGTAACTGTTGAGAACTCGTCGGTCACTTGATTTCGTGGCTCAGATAAGAGCGTCCCTGTACTTAGCGAAAAGGCCGCGGGTTCACATCCCGCCGAAATCGAAAGTTTTTGGCATATTGTTTAATATCTTAGATGTTGAGAAGTTAAGAATTTTGAGGGTCTGCAAATTTATCTGGCATTTTTATAAAAAGTCTATGAAATGCTTTTTAGTTTACCTCGACTAAAAAAAGTTTGAAATGGTTAAACGCATAATCAACGAAAAAAATCCCAACAACCGGGAATTCCAGAGACCAATACCTACCGCGTACGCTGCGTACGAATCCAATTCCAATGCGGAGGACGCACCGCAAATAAAAGTAAGAACGTACATAAAATTATATTTATTTGCGTCAAAAAACCACAAAAACCTTTTCTTACCCTGACAGTACCTACCTCGAAGAAAGCTACCTTGTACCTTCTGCTTTAGATACCTATGTATATTTCCTGCGACTGTTGGTTAGTTATTAACTTATTAAAATTTATTCTACATTGTAAATATTTCGTAATTTTGTTTATGTATGCACTTCAATCAGAAATAATCAACTAGAAAAACACTAAACTGGTTGATTTAGAAACCTAACTAACTACCGCCCGCAGCTTCGGCCATTTAAAACTAATGAACTTTATGATAATCAGGGCTTCGGTTTAAGTCAAGCTTACCAATAAAAAATAATGTAGCTTAAGATGGTTATTGGTAACCAACTACACGTTTAAAATTTCAGTTCAGTGATTGCAGATCTATAAAAAAGCGAGAATATTCATTTATTTATATTTCATTCATAATTTACCACCATAAGCTGTTTCAGGGAAAATCGTGCTTATATCGTATGTATTATAGGACTTCAATACTCTACCTGTGTGACTCTACCAACTAAGTATATTTTGATAAAATTTCATCATGTGGCTTGAAAAACCCGTCACCTTCGCAATAATTTAAATAAATGTCACTGAAAAACATTTTCCCCGTTTAATAATAATTTAATATGTACACATATTGATCTACCCTAGCGATTAGCACAGCTAGAGTCGCTAGTAGTAAAAGTTGAATTGCTCCAAAATTTCACAATACATTCAATTTCCTTCAATATAAAACGGTCGCACTCAATATGGTTAAATAAAGCTCTTCAAATTAACAAAAACTGTACTTATTTCCTTACCTCGAAATTGCCCATGCTCTTTCAGCAAAAAAACAAACACTGCACTTCACTCCACTCACTCGCACTCACACAAGTTTAAGTTACAGCGAAACAGACAAAAAAAAAAATCCTATCAGAAAAGACAAAACTTTTAACTAGGGAAAAGTTTTTGAAAATGGTACGTGTGATTTTTTATGAGGTGATACGACGCGCGCGCAGCTCGCGACCGTTTCCCACACTGAGGCACGTACAGCTAAAACCACCTCGGTTTTTTTTTTATTTTTACTGAAAATCTGCAAGATTGACGTTTCGTTTTATTATTCTTCTCTGTACAGTTACTACGGGCACGGTATTTCGGCCGCGTGGTCGGCGGACGGGCGCACGCTCGGAATTGCTTTTGCCGAATTTTTGGTTGCGTTTTCACAAGTTGATCTGGCTGGTAGCTTTTTGACGTGGCACAGAAAGATACAGTGGCAAACTAGTCTCTTTTCAACCACATTTAATTACTTACTCGTAGTATTTTTTTTAAGTTAGTTAAGTAGTTTAACTCCTATTATTATTTTTGCATAATGTTATGCCGGAACCGTGCCTTATAAAGGTGTTTTACAAGATTTAAATAAGGTTGTAATTGTAAATGCATACGTATGCATTTTATAAAATGTTATAAGTTCGTAGAAATTCTGAGCGCAATTTTTAAAGCCTCAAAAGAATTTAATGGAATCGGTTCTAATTTAGAATTTAAATTCGTTTAAAATATTTTACGTAATATTTCTGGATCAGGCCCAAAAGATGAGGCCATAACCGTAAGTTGTCGATCAAGCTTAGATCTCCGTGTATAAAATGACCGAGAATGGGTATTTTAATAGGTATTCGATTATCTATCTTCGGTTATTCGGAAGTTTTCTTCCGAAGTTGGGTCGAGAGGCAATTATTCGAAGCACCTAAAATTCTGGTTATGGCTGCGTGTTTGGATGCCTTCACACATTCACCAGGTCAATGATGGCTTAGGGAGGGACAGTCAACTAAGTAGGTATAAACCACAGTCAAATGTGATAAATTCCTGTCGTTAAAAGTATTTCTGCTATTCTATGGGTTTCAGAAAAAGTAACAAAACTTCAGAAAAAAAGTCGTAATGTAAAATTGTATTAACTGGTTTTATAAGTTCTTACAACTATATTTGTAGAAAACTCAAATTTACTTACCGTGGGGTACCGAGCCACTCCGGGTTTTTTAAAATTATCCGAGTGTCTAGTCGAATCGACGCGTGACCCGAGAGCTATCTGGCGTAACGCATCAGCATTGCCATTCAGCGGGGCAATGCAGCCAGCCTTGGGGACACTTCCGAATTATATTGATCAGTTGAGTTACCTGGAGATTGTTTGCAACAGTCTGTAGTTAGCTCAATTGTTTCTAAAGTTGATATTCTAAATTGTTTCCATTATTTGCTTGTAAGTTTCTTTGTTAATAAAGTATTATTAATGTAATTTACAGAACATGACTAATGTCATTTTTTATCAAAAAATCTTCCATGAAACTTGTCCTTTCTGTTTTGCAGTGCAAGCTAAGCTAGTTAGTCTGAGTGTGTTAATTTTCTGCTGACTGTACGCACTTATCTAATATTTAACATCGTCCAATAAATAAGAACGTTTATCGAGATTTATGTAATAGTAATGACTATTTAGTATGCAAGAAACTGGGCGACATAAGGAAAGAGCCGGCTGCCGCAAGGTAAGTAACAGCCAATTTCCATTTTTCTTGTTTTTTTTTCATTAACTTCAATAAAACTAAACGGTACATACAGCAGCATTAATTGGTATCTGTGGTATTAAGGCATTATTACATATTATGTGGCCCCCCACATAATATGTAATAATGCCATCTCGTAGCAGGCAAACCCTTGGCATTGAACATAAAAATATTTATTTTAGTTTTTTTTTATCAAATAGTCTTTTTAACGTGTTTTGTTTCATTGAAGTAAGAGCTACTCAAGTTTTGTTTCGTTGTACTTCCCTCAGTTTTTGTGTGTGTGTTAAATAAAACTTTATTCTATTCTATCTAAACAAATATACCTATATGTAATAAATCTTATACGGAGATCTGTCGGCAGTTCTTGGTATCAAATATCAAACATGTTTATTGAAATATATGACTTCCACATTCGATTAATCTTTCGGCACGGGAGCTGAACTTTAAAAGGTGATATTTTATACCCACTTACTTTGTAACTCTAGGTTTATGGTTTTGTCAGTACCCTCTTAACGAGGTTGCATTATTTTGTATAATTGAATTTATTTTATCTACTTTGTATAACTGAATCTGGTTTTTCACCAAGTAGAAAGTTATTTCAAAAGTTTACATTTTTTTAAATTTACTTTTACTTTACTTTACTATTTCATGTAGAAAAATACCTAGGTACCTATTTATTTTTCACGTTTCTCTATCTACACCCTTCTATAAGTAGTGAGTGGGTTTAGTAGAAAATATTCAAACAAGTAATTATAGTCCTTATGCTAGCATTTTTTCGCATATATGTACATACATATGTATGTACAAAAGATCTGGTCAAAGATTATTTGTAAAGAAACGTAAAATTACACTTTGCAACCAAACTCAAAACATAGTAAAGTCATTTAATAAATAATTAAAAATTAAATTAATGTATTTCGGACAACGGTAAAAATTAAACTATCTTAAGTAATTAAATTTAGGTCCATATCATGTTAATTGTTATCTATCATTTGTTTCAATAGGTCAGATATTAAGTTATTTGTAACAGCTAGTACATACCGTGTCGCACCCTGGGCCGGGTTCCAAACAAGTGCATTCCCGGAGCGAGCATCTGCGTGAATACTTCCATCTTTATGTTCCCGCCATAATTGTAGCTGTCGATATTTACTGATCGCGGAACACCCGGTATTAATTCAATGATGGTACACCCTGCATATTAATACAATTAATTTATTAGAGATGACAATGTTTCCTTTGATCCAGTTTTAAAGTTGAATTTTCTTAACCAGCTACGAAAAAAGGTTAAAATTTTACTAATTATTTATCATGAATTTAGCCGATTATAGAACCGTAGAGAGTGGCGCAAGGGCCTCACACTCAACGAGAGTAAAGTCATGTGAAAAAACAGCACATAGATATCGATGGGTGAAAAAATTATAATCAATTACATACATAGACATAAAGATAGATTATTTCTTTATTGCACCATCAATACAGAACAAAAACTCAATACTTATCATTTCAGGTACAGTTTTTGTTTAATTCTAGTGGCACAATCAGCTGCCTGATTGCTAACAGCGATTTTATCCAGGCAACCTTTGGATGGATCGGTACGTATCATTGCTGACGATGGCGTAATTGATGGAATATTTAAAATAATAAATAGTTTTACCATATAACACTAGGTACCTACATAAATAAAAACAGAAACAGCAATCATTTATAAAAAAATATTTTATCTACAAATTCCGTCCGCCTGCGACGCATGAGGTTGCGGGTTCGATTCCCGCCTCGGAACAAATGTGTGTACGATCTGCAGATATTTGTTTCGGGTGTTCTGGTCGTTTTCTATGTATAATAAAAAATATCTATCTATGTAATGTATTGTATTATGTATATCAGTTATCTAGTACCCATAACACAAGCTCTGCTTACCATGGGGCTAGATAATGCTGTGTGAATTGTCCAGCATTATTTATTTATTTTTTTATTTTTAATTGAAAATGATTCAGTCGTTATGTCTGAACAAAATGATGGATTGTTCCATATAACCCTTGGCACACCTTTCTTTCTTATTTATACAAAACTTGGGCTACAAATTGAAGACAAAAGAAGTCACGCGTCACCCGGAGGCCTTAGCTTGTATGGCGATCCGATTACAACAGCCTACCTGAGCAAACTACCATACAAGCAAAAAGAACCCTATGGTGTACGAGATAAAGGCTATCAAAACGATGCCTTTTTTGTTTTACAAAAGATTTATAAGCTAAAATTACGAACCAAACAAACAGTTATTGTTCGAAGAAATTGTTAATTTTCTGGTTCAAGATAGTTGACCTGGGGTATCGGCAGGGATATTGAGCTTTTACTGGTAGAACATGGCGGCCTAGTTAGGCTTTATGTCTACGAAAATACAGTTCAAAATGACTTGCAAGCAAATCAATGTCAGAGTATCCGTTTTGGTGCGGAAAACAGAAATTGAATATAACATTGACGGAAGTTAAGTGTTACAGTAAATTGAATATAACATTGACGGAAGTTAAGTGTTACAGTAACACAGTAATGTAATTAAATAAAAGGAATCAAATTACGAAAATCCTGCAATCTTAATTTACAAAAACTAAGGAAAGGGAAATTAAGTAAATAGTAGGTAATCCCATGCACTTTCAAGTAGGTTGGTAATAGCGTAAGATTAGGGATAAGATAAAGAAAGGTAAAAGAGAAATTAGATAAGTTACATATGCAGAGTTAAAATTAAATCAATTTAAAGATTTTAAGTGTCCAATTTATTTTATAAGGAGACCTCTTTATAGAGTTTAAAGCTATTTAAACAAATCACGATGGAGTTTAACCTCCGCAACCTTCACGGAAACATTTTTATCTCCCAATCGGAAAACCTCAAGACAAACGATGTTTTATTCCGCCATACATATGCAGCGTTAAATTGTCCAGCTGTTCAGAAGTAGAATGCCGACAAAATACCTATTCATGTGGACAAAACTGGAACTAAAGCCACATCTTCGAAATCACTCGCAGATTTACATAAAATGGTCACAGCTTGCGGTGCAGCCAACTGAACATTATAAGTTGGTAACATTTTCCCATTTTACCTATTCGATGCCGCATTCCAAATTCAAATCGATGTCACCTGTCAATCGGTTGCTTTTCCGATATCATTTTACATCCACTGCCTGAATGTTGAGCTTACGTTTACACGTTTTGTAAAGATTTCATCAATAAATTAAATGATGGTCGATTTATAGCTGAAGATGGCCTTCCTTGGCCTTTTCAATTATTAGCATTTGAATGCGGTAGAGCCGCGGTTCACAAGAGCTCTATGACTTTAACCTAGTCATTAGTAAAATAAATCAAGCTTTCGTAACCATGGTGACATCAATCAAATCATCAGTACTGTATATTCTACTTACTAAGCGTGCAGTAGATTTTTGTTTTAGGATGATTTATGTGATAGTTTTGTGGGGAGGACCGCGTATGACACTATATTATATGGCATAGATGACGATTTGCGTAAAACTCCCTGCAGTTGCGGGGTGCGGTAGAGTACAGATGGAGCCATGTCGCTCTTTAGGAGAGGTCTATGTTGAGCATTTTCCACTAGTGGACAAAAAATTGAAGTGAACAGTAAAATAATTTTATTTGATAATAATTTATATATAAAATATGATTTGTCTAAGTGCTTATTTTGTAAGCCTAAAGAATAAATATTTTTTACTTTTTACTTTAATTAGGTAAACTATTATAGTTTAATGATCGTCATCATTAAACTATAATAGTTTCAGTTATCTTACAGTTTGAACACCAGAATAAAATAAAATCGGCTAATAAACTATTTATTTTATTGTATTTTTACTGTGAAACAAAAATACATAATCTGTGAAAATTTTAACTGTCTATCACGGTTCATGATATACGACCTGTTGACAGACGGACGGACAGACGGACGGACGGACAGTGGACTCTTAGTAATAGGGTCCCGTTTTACCCTTGGGTATGGAACCCAAAAAATATGATAAATTTCTTCATTGCTTGGTCTTACAACTAAAAATTGCCTCGGCAGCAGTGACTTTTTGGACGTACATGGTAGATACAATCCAATCTTAATTCATTCTGCTTACCATGAGACTAGATAATACTGTGTGAATTGTCCAGCATTATTTATTTATTATTACTTTATTCACGGCCAGGTGGGATGACGACCGGCGAAGGACTGCAGGACTGCTGGATGCGGCAAGCTGAAGACAGGGCGCTATGGCGCTCATTAGGAGAGGCCTATATCCAGTGGACTATACTATAAGTTGATGATGAATGAATTTATTTATTATACCTAGTGCTGTTAGATGAAGTAAGTACTGATCATGCCAAAGTGGCGCCTCTAGTAGCCTTCAAATGGGGCGTGCCTAATCACAGATTGTTGGGCACGCGGGCTTACACCGGCGCCGACGCAGAAGTGAACTCTTCATTACGTTGCCGTCTGATTACATTACTTAGGGATCTTGAGTCAGTGAGCCTATATCTATCACTGGTTTCTTGTAGGATCAGAGGATCTGAATATGCATACGTCGGTACAATGTACCTAGAGTCTTCACCATCAGCCTATAGTAGTGCTGGACATACGAGTAGGCCTCCCCTAATGAGAGTAACTGCCAATATTCCTTTGCTGTACTCTAGGTATACTGCTGTCCAGCATTATACCTAGAGTACAAAGGAATATTGGCAGTGTAAATCAGCGTACTTTCATATTTTATAAGTCTAAGGTATTCTGATGACGACCGATGTGGCGCGGTGGGCGAAGGTCCGCCTGCGACGCTGAAGGTTGCGGGTTCGATTCCCGCCTCGGAACAATTGTGTGTACGATCTGCAGATATTTGTTCCGGGTGCTCTGGTCGTTTTCTATGTATAATAAAAAATATCTATCTATGTAATGTATTGTATTATGTATATCAGTTATCTAGTACCCATAACACAAGCTCTGCTTACCATGGGGCTAGATAATGCTGTGTGAATTGTCCAGCATTATTTATTTATTCATTATGAACTTGACTTACGTGGTTGAAGATTGTTGTCAGCAAAACGAAAGGTCGGTAAAGAATTTTTACGATAAAGAACAGTTTGTTATTGGAACACTGTTGTGCTCTCCTCACCAGTGTTCGATTAATTAAATGGGGTAATTATGCTTTTAACTGTGACTTTGATTTCAATGATTTTGTTTATGGATTTATTTGTAATTTATGTATATTATGTATGTACCAATAACAACTCGTAGATGAACAATTTAACTTATTTTTTGTGTTATAATAATTATTTCGTTGTCTGAAATAAACGCATTGAATTGAATTCAATAAACTTTAAACACAAAACACTGTAAACGTCCAAGTTGGGGGAAACTGATGCGCTCGCTAGTCTATCCCAGAGGTGACGAATGCGCTAAGCTTTTATCTAGATACCTAAGTATAGAATAGGTTCCAACACGCTGGTTCTTGTGACATGACAGTTTAGTACCCACCTTACAAGCTCTCAAGTTTTATGAGAAATTTTGCGTCTGGATTTTATAGCTGAGGAAAGTGATCAAACGAGAGACATTCGAAACTATCTTACATGATTTCAGGGTTTCTCTGGCCCGTGGTCAAGCACTTTGAGTTCAAGAGGTGACGACCGTGGCCCGTGGATGGATGCACGAGGTGGGTAGACGAGAGGATATGGTATGTACTCGTCACATGGCGTCGAATTATTCCACTCTGCCCCACCAAGGCGCCCTGGTGGAGCAAAGTGGCTTCAATTTTACCACACACTCACACAGTGGAATAATTCATGGCGCATTAATTTTATTTGTGTTTTTGTTGCAATTAATTTATGTTTCTGTAAACGTTAATTAAATGACACAATATTCAAAACAAAGAAAAAAATCATATTAATTACTAATGACGATGACACATCACAGAATGTAATTATTTTATATCTTATATAAAAAAAACTACGGACTGAGGGACGCGTGTTAAAAATTTCATGGTTAAAACCATTCTAATAATGTCTTTGTGCAAATACCTAGCATCGCACGCACATCTAGAGCTTCTTTCATCTATGGATGATTTTGCGACGATACCATTGTCATAGAAAAGCGATTGATTAGCATAATTCGTCCCTGGACCATTATGAATGGCACTAGCTTTGGAAGTCATATACTCAGATCTGGTAAAATCTGACTGTAAATGATGATGAAGTTCAAAAGCATAAAACAAGCGATGATCAAGTACAGCTATGTTCATTGCTGATTAGTTAAACCGTGTCTAATCAGAGCTCTGTCGTTTATTAGACAGCGGCCTTCGTTGGATACTAGGCGAGCATAATGCACTGGAATGTGAGCGACCGCGGCCTGAATCTGTCCGGATTGGAAGAGTTGGGCGAGGCGGTTGGTCCTGCGATGAATGGTATCGGCCATTAATACAGGTGGACTTTAGTGCTTAGTAACCTACAAATACAATGCAAGCTTTATCTGGAACCAGCTTTCGCTTCGGCTTGATAAAATATCAGGAAATGGCTACCAGTTTCCAGATCTGAACTGTAAAACAATAGGGCTAAGTCCATAATAATTACTTATTTTATGTTTAATAAAATAAAATATGTTGTGTGTATTGTATGTGTACACGTAGTGGCAAATAAATGATATGCTATGTCTTTGTCTTATAAGCAAACGTAAGAGGAAAAAATGTACATTTCTGAACTTTGAAATCCTTACAAAAGTACCAACCATAGTAAAATTACGAAATATGTATAAAATGTTTGATCGTTGTCATGTTGCCTGTAACATGTCTTGTACCGTAGGTACTCTACTTAGATTCTGTAGGTGCCTATCTAGGAGAGGTTTTTGGAGAATATTTTTCACTAAAACCAACTTTCCCGAGCGTAGTCTGAACCCATAAGAGTAAAAACTAGATTCCAGCGGCAGTTCTACCCAGTCAGTGTACCAGGCGCGCATAATGCACGAGGAAGTGGTATTTAGTGATTCCACAGTAACTGATTGCCGGTACTATGCGTAATGCGATGCTGAGCGCATATTTTGTTGCGCTTTCAATAATGTTTAAGTAGGCGATGAGTCCGTACCTTCTGTTTTACCATAAAGCACCTAAATGGATGGATATTAGGTTTAAAGAACTTTATTCCCATACAAACACACATGGTTCACTTATAATGAGATACAAAGGAAAAAATTAATCTATGTTTTACAATATTAAAAACTAGCCTCTGGTACCTAAAAGTAAATTATACTAAATATTATTCATAACTTTATACTACTACTATTATCATTACATATACCTACAAATACCAACACTATAGCAGCCAGAAATAAATAAAAAAACCGGCAAGTATGTATAAGTTTTTCTATATTAAAAATATTAGTTTTATTGTATAGTTCTTTAGTTGGCGTAAGATGATCATAAGTAAAGTATAGGACTTTTATAATTTTATTTTGGGGATTACACCCAACTATATCTGTATAAAATATGTCTAGGTAGGTACCTCCTTTCCAATGACCTGGCGAATTTCGGGAACCGCTGAATGCTCACGCAAGGAAGCTTTGGATTGGTCATTGTGGCAATCTTTGGGGAAGGCCTATGCCCAGCCGCTTGGACTTAGGTACCTCGTTCAGCTGAGATGCTGATTAATATATAAAGACATTACGCCATTACTATCCCACAACCAGAAGAAGACCTGTCTATTCTCCTGTTGCTCCAAGCAATTCAATAGCAACATGAATTGATTGATTTTGACGACCGATGTGGCGCGGTGGGCGATGGTCCGCCTGCGACACAGGAGGTTGCGGGTTCGATTCCCGCCTCGGAACAATTGTGTGTACGATCTGCAGATATTTGTTCCGGGTGTTCTGGTCGTTTTCTATGTATAATAAAAAATATCTATCTATGTAATGTATTGTATTATGTATATCAGTTATCTAGTAGGTACCCATAACACAAGCTCTGCTTACCATGGGGCTAGATAATGCTGTGTGAATTGTCCAGCATTATTTATTATTTATTTTATTAGTTTATGAAAGCACCAATGTAATATACATAGGTCTTTCATGTTGCTATCGATACATATAATTTCTGTTATGTAGTATATATTAAGTCTTATGTGAAATATTTACTAAATCTCACAAATACCACAAGCGATGACAGGTGTGCATTATAGGCTCGTCAGAACACTTCGTGGGATGGGTGAACCGTTTTATCCAAAAACTGCCTAAAAATACGTTCGTCTACTCTGTCGATGTTAGCTGCTAGGTTGTGATTAGCAACATACGTCTGGATAATGAAATTAACCGTATTGTATTTAAAAACATAATTGTTGGAGTTTATTTTCTACCAATGTTAACAATGTCCATTGTTAATTTGTTTTACTACATAGTTAGTAACTGATTGATTCACCGACGCACAGAAAGTGACTTATTATTGCTTACACAGAACCGTTTTTTTGAGCCCATCAAACACACTACTTAAGATATTAAGATATGTCCAGAATCATCCCTCAACATATCTGCGGAAACTTTTTAATTGGCCTTCAGCACACATGCGCTGGTATTTACCGGCATGTACTAAGAAAGTAACTATTTTTAAGAACTAGCTGTAAGTTTTCCCAAAATTTTGAAAATAAAATAAAAAATAAATAAATCATCCAAGTCTTTGTCAACAACAGTCCTTTGGCTATCTATTTGTATGGTCTTCTCGAGATTTGAATTTATCTGAATCTTAACATACCTATATGTAACTCATTCCAACTAGGGCATAAAATTGCACACACCTCGACATGCATGTTCATAAAATAAAATACGAGTTTATTTCGTGCAAAGATATCAAGCATGCACGAAATTACGCAATGCTTGTCAAACATGGCGCTTGCAACAATGCGCAAAACCTATCATAAGACACCCCCACGCACAAGCCTTCGTCTCGGGAGGTTAACAAGACAGACGTGTCAGTTATAATATAACTTACGGTTTGACTGGACTTGGCTAGCCATGGTTATGGTTATGCTTGATAACGTCATCATCATTCTCGATGTGGCGTGGTGGGCGAAGGTCTGCCTGTGACGCATTAGGTTAAATTTTCGCCTTGGGATAAATGTTTGTACGATATACTAATATTCTTTCGTGTGTTCTGGGTATTTTCTATGTATAATAAAACATATCTATTTATGTAATGATCAGTCATCTACATAGTACCCATAACACAAGCTCTGCTTATCTTGGTTGGGGCGAGAAGATGCTGTGTGAATTGTCTACCATTTTTTTTTTTTTATGAACTAAGTTATCATAAGTTATCAACGCTAAGAGGCGACGTGGAAGGCCCAGGATGAGATGGCGCGACGAGCTCGAGGTACATCTTCCATCATGGCCTGTTGCAGCGTTGGATCGCGAGGAGTGGAAGAAGAAAAGGGAGGCCTTTGCCCAGCAGTGGGACAGTAATGGCTTAATATAAAATAAAAAATAAGTTATCATAATAATCGTATGCCTGACCTATATCGTGAGATTGACATGCTATTCTTAGAGCATCGATATTCATGTCGAATATGATCGACCGATTGATGTCAAATTCAAAACAATCTTGGCGGTTTTGTGGTTTTGTCCTCAAAACCTCAAAGCTCTGTGGTTTGGCTCATCTTCATGAAAGCTCAAAGAATATTTATTTTGCGTGCTAAATTGAGATTTTCTGACCCAATTATATACTTTTTCCTTCTCTTGCTCAAAAAGTGAGTAATTATAGCGTACCTACCTAGCTAAACGCCCGTGACACTCGAGTCGAAGTATTTTTTCTTTTTAATATGATTCTGACTAGTAGGTACAAGACATTCATCCTCTTACGATAAAGACTCGACTTTTTGGTGTTCCATTTACAAAGAACATAATAATATACCTAGTATCTACGAAGCCTAGTATGTACAATTTCATTTGAATTCATTTTTGAAATGAAACTGAATGCGCCTTCTTGGTGATTGTTGGATGTTCGTGTGACTCCTCCGTGGTAGAATGTCTTACGTAGTTATTGTATTCTCTTTGGTAGAATCGAAGCGTAACGAATACTCTGAAATCAATGTCAAATCATTTGTGTACTATAAATTGAACTAAAGGGTAGCTTTAGTTGTAGCTTATATGGAACAGTAGGGCAAATTAATAATGAGTATATCTGTTGTGGTCAAAATCACGTGAGAATGTACGGAGAATACCAAAATATTCCACCAATATCTTTACCTAATTCTAATCACAATAAGACGCCTGATTAAGCATTAATATGCCCCAATTTTGTGCTCTTAAGAACACATTACTCCACTTTCAAAGTAAATCATTATTGTTAGATAATAAAGCGATCGAGAAGGTGTCGATGTCGAGCCTCGTTGTGTCCGCATCGATAACATCTCGATTAAGAGATAAATGTCGACGACATAGCGTCAGTAATAATGCCCGGGCGACGACTGTGTAGCAAGCCGTTGTTATTTTAATTGTTTATCAGCGAATATCGAGCTTTTGCTTTGCCAGCTGTGTGTGACGGAATAGACGGCTGTTTCGTCAATCCTGAACTTACGACAGAGGAAAAAGTACATAAGGAAATAGTTAACAACGGAATCTTCGAACTATCGCAATATACCTACTTTACCAAATAGCCCTGTAGGTAGCAGCTGTCAACTAGTACCTAAGTACTAGTTGACAGCCTGACTTTACCTCGGCCTCTTTAATAGTTAACATTTTATACCAACCCGAGACGACACAGAAATCCATAGATGTTGGCTCTTTTAAACATTTTAAAAGACTTCTATGTAGACATGTCACTTTTGAACATAAAACGATTTGATAGCAATCAGGCTGATTTCAGTGGCGCTCTGTCAACTCCAATTCCCCTCCATCAGACACATTAGCGTCAACGACATTGCCCAACAAAACTTGGGTCGGCTAAAAGCTCGATGTGTCTCCATTAGTGTGTGATCCACGTTGCGATTGGCCCGTCACCTCGTCCATCACATGCGTATTATGCGCACAATACAGAGGTATTTTTGCGGCGCGCGAAAAAAACCGCCAATTTGCATGAGGTGATTGTGGAATGGCAATGAGGAGTTTGTAGGGCTTGGATGCGGCTGGGTTACTTGGACAATTGGAGCTTTTCACCATCGTTAAGCTTTTGACTTGAGTAGGATATTATAAATAAAAGATTTAACGAATTGCTATATTGACAAATTTAGCTTATGACTTGTTAACACTTTGAGTGCTGAAAACGCACGGTATGAGTTTTCTACAAGTGACTAATATGCGTAAATCCACACTAGCGCAGCGGCTGAGAAAATACAGATCTTTGTGACTCAGCAGAGGTGTAATATCTTTCGAACGAAACGCATGTGCGGCGCAACACAACCGCTGTGTAGAGCGGCAGCACGAATTTTTTAGGTTAAAAAAAAGATCGCAGTCGTCGAAAAAAAACCGCAGTGAAAGTGTTAAGGATATGGACAAAGAAGTATTTAACGACTGTCTGCGAAATCTCATAACGTGCTACCAGTTGAAACTTCATATAGGTAGTTACATTTTAGTTCTGCGCAATTGCCTATGTAATTTTTATGATTTAATAAAACTATTTAAGTCTTTATAAACCTATTTAGATAAATACCTATTTCTTTTTCTTTTCTAACCGTAAGTTTTGCAAAAATATTATACATAATTAAAATAATGAATTAGAAGCTTTAAGACTTTGACTAGATACATAGGTATCTAGTCAAATCAAGATGTATCTCATATCGATATTTAGTCAGAAAGCCATTTAGTCATAACTGATAGCAGTTATGACTAAATCGCTTTCTGACTAAATAATAAATATCGATATGACCTGACCATATCGCGTTAAGACTAAATGTAATGATTTAACAAGCTGTTTAGGAATTAAAAACTAGCTGGCTGGACCTGCTCTGATCAGCTTGTCCACTTGCTTCACCTATCATCCGCAATCAAAGCAAATGAAGTTGTCGTCGCCAAATATTAATCTTTTAGCCGGCAGAATGTGAGCTAGATACCTACCTGGTCCATGAACTTCTAATTACACATTTGATCATTGTTATTGAATTATTTTGCTTATTGTGTGTTTATAAATTATTTTGCTTGTAAAATATAATGTTGACTACTTACTCTATTGTATTAGATAGGTAATTCCTGTTAAAATAGATGTACCTACCTAATTATTTTGAATACAAATACAAACACCATGAGTAAGAGGAGCTAGGTTTAAACTTCTGTAACGCGCTGGTTTTCACGAGTTGCGAGTTGGACTTGCGAGCGCTCGGACTGCATGGCATAACTGAGCCAGGTGTTCCGTGATCAGCTGTGTCCGCATGCATCGGTGGGAATATTGACAAAAATGCATTCCTTCGAGGTCGAATTTGCAATGGAAACGCTGACAATTCACATTAATGTCGATGTCGATTGGTGCGTGTGTGAATGGTGTGTGATCGCGTTTTAGATTAGGCTCCTTTACCTACCTTTCGTCTTTTGGGTCTTTGCCGACAATGTTTGTGCAGGTACCTAGATAGGTATATAATCCTTGCTTACTGTAAGTAGATAAGATACTTACAGTAAGCAAGGATTATAGAGCAATACCTACCTACCTACATACAGTACCTATAGCTACCCCCTGAAATAAAGGAGGACAGGCAGTGCCAGTAGTGCGAAAAAATATTTTCCTTGAGATGCGATCCAACACCCGTTGATGTCTATACTCCAGCCAAATTTGATATGAAATATCTGTAAGCAAACAAGAAAGCTTAGGTGAAGTACCTACCTATAGGTGTTTAATTTACCAACATTTCACATGGAATTTGGCTGGAGTATCTAAATGTCCCTCCCAAGGCATACCTACCTATGAGTAAGTATCAATAACCTTAGAAACCATTTTATTTTAATTCCATTTAATAAGGTCGATTTGCATGCACTACAGGATTCCATGATGAGATGATCACGACTAGGTACGGACAATCAGGCTCTCTTGAAACTGATCACGGATCTGTCATTAGCAGAGACCACCGCTTTTTAAACAACCACGGCGACGACCACACACAAACAGATTTTTTAGATTTGGGACTTTAAAATTCATAATTAGCCTACATCTAGTTACTTCTTTTGCCATCTAGTGTCATGCTGAGTAAATAGCTTTGTCGCTTCGCCTAGAAAGAGAAGTCCATAGAAGGATAGCAAATGCCATCTCTTTCACACAAGAAAGAGAACAATATATCCTCAAAGCCTGAGAAGAAATGAGATAGGTTGACTGTATTTCTGTCTTGCTCAGCGTGTCAAGGTCAATCAGTCTAGTGATCAACAAATGTGCCTGGACATCGGTGGGTTTCGACGCAATATTGTTGTTTTCAAACTTACAATAAGTTTTCTTCAAATTTAAATGTGGTAGAGTGATTCCGCGAACATTACTACACCTCCAATCAATAAAGAACCGAAGTGAAGATGGTTCAGAGCAGTGTTTTTCAGTGTAAAAGTTACAGTGAAATGAAAGTGCCGGATTCATCATTCCACTGGTAAGAACAATTTATTTTGACTACAAAACGATTCAAAATGTACCGTTTCTTAGATTCCCATCGAGACAAGTCTCAAAAATTGTGTTTAAAGTTAATTTTCAAAAAATCATGAAAATTTAGGGTTGCCTGCAATAGAAAAAAAAATTACCCACATGTCGCATTGAAACATTTTGAATTCCTTCATTGTTTAATAATGCATTCATATATAAAATATAATTATGTAACGATTTTACGTCTTCTTTGACTAGAACCCACGGGTTGCAAAGATTAGGAACCCAATAAATATTTAAAAATATGTATACAACACTAATATAAACATTTTGATGAAAATTTATTGATAAAAAAGAAACAGCGTACTTATCTGTGCCCTCAAGCTGTTCCAAGGCTGCTAAGAAAAATACTTTAAAATAATGCCTCCGTGCCACAGTGGGTGAATCTCTGTTTGAGACTCAGAAAAGTTTGTGATACTATCTTTTAGTGTTCCTACTACCTACCTACTATAATAACCAACCAAAATATTTTAATTCTATTGGGTAGTATTACTAATATTACTTTTATATGTACCTATACTTGATATCCATATTTTTACAGCTCTAATATTTTATTTCAGACATGTAAGATAAAAACTATAGAAAAGGATCGTATGGAAAGTGATCAATACTTATCAAATACGGTAAATTTTATTGACAAATCACTTTTCCATTTTTTTTCTGTCTCCATTATGAGGCAGCCATTTTGTTTTTCTTTTACCTCTAAGCACGGATTAAGTCATATCTATCCACGTAGAGGTCCTAGGAAGACGATAGAGGACTTATTTGATAGCCAATAATGTAGACAATAAAGTAATAACATTGCTGCAATTTCTATTTCATAACAGAGGAATACCAAATTTATAAAACACAAAGTACGTTTTTTAAATAATTAGAATTACCACGTAGCAATAGATTCCCTACCATAAATGATAATATATTTTAAAATTTACGTATTATGGTTCTATATTATTAAGGTTTAAAAATAATATTCTGTCGCCTATGCCTGAAAATGATAGATTTTTTTATTTTTGTTATATTTAAAAGAGCTTACATACCAATTAAATATAAAAAAATAGGTAGCTAAACGTCGTTTTATTTATTAATTGTTTACCCATTTCCGCATACTTTCTTATTTCCTAAGAAAAACGCAAGTAAAAAATAGGACCTATCAGGTTGACGAATTATACCTTCAGGCTGTAACAAAAAGTAAGGACCAAAAACTACCACATTAACCTTCCAGTATAGGAAAGACCTACAAAGGTTCGGTGAAATTCTAGGTTCTGAATTTCTTGAAAAAGCCCGAAATATTTATGAACTGGAAAATCGCAAATCATATCCCAGGAATTTTGGGACATTCGGCATAAACCAAGTACCGAAATAACATTCGCATGCATCAGGTAACTTCGCGATAGTAGGTTTGATAGGATCTTTATTTCTTATAATATTGGGGTTATTAGCTATATAAAATATCACCAAAAAACCTGATATAAGAAATCTAAAATCGGGGTAAAAACTTTTGATGGCAACACTATTTCGTATTATCTGTCCCTCTCACGAACCACGCTACCCAGACATCTTGTACTTTATAATTAATCTATGTCGCTTCGCTAGCTACTAGCGACACCTATCGCTTCGATTGGTAACTTGAGTTTATTTCATTTGACGAGCGCTACTTGCTTATTTTATGATTTTAGGTATGGCAACATTTAGTCGTAACTGTCAATGTCTTTAATATCTTGTCGTCAATGTCAAGAGTCGCAGCTGTCACTAGGCAACCATTTTCATTGTTTTCTTTTCGACGTGACTGCTAAACACAGCACGTGTTTATTGTGTAAAAATGCGTATAGAAACATGTTATTTCTGCTCGTCCAGGATATATCCTGGACACGGGATCCAATTCGTCAGAAATGACTGCAAGGTACTCAAAGTTTACACCATAACGTTTGTATTGCGTCGAATTTCATAAGTATGAGACACTAACCCTTGCCTTCTGTAGATCTTCAGATTTTGCCGTTCCAAATGCCACGCAGCGTTCAAAAAGAAGAAGAACCCACGTAAAACCAAATGGACCAAAGCCTACCGTAAGACTGCGGGCAAGGAATTGGCCATCGACCCCGCATTCGAGTTTGAAAAGCGTAGGAATGTGCCCGTGAAATACAGCAGGGACCTGTGGAACAAGACCATAGAGGCCATGAAGCGGGTCGAGGAGATCAGACAGAGGAGGTCGAATAACCACATCATGCAGCGGCTGAGGAAGGGGCGAGAGGTGGAGTGGCAGAGAGACGTGCGGGAGGTTCAGAGGGACATCTCATTGATCAGGTGAGCTTGCAGATTGTGTCATTTTATCTAAATGTGGCACAATTTTACATCCTCTAAACATCATGGACATTAGTAAGATATAACTATGGCCTAACAAAAGATTTTTTGATTATGGCTCGAGTTTAGCTTACTCAGTTCAAATGTATGAATGTGTAGAAATCTGTTATTTACTTATTAACACGTTGAACGCCAACGGAAATTCTGCGATTTTCTGTTTGGGCCATGGGGGCACCATTTGGGCGACACTAGAATGCCCCGTTCAGGCCATGGGGGACACCATGTGACCGCGATCTAGTGTTGACTTCAAACCCTTCTGCCAGGCCAAACGGAGATGCTAACTTAGCTTTTTCAATACAATGGGACCCCGCGGCCCTGTAGACTAATATGTTCTGAATTATGTATATTGATGAAAATCATGTTCTCCGGTTCGGCCCTCAGGGCTAATGTACTGTCGGCCAAATGGTGACCCCCATGGCGTTCAACGTGTTAAAAATAAAGATAAATTATTTGAAAAAACATGTAAAACAATGATGGTCAGTAATTGATGTATGACCAATTTATATTTGTAGGACATAATATGTTGAGAGTATGGCATGCAAATCTAAATATAACAACAAGATTATCTAGGTATAATTCATTCAGATTTGATACATTAAATTGTCAGTTAATCAATTATATTATTAGAATTCTCGTTAGTGAAAATTTTCCATAAAGCATTATAATATTTATTTATTTAAAAAAAAAAAATATCTCAAGTCAAAACCATTTGTTTCAGATCACCAGCTGCCGGTCTCAAACAGCGACAAATGGAAGAAGACACAGAAATGGAGGTTGAGCCCGAAACCATCCAGGTCATTGACTCCAAGGGCCGCAAGACGACCATCGAGGCTCCAGTCATGGTTCCAGCAGTCGGAGAGATGATTGAAGATATGGGTGATGTTGAGTTATAAGCTTGTCAAGTCAAATTGGTAAGAGTTTGAACCTTGTTTGTGGATAAGTAGAGTTGAAATTAAATACGGCATTAATGAAGCAACTGAGAAAATTGTTAAATAATTAATGATGTTAAGTTAAAAGAAAGTAAATAATGCATAAAGCTAGTATCAAAAACAGAAACAGCTCTTTCTAAATAATTTACTAGCTTAATTTTTAATTGTAATGCCACAAAAGTTTCTGCTGAATTGTGTTACTATGTATCATAGAAGTTTCTTTGCAAGTAAATGTAAGGTACACCAAATATTTTTTTATTCCATTTCCTTCCAAAACTTGCTTGATAGTGATAGCGTACAATTAGCACTTTGATATAAAACTCAGGCCATATCTACCAATTTTATTAGGTACAAATACTAATACAAAAATTATTTATGATATGCCACAACTACTTTACAATACACTAGTGGCTTCGCTTGGGTGGATCTCTATTTGTTTCAAAAACAATTTGCGATGAACATAGAATAAATGTATCTTTGATGCATGAAAAAGTATTGTCAAGTTAGGTTAATATACATATAGCCTTTCTATTGGTAAAAGAATTTTAAAAATCAGTTCAGTTGATCCGGAGATTGCCCCCTACAACCACAGAAACAGAAACACACAAACTTTACCTCTTTATAATATAAGTACAGATATTAAAGTGGGTATAATTTTCAATAACTTAACACCTCTGAAGAGAAGTCTGTTGCTATGTATTACTCAACATTGCGTGTGACACAATAGATACAATAAAGAAAGTATTGATTTACAGCTCAGATACCAGTACTCTTTAATCCTCTTAGGTCTACAATCTACATGCAGGGGTAAAAAACATTTGACACACAGTTACTAGAAAACTCACAATCTAAAACAAAATTGTGTTTATGTGCAAAATTGTGTACGAGAGGAAAAGATACCCTGAATATAAAACAAAAGTTTTATATATTATACATATTTGCAAAATTGTATACTTATAAATTACTAGTGGCAAATAAAATACTTAGCCCAAACCATTATTTTGTAAACATAACTTTAGCAAAGCAAAAAACTATTATTGAATAGAAACAAATTAGAACTGTTATTTATAGGATTTCATTTATATTTAAATACTATTGAACAAATTTATGAATACAATCCTAAAATAACAGGTTTCATGTTGGGTAGGCCTAAACAAAGTATATGCAGCCATAAAAGTTGCCAACCCCTGCCAAATCCAATTAAACCTCGTGCCTCCGCCGACAGACAGTCAGACGTAACAGGAATCAGGAAGCTATAGTGAGTTCCTGCAGAGAGTGCCATGGCGATCTACTCGTCTGTTCTCGTGGCATTGCTAGCTTGTGCCTCTTACTTCGTTTACCAAAAGTATGTGAATGTTCACACTAGTTTTGTTACAAAACCGCTGAAAAACTATGACTATATTATTGGTAAGTAAAGTATAATTATGAAATATTGTTTAATTGTAGCTACATAGTCTTTTTCACGCAATATTTTATGCCTGTGCGTTTTGAGAATCAAGTTTCTTTAAATATTGCTATTGTATTTCGTAAGGCGCTTAAAATGATGGAAAGAAATAACCACCAGAACTACATCAATGTCCAAGAAATATTTATCTACAGATGGCTACGATATAAAGCTATGAAGAAATAACCTTACTACAGGCGCCTTATAAATAATGCTGGACAATTCACACAGCATTATCTAGACCCATGATAAGCAGAGCTTGTATTATGGGTACAAGATAACTGATATACATAATACATAGACTTTTTTATTATATATAGAAAACGACCAGAACACCCGGAACAAATATCTGCAGATCGTACACACAATTGTTCCGAGGCGGGAATCGAACCCGCAACCTCCAGCGTCGCAAGTGGACCTTCGCTCACCGCGCCACATCGGTCGTCTTATAAAGTGATTTAGTGCCTAATTTCACCAACCCTTTGAATTGAAACAACAGCAACGCATGGCGGCAAAAAACATGGTAACAATACCCGAACGATCTGCGGTTAGGAGATATCGCTAGTTTGTCGTAACTCTTTACATTCGTCCTCCTAACAAATTCCTCGTGTAGTTGGAGCAGGTACATCAGGCTGCGTCCTTGCCGCGCGCCTCTCAGAAGACCCTGAAACCAGCGTACTGCTCATTGAGGCAGGAGACCACATGGGCTACTTTACTAGAATACCGCTTACAGCCACGGCGGCGCAGCAAGGACCCAATGATTGGGCGGTTAAGACGACCAGGCAGCGGTATTCCTCGTTTGGCATGTGGAATCAGGTGAGTCAAGGGGACCATATAACATTGTGTGTTTAGTGATTAGACTTTTTACGTACCATAATACTTCAATGTTCGTTTTGTAAGTACAAAGGAATTTTTAAATGAACAATATTCTGCAATTTTATTTTTTACTGTAGGATACCGACAAACTGTGTAACAAAAGGTGCTGCGATAGTAAATACATACCGTAAGGGTAATGTTACGATTTGATACAGATTTTACGCTGTTCGTTCAACTTTTGCCAGGTCTTTGTTATACTTGCCCAACTGGAAACATATCTATTTGGTTTTTCTAACGTAGACAATCTCTAAAACCACTTAATGCAGACGAATTCGCCGGCATTAGTAACCAAAACTAGTAGGTTAATTGTAGAATGTATAAATATCCCAAATGTCGACCTCGACGGTGCTTTAACCCGCAACTTACGACGTAACATGGAATTAAAGAAGTGCCTACTTTCGTCATTTATTAGCTCCCAGTGACTTACCTTTACTCTACTACAGTCCTTGTTCATCAAGCTTGGGTAGTTCTAGCCCATATAAAAAATACCATCACAAGTGGGTACACTCTTTCTAGGTCCCACGGATCATCAGTACTATTGGGTTATGGGTTTCTGAATGAAAACAACTATTTATAAACTGTACAACAATTTATTTATTCTTTTCAATACACAGAACATTGCAAGAGCACTGAAATGAAATAGTATTTATTTTCTTAAATATATATATCATATATATTTGACTTGATAGTCATGCAAATGTTTTATGTTGTTTTTAAAACTCTTAACTTTACCAACTCCAAACTTTTTTAGTAATCTTATATATCTATATTGAATTGAAATATTAAAATGGAATTATTCACTCAGTTACAATAACATAGAAAGTGCTGCCACCTAGTATCATACCTATCTCTATCTAAATAAACAAAATAAAAAAATAAAAATAATAATAATCAGCCGCTTATATATTTGAAGATAAATTTAGATTTTTCTATCAAGTACCCACTTCCCATTTCTAGAGCCAGTTCATCCCCCGAGGCAAAGGCCTGGGTGGTTCCGGACAGATCAATTTCCTCCTCCACGGTTTCGGCCTCCCTTCCGATTACTCCCGCTGGACCCGGCTCGGGTTCAGGGGGTGGAGCTATGAGGAGATGAAGAAGTACTTCATCAAGGCCTTCGGGACTGTGAGGAGCGAGTTCGACTCTGAACACTGTCCGGTTTACGGGGAGTGTCCGGGTGATAAGGTAAATATAAGTATGATAAATTTGATTGGTGACTTTTTGTGTTAATTAGCTTCAGCCTGTGGCTTCGCACGCGTTATTTTGATAAAAATAACAGCTTTAAAAATATGTTAATTTAGGCTAAGGGTAAGGTAAAGTAATAAGGTAGGGACTCTACGCAAAAGTTCAGTCCAATCAGTTCATTTCATTTATTCCGTAGGTACAGGTTGATACACTTGATGTCGTTTAATCTACTTTACTATTATATGTACATATTACTTAATTATAAATCATTTAAATATATTATATTACAATATACCTAATATAATTTATTTTCGCCTAAAGTCGGCCTCCGCTCCGTTACATGACGGTTGTCAGGTAGTGAAATAGGAATATTCTATGTATAACAGGCCTAATTGGAACTATTATAGAACTTATAGAACTATCTTTTGTGCCCTTAAATGTAGACCAGCACCTCAGAAAGTGTGGTATCCAAGTTTCTAAGCAGAAAGACCAAGATTCTGACCTACAAAACCCTTTTATCACAGTACCTATCATTTACAAAATGTAAACACAAGTATTCAATTCTAGGCCCCAATGAAGCTGAAACTGTCCACGGAGAACGAAGAGCTAACGTCTACGTTCAGACAAGCGTCCTCCCTGCTCAGCGACGGTCGGACCACGTTCAAACGAGCGGTGGCCACGGTCAAGCATGGCGCCAGACATTCGAGCTACGACGCGTACTTGAAACCAGCGTTGGGGAGGATGAATCTGCATGTTTTGTTGAAGACGCAAGCTGTATCGGTGAGTAAAAAGTAAGGAAGCTAGTAAAATTGTAATGTTACATTGAAAGAACCAATGTTGGTACACTTGAGAGCGTGTTAAAAATAATTGTCACGATGACGATGGAATTAAAGCGCCTAGGAAAGAACATGGAATTAAAAAAAAATTAAACTCATACGTGTGAAGAAATGAACTTTCATCTCAGTACCTTGAATGCTCCTCGGAAGAGCTTGATGTTATTAAAATGGATTTTGGAGACTATCGACTAAGCATACCGAACTCGGGTATGTTTTGAAGGAATGTTCAAGGCACTTTAGACCAGTTTGAGTGAAGGATTCGTTGAAGAATTATCGAAAGATGGGGGTTAGTCTCTTTCAAACAAAATCTGCAACGGTAAAAAGACGGCGAAACATCAGTAGCTCCGGAACTAGTCGTCCGATTACAAAACACGCTGATATCACTCTGGTGTCATTCAGATTTATTCGTGAGTAAATTTAACCATCACATACATAATACTAATTCCATAATCCCGAAGGTCCGCCTGCGATGCAGGAGGTTGCGGGTTCGATTCCCGCCTCGGAACAATTGTGTGTACGATCTGCAGATATTTGTTCCGGGTGTTCTGGTTGTTTACTATGTATAATAAAAAATATCTATCTATGTAATGTATTGTATTATGTATATCAGTTATCTAATACCCATAATACAAGCTCTGCTTACTATGGGGCTAGATAATGCTGTGTGAATTGTCCAGCATTATTTATTTATTATTTATTAATATAACTTTAAACCAGTATGTTACTCGTTGTCCTATTGTATTTCATTGTTTCGTCATTTTAGATTTAATGTTTTTGTAATATGGTGATTTAGAATTAAATTATTTATATTAATTCATTTGCGCTGCTTATTGCATTTATTGCAATAAGATATTTGTTCCGGGTGTTCTGGTCGTTTTCTATGTATAATAAAAAAATATCTATCTATGTAATGTATTGTATTGTGTATATCAGTTATCTAGTACCCATAACACAAGCTCTGCTTACCATGGGGCTAGATAATGCTGGGTGAATTGTCCAGCATTATTTATTTATTTTATATATTGCAAATAAAAAGCAAAAGATTTATCGAACGACCGGCGAAAAAAGTATGAGTGATACACTCCTGAATACATCTGAATAGACTTGCTTTTGTATTCCAGTACCTACCACTAAGACCAACCACAGAGTCAGAAGTTAGTAATCGCTTAGGGTCGCGCGGATAGATAAATTTGATCTGCCACACTACGCGTCTATACCTGTTCCGATATAGAATCCAAGATATTTTATGTCAACAAAGACGTTTATGAATGAAGACTTAACAAAAACTTTTAACAATAACAGCAAACAACAATGTAACAGCAAGGAAATCATTAAAAACTAAAACACAAACTTCAACTACGCATAATATCACCTACCTACATCGAAATATTTATAAATTTGTTTTCGAAAACGAACGAGAGATCAATTAAATGATGAATGAAAGCTTTCAAAACCAAAAATTATTTCGAATTTCTGTGTTTAGCTTCGATGATACCAATGTCGTTAAATATTTTCCACAAATATTTCTTAAGTTTTGTAACCTCATTGTATACAAAAAATATCCAGGTTTTTTAATCGGAGTATAGTCAGTTCAATTTCAATATCAATTTCAAAAATTCTTTATTTAAACCTTAAATAACATTGTTCTGGTACAATACTAGTGTAAATTTAATCCTAGAATGCACAAACATACACAAATAGAAAAACGTTTTTGAAGCTAGGGGTGCGCTTATCAAAACTTACGTAGGAAATTTTACACTTCGTGTTACAAATCATAACTACTTAAAAATGAGTAAATTTAGTTTTTATATAAACATAATGTTGAGATTAGCTCTTAGGAACATGCAAGCTTTAGAAGAGCAATTGCATTTAATAGCATAACCATAGCAATTGCATTTAATAGCATAACCATAGCAATTGCATTTAATAGCATAACCATAGCAATTGCATTTAATAGCATAACCATAGCAATTGCATTTAATAGCATAACCATAGCAATTGCATTTAATAGCATAACCATAGCAATTGCATTTAATAGCATAACCATAGCAATTGCATTTAATAGCATAACCATATAGTCAGTTCGAACGACCTGTACACAAACGATCTCCGCTGATGTTACGCCTAGTCTGAAGGCCTCATACAAAATACACGTTGGTCGACCGACTAAGCGTTGACGGAAACGTAACAGACGTACGAGTACCTACGCTCGACGCACTAACGCTTCATCAGTTGAGTTTAAACGGTTGAATGTTTATTATATTTGCCTGTTCTGGCGTAACGCGACCGATAATACGCGACGCATTTTCCGTCAGATATGTACCCTTACATTTTACCCTCAGGTCCGCTTCGAGAGCAACATCGCGTCATCGGTGTACATCCTGCAGAACCACCACAAGTTGAACAATATCTTCGCGAACAGGGAGATCGTTCTAGCGGCGGGCGCGTTCAAAACGCCACAGATACTGATGGCCTCAGGTATCGGGCCGAGGAAGGTTTTGGAGAGGTGACTTGGATTGATTATTCATATTTATTTATTGCATACATATATGTACATTGCCACGTAATATTAGCTTAGAGGTAGGTACATTTACCTGTAAGGGCGCAGCTATTTATTTAAAATAATAACAATAGTAGTAATCCGAGAATTTATACATTATAAGTAGATAATCATCATCAGCCTATAGTTGTCCACTGCTGGACATAATTCCCATGGGATAAGGTTCACTTAAATGGTTTGTCCACTAGTGGAAGAAGTGAAAAAAACACCACTAGTACGTTAATATATTTCTTATGTGTCTAATACATGGTTATTTTCAATTGATGTCTTCCCCAGGCTCAAGATCCAACCAGTCTCCATCAACGAAGCAGTAGGGTCCAACCTGCACGACCACATGAACATGCCTCTGTACGTGAGCGTCAAGCGACCTGTCACTGTCACTTTAGGCAAGGTCTTCAGTGTTGCCAGTGTGTGGAATTACTTCTGGGATTCGAGTGGTAAGATACATTCAATTTAAAACACATAACATTTTTAGGTAGTATTAAGGTCAAAGCCCGATTACAGGAAAATATCCGAAGACCGTAATTATGTAGATAATTCACAAAAAAATTGAGTCTTGCATGCGACCAAAACTTATATAGGGTAACCTCCCGTTGACCTAAAGTCATAATATTTGGCAAGAAACAAGGTCTTATAATTATACGGAACCCTCGGTGCGCGAGGCTGACTTGCACCTGACCTTTTCATATAGATTACATAAGGTAGGGAAATCTTTTATGGGCAATAACGTGCGCTTCTATAATAGCGTCAATCTGAAGCAACTGAGCTTCCTATTCGTAAATTCCAACACAAAATTTACTTTTTTTTTCAATATTTTCAATTACATAAAACAAAATCTTAAAAAAGATCTTAAAAAAAAGGCCAGATGCCGCTCAGTTCCGCACCGACAATAGTACCTACATATGTAAGAAATTCAATGTTATGCTTATGATTGATAATGATTTCCAGGACCACTATCGTTTCCACCAGTCTCCGGAGTGGAATTCCACGGCAACTCCTCCCTGCTGCTGTTCTCTATGGGCGCCACCAGCGAACGACTGCTCAGGGAGCTGTCCAACTATAAACCAAAGGTCCGACGAAATACATCCGACAGAGAATCAAAGTTATCGACATAGCTCTAAGAATTAGCAAGCTGAAGTGGCCGGCCCACTGCGGCCGGCCATATCTCGCGAAGAACCGACGGCCGCTGAGGCAAACGTGTTCTTGAGTGGAGACCGCGATTAGGTAAACGTAGTGTAGAACGCCCTCCGACCAGGTGAGATGACGACCTGCGAAATTCTGCAGGTAGATTCTGGATGCCTCAAGCTGAAGATAGGGCACTGTGGCGCTCATTGGGGAGGCCTATGTCTAGCAGTGGGCTAACATAGGCTGATGATGAAACCAATGGTACCTACTGAAAACCTATACAAGCTTTGATAGATGAGTAAGCGCCAAATGGCAATAATTAAACCTTTAAGCTTGTCGCACACCTAGAAAGCACTGGTGCCGCATAGTTTAAAAATGTGCATTCAATTATAGGCTTTAACTCGACACATTTACATGCATTTTACATTGACCATCAGATGATATACAGCACGCAGAACACTCGTTTGAAGCTTGTGGGAAGCCATTTTGTGACTAAAATGTATCTAAAGAACAAATTTTTTCTGTGTTACTGAGCACTATTAATATGCGCAGTTTTAATTTACTTGCGTTATCGTCCGTTACAATCGTCTTACGTATCTTTCTAACTCGAACAGTAACAATTGTGACGGAAAATCAAAAATAAGAAGACTCGTAATCTCTCTTCAGGTTTTGAAGAAACCAATCGAAGAAATAGACTATTTGCAATGGTTGGCGGACACTCTTTACTACATCCAAGCATCAAAACGGTCCGTACTCGTCTGGTATATATATATGTATAATGGTTCTCGGCTACATTTTATAGCCTTTGCATTAGCCGAGCGAATGAGAAGCTTAAGCTTCTCATTAATTTACAGTTTTAAATTAAATAACATTAAGCCTGGTTGGTAGTGACTGCTCCGCAAAGGCGCCCCCTGGTCCCTCCACGCATCTCTGTTCTGAGCCAGTGGACCAGTATAGAATATAGATTAAAAAAATATTTAAATATATTTATTCTGATAGAGCTAAGGCTTTATTATCTAACTATAGTAAACAAATACAGCACACGACTTAAAAATTCAATTAAAATTGGTTTCGATGAGTTATCTAGCTTCTTCTAATCAGAAATAATATTAATTTTATAAATATAATCACTACATAGTATGAAACAAAGTCGCTTCACGCTGTCTGTCTGTCCCTATGTATGCTTAGATCTCTACAACTACGCAACGGATTTTGATGCGTTTTTTGTAAATAGATAGAGTGATTCAAGAGGAAGGTTTATAAACTATTTCACACACAGATTTCCACGCGGGCGAAGCCGCGGGTTGTAACTAGTGAAGGATAATTATGATTTACAATGGACGTGTAAAATGCTATTATTATTTAAAAAAATCTTGTATTAATTTTCCAGGTGTTCCGAGAAACCTACCCGTTCCACAACGCATCATCAAAGGAAGGCTTCCTGTGGCTGTGCAGCTGCCCGCAGCCGCGCAGTCGCGGCCGCGTGACCGTCACTGACACGCGCACCGTGGTGCCACCACTAGTCGATATGCAGTACTTGTATGATAGGAGGGACGTTGACTGTATTATCAAAGGTAATGTTACTTTATCTAAAATTAGAGGCAATTTCGTTAAAAAGAATAATTTTTGAAATACTTCGACTAGACTAAAGAGGTTGCTGCACCGTGGCCGCGCCCTATATCGTCTGCACTCAGATTTCTAAACCGTACATAGACGATAGATTGCTTCGACGCTAAAGCGCCATTGATTGAGTTTTAAGATTAATAGCTATTTTGTCTTTTTTGGAAAACGGTTCATTATTTTTAACAATATCTACTATTAGTTATCATCAATAGAAGGCTGCCTGTGGCTGTGCAGCCGCGCAATCGCGGCCGTGTGACCGTCACTGACACGCGCACCGTGGTGCCACCGCTAGTCGATATGCAGCACTTGTATGATAAGAGGGACGTTGACTGTATTATAAAATCTGACTTTACTCGGGTTAAGAGGCAATTTCGTCCAAAAAAAAAATTTATTATTATTATACATCGAAAATACCCAGAACACCAGGAACAAATATTTGCATATCGTACACTCATATTTTGTTCAAGCGGAAATCGAACCCGCAACCTCTTGCATCGCAGTACGCCCTCCGCGCGTGCCACATCGGTCGTCACTTTTAATGTAAGTTTGTTTAATTAAATCTCTGCACTCTCGAGACTCACTATTTCGTTGAGTCAGTCAATAAGCTATCGCGAGAGCTAAAAAACTTTGCTCACTTTGCTGGACCCGCAAAAACGAAGTTTTAACAAAAATAGAAGTATCTGATTATTTTTTGTGCGAATGCTATCTGAATGACATAAGAGTAGGTTTTGTTCGACATCTTTTATTTTCCGAGGTCCCCAGTTCAGCTGTCTAGACGTGAATGGATAACAGATGGACAGCCAGATTACCTAATGTTTGATTTTTGAGTTTCGCAATATTACGAAATATTGGAAATCATTATGGTAAATATCCAGTTTTAAATGAATTTAGTGTTAATAAACATGATAGTTTCAAAAGTTTTATAGCCAGAGTAACTATGGATTTAACAGGAAATACTATTCTTTTACAGCAATACGTCGAGCCGAGGCACTAGTAGCCTCCGCTCCGTTCCAAGAGATCGGCGCAGCGATCCACTGGCCGCGCGCGGAGCGGTGCCTCTCACTGTGGACCTACTCCGCGCAAGAGCAGAGAGGAGTCGTGAGGAAACGGAGATTGTAAGTACAACTTCATCCTACTGGCTGCGCCAACAGCTATGAACATCCGTTCAAACAAATCAGCGCAGCTAGAGCGAGCATCTCAAAGCAAATCAAATGTATTAGACACTTAAGTGATATATGAATGTACTAGTTGTTTCTTTTTCACTCATAGTATCAGGAGTATGAAGTGAATAGTAAAAAAATATTTACTGTTTACTTAATTTTTTTGAGTAATAATTTATAATAATAACGTTTTCGAATAACTCACATCCGTAGATTACGAAAAAGATGTCCATTTCCAAATACAAGATAGCTGACATTTTTAATCGCAGTATTCCGTCTTGGATATCGATTTCAAACAAAATAACCAAGGGTGTAGGTTACGAAAAGGGGGTCTTAATAAAAAAATAACTGTTACACATAACCGCCGCGAGCTGCTTGCAGCTCGCGCACACCTCAACAACTAGTTTATAATATAAAATTTGATTTGTCTAAGTGCTTATTTTGTAAGCCTAAAGAAATAAAACATTTTGAATTTAAATCTGCTCACCGATATATTGTGGTCATTTGCGTTATGGGCACTCAATGTATTAATTGCCGCTAACGGATGAATAATTATTATTATATTTTTATATTTTATTTATTATATTTTAGACAGGTTTCTCAATTTTTATATTTTACTGTTCACTTCAATTTTTTGTCCTCTAGTGTAAGAAGTGAAAAAGAAACCACTAGAACATATAATATCACTTTACTGTTTAATTACTTGATCATTGCTAGTATTACACAGTATTTGCTTGGATGTTATTGAAAGATTTGAATGCCCTTATAATGAACGAGTTCTGCCTGTAGTTCGTCCTCACCAGTGGTTCATACAAGAGCTTTGGTTTGCGAAGTGAGCCTATGTTCGTGCGCAGAGCCGCCGACCTATCAGCTCTAACAGCTCTGGACAGTCCACCGTTCCGTTCGCTATATTCATAAGATAGCATAAGTCTGCAATATTCCTACGTTCGATAAGGGGGGTAAGAAGTGGAATCTACGACAGCGTTTATTATTATCTTCAAATGATTATTCTGTCACTTCCAGCCGCAAAGACCCTAAAGTGATCACCCCAGTGCCGCGCACGGCGTCCAGTCCTCCAGACGAGTACCTAGCGTGCGTGATCCGAGAGGTGGGGGTGACGGGCCACCACGCGGGCGGGACGTGCGCGGGTGGATCGGTCGTGGATGACCTGCTCAGGTGACTGATATAATTAAATTACAGGTAGGTGTAGGACGCCCTCCGACCAGGTGGGATGACGATCTGCGAAAGACCTGGCGCTCATTGGGGGAGGCCTATGTCTGATGATGAGGACTACAATAGTGGTTTCTTCTTCCAGGGTAAAGTTGTTATCTGGCCTGCGCATTATGGACGCGAGTGTGCTCCCCGCTCCCACCTCACTCTTCCCTAACTCCATACTGGTCGCTATGGCGGAGAGGGCGGCCGATATTATACGAAATAAACTGTGATTCTGAGGTACCTATGAACTTTTATTAACGAACACCTTTAAATGTATTTACAACGTTAGTAGTCGGTAATCGTATATACTAGCTGCGTGGAAATCTATGTGTCAAACTATTGGTTTATAAACCTTCCTCTTAGATCACTCTATCTATTATACAAAAACCGCATCAGAATCCGTTGCGTAGTTTTAAAGAGCTAAGGATACATAGGGACAAACGGACAGCGGGAAGTGACTTTGTTTTATACGATGTAGTGAAGTAAAAACTTCTTCAGGTAGGTACATATTTTCTAAACAGTGAACTAATCTGAACCGTCATGTTCAGCTCGTTTACGCTGAATCAGGTATACTCGGCTGCAGTCGGAAAAAAAATCGATTTTGTTGTATGATACGCTATCGGCGGCCTTATCGCTTTCAGCGATAAGATTGTGCCACTAGATTTAGTTAGTATTAAGATCCTTTACTATTATTTTTTTGTATTGATGGTGCAATAAAGTTATATACCGACCCATGTGGCGCGGTGGGCGAAGGTCCGCCTGCGACGCAGGTGGTTGCGGGTTCGATTCCCGCCTCGGAACAATTGTGTGTACGATGCAAATATTTGTTCCGGGTGTTCTGGTTGTTTTCTATATATAATAAAAAAAAATATCTATGTAATGTATATTGTATTATGTATATCAGTTATCTAGTACCCATAACACAAGATCTGCTTACCATGGGGCTAGGTAATGCTGTGTGAATTGTCCAGCATTATTTATTTATTTATTTATATTGTATTGTATTGATACGAAAACACACCCTCTTTTACGTAGCGAAAGGCACAAAACTACTGTAGATATCTGGTCTATACAGATGATATACATACGTACAACACTTTAATATACCACACTTAACTGGAAATAATACAGAAATAAATAACTACTTAGAACAGAGGATTAGAATAATACTATCGCAGCTTATTGGTTCGTTTCTTTTGTTATATAGACGTCATCAAAATTCTGTATGCATTTTGACTCGACTATAATATGTACAGATATATTAAACAAATGTATAAAATATAAAACATTTTAGTGACGGCGAAATCAGTATGTATTCGTGCGTGAGTGATACACCCACGAATACACCTCAATAGACCAGCTGCCAATCTGCTAGCTAGCGACTTGAGTTATATCGTAATGAATCTTCTTCTATACCAGAAAGAGGAAAGGTTTAATAAAAATTATGTTTGTTTGTATTAAATAGGCTCCGAAACTACTGGACCCATTTAAAAAATGCTAACACCATTGGGAAGCTACACTATCCCCGGGTGACATAGGCTATATTTTAACGGGAAACAGCTAGTCTATACTAATATTATAAAGAGGAACGGTTTGATTTTTTGTTAGTTTGTTTGTTTGTTATGAATAGGTTTCGAAACTACTGGACCGATTTGAAAAATTCTTTCTCCGTTGGGCCTCTGTTCACCGGGGATAGTGTAGCTTACACTATCCCCGGTGAACAAAGGCTATATTATATTTTCAAAAAAGTTAGGGATCCATAAAACTATGCGAAGCCGGGAAGGTCCGCTAGTATGAAATAAAAAGAGAGGTAAAGTCTCAATGTAGTATTTATTCAACAACGACCGTGACGCTGCCTTCGAGGATGGACTCCTGGGTGCGCGTGATGAAGAAGAACAGGTTCAGGATGTTCCGGCCGCGCGGCATCGGCAGGGGGATGACGCTCTTGTCGAAGTCTACGTTCGTGAATATGTATGTAGCCTGGAATAAATATATATATATAAATAATGCTGGACAATCCACAAAGCATCATCTAACCCCAAGCTAAGCAGAGCTTGTGTTATGGGTACCTACTAGGTGAATAACATTACATAGATAGATATTGTTTAATGTATGTATTGACAAATAAGATCACAAAACAGACTTCAATTATTTTTGTATTTTATACTGTTTTTTAAGTTTTAAGGGCAAATACAAATCAATTAAATTATTAATTATTAGCAATAAATACTGAAGAATAAAATATTTATCGGATCATTCTCCATAAGTCTCTTAATACGACAACGTCTAATAAGTGTACGGGCGTTCGCCAACGAGACGCCTTGTAGCGATGCAGTTGCCATGCTGACGTGCGTTCGCATCGATACAGTCGTGATTCTTTATGGCGGCTCCACATTAGTGCCGTGAATTCACGCCATGAATTCACGGCACATGTCGTACCCTCCACATTCACGGGATGCTCACAATCGTTCGTGAATCCCGCCGCGAAATGGACGTAGAAGCTGCTGCTGCAAAAACTTTATTTGCTGTGGCAACATATCACTATTTGAACGTCCAAAACAAGAAAGTTATGATGAATGAAAAAGAATGTGGATGTGTACGCGTGAACGCCGCGCGAATGGGGCGCAAACCCTTTGACGCGGGACAAAATACCGACTCTGATCGGGGAACAGGCGTGAAAACGCGTGAACCCCGCGAAAATCGTCCACATTTACGTTCACGCCTGTTTACGGAGCTTCACGGCACTAATGTGGAGCCGCCATAACGATACAGAGCGATGTCACGCGTTTACAAAACGCACAGAATCGCTACAAAAAGTCGCCGTGGTCGAGCGCTCGCGATAGTGATAATGAAGTGCACAGGCTGGTCATAAACCTACCGGTAAGACAGGGCAGCTCCACGCCACGGTGGTGAACTTGTTCAGAAACTTCTGAGTCCATTCGTGTGTGAACGCATCACACAACTTGGTCACGTAATTCAGGTCGATTGCACTCACTGACGTTTTATAGGCGAGCTTCATCTGCAACAATAGAATTTGATTGAATCCTCGTTATGGGAATCTTGAAATGTGTGTGTTATACCAACATGTAGAGGTATAATTGCTTTAGCAAAGGTTTTTATGATGATGTCATTATTGTCTTTTCTACCCTAGAGATCCTTCTCCATGCTTGGCCTGCTTACTGGCACTTACAGTGACATTGTTATTCCAAGCCAGTGGCGTGATTTCCACAGTGACATTCGTCTTGTAGTGGTCTCCACGCTTGGACCGCATCGTGAGGATGACCGGCTTCGAAACGTACTTGGGATTCCAGTACGTGAACTTTGCTCGCTCCTGCTTGTATACTGTACACTGGAACATTCAATACGAGTAGACCAATACGTGATCATACAATTTGCTTGACAATTTGTGTTAGTTAATTAAATAAATAAATAATGCTGGACAATTCACACAGCATCATCTAGCCCCATGGTAAGCAGAGCTTGTGTTATGGGTACTAGATAACTGATATACATAATACAATACATTACATAGATAGATATTTTTTAATATACATAGAAAACGACCAGAACACCCGGAACAATTATCTGCAGATCGTACACACAATTGTTCCGAGGCGGGAATCGAACCCGCGACCTCCTGCGTCGCAGGCGGACCTTCGCCCACCGCGCCACAGAGGTCGTCATACATTACATAGTTCATTGATAAGAATTACTTTATTCCGATTAGCAATAAATATTTTAAAACTTACGCGACCTGAATACATAATTAAATGTATACATAAATCATAATTGTATTAAACTAAGCGCAATGAATACCCGTATAAATACTTACGATTAATTTCCGTACCAAAATTAAACAAAAACAATTTACGATAAAACAAACTTGATACTTGACTCAAAATGTGTGTTTTTTTTTAATGTACATAAGTATATTTGTCTTTTTTGTGTGTGCTAATAAAAGTGTTCCATTCTATTCTATTCTAAACTTAAAATTCTAAATGACAATTAGCTGTTCCTTACCTATCCCTATCCCTCAAGAGCGATCTCTTCCAGACAACTTTGAAGTATCAAACAATGTACCAGCAGCTAGGCGCTCGTGTGACGGGGTAGATAATGTACTTACCGTAACAAATAGAAATAAGTTAATAAGTAGGAACACTAACATCCTCATTTTGATAATTCAACAATACTCGTTCAGGAGCTGAGTAACACTGTCAAATAACGAATATAACCTAACAGGTCTCAAATAACTTACCATTGGACCAATCCCAATCATAGGTACTTACCTAATAATCATGTACATTATTATCTATGCTATTTACATGTAAAAGTAACTCTGTCTGTTTTTTATCTATCCATTACAAGGTTTTTCTGTTATTCTTTCGTTGTCCACCTTTTCTCGTGCAAAGTAAATAATTAGAAAGGGATAAACTATACTTTGGTATATTTAAAGTTTGTTATCAGTTTAAATTCCTTTATTAGCTTGCATGACGTGTTTTAAATAAATAAATATAAATAATGCTGGACAATTCACACAGTCGTCATCTAGCCCCATGGTAAGCAGAGCTTGTGTTATGGGTACTAGATAACTGATATACATAATACAATTAATTACATAGATAGATATTTTTTATTATACATAGAATAAGACCAGAACACCCGGAACAAATATATGCAGATCGTACACACAATTGTTCCGAGGCGGGAATCGAACCCGCAACCTCCTGCGTCGCAGGCGTACCTTCGCCCACCGCGCCACATGGGTCGTCATTTATCTCGTCACTCCAATATTTTTCATACTTATACTACTAGGATGAATAGATTTTTGTAAATTTGAGGAGGCGGAGGAAAACGAGACTTTTTAAATGGAAAAGTGCGTGTGAAGCCGCGGACGGTAGCTAGTAATTGATAATCATTATAACTAGAAATGATCCTAGAAGGTACAGTCACAGTCAAAAAGCGTGTTAAAGATGAAGACTCCAAAGTACAAAGCCCCGTGTACACAGAAACAGCTAAACCACGCCATATCCTAGAACCGCTAATCCCGTAAGCACAACAGAAGCCCCTGAACTGAATTCTTTCGATGATTAAAAACGCTTATTTCACCATAACGTGTACCTACCGAATGATTTCAACGAATGGTCAAGTCGGCAGGACAATGTTCGCCCAATTTTCGGACATACGACGACGACGTCTCAAACCCTGATTTGGAAATGTATTTAAGTCGTATTAGTTGAGAGGCTTTTGTGTATCGCGTGTTCAATGGATTTAGAAATAATGTGCTTTAGCAGTGTCTGTTGCTTTGTGTGTTACAAGATTTTTGGAGTCTGTTAAACGCATTTTGCGGTGACTGTACTTTACGAAATTTATATATAATTATGATTACCTAACTACACTGTGCAATAGTTCGTGAAATTAACTTTTGTGTGGGCCATAGTGGCAAAATTGTAATAGGGCAATTTTGTCGTATATAATTTGTTGGAGGTACTAAACATACCCACATTTATGCGAATGAACTTGGTTGACTTAAAACATGAAACTTTATAACTCAATATGAGTTAAGTTAACTAAGGTTAGTTGTAAGCTTTTTATAAGTACTTAAAAGAAGAAAAATTATTTATTGTCATACATTTTTTTTAGTCAATAGACCTTCGTTGTCCGCAATCAAAAATGGTGGTAAATGACGATGTGGTCGAATATCCAGCACTTGAGACATGTATATGACTTGAGGTAGGTCTTGAACGAAAAGCTTGGAACGAGTTTTGCTCCAACTCAAATTCTACCAACTTACAAATAAGCAAATCAAATGTACTAGACACATAAGTTATGAACATCTAGTGGTTTCTTCTCACTTCTTCCACTGGTGGACAAAAAATTGAAGTGAACTATAAAATAATTTAATAGTATAAAATATGACCTGTCTGAGTGCTTATTTGTAAGCTTAAAGAAATAAAAACTTTTCATTTTCATTTTTCCGGGTACGGTAGGTATTATTATTATTCTTTGCTTAATATGGTAGGTATTATTTGGCAAGGAAATATCCTTCCAATGTCAATGCATGACGACTCGAACTTAAAAACAAGTTATTTCGGTAAGTCAAGGGCAAGGACGAATTCTTACATCGCACATAGCCCTCGACTTGTAGGTACTCGTATGTCGATTGTCGAATATACTTAATACATTTTAAACTGAGAACATCACGACTTTTGAATAGAATATTCAAGTCGTATTGGTCCCCCCTGGCTGGGGCAAACGTGTTCTTGAGTGGAGACCACGACTCGGTAAACGTAGGACGCCCTCCGACCAAGTGGGATGACGACCTGCGAATGACTGCAGGTAGATGCTGGATGCGTCAAGCTGAAGATGGGGCGCTATGGCGCTCATTGGGGGAGGCCTATGTCGAGCTGTGGACTGATATAGGCTGATGATGATGATTGGTCCCCTACACAGGCCCAGCCTAGTGTGGGAATTGTTGTCACTTCAATAAATAAACCCTGTCTACTTGGACAGTTATTATTTGTATCTACTAGCTAATCATTCTTTAATTATATTGCAATAAAAAATTTTTTTCGTTAACATTTTCATTTCATGTAAATCCTTTGTTTTGTCTATGATTAAATATCTGGAAAGCGGTTGTTTCCCAGATATTTATCATGTATCCTAGTTACATAATCTGTAGAAGTACTTATCCAATTCCCAAAAATATTGTACTGCTATAGAGAAGAGAATCGGGGATAAAACTCAAAGTCACGATCAATACCAAATAGGTAGGTATACTTAGTCGACGAGAATTATAACACTGCCATCTAGTAGAAGCTCATGAGTACGGGTGATGTAAAACTGTAGGGTCAAAATGCTCTTTCCATTTGGCAGCGGCACGGGGACCACACTCTGGTCAATATCTATGTTGGTGAAATGGTATGAGCCCTGAAAAACAATAAATGGTCACACATAACACAAGCACCATTACACACTGAATATAATACAGGACAATCTAGCTCAAGCCTGGGCCATGAATTAGTTTTAATTTGAAATTGATTTCCCGCGCAAAACGGGATATGTATTACATTATAACGGTGACACAGTGGATAACGGTAGTAGTGGTAACGTTCGTAGCAAAAGACAAATTTGGGTAGATCGGTATGTCTACCTACCCATAAAAACATACGCGCAGTGCCGTTATTCCGTGATCATGGCGCTTGAAACTGTGCCGAAATATTGGATAACTCAAAAATCAAATCATGGTAAATATCCCGTTTTGACTTTAAATATTACGAGGTTTAAAACTAATACTTGATCACACAACTTCATTTATTTGCCAGAAAAAGTGCGCATGGCGGGTGACCTTGCCTACTGTAAAGATAGAGATCCTTTGATCCATTTTCATAACTGTTATTCATAATTAGCTACGAAAAGGGCAATTTCCTTCACTGTTTCATAATTAGTTATGGACCCCTTGTTCCCTTTTAATAACTGTTTTCATAACTAGCTACGAAAAGGGCAATTTCCTTCACTGTTTCATAACTAGTTATGGACCCCTTGTTCCCTTTTAATAACTGTTTTCATAACTAGCTACGAAAAATGCAATTTCCTTCACTGAACGTACCGGCACGACAGGGCAGCTCCACGATACACTTGAAAACTTTCTTAAAAACTTTTGGTACCAGCTGTAAGAGAATACATCACACAGTTTTGATGCAAAGTTGAAGTCGATGGCGCTCACGGGCGACTGGTAGGAGATTTTCATCTACGGAACAAAACATAAACATTAAAATTTGTATACCTTATGTGTTGGCGTTTTTGATGTCGTAATTATGATTTTTTTAACATTATTACTGCGTTGAACCATGTTTTGGGTAAAAAATAAAATCCACACAGCATCATCTAGCCTCAAGTAAGTAAAGGTTGTATTATGGGATGACTGATACCTATCTATACATAATACAATATACAACATAGAAAGATATTTTTTATTATACATAGAAAACCCGGAACAAATTTCTGCACATAGTACAAACATTTGTCCCGAGGCGGGAATCGAACCCGCAGCATCCTGCATCGCTGGCGGACCTTCGTGCGCCACAGAGGTCGTCAAATCTGTTTTATTGATGGCAAAATCTCCATGTGGTCAAGCGGTAATAAAGTATATTTTCTTCCCAGATGTATTGGAACTTACAGTGACATTGTTACTCCAAGCCTTAGTGATGGTCACGGTGACGTTGGTGCGGTAGAGCTCCCCACGTTTGGACCTCATTGTTAAAGTGGTTGCTTTGGATACGTACTTCGGATTCCAGTACGTGACTTTAGCATGTTCTTGATGGTATGTACACTAGAAAAATGCAATTAGGACACGCGGCAGCGTGTCCAAGCCAAGTTCAAGCAAAGGAACGCGCCAGTGTATCATTACACGAACCACTTGGTGCCACTTTTGACCCTTCTATAACTCAAAACCTCTTTAACGTAAACACATAAAACTAAGTGTGTTTAATTATATAAGAATAATTTGGGCTTCTACATGTCCTTATGGACATGTAGAAGCCCAAATTTCATGAAGCTAGCTCAAACGGTTATAAAGATTGAAGGTCAAAAAGTCGTAAAAATTCACATTGACTGACTGACATACATATAGTACCTAAATCTAACCTACTTCCAGATGACCTAGAAGGATGAAATTTGGAATCCAGCTCGGTAATTGTGTGTAAGCGTAGGAAAAAAACAAAAAATAAAAAAAAGTCAAAAATTAAGTGATGTCGACATTATGTCAATGGAATAAGGTTTAAATAAAAAATCATCCGCATTGCATAGAATAAGCAATAGTACTATGTCTCCGATTGCGCCATAGAATACAGCGTTTTTTAGTGACATAATAGATAGATATTGAACTCACCGTAACTAATATAAGTAAGTTCATAATTAGAGAAAAAATCACTAAATTCTTCATACCGGTCACAAATCACGACAACATTCAATCAGAAGTCAAGTAATCATACTGTCTGTCAAAATAGTTCTAAGCGATATTTATTTTTAACTAGCTGCGCCCCGCGGCTTCGCCCGCGTGGAAATTTTTGCGCAATTTTACCATGTTTTCTCACCGTTTAAACCTTCCCTGGACTACGGCAAACATTTTAAAACCAAAATCAGCTCAATCGGCCCAGCCGTTCTCGAGTTTTAATCAGACTAACGAACAACAATTCATTTTTATTTATATAGATATTTATAATTGCCATAAATAATCAACAATCATGTTCAATTGTTCGTGAAACTAACTTTTTTATTTGACATCTGATTGTTAGTTTTTTATGCTACCTATCTGTTTATTATGATCAATAATCATGTTTACTAGATCGTGAAATAGAATACAGTTTTGTTTATCAAAGGCAAAAACTCTATTACCATGTCAAATTTGTGGAATTTAAACGTCTTTTTACGAACGAAAGCATGGAAAATGAATATTTCCACTGCTATTTAACATTTAAACATAACTTCTTTTGATAATAATAAATAAATAAAATAAAATAAAAATAAAAATCATTTATTTCAGACCTTGGTCCATATCGGTTACATACAAAACAAATTAACACACAAAAAAGCAAAAGAAATTAAAACTACAAAATTACTGATAAGGCAGGTGTGCACTCAGTGCCAGGTGTAGGTTGCAAGCACTGAATGCACTCCTACCCAATGCCGCAGGAATCGGCCGCTCAGGTCCTCAGCCAACGCTGCCAGGAGGCTGATGCGGCTGGCGCGCAGGCGACGCAGCGCGGCGGCGCAGCGGGCTCATAGAACTTGAAAACTGCCCTACGGAATCATTGTCAGAATATTTCAGATTTTTCAAACGCAAATGAAGCCTCGTTCGTAGCAATCAGCATCATTCCATTTTACGAAGGACCTTCTTTGCAAAATGGAACGTGTCGTCGGCCAATCTAAGAACAACTCGATGGTGGTCGTTCTTCATACATCCACATTGGTGCAATTCTGTGGCGAAACTCAACTGATGTAGAAAAGGCCTTTATTATTCAAAAAAGTGCGTGCGGGCCATCTGTGGCGTTGGATTACGGACAGCTGCAAACCATTATTTAAGAATTATAATATCTTCCATTGCCGAGCATGTACATAAGAGATATTTGTTTGTTTGTGAAAGAATATCCTCATTATTTCAAGACTCACGCAGATGTGATGGAGAGACGGACGAGACATAAAGACAGGCTCTATGTCCCAAAATGTAGAGTAGAACTTGCGAATAAGAATGCATATCATCAAGCAATTAGAATTTATAATAAGTTACCCGATTAATTTTAATCTATGCAATAACTTTTTTTTTAATTTAAGCTTAGAAAATGGTTATTTTTTATTTTCTTTCTTAGGGATAACAAACAGTATCACTTATAAATTAACTATAAACTATTAAACGTAAATAAACGTAATTCTAGAAGTGAACCAGCCCCGTTATCCACTTATTACTTGTACAAGGGGTGGTGTTAGTGAGCATTTGCAACAATGTACCTAATTCACATGAAGAGTTAAGTACAATCGAAGATAGTATCAGTTGACAATATCAGGTTGATGTCTGTCTTATACAAAGCTGGTGAAGCAGCAAATGGATCTGTTTCAGAGAAGTATTTATTATATGCCGTTGTCATTCTATGCAGTGGAGAGCACGCACACCTGCGTTCGTTTTGCAAGGAGTGGTAGCGAATAACGCACGCTTACGAGTCTCTCTAATTGGGCGAGAACAGTATGGTACATGTATATAAATTTGGTTAACTAAACTATTACAGTCGAACTTGTTATGACAGATGTTATATAACATTAGTTGATCAAGGAGCAGTCTTCTCTGTTTTAGTGTAGAAAGATAGTATTTATCAAGTAGGTTAGTTGTTAGTGGTTAGTTGATAAATGTTTCTATGACATGAAAGAATATTTAAATTACAGGAGTTTTTGATAAAAGTGGCATTTTAGTTAGGTATCTACTTTTTTATTATGATTTATAAAGCCTAACAATATTTTACCTAACTTGTAATAATTTTCACTATCATATTTAGACTTTATCTTCGTTTCATAGTGTTCAATGTTGCTTGCGCTCGCGACGTATACAGCGCGCCATCCGCGTCCAGTACTCGTAAAATAATGCGCTCAGTTGGGGCTGCCCCGCTAGTGCAGCGCGGTAGGGATGTTTGCAGCGACGCGTGTCGCCTACTTGTCCTTCCGCAATGTCCTGGCAATGAGAGCCGCTATGTGGGTTCATTTGAGGACCTCAGTGACGCGGTGAGTGGCAGGGGCCCGCCTGTGACGCAGGAGGTTGCAGGTTCTATTCCCGCCTCGGGACAAATGTATGTACGATCTGCAGATATTTGTTCCGGGTATTCTGATCGTTTTCTATGTATAATAAAAATTTCTATCTATGTAATGTGTATTGTATTATATAAATCAGTCATCTAGTACCTATGGCCATAACACAAGCTCAAGTGAATTGTCGGGCATTATTTATTTATTTCAGAGTGTACTGGCGGAACAAACTTCTGTTGCCGCTGTCACTCTATATGAGTCGATATCAGATACGTGTAAATATTGATTAACTAGTTATAAGATATCCTATGGGACTGACTTAGTCATTGTTAGACTCAAAGTACCTACCTAATAAATTTGAATAAAAAATGTTTGGGCTACCCGTACCTACACAAGGCGCTGACTGCTGTGAGCGACACCCAGCAATCCAAATACAAGTATTTAACGTATAGTTTAAGTACCTTGTTATTATAATTAATTGTACCTTTATAAGAACTATAATACGTGCTCGAAATAAATGATTTTTTTATTTACTGTAATATTGGTAGATCCTTCCTTTTTATTCCTACTATTATTATTATTATTTTAAGCCATTACTGTCCCACTGCTGGGCAAAGGCCTCCCTTTTCTCCTTCCACTCCTCGCGATCCAACGCTGCAACAGGCCATGATGGAAGATGTACCTCGAGCTCGTATTATTCGTATTTATTCCTACTACTATAACATTAATATGCAAGTAGTATTTGTTTATCTAGAAACTGTTGTACAAGAAGCAATAATACATAATCATTAGCTTAAAAAGTCTTTATTGTTGGTACGTACATAACTTTATAATTTACCCACATTCCGGTCTCTTTGTATCTATTTAAAATTGACTGTGTATGGTCCGGGAGCCAGGTACAAATTTGGTCAATTATTTTCTTCCGAGCGAAAATGCGTCAATTGCATTAGGGATTAATATTATGAATACTCGTGACCGTCAGCTGCGATTCCGAGGGTGGGTTGGGCAGTGGCAGCGAAGACGACATTGTTCCCATGGAATAAGGTTTAAATCAGAAATTAAAATTAGCATATTCCAGAATTCTGATTTGAACCTTATTCCATTGGAATTATGTTGTCATCGCTGCCACTGCCCAACCCACCCACGGAGTCGCAGCTGACGGTCACGAGTATTAATAATATGAATCCCTAATGCATATTACGAAGTTTTGCTTGGGAGGGGCTTGGTCATGAAAATCTGTCATTGGCTCCCGGACCATCAGCATTGTTGAACAAAATTAATAAAATTTACTTAGGGTTGATTATAATGGTTCCCTCCAACATAGGCTCATGAGTACGCGTTATGTAATATTGATGTGTCATCAGATTCCTTCCGCTTGGCAACGGAAAAGGAATAACGCTGCTGTCAAAATCTATGTTTATAAACATGTATGTACCCTGAAAATAAAACAGAAAATGCTTATGAATATATTATATAGCATTATTTATCCATGTAAAAAGATTGATAACCTTATCTTATGTCTGTGTCTATGTAAGTTTATTATAATTTTTGTAATGTACATAGGTATGTAGTGTACCTAAGTATTTGTTTTCGTTTTTGTTACCAATTATTTATTAAAGTGCCACCGTCTATATTGTTCCTGCATGTCCATTCCATCCTAAGGTTGCCTGGAAGAGATCGCTCTCATCGATAAGGCCGTCCTTTATACCTTTATTCTAAGGTTTTATTTCTGCATTGCTTTCTGTTTTATATGGTATAATAAAGTGTTTTCTATCTATCTATACACAATTTAGTTTCGTAAATAAGTTGCAAAGAGCACTGCCGTACTGAGAGGCCCCCTCGTCCCCTAAACGCCTTAAGTAATTTATGGACGCCTCCTTATACGGTGGCGTGCTGAAACTTCCCAATAAAAAAAGAAATCCAATTATTTTCTAATATACACCCACTGCACTGCCTGTCCGCTTTTATTAAGGCTCTGCTGGGGTGTGGGGCCACGTTTTACTTAAGATTCGAAATGGCGATAACAATTTGTAAAATGTGTAAAATCTGTTTTGTCCTTTATTTTTGAATCATGTTTGATTTATGTTTTTGTGTATTGAGTTACAAATAAACTTTATTCTATTCTATTCTTCTATTCTAATTTTCCACATAGGTATATCCGCAAATACTTGACTATTTTTAGGTACAACTCCGATTGCACGCAAAATTATTATTAGTCCACTGCTGGACAAAGACTTCCCCTACTGAGTGCCATATCGTCTTCAGCTGGCCGCATCCCGCATCTGCCTGTAGATGTATGGTGTGTCGCAGGTCGTCACAGCACGCGCACGCATTTGGTCAATTATTTCCTCCTAGCGAAAATTCGTAAAATGCATTAGGGATTAATATTATGAATACTCGTGACCGTCAGCTGCATAACGTTCAAATCAGAAATTATAGCACATGCTGAGTGGAGACCGATTTTTGTCAGTCTCTGTCGTCTGTTAATCTAAGTTTAGTTTATAAGAGTCTCTGTTCTGACAAAATAAAAATCTTTTTACTTTTACTTTTTTTTACTAAATTAAGATTCGCATATTCCAGAACCCACCCACGGAGTTGCAGCTGACGGTCACGAGTATTCATAATATTAATCCCTAATTCATATTACGAAGTTTTGCTTGGGAGGGACTTGGTCATGAAAATCTGTCACTGGCTCCCAGACCAATACAAGGAACTTACAGCTGGCACGGGGCAAGTCCACTTGAATGTTGTAAACCTGGTTACAAACTTTTGGAACCAGTCATGCTTCCATAAATCACATACTTTTGAAACGAAAGTTAGGTCGATTCCCATGCCTTGAGATTGGTAGGTTACTTTGAACTGTGGAAAAAAGTTTAACTTAGTCATTCATTTTTCCGACCTGAGCTACAGATATAGGTAATACTAGATATACTAGTACCTACCCAAGCTGACATTAAGGTACCTACGTTATAAATCCTACATCGCGCATTTTATCTTCTTAGGTATATGATACATTTTCATTTCCTTTACTATAACGTCCGAAAGTCTGACTGAATCGATACATTATATTCTAACTATCGGATTCTGAAATGGTTTTTATAAGACTGAATTGTTGTGCCTAATCACTCCATAAATCGAATTACGTTTACCTTCCTAATCATTTTGTCACGATTTTGTATAGGTAAATAGGCTAAAAACTATGAAGATTTCGGAAAAAATTGTAGGTACCAACCAGTAGTTTTACTGGTGTAAGCCGCGTAAACATAATAATAACCTGGATTTCGTATATGAAACCAATTTATACGGATTAAATTATTTAGAAGAATTAGCAAGCTGAAGCGGCAGTGGGCCGGCCATATTTCGCGAAGAACCGACGGCCGCTGGGGCAAACGTTTTCTTGAGTGGAGACCACGACTCGGTAAACGTAGTGTAGGACGCCCTCCAACCAGGTGAGATGATGACCTGCCAAAGACTGCAGGTAGATGCTGGATGCTGCAAACTGAAGACAGGGCACTATGGCGCTCATTGCGGGAGGCCTATGTCCTGCAGTGGACTAATATAGGCTGATGATGATGATGAAATTATAAAGGAACAAGGAACTTACAGTGACATTGTTACTCCAAGCCTGATTGAGAGTCGCCGTGACGTTGGTGCGGTAGTGGTCCCCCCTTTTGGACCTCATTGTTAAAGCGGTTGCATTCGAAATGTATTTCGGATTGCTATACGTGATTTTAGAATGCTCTTGATAGTATTTACACTGAAAATAATGACGATTAAGGAGTATACTAACCCGTATCTGTCCAAGCTACTTATCAAGAGACCAAATTCTGATAATTAACGGACAAATTGATCAATGCTGCACATGTAGTGCGACGTGGTAGAAGATTTTGTGTTTATTTAATTTTTATTGAATTGTACTAGGCCGTTCAGCTAATAATGCCGTTTTGCTTTTAGGACGTTCTGTTAATAAGGCGTTCTGCTTAAATGTCCTTTCAATACGAAACTATTAAAACAAAGATTTATAGTTCCTAGGGTATTTTATTTTATTTGAGAAATAAATAATACGTTATGTATGTATTGTAAGGGCATGAAACTCATGGGGCATATATTAAACTTACCAGTATTAATATAAATAGGTTTATAAATAGAAACAATATACTCTTCATTTCGATCGCACTCGACAATATGCGTTCAGAGGAGCAGAACTCTAAGCTCTGCTGGTCAATCCAGATGAAGGTACCACCTACCGACTCGTCAGTGTATCATACATACTATTAATGCCGTTCACTGGTTCACCTTTTTGTTGTTTTAAATTGCAGGTTATCAAAATGCAGCTAATTAGTGGTAAAATAGCATGAGTGATACTTTCACGAACACGTCTGAGTTGACCAGCTGAGTAAATAAATTGCAGGTAAGTAAATACCCAAAAATGCACTTAATGTTGGACAACATTAACATAATTTTTATGACGAACTATTTGCTCCACCAGACGTTACCCTGTCTAAAAGTTTTCCCCGACTTTTAAATTTTGCATAAATCTTTCCAAACCAAATCAACTAGTCAGAATTAACAAGACTCGAATTAATATGAAAATTGTTTGTCCAGGCTAGCCGTTGTCGAGTGATGCGCTTACCAACGAACAGCATATCATTTTTATATACTTAGATAATCATGTTCAATAGCTCGTGAAATTAACTTTGTGGTAATCAAAAGGCTAAAACTCGTCCACAAATGTAAATTTTCTGATGCCTAAATGTATTGGGCAAACGGAACTACCTTTGTACTAATGCAAATAAGCTACTTACTTATTTATTTCTTCTATTTCTTTATTTACTTCTATATTTTAAATTGTATCTATTTATGTAATGTTTATTGTATTATGTATCAGTCATCTAGTACCCATGGCCATAACACAAGCTCAAGTGAATTGTCGGGCATTATTTATTGATTTCAGAGTGTACTGGCGGAACAAACTTCTGTTGCCGCTGTCACTCTATATGCGTCGATATAAAATACTTGTAAATATTGATTAACTAGTTATAAAATATCCTATGGGACTGACTTAGTCATTGTTAGACTCAAAGTCCCTAATAAAACTGAATAAAAAAAATGTTGGACTGCCCTTGTGCCCGTACCTACACAAGGCACAGCTGTGAGTGAAACCTACCCAGCAATCCAAATACATAAGTATTTAACGTATAGTTTAAGTACCTTGTAATTAATTATACCTTTATTAGTCCACTGCTGGACATAGGCCTCCCCCAATGAGCACCATAGCGCCCTATCTTCAGCTTGACGCATCCAGCATTCAGAGTTATAATATTTGCTCGAAATAAATGATTTTTATTATTTACTGTAATGTTGGTAGATCCTTCCTTTATTCTTTTTCCTTTTTATTCCTACTACTATTACATTAATATGCAAGTAGTGTTAAGTGCGAAGCAATAATACATAGTTCTTAGATTTAAAAAGTTTTAATTAATGTCATTTTTATGCCTTTGTGTCAGAAGTAACCTTATAATTTACCCACATTCCGGTCTCTTTTAGTTCTATGTCAATATAAAATTTACTGTGTATGGTCTGGGAGCCAGGTACAAATTTGGTCAAATATTTTCTGCCGAGCGAAAATTCGTCAAATGCATTAGGTAAGGGATTAATATTATGAATACTCATGACCGTCGAGCTGCGATTCCGTGTAGTTGGGTTGGGCAGTGGCAGCGATGACGACATTATTCCCATGGAATAAGGTTCAAATCAGAATTCTGGAATATGCTAATTTTAATTTCTGATTTGAACCTATTTCCATGGGAATAATATACACCAGTATTCATAATATTAATCACTAATGCATATTACGAAGTTTTGCTTGGAAGGAACTTGGTCATGAAAATCTGTCACTGGCTCCCAGACCATCAGCATTGTTGAACCAAATTAATAAAATTTACTTAGGGTTGATTATAACGGTTCCCTCCAACATAGGCTCACGAGTACGTGTTAAGTAATATTGCAGTGTTATAAGATTCCTTCCGCTTGGCACCGGAAAAGGAATAACGCTGTTGTCCAAATCTATGTTTATAAATGCGTATATACCCTGAAAATAAAACAAAAATGCTCATTATTATATTATATAAATAGGTTGGTTTCGTAGATCAGTTGGAAAGAGCACTGCCGTACTGGGGCTGATTTTAGTGACACGCTGACCATCAGCGCTGACAGCTCAGCGCGCCGCCTCAGCCTGAGAGGCCGTCCCCCCCTAAACGCCTCACGTTTATAATGGACGCGTTATACGGCGCGTGCCGAAACTTCCCAATAAATAAAAATCCAATTGTTTTATAATATTACCCGCTGCGCTACCCGTCCGCTCCAATTAAGGCGTCGCGCGTCGCCTAATGTGAATTGAGCGTTATTTGGGTTACATTGAAACCGTTTTTCTCCGTTATCTTTATCGAAAGAATTTTGAAAAAAATACATTATAATCTATGCCATACAATTCAATGATACCATTGTTTCAGAAAATGAAAAAAAACTATTTTATATATTTGAAATAGTTATGCAAAGTACCTACCGTCTGTTTTCTTAGTTGAAACCTTTTTCTGCTAAACTATTAATCACAAGATTTTTTTATTTCCTTCATCATATTAAATAAAAGGATACCAAGGACACCTTTCTAACCTTTGGCTTATTTTTTAATTATTTTTTTTATCTGTCGGTAGGTACTTGTTCTTCGCAACGTCATCGGCATATAGCCATCTCATATGGCGCTGCTGGGGTGAGGGGGCAACGTGTTACTAAAGATTCGAAATGGCGATAACAATTTTCCACATAAGCAAATACTTGACTATTTTGAGATACAACTCCGATTACACACAAAACTGCACATGGTCTGTATTAGTCCACAGCTGGACATAGGCTTCGCCTAATGAGTGCCATATCGTCCTCAGCTGGCCTATAGGTAGTGAATAAATTAATGAAAATAACACCTTATATCTAAATATTACATATTAAAAGAACAATAGGCCTTATCGCTGACAGCGATTTCTCCCAGGCAACCTAGGTAGTGTTTCGCAGGTCGTCACAGCAGGCGCACGGTTTACTGGCAATACAAGCAACTTACCGCTGGCACGGGGCAGGTCCACTTGATTGTTGTAAACCTGGTTACAAACATTCGGAACCAGTCATGCTCCCATAAATCACATACTTTTGAAACGAAAGTTAGGTCGATTCCCATTCCTTGAGATTTGTAGGTTACTTTAAACTGTGGAAAAAAGTTTAACTTAGTCCATAAATCGGATTACGTGTACTTACCTTTCTAATTATTTTGTGTAGGTAAATAGGCTAAAATACTATGATTGTGGTACAAACTAGTAGTTTTGCTGGCGTAAGCCGCGTAAACATAATAATAACCTAGAGTTCATATACGAAACCAATTTATACGGATTAAATTATCTAAAACGATAGTGAGGTAGACAATGAACTCGCTGCAAGGAACTTACAGTGACATTGTTACCCCAAGCATGATTGAGAGTCGTCGTGACGTTGGTGCGGTAGTGGTCCCCCCTTTTGGACCTCATTGTTAAAGCGGTTGCATTGGATATATACTTCGGATTGCAATACGTGATTTTAGAATGCTCTTGATAGTATTTACACTGAAAATAATGATGATCAAGGAGTATACTAACCCGTATCTGTTCAAGCTAATGGCTTTGCCACACTGGATGCGGTCTGAGGTCAGGTAAAAATGAACGATTTGTTCAATTTGTCCTGACCGCTGAACGCATCCAGTGTGGCAAAGCCATTGTCAATAGACCAACTTCTGATGATTTCCGGACAAATTGGTCAATGCTGCATATTTAGTGCGACATGGATTTAATTTTATGAATTTTGTGTTTGATTTGTATTGAATTGTACTAGGATTATGCCGTTTTGGTTCTAGGACGTTCTGTTAATAGGGCGTTCTGCTTAAAGGTCCTTTCGATACGAAACTATTAAAACAAAGATTTATAGTTCCTAGGGTATTTTATTTTATTTGAGATATAAATAGTACGTTATGTATGTTAGGGTATGAAACTCATTGGGCAGATATTAAACTTACCGATATTAATATAAATAGGTTGATAAATAGAAACAATATACTCTTCATTTCGATCACACTTGACAATACGCGTTCAGAGGAGCAGAACTCTAAGCTCTGCTGGTCAATCCAGATGAAGGTACAACCTACCGACTCGTCAGTGTATGATTCATACTATTTATGCCGTTCTCTGGTCCACCTTTTTTTTGTTTTTACCATGCTTTAATTTATTAGCTTTACCTGAATGTATGGACATATGTTTGTTTGTTTGTAACCGACTCCTTTGGACTCGATTGTGACCCACTTTGAACGGTCAGATTTCATTTAAACTTAGTAAACTTATTAATAACCGATGACAATACAATAATTTGATGAATTTAAACTAAAATATAGAAAATAAATAATAGTCATCTAATTAGTGACGGGCATGAATGGATTAACGAGATTCCCACTGTCCCTATCTACTATCTAGCGAAACCACAGCCTTTGATAAGATTAAAAAATAGAAAATAAATAATAGTTTAAATATTAGGTGTACAAATAAGTTTTAGGACAGTTTTCAAAAAATTCAAGATTTATTAAAAAGATGTAAAACACAGTTATTCATCGAAGTAATCTCCATCGCACTGAATGACCTTCAGCCATCTCTTAGGTAACTCGCGGATGCCTTTCGCAAAGAAACTTTCGTCTTGCGAGGTGAGAAATTTAGTGACCCATTTTTCCACTTCTTCAAATGTTTTGAATCGCACGTCAGACAAATCGTTCTGCATTTTCCGGAATAAATGATAATCGGATGGGGCTAAGTCTGGTGAATACGCTGGGTGTGGTACAGCTTCCCATCCAAGCGTTAGTAACGTATCCTTGACCGGTTTACCCACATGAGACCGCGCGTTGTCATGGAGCAGTTTTACTGGACGTTTTCCCTTACCAGAAAATGGACGTTTCTTCTCAATTTCTTGATTCACTTGCATCAATTGATAACAATAGCGATCGGCAGTAACTGTTTGAACAGGTTTGAGAAGTTCATAATACAGTACGCCTTTCATATCCCACCATATGCACAGCATGACTTTGTGACAATGAACATTGCGCTTTGGCGTGGATGTTGTCGGCTCGCCGGGGTCAACCCAATGATATTTGCGTTTCGGATTATCAAAATAAATCCATTTTTCATCGCCGGTTACAATTTTCCACAAATGATTTTGATTTTGATTTTTGAAAGACTTTCTAAGTTGCTTGTTGTAAAGACTCACACAAATGTTAAGACGGCTGTTTTTATTTTCTTGAGTCAGAAAGTGTGGTACCCACTTTGTTCCTTTTCGAATCTTACCCATTGCTTTTAAACGATAAGAAACAGTTTGTTGAGTTACTCCAAACTGTTCCGAAAGTTGTTTCTGCGTCTGACAAGAGTTTTCATCCAGCAACGCTTGCAGTTCCTGATCGTCCACCTTTACAGTAGGCCCGGTGCGTTCACGGTCACTAACGTCGAAATTACCTTCTTTGAATCGCTTATACCAATACTCACATGTACTTTTAGATACAATGTTGTCTCCAAGAACAGAACATATCGATTCACACGCTTTCCTAACACTTTTTCCTTGATGGAATTCATAGCGAATGCAGTCTAATAAATAGCTTATCGGTCTGCATGTTTAATTTACAGAATTTATAGGATATGTTTATGACTCCTTTACGTTTCGATACTACATATCAAGCGACATTTATGATAAGTGAGCGGGACCTGTGAATTAATTTAGAATAGCTGTTATGATACAAAATCGAAGTGTCCTAAAACTTATTTGTACACCTAATAAAACTAAAAAACCACGCTTTTATAAATAAACCGAACTAAAAAGTAAAAAATATGTTTTTAAATAATTCAAATTATGGATCAGAGTGATAAACATGCAGCTAATTACCGGTGAAATAGCATGAGTGATACTTTCACGAACACGTCTGTGTTGACCAGCTGAGTAAATAGTTCTATTGCAGGTAAGTAAATACCCAAACATTCACTTAATTTTGGACAAAATTAACATAATTTTTATGACGAACTATTTGATCCACCAGACGCTACCCTGTCTAAAAGTTTTCCCCGACTTTTAAATTAACCCTGTCGAATTACCGTATATAAATCTTTCCAAACCAAATCAACTAGTTGGAATTAACAAGACTATGAATAGTCTGCCCGGGCTAGCCGTTGTCGAGTGATGCGCTTAATTACCAACGAACAGCATATCATTTTTATAGACTTAGATAATCTTGTTCAATAGCTCGTGAAATTAACTTTGTGGTAATCAGAAGGCTAAAACTAACACAAATATCAATTTCCTGATGCCAGGAAAGGCTTCGGCATATCCTTTTTTGCTTAGGTTAGATTAGGGAATCTGATAGGTTTACTTAATAAGATAGGCAAGCTCTTAAAGCGGATTATCGCCGGTCGCTTGATGGCGCACCTGAACTGTGTCGGTCCTGACCTGGATGACAACCAGTTTGGTTTCAGGATAGGACGTTTCACAGTGGGTGCGATCATGAGGGTCAAGACACTTACAGAAGAAGCTGTCTCCCGGGGTGAAGTTATATTGGCAGTGTCACTTGACATCGCCAATGCTTTCAACTCCTTGCCTTGGAACTGCATAAAAGAGGCACTTAAATATCACCATACGCCCCAGTACCTCCGTCATATTGTCGGTGATTATCTAGCGGAGAGATACATTGCGTATGAGGGACAAGATGGTCTCTGTCAGCTCTCGGTCTAAGGACCACTCTGTGGAACATTGGCTATGACTGGGCGAATTTGACGACCGATGTGGCGCGGTGGGCGAAGGTCCGCCTGCGACGCATGAGGTTGCGGGTTCGATTCCCGCCTCGGAACAAATGTGTGTACGATCTGCAGATATTTGTTCCGGGTGTTCTGGTCGTTTTCTATGTATAATAAAAAATATCTATCTATGTAACGTATTGTATTATGTATATCAGTTATCTAGTACCCATAACACAAGCTCTGCTTACCATGGAGCTAGATAATGCTGAGTGAATTGTCCAGCATTAAAAAAAAAAAAAATAGGGAGGCCTCTGTGCTTGCGACGGCTGGAGAAGCCGAGATGGTCAGCAGGATTCATGTGCTGGATATTGATGGTTGCTGGGGATGGAAGATATCCATGATGGATTTCATCACAATAAAAAAAAAATGGGAATCTGACAGGTCGACCTAAGGGCGCATACACAGCGTCCGTTTTACATGAATCGACTTCTCGTGTAGGCGTATGTAGTTGTAAGGGCGAGTTCACACACCCGACAGTATTTCGGCTCCAGTAATAGAAGGTTTCAGTTGTAATTAAAGGTGTCAGTTGCAAGTGTGGTTCGCTATTGTATTGTATTGTACTTATTCCATAAAGATACATTGGTACACTTGGAAATGTCAATGAAGAGCTGATGTTTTTCAAGAAAGTGTACCTAGATAATTATTGGTCTATCAATAAATACTGTTCCAGTCAAAGAAACACTCGGTATACATACTCATAATTACCTTATTCATATATTTATAACTATAATGATTACTTAACCAATTTCACTAGTTACTTACGATTAAAAATTATAGAAAAAATAATAAAGACAGGATTAGGTACCAACATTGTTAGGTTCACTCTACTCAACTACACCAATAAAAATAACTTGAAATATAATAATATACACAATAGTTTGAAGAAAAAATAAAGGTTTCATAAATAAATGTGTAGTTAATTTAAAAAATGTAATTAAGCATCCATCTTTCATTCATTCTTCTACTTACCTAGCACTGTGCAATGAAATGCAAGCAACCTATGTTTGCATGTGTGCCTTTGAGTATACGGTATTGTACATTCATCATCGTCCCCAGATGGATGTTGCCAAACGATGGGTAAAAGACAAAGGCCTCCAAAAATTTGTGACCTCCAGCATGAGCACAGTCCTATGTCAAAAACTACATTCATTTTAACATTATAGTTACCTACTTCATTTTAAAACAAAAAACCAAAAATCAAAAAACTTGTCTCACTTCTGTATATTATTTGTCAAAGGAATCCTTGCACATGCACGAGTTAACGAACTTTAAAACAAGTTTTTTCAAAACCAATGACAAGGGCAAACCTCTACTACTTGCATCTCTCTCGATTTCGATCGCAACACCTTTTCAGAGCTTTCAGTAGGTAAATAAACTGTGAACCAAGCGAGAATCGAACTCACTCGGAAAACAGTTACATGGTAGAATCACCCAACCCTTTTTAGTTACCTGCTCTTTTTTAAATCGGAAGTCTACAATAATAATTTCTCAAAAATATCAACTCAGTATCCAAATCGATTCGAGACCGAGAGGTGTGCTTCAAAATGTGTAAGACTGATGTGAGACTGAACGGGAAGGTAGCCGTGATCACCGGAGGAGGATCCGGCATGGGGTATGAAGCTGCCAAGGACCTGGCGTACCGCGGGGCGAGCGTGATCATCGCAAGCAGGAACGCAACCAAGCTGCGCATAGCCAGAGACACCCTGCGATCAGAAACCGGGAACCCAAACGTCAACTTCAAAGTCCTCAACCTCGAATCTCTGAGATCAGTGAGGACCTTCGCTAGTGAAGTGCAAAATGAAGGCAGGTTAGACATGTTGATCAATAACGCCGGCGGGGTGGGATTACCAGACGCGCTTACGGAGGACGGTCTAACACTCATGATGCAGTTGAACTACTTCGGCGGGTTCCTCCTGACATACTTACTGCTGCCGATGTTGAAAACGTCTGCGCCGAGTCGGATCATCAACAGCTCAGCGATCTCTATGTACATCGGGAAGATAGATTTTGATCACTGGAATGACGTTGACAGATATGATATCAACGTCGCATCAGGAAACGCTAAGCTGGCTACGGCGCTGGTCACAGTCGAGTGGGCCAGGAGATTGAAAGGAACGGGTGTAGTCGCGAACAGTTTTGATCCGTTCTTTGTGAAAGACACTGATATTTTAGGTTATCTTAACAAAGAACTGAAAGAACTATCTCTCAATTGGTTGGATTTAGTCGGAAGGCCAAGAGCGGAGGTCGGGCAACAGATAGCGTACTATGCGGCCGCCCCACAGTTGGATGGAGTGAGTGGGGTCCACTACCAGTTCTGTGCGAGATGGCCAAACCACTGGCAAGCCGATGACGTAGAGCTGAGGAGGAGGTTGTGGGAAGAAACGAAAAAAGCTGTGAAGATAACTCCTGAAGAAGATTGGGAGGCTGGGGGCTATTGAGATGGCAGCTACTACCAATAGGGTGCATTCAAAACAACTAATTATTTTTATTTGTAATCTTGTTCTGTTTATTAATTTTTATTGTATTTTTTTAATGTGTTTATTGTGAAATTAAATCATTGAAAAATAGATATTTTGAAACTCAATCGTACAATTTATCTTCCCCTTCCTAAAAAAACCCCTCCCGCCATTATGTCTGTATATAGAGGGATAGACCCATCATGTTGGCTTCTCAGAATCTTGTTTACGGATCCGCTGACTTAGATAAGTAAGAAACTTCAGATGGAGGGTCGCACCACACGTCAAATGTGTTGAGGTTAAATTTAAACCAATCTAAAATCATTGTATCATCTCCACGTGCAAATAATAGACTTTCTTTTATCTTACATAACATACATTTTAGGATACATGACGATTCGGTGACAAAACCACTGTCATATTGAAGCGGTTAGCAAAATTGTGCCCCAGGTCAGTGTAATAGAACTGTGTATTTGAAACGGTTTCTAAAAATAAATAAAACCAAGAAGTACCAACGTTATAATGATCTCCAAAGCAGTATAAATAACTATCAGGGTGATCTATTCATGCTTCTTATTGCATGATTTTTGCATTAGGTACGTAGGAGTGACGTAGCTTACTAAAATATACAGAGTGTGAGTATATTGAGTGGATAATCCAGCAGGTACGTAAGGTAGTGTGAGGCATGGCCAATCAGACACAAAAACAAAAACCAAAAAAAAAAATACTGTTGAGTTTCGTTGTAGAAACAAAATATTTACATTCAATAATCCATTATATTATGTATTTATTGTACCTACTATGATAGTTTTTATCATTTATTTGTACCTTATTTTATTTCGATTGATAAATCTACGATTGAATTAAAAAAGAGAACGGTGACGTGACGTCACAGAAAAAGGGCCAATAATGGCAGCGTTTTATCACCCGAAACTTAGTGCAGTTTTACTTTTTACTTTATTTAAAACTAGCTGCGCCCCGCGGCTTCGCCCCCGTGGAAATCGATGTGTCAAATGGTTTCATTAAATGATAAAAAGACACGACTTTCTTTTATATATATAGATTATGTGAGTTATAACTTTTTCGGTAATGTATTTATTTAAATAATCGATTTAAAACAAGTATGCTCATATTCTAAAGCATATCTCTAGATTTGAAATAAATCCGTACGGAACTGCAAATACTCAGATTTAGGTATGTAGGTATAATATTATAAGTTTCCTTCTACGTCATGTAACCATGTAAGACCTTGGCATTGGCCAAATACTATAATAATTACTAAATAATTGAAACAGAACCTCAAAAATCTAATTGTTTTCTTCAAAAAACAAGTCCACTATTATTAAGTTTAATCGAATAATAAGACAGAATGACTGCATTATAATTGCATAGAGGACCTATTCCTCTTGTGTAAAAGCATTTGTAAAGCAGAACTTGCAAAGAGCTGTATTTGACTTGCTAATTATTCACAGGGCTCTAGTGGTGCACGTAAATTAGGTACATATCATAAAAAGTAACTTGTGATTCATATCACGTCATTCTTTGGTATGTATGTATAGTATAATCAAGACGAGGAATAACCAATGGAATTTTTTGCTATAATTATTATTCTTGACGTACTGCGATCACAACAAGGAATCGATTACCAGTGTACCGATGAACTTTAATCGGGAACCATGTGCGAGACACGCACAAAGCTGCGCGGCAAAGTGGCTATCGTCACGGGCGGCAGCTCGGGAATGGGGTTGGAGGCCGCCATGGAGCTAGCCAAGCGTGGTGCTAAAGTGATTATTGCCAGTCGGAACGAAACAAAACTAAAAAACGCTCGGGATCACATCGAAAACGAATCAGGAAATTCAAACATCGCCTACAAAGTCCTCGATCTTGGGTCTTTGAAGTCCGTCAGACAATTCACGCAAGATTTCGATGAAACCAGGTTAGATATTCTGATCAACAACGCTGGCGCGATCGCTCTGCCGGACAAATTGACCACGGACGCGTTGGATATGACGATGCAAGTTAATTTCTTCGGTAGTTTTCTCCTAACGTTTCTATTGCTGCCTCTGTTGAAGTCTTCAGCTCCGAGCCGTATAATTAACGGGTCGGCTGCCTCGATGTACATCGGACAGATCGACTTCGAACATTGGAATGACATTGGAAAATCTCACATCACAGCGGTGGCGAACTCAAAACTGGCCATGACTTTGTACACTGCTGAGCTGAGCCGAAGGTTGGAAGGCAGCGGGGTTACAGCCAACGTCTACGATCCCTTCATTGTTCGAGATACAGATCTGTTGAACAATATAGACGGTGTTCTAAAAAATGCCACTCAGTTCTTTGTAAACATTATTGGTCAGAGAAAAGAGGACGTGGGTAAGCAGATTGCGTATTTAGCGGCGGCGCAAGAGTTGGCGGGAGTGAGTGGAAAGCTTTTCAAGTTCTGTTCGATGTGGTGGAACCACTGGTTGGTGAAGGATAAGAACCTGACGAAAAAACTCTGGATCGAGGCAAAAAAGGCTGTGAAAATTACTGCGGAGGAGGATTGGGAAATTGTCTGAATAGGTACGAGGAAACATTCAATCCATACAAGTATTTTAGAATAATAAAGTTTTATAAGCATTTAAATAAGATAAGTATTTTGTTATGTTTTTTTTGCCATACCGCTTCGTTCCAAAGGTTCAATTCCATCAATTAAAGTTGTTTACCAAAACCTTATAATTAGTTATTTATTTTTATTCCTACCATTCACGAGATAAAAATATCCTAGACTTGGCTATGATGACCTACTTATTAACACGTTGAGTTTAGCTTTACCTACTCTTGAACCGTGTGCTTTATGCTAATTGAAATAAGTAGCAAGTCAACCACCTCTGCGACCATATTTTAAAAAGGCCGTTGCAACAGGGGATTTGTTACGAACGTTTACAGAAACGTATTTATTGACAATGGATTCCTTAGTTGTTCCTTGTGGTATATGCCGCATTCGGTTGAGAATCGGAAGGAGAAAAGATAGGCTTTTGCCCAGCAGTGGGACAGTAACGAATAACATGCCAGTGGGCTACACCCGGTTCAGAATAGTGTAAGAAGCCAACGTCTTAAACAAAGAGACCATGTCCAATAATGAGTGTCAGTCAATCCTGTGCTAATGGTGATCTTATCTTAAGCTAATAGATGTCCCTGTGGCAGACATACCGGTAGATACAATATATGTAGGGATATAGACTACCTGCATGATTTATTTATTTATTAAAGGTACACCAACAATATAAATATTGTGCTTTTATATTAAACGTTAGTATGAGATAAGTTCTGATATATCCACCAACATTCAATAATCTTATAACTATTAAAATAATATTTAACAATTTGAGATCAGTTCAACTTAAAAATATGAATATAAAATAATATAAAAGGCAATAACTAGATGATGAAAGTATGAATGGATGATTGTCTTCTTAGCTGAAATTTTGGGCACGGGGCGGCCAAACTCAGCGGTACTAGCTATCGTATATAGCTATTTACGGTACGCAGCACATTTATAAGAAAATCAAATTAAACATATGATAGCTACACATCACTACATAGTATAGACCACTCGCTGTATGTAAAGACAGTCAGACTGTTTTAGAGATGCTAGCATACATAGGGAAAGCCCTATGTATGCTAATATCTTTCAACGGATTTTGATGCGATTTTTTGAGTGATTCTAGAGGAAGGTTTTTAAACTATTTGACACAAAGATTTCCACGCGGGTGAAGCCGCGGGGCATGAAGAGATTATCGCTAACATGCGTGATTCAAATGACGAAAACACTAGGCCAGACATGAACTAGATTTGCTTGACACGTTGATTCCCAGCGATTGTGTCCACGTATTGTTCTCTATGGCGTTACTAAAGCATTAGGCAACTGTCGTAATACCTGCACTGTAGATGAACGGGTTGCTAATTGTCTTTACTTGGTGACGTCACATTTAATATAATAATAAATCAAATCATAGGAATGCGTTGTAGCTATAGTAGGTACCTATGTATATATAAAATGTCTTCGAGTCACCTTGCCCAACGCTTCATAAACAAAAAAACCCTGTCAAATAAAATAAAAAAATACTAAAAATCGTATGGTGAAGATTCCCAAAAAGCGATACCGTGATATTTAATTAGATAAGCCGTTTTTATTGCGCAACACTGCGTGAGGAAATCCACACCGGATTTCCTCAACACAATAAGTCCTTAAGACTCAATGAAAACGAATCAGTTATGTAATAACCACGCTCGCGCTATACACCATCAAGAATATTTTGATACAAAAAAAATATCAGAGAGTTAAAATCATCAATCTTTTCAACTGACACATCAAAACTTTGCAGCCTGGCTCCTTTTTTGCCTGGAAATTAAAAGCTCTGGTAGTAAATACATCGACTTCGTCAGGTCATCTTGGGGTCAAAATGACCAAAGACATATTTAGTGATTGTGAAAACGATGTTCAACTAGATGGAAAAGTGGCCCTCGTGACCGGAGCTACTTCAGGAACCGGATTCGAAGTAGCGAAGAATCTGGCGCAACGAGGAGCCAAGGTTATCATTGCCAGCCGCAATCCTGACAGACTCGACGATGCCAGAAACAGAATCCTCAAAACAGCACGCGGAGTTATCGTAACAAGACAAGTGGACTTCAACTCTTTATCGTCAATACGGAAACTAGTTGACGTGACTGTGCAAACAGAAGAGAGATTAGATATCCTGATAAACAACATTGGAGCTATCGGTTTAGAAGACAGCCTAACACAGGATCACCTCCACACGATGATGCAAGTCAACTACTACGGGATGTTTCTCTTGACATATATCCTCTTCCCGCTTCTAAGATCATCAGCCCCAAGCAGAGTTGTCAACGTGGCATCTTCCGGACTGCTTCTAGGAAACCCGGACTTTGACACTTGGAACGAAGTAAGGAGATATTCTAGCTTCGGATACTACTGCAATGCGAAGCTAGCCCAGATACTCTTCACAGTAGAAATGAATAGAAGAACCAGAGGGAGTGGAGTAAGTCTGTACAGTATGGACCCTGGTTTGGGAAAATCGATGTTCTTCCGGAACTTTGATAATGAGCTGGTGAAGACGGTGCTTCATGGTGCGTTGTCGACTTTTGGAAGAGAGTTGGACAGGGTTGCGACGATGCCAGTCTACTTAGCAGTAGACCCGAGGGTGGAAGGCCGTAGTGGAAAGCATTTCAGAGACTGTAAAGAGTTTTATAGCTCATGGTATGCAAATAACACCGTGCTGAGTGAGAGACTTTGGAAAGACTCGAAGAGATTAGTGAATGTGATGCGGGACGAGGAATGGGATTATGGGTTCTAATACAAAGTTTAAAAAGTGCATTGTGCATATGTGCATTATCTTATTAACTTACCTAGCTTCAGCTAGCTTAAATAACTTGACTTGAAGCTGGGTTTTAAATCGGGATATAGTTGAAATAAATGCTTTCAAACACAAAAGTTGTTTCGAACTTCTGTGATTTACTCTGATGATACCAGTGTCGTATTATATTTCCCAACAATATTTCTTAATCCTTTCTTTACTAAAAAATCAGGCCAATCCAGGATTTTTGAAACGAGTCTGACTGCTTAATCATTGCCCTTGATTTAACAACAGTTCATAAACTAGATTAAGTTCAATTATAATAACTTGTTATGTACCGAAGGTCTGTATAGTAGGTCAGGTCATCCACTGGTGTGTAAGAAGTTATTGTACAGAAGGTCACCAGTGGATGGCCTAACCTTCTGTAAGGTAAATAACAATTTATAATAAAATAAAGTTAGAATAAGGTGTTATTAGTATATTACTCGTAGTATGGATGTATGCTATGTATCATTCAGTGACGTCATTTGATGGTGATGAGCTAGTCTATGTATATTGATATAATCTTCTATTTGTCGCAATTATGATATTATCTTATCTACATACATATGTAATGCATGTGTATTGTATGTATAATGATATATTACGTTACTAGTACCAGCTTATAACCAGGTTCAATCAGACAGTTGTTATTTCACGCATAGCTAGTTTGTGGGAAGCCTATAAAATTACCTTTTATACCTATGATGGACTTTAACAAAATGACAGATAGGTACTTCATATAACTAGAATTTGACGTTCAATGCGAAATCGACCACTCAGGTCGTAGATATCCTAAACGACGGGGAAGGGCCGCAGCTTCCTTCTGTGTATTTTTAACACCTCCACTGCGATCACGTCTGCCTGCCAAGCCTGGTGATTATGGCAGATTTGACAGGGGAGATGGGTCCAGCTCTTATAAACAAGAAAGTCATTGTACAGAATTCCTAAGATTATTTATTATTTTATTCATTATTTATGTTAACACTTTGACTGCTGAAATCACACGGTACGTGTTTTCTACAAGTGACCAATATGCGTAAATCCACACTAGCGCAGCGGCTGAGAAAATACAGATCTGTGTGACTCAGCACAGCCGTAATATTTTTCGAACGAAACGCATGTGCGGCGCAACACAACCGCTGTGTAGAGCGGCAGCACGAATTTTTTAGGTTAAAAAAAAGACCGCAGTCGTCGAAAAAAACCGCAGTCAAAGTGTTAATGTTACCATTCACGAAAAATAAATCTATAAAACATGCCAAGAGTTCGATCACGGATCCTATACCAAGTAACTGTTTTGTTTTATTACATTTTGTTTATAAACAAAATCTTTTTTTTTTTAACTTATAAGGGACCTTGGGACTATGATGCCCTTCAAAATAGGTCAACAAACGGAAAAATATATTAAAATACGTAAAAAACGAGAAAGCCATTAGTCACATAAGATGAGTAACATCTCGAAATCATCGAAATCTCCCTTCAATGTGTGTCCTACGAGTAGATTAGAATCGAAGGTTGTAGAATTTAGTTGCATTTTATTATTTGTACATTTGGTCACAGATACATTTTTGCACTAGCGGATATTGTCATGTCGATGATTTGTAGTTTGATCTTATAACAGTTACTCATTAGTTCACATTTTGCCCATTGTACATTTTGTCACAGATACATTTTTGCACTAGCGGATATTGTCATGTCGATGATTTGTAGTTTGATCTTATAACAGTTACTCATTAGTTCACATTTTGCCCATTGTACATTTTGTCACAGATACATTTTTGCACTAGCGGATATTGTCATGTCGATGATTTGTAGTTTGATCTTATAACAGTTACTCATTAGTTCACATTTTGCCCATTGTACATTTTGTCACAGATACATTTTTGCACTAGCGGATATTGTCATGTCGATGATTTGTAGTTTGATCTTATAACAGTTACTCATTAGTTCACATTTTGCCCATTGTACATTTTGTCACAGATACATTTTTGCACTAGCGGATATTGTCATGTCGATGATTTGTAGTTTGATCTTATAACAGTTACTCATTAGTTCACATTTTGCCCATTGTACATTTTGTCACAGATACATTTTTGCACTAGCGGATATTGTCATGTCGATGATTTGTAGTTTGATCTTATAACAGTTACTCATTAGTTCACATTTTGCCCATTGTACATTTTGTCACAGATACATTTTTGCACTAGCGGATATTGTCATGTTGGTGATTTGTCGTTCGCTCTTTGTAACAATTACCCACTCATATTGACGAAGGTGTAATTTAAGAACGGCACAATCAGACTTAACATTTTTATGTACCGGGCTCTACACATATTATAGCAAATAAACGATTATGATTATGCATCCTCAATACGCGGTACTTACGCACTCTGCGTATTTGTCAATAATTCGTGTCGGTACACCATGTTTGTATAAAGGCTCTATAAATTGAGCCAGGTGGCGTCACAGCGGTAACCTATGCCCCGTACTTTCCACTGACCTGTCTCACTGGTGGGCCAATCGGTATCGATTATTTTATATTATCCTGTTATACCTATTTTTTTCGCTTCTTTACTTTACCTTATAAAAGATTGAAGTGAACAAAAAATCAAAGTGATCACTTCATTTCCTAGTTTAACTTACTCGTATGTATTTTGAATTTTGTGACGTGTCGAAGAACCTGTAAGGTCTAAACTTTAGACCTTACAGGTTCTTCGACATAAATATCAAAAATGAAAGTGGCTTTTTCCTTTAGACTCTAAAGGAAAAAGCCACTTTCATTTTTGATATTTATGTCCCATAGCCGAGGAAGACCCTGTATTCCCGTATTCAGGACCAGATAATATTTGTGATAGGTGTTTAATTAAGCCTAAGCATCTTTGACTATCCGTGCGGCCGTAAAAGGAGTAGTTTTCACCGATCTCTATAGGACCAACGCGGATCGTGCTTCAAATATTTAAAGGCGAAGAGTTACGGGGAAAACGTATTAAGGTACATAACGAGTACGAGTACCTACTTTCCCGGCTCGCCACAGAATCCTTCGGGGGCAGTACAAGCCACGAGCGGTCGGCGGGTTTGAAGGTGATGATGATGTTTGACCATTAATTTGGTAGTATGACTTAATGTTTAAGTTTGACTTGATCACTTGTTGGTCCGATTAACTTAGATTTAACATGACCATAATATTAAAACAGGCCTAGCCTAGTGCGAGGGTCATTGTTAAATCCATATCCACCTTAACTAGAAACCATTCAATTCAAAGACTACATTATTTAAGGTGGTTTTTGTAAGCCTATTTGTAAATAAACTTTTATGTATTGTATTTAGGTACTGCCAAGGCGATATTCACTATGGTACTACTATGTAGGTTTGTGGATGCACAAGCGTTTTAACTGTAGTCTAGGATCTATCCTGTGGTGCGCGAGCTGATGACCTGTATTATTAAAAAAAACGAAATATGCAGTTAATGTTTTCTCCCGTGGTTTAGAATTTGGCCATTCTTCATTCTTCTAATCAAAAGTGGTTTCTTTTCACTTCTTCCACTAGTGGACAAAAAATTGAAGTGAACAGTAAAATAATTTTATTTGATAATAATTTATATATAAAATATGACTTGTCTAAGTGCTTATTTTGTAAGCCTAAAGAAATAAATGATTTTTTACTTTACTTCTCAAAAAACCATTATTTTAGCGTTGCCTCAGTGTAGTAGTCGCGGCGCGTATAACTTGAGTCGCATCACACTATCGTCGTAAGTTTGCGCAACTCACACGGAAGCTAGTGTCACTGACATAATGATTTGCATTGCGATTCCGACCAATATCTGCTATGCACGAATCATTACCGACTTGGATAATATTCATCCCTTTGGCTTCGTATATAACTGTCTATTTAAGGGCCCACTTGACTAATGGCCGATCCATTAGTCAAGTGGGCTCGAAAGGGGAAATATAGGTGTTTGAAAAAATCACGAATTTTTACAAGGCTGTAGTGAGATATCACGTTTATTTTTGTTCACTGAACTCGCAATTTCTAAGCCTGGTTAATAACTTTGCTAATAACATTTTCACGCTGCTTAATATTTCAGAACTAAATTAGATTATAGGACAATATTCTCATTTTTTTTGGGGGGGTAGTCTAAAATCTCACAGAGGGGGGGGGGGGTGTTAAACGAACCATAACCAGCCGACGCTCACTGTTGACTTTTATCTGATTTCATCTTCTACCATTTGATCATCAAATGGTGGTTTTGTATAATGTTTGTTTACAGTCTGTTACATTGATGAATTCCTTACTTCCACTACCATTTTCTCGCCACCCTTGGCGCTTTATCACCACCCTTGACGTATAAATTTCAGGTCAAGTGCGCCAAGTTAAAAGAATTATCTCAAAATGTTAAAAACCTACAGCCATAGTTTAAGCGTTAAATTATAGTGGATATTATAAAGAGGAAATGTTTGATTTTTTGTTTGTATGTTTGTAATGAATAGGCCACGAAACTACTGAACCGATTTGAAAATTTTTTTCACTGCTGTGAAGCTACACTATCCGCGGTGAACATAGGCTATATTATATTTTCAAAAAAGTTAGGGATCCGTACTAAAACCGTGCGAAGCCGGGAAGGTCTGCTAGTTTACGAATAAGTTTATAGGTCAACTCCCTCAATTTTGCAGTAGCGCTCGATAGCCAAAAGACAAATTTAGAACTATTTCACAAATCTGTGTATTTATACAATAGTTGTATTATTAATTTCACAGTTATTTGTTAAGAATGAAAAGAATGATCAAATAACATTATTTTAATGTTCACTTCAATTTTTTGTCCAGTCGATAGGTAATATAGTAAGTGGTGATTTACCATTGAAACGAATGATTGTCTGTCTGTTTAAGAGACAGACGAGTTTACATACATACAGAAAACTTATTTCGGTCAAAGGCCCATTTTTTGTTCACATGCACGCGTAGTTATTATCCACACAAAGATTGAATCGCAAAAGACATTCGTTCTTACGAGAATTGCGTCACACTGACGTACTGGTACTAGAGATGGGATGATGTATTGTTGCATTTATCTGTTAGCTAAGAAAAAATACTCAGAGCGGTGTCTGTGGTACCAAGTTATGATTTCTTGTAATTTATTAATTTATTTAAAACTTCTAAGGTACAAAGGGTCTTAATTTATAGAAAAAAAACTATGTTGGTAACTTAAGATCAAATTATAGCTAGAGACAGTAAATGCATACCCTGTTGGGTAAGGCAATTTTGATTATAATCACTTACATAATTACTTTTGATTCTAATTTATAACATATATATATATATATATATAGGTACATAAATCTCTTATAAATAATCTGTAGGTATATATTTAAAAAATATAGAGTAGTAGATAGAAGATAGATAGAAAATTCTTTATTGCACTTGAACTATAAACTATGTACACTACAGTAATAACTTAAAAATTAAGTACAAATGGCGGTCTTATGTAGTAGTTGATTTATAAAACCGGGATTACTGAATACTGACCACGTACCGACTGCTCTAGCGCCAACGGTGACGCAACAAGTCTGTACATATGACAATTTGAGCGCATTTGAAACTTATGTAAGCAATTTTTCACATCAGATGACTGAGTGACCTTTGATGAGGTCTTGGGTCAAAAGCTCATTTGTCAATGTAATTTTGAACTTTTGTATGAAATGAAAGGAAGTCGTCCAGTAAACAATCAACTTACAGGGTTCCGTAGCCGAATGTAGAACCTAAACGACGGACTCGGTGACAACGCAGTGGGTCCACCTGTGACGCAGGAGGTTGCGGTTTCTATCCCGCCGCGGGACAAACGTTTCAGTTCAGTTCTTTAATAAATAATAATAATAATAAATAATGCTGGACAATTCACACAGCATTATCTAGCCCCATGGTAAGCAGCTTTATTAATAAGAATATTCTTGTATATCAGTGTTTGTGCAGTCACTGCAGATGTTTGTTCCGTGACTGAGAATTTTCTTTGCTGCTTACAATATAGGTACATACACATAGAGTGCGATCACTTAGGTCGGACCAACAGTTTCCCAGGGCGCAATGGTGCTCACTGGGGGAGGTATGTCCAACAGTGGACTATTATAGGTTGATCATCATGAACAGTTTCATCGGAACAAAAATAATTGTGAATCCGCTCTATAATGTCTATGGTATACCGCATCGCGCGCTAGGCCACGTCGGCGGTTCAGTGACTACGAGTCCGTAACGCTCATTTTCTGCGCGCAGCTTCGCACGCGTTGTTTAAGGTTATTTGTATCCCATGGGTCTGATTTATGAGATAAAGAGTACCAGTAGCACTTTGGTACTTTTTACTGGTACGCCGAAACTAGTGGACGGATCTGGTTGGAATTTTGCATTCACCTGAAATGCAAAATTGGATATATATGGGAAATATATCGGCTACTTTTTATCCCATAGATCAGTTCCTATCATGGATTTTTCGGAGTATACAAGATTGCGGCAAGTTGACGACGCTATAGCGCTCATATGGGGAATGTCTATCTCTAGCAGTGGACTGATGATTATGATTCAAGATTTATCACGCAGCGGAAAACAAACCCACCGACTGCGCCTCTCATATTTAACAACAATCTCTTACATTACTATATACTATTAGAAAAACTATAAGCGACTGAATACAATTCCATGTGTAGACATAATACAGTACCATGTGTTTCTTGCATTTGTGTTTTGTTTCTATAAGTGGGAACTTATTAATAAGCACGTCATGTTATCTTGACACATCCTACTAATATTATAAACGCGAAAGTTTGTAAGTATGGATGGATAGATGTTTGTTACCATTTCACGTAAAAACTACTGAATGGATTTTAATAAAACTTTACAATAATATAGCTTATACATCAGAATAACACATAGGCTACAATTTATAAAGATATATTGTATATTATCCAAAATATCTATCACCACGCGGGTGAAACTGCTCTTTGACGTTGACTCTTTGACGCTCATAGCAAATATAAAACCGATGATAAGTGGTGAGGCATTTTATCTGTTTTAGAAAAGAAAGGAAGGTCACATTGCTTCGTAGAGCATGACCCTAAATTGTTTTCTAATAATTAATGCAAAGAAAACTTGGCGTGAGTAACTGGGAGCGCGTTGAAGTCTTTTGTATGAACGAATTAAACTATGGAACCAATTTTGGATTTTTGGACTTTTTAAGGATTTATTTGTCTTATAAAAACCATGAATACATAAAGCTATGTAAAATACAATAAGAAACAAAACTTTACAGGTTTAGAGGAACATTTGAACACATTTGTTGTTCACGCAAATGTTTGTTTCGGTTATCTGTGTATCTTCCAGATATCTGACCAAAGTAGCTGAGGACTCGTTGAATAATTTCTGTACCCGTTACTATTAACTCGTCTTCATCGTCATCAACCTATATTAGTCCACTGCTGGACATAGCTCCCCCAATGAGCGCCATAGCGCCCTGTCTTCAGCTTGCCGCATCCAGCATCTACCTGCAGTCTTTCGCAGGTCGTCATCCCGCCTGGTCGAAGGGCGTCCTACACTACGTTTACCGAGTCGTGGTCTCCACTCAAGAACACGTTTGCCCCAACGGCCGTCGGTTCTTCGCGAGATATGGCCGGCCCACTGCCACTTTAGCTTGCTAATTCTTAGAACTATGTCGATAACTTTGGTTCTCTGTCGGATGTATTCGTTGCGAATCCTATCCTTCAGAGAAACTCCGAGCATAGCTCTTTCCATAGCTCGCTGAGCGACTTTGAACTGGTGAACCAGCCCTATCGTGAGTGTCCACGTCTCAGCTCCGTATAGGTAACTCGTCTTATGAAGGTAATTGCAATCGCCGGTGATGGTCCTCTTTTGCCATTCGATTATAGAGCAACCCATAAATTGCGTTTTAACACGGCGATATAATATCGCCGCGAATATTTTAATCTTGACCGCAGAAATTATCCCTGACGCATATTAAAAACTAAATTTCTTTTTTTTTTTCTTGTAATTCTTTATTGTACACAAAACACTTAAAAATAACTTAACTAAAAAAAGATATGTACATAGACGAGCTTAACCCTAACAAAGAGTTTTCTTACAGCAAAACCTTAGGTTTAAAGGAAAAGCGATAGAACAGATAGAGGAAGTGTACAAAGAAACAAATTAGACGAAGAGTATAATACATTCTGGTATGAGATTATAATATACATACATAAATTAAAATAACAATAGCTCAATTAACCTATAACCTTCTTTCACCGATAAGGTGAAAAATAACAAAGTAACAAAAACTAAATAGCGAAGTTGGGGCTTTTTTGGAAAACGCTAACTTTGTTCACCTTTTAGAAGACGAGTTCTTCAACCGATACCTTTATACCTGTTTAAGATAGGTGCTAACAGGTCATAAGTACACGTAATAAATCTAGACGTTATAATAATTAAGTATGGATGCAACCTCTGACCGGTTGATACTTGCAGGTACGGTCTCCTACATAAATAACTTCATGCTGACGACCTCAGTCACTGAGGCTCAGTTGCGCTGACAGCGGGTGGAGGTCCGCAGGTTTCGGGTTCAATTCCCACCGCGGGACAAATCTTTGTCCAATCTGTTGTTCCAGGTCTTGTTGTTTTCTATGAACATATGTTTGTATATTCATTATGAAAACATATAACAAATCGGTTTACGCACGTAATGGGACCAGCTACCTACAATAAGCTCCCAGACAAGGTTAGGGACGCACCGAGTGTAGATAATTTCAAATTAAAATAAAAAAACTGGCTCATAGAGAAGGCGTTCTATACGTACCACGAGTTTTTAAACTATTAATATAGAATAATCTTATTTTGAATTTTTACTATATTTAGATATTATAAGTTTATATTAGAAATAATTCATTTATAAAGTGTGACATATAATTTGACAAATTATGAATAAAATGTTTATCTGTTTATTTATTTAATTTTTTTAGTCAACTGTCTTTTATTATTGTTTATTTTCCTAGTGTACTGAATAGTTGTTATATTTGTATGTGTATGTCTGAAGGTGCAAATAAACATCTATATCATCTTTATCTATTTTCTAAAAAAACGCGAGCGAGACCGCGCCGTGTAGAATACATTTGAAAGAAAGAAAGAAAGAAAATTATTTATGAAACATTAACACAACACATAAACAAGGTTAGTTAACACATTATTATAATATAAGATTACATAGTACCTACCTACTAGAAAACACGTAGCACAGACAAAATATAAAAATAAAAAAGTAAAAGGTACAAAATGTAAGTAATAACACAAGTAGAATTTAATATAACATTTGAATTTTTTATTTTTACATTTAAAGCTAGACTTTGCCCCGCAGTGGAATAAACCAGACCAATCGAAAAAAAACTGCACTTATAGACTGACGGGACAGTGTCGTTGATTAAAAAAACATGAAAGCCAAAAAAAATTGTAAAACTAGGAAATAAAGTGATCACTTTGTTTTTTTATGCACTTCAATCTTGTTTTTTTTATAACTAACAACAATCAAACATCAAAATAACAAGTCGATGCAGCTGACTGTACTTGCTTACCTAGTACATAGAGCAGAACCTACATGGTAAATACTATTAGCTATAGTGTATGTAACCGCTCGCTAGATCTTACCTTGGTGTTGGGAGAATGCTTTTGAGTTTGTATCAACTAAGAATTCAGCTCGTTAGTTATTTATGCGTCTCACCTCTGGTGTGCGAAGGGACCAAAATAGCTTGTGTGTAGAGAAACCAGAAATTGGTTTAAAAAAACCAATGATTTTGTTTTATTGTTAAATCGAGCTTTATGCAGATAGATACTCTTACTATACATAGTATATACCCAAAACATCCGCAACAAATATTTACAGACCAACATTCGTGCCAAGACAGGAATCGAAGCCGTAATCTTCTAAATCGAGGCGGACCTTGGCGCGCTGCGCCACGCCAGTCGTCTATTAAAACTCAAAAGACATATTTTTCTTTCATATTCTTAACTTAGAAAATATCATAATTTACGTCAGTCTTATCTACATTCTCATTGTAAGTGTTCCCATCGTGTTGCCTCATCTGAGCCCGATGACACCACCATCTAACGTTTTAATTACAATTCTTCAAATACGTGCATTGCTTAATGTCTATGTAAACAGAATATAGATTGAACGGTTATTTTCTTGCTATTTCTAAAGTCGACCTTCAATTCAATTTGTTTGTTTCGCTATTCACAACGCGTCTGTGCTGAAATGCAGTTTGCAGTGCGAATTATGAAAATGAATTCAAAATAGGACCTGACGAAGATGCTAATTTTGTGGTTGTGATATTTTTTGTTCTTTCGGGTTTTTTGTAAATCCAATTGATCGCTGTAGTCAACGTCACTTCAGCCTGTAGGTAGCTCTACCAGACATTCTTTGCCTGATTGAACACACGTCATTGACGCCATTTGTACACAAAATGATACCACATTGTTTCACAAAGATTCATGAAGATAGTTGTGCCGTTTAAAATACCATTTGTGAAATTGAGTCGCAAAACGGTCTCTGTCTCAACATGAGTTGGCTGTAAGCATATTACAACCAACGCTGGTCTTCCGATAGGGCCGTTTGATAACGGCACGACTATCGAGACTATAACAATAAAATTGACGACCGATGTGGCGCGGTGGGCGAAGGTCTGCTTGCGGCGCAGGAGGTTGCGGGTTCGATTCCCGCCTCGGAACAATTGTGTGTACGATCTGCAGATATTTGTTTCCGGTGTTCTGGTCGTTTTCTATATATGATAAAAAATATCTATCTATGTATCGTATTGTATTATGTATATCAGTTCTCTAGTACCCATAACACAAGCTCTGCTTACCATGGGGCTAGATAATGTTGTGTGAATTGTCCAGCATTATTTATTATTATTTATAAAATATAAACTGTGACAACGGCTAACAAATATAAGATACACATGTCATAAAATGTTGGTATCGAGCGTAAATATATTTACACTAGCGGACCTTTCCGGCTCCGCACGGTTTTAGTACGGAACCCTAACTTTTTTGAAAATATAATATAGCCTTTGTTCACCGGGGATAGTGTAGTTTCCCAACGCTGAAATATTTTTCAAGTCGGTCCAGTAGTTTCGGAGCCTATTAATTACAAACAAACAAAAAATCAAATCTTTCCTCTTTATAATATGAGTATAGAAGTGACGTTTTGACATATATCGTCTGCTGTTTGTATTTGAACATCACTACATAACATACATATGTATTATAGTATAAAACAAAATCAAAGTCACCAGTTCAAAGTCGCTCAGCGAGCTATGGAAAGAGCTATGCTCGGAGTTTCTCTGAAGGATAGGATTCGCAACGAATACATCCGACAGAGAACCAAGGTTATCGACATAGCTCTAAGAATTAGCAAGCTTAAGTGGCAGTGGGCCGGCCATATTTCGCGAAGAACCGACGGCCGCTGGGGAAAACGTGTTCTTGAGTGGAGACCGCGACTCTGTAAACGTAATGTAGGACGCCCTCCGACCAGGTGGGATGACGACTTGCGAAAGACTGCAGGTAGATGCTGGATGCGGCAAGCTGAAGACAGGGCGCTATGGCGCTCATTGGGGGAGGCCTATGTCCAGCAGTGGACTGATATAGGCTGATGATGATAAAACAAAGTCACTTCCCGCTGTTTGTCTTTCCCTATGTACGAGTATGTTTAGATCTTTAGAACTACGCAACGGATTTTGATGCGTTTTTTTATAATAAATATTGATTTAAAATTAAAGAGGACGGTTTATAAACCATTTGGCCCATAGATTTCCATGCGGGCGAAGCTGTGGGGCGCACCTTTGTATTTAAATATGCATCAAAGGTGTGCCCACGCGGTCAATGTCACCCCATGATTGGTACTTATAGATTCACCAGCACCTCACCACATTTCGCCACGTGGACGGCGTGTGCTGAATCAAAATCCACCTAATTCCCAGCCCTGAAGGTCGGTTTCGTAACTGTTGTTTTGAAGGCTTGGCAGTATTAGGGTGCTGTTCCACTATAGTCACGTATAAAAGCAAAGAAATGACAAACTCAACCAAAATAAAACTCATCGGCCTTATCTCTCGCCTATAAATAAGGGCGATCCAATTGATTGGGTGATCTGTTACCTTTTAAGGGCTGAACGGGTTTTAATTGGCGACCGATGTGGCGCGGTGGGCGAAAGTCCGCCTGCGACGCAGGTGGTTGCGGGTTCGATTCCCGCCTCGGAACAATTGTGTGTACGATCTGCAGATATTTGTTCCGGGTGTTCTGGTCGTTTTCTATGTATGATAAAAATATCTATCTATCTAATGTATTGTATTATGTACATAATATATCAGTTATAGTATCTAGTACCCATAACACAAGCTCTGCTTACCATAGAGCTAGATAATGCTATGTGAATTGTCCAGCATTATTATTTAATTGGTGATTTTGTATGTAGCTGGTGAAAGACATCAGCCACGTTTCATCCCGGAAAACGCAAGCAAAGCCGTGGGTGGTAAATAGTATAAACACGCTAGTAATAAGTTTTGTAGGAAAGCACGGAAACACCTTACACAGTTTCACGCACATAAAATGATACTTATCAGCTAACAATCACCTATCTCACACATTTAACATTTTTTCAAGGGTACTTCCTATATTCTGAGCCAAGAAACGTCCTCAGTTAATGAAATCAGGTAGTTACTAACTATTAGCCAACGGTAATGATGCTCAGCTCAATAATAAAGTGCATTTCGTCCAAAAATGTACGTTGCATCGTACAAATTGCTAGAACTACTTAATATAATAGCATTAGGTACATGCCTCTCTTCAATCGACTTGTGAAACTAGGCATGTCATTATAAATCTTGTGCTTCGTAAAACCCTTATTAAATCTCTTACAATACTGTTATTAATATGTGCTAAATTACAGTTATATGGTTGGGCCTTGACTTGAACCAAAGTAAATGCTGGTCTATATTTAACTTACATCGCAAGAAGGACGGTTATGTTTTACATCTATACATAAAGAAGAGATTCATAACTATAAAAGTCAAAAATCATTTATTTCTTTAGGCTTACAAAATAAACACTTAAGACAAGTCATATTTTATATTATTTTACTGTTCACTTCAATGTTTTGTCCACTATATTAGTAATATACAATATTAGTAATATAACTTTCGCGAAATAATCGGTTTGAGAATTCGGGTTTTGTGCGAAAGTGAACAAGGAAAATGAAAAAAAATAGAAGTAGAAATTATTACGTAGAATATAATACTACATTATTTACATAAATATACATATTAAAAGGTTATGGATACATTTGCATAGTCTAAAGCCTGAGATACACTTAACACGAAAATTATATGATAAAACAATTATTGTAATATGTGGAGCAGGAATCGATCCCGCTACCTTAGACTGATCGTCTGCTGAACCAAGGAGGTCCAAAAGCATAGGTTCATACCTAGATTTTCCTTAGGGAATTTTTCTACGAGATTCTCAGTCATCAAAAGTTGGGCAACTAGTTGAGTAGCAAGATAAATACTTTTTTTAACAACTGGTTGTGAAACATAGTAGCCAAAGCAGCCAGAGTAAAAAATCACATTTCGTGTATGTCCCCAGTGTGTACCGACTTAGTTATTTTATTGGCTTTGTTTTTATTGCGAGTCTAACATGTTAACGACCGTTAGCTATCGTTTAATCTGGCTCCTTGTTTTCGATTGCAGCTTACAACGTTATTCGTAACTCTATTTCTTATTGTTATATCGGCTTCGGTTTGGGCAATACTAAAGGTCATATTTGTCTAATGTTTTTCTGTACATTTCCATTGTTTTTAGGGTACCGTACCAAGTATTAGCCACCTAGTAATATTGCCATACCCTAGCAGGGTGCATGTTTGAAAATATTTTATCTTTAAGATCCATTGTACTACAACATGTTTGCAAAAAAAAATATTGAGTATTGAGTAAAAAAAAATTGCTCGATATTGATAACGGGAACAGGTAAACGCTTGTAATATTCACAGAATATTTGGTTATACATAATGTATATTCACTTTAAAAATTAATAAAGCAAATGTTTAAGGAAGCCTCCCATACAACAGACATGATTTTTTCGCCATTTTTATAGAAAGTAATAAAAAAAAAAAAAAAAATGGCCGGTTTTTTAGATTCCATCGCTCTTGATCGTGACCAGGTGGAGGATCTAGGGCCTCCCCTAGATCCATCTGGTCGCCCTCCTCATGGAAGCCTCCTTCCACAGAGGCCGTTAGGGTACGTTCACACAGTGGATACATTTTTGCAGGACCATTTTTTGCGGATCCTTAATTTGCTACTGGAAACAATCGTTTACTGGATCCGGAATACTGTCGCGTGTGCACTCGTCCCTAGAACTACATATACGAAAAAATGGATCCTGTAAAATAGATACTAGACCGAAGACTAGCAGACATGAACTCAGACCAGTTGGAACAAAAGAGTTGGAAGAGGTATGCCTGTAATTTCACGAGCAACCATTCCCTTTAAACCGGATACAGCATTGCAGCATTGCCATACAGAAAAGGGGACAGTGGTCTCTATACGAAAGAACAAGTAAACCTACTTCGTACTTTTTCTGACAATAAGTAGAAGGGTGATGTTCCAAGTAGCAGCTTAAACGTAAGGCAGCCGCTTCCTTCTGTGTATCTGTTTTTAATACCTCTACTGCGATCAACAACCCGCCTGCCGCCGGCTTGATGATCAAAGCCCTTCATACATATGTGTGAGGAGAAGATTTTAAGTACAACTTAAATGAATATCCTTGTAAGTAGATCCTATTCGTATCTTCGAAAAGGTAATCTGAGTCTGGAAAAGCATTTAAGTAATAAACACATTAATAATATTCTAACGTGAAGTAAATAATTTGGTTTCCCAACATATTCACATCGTGTAGGAATGGAATGAAGAAATAATATAATATTAATTATTATTTTACTATAAGTAAGATGTTTATGGTAGAGTCATAGTTCGAGGACAGAGCTTTGCTCTTGACCATTTAAGGCTTTTCGTAATGGCTTTTGAGTTTTAGATGTGGAATTTTTAAACGTAGAAGTTGAAGTTAAATAAAAACAAACTATAGAGCGAGAGTCGAGTGCTGGTTACAAGGGTTCCGTACAATAATCTTCTGAGAGGAGTACGTGTTCTGGAATAGCGTAAAAACTTTTATGGATTTTAATGATATTGGTTAGGTCTTTAAATATATATTACCTGTGACCTCAAGACTGAGTACACCGAAAAGACGAATGATAGAATACGCGTGGCCTCTAATAAAAATTTTCATTGTACTTTTATAGCAAAGATTGGATCATTGTATCTGGAATAAAGAATCCTTATAATATTATGCGCTTTTAAAAAGATGGAGAACGAATGCTTGGGGCATATTCATATAGCATCCATTTTACAGGATCCTATCCTATCCTTGTGTATGTATTTGTAGGAGCGAGTTCACACACCCGACAGTATTCCTGAACTAGTAAATGATTGTTTCCAGTAGCAAAGGATCCAAAAAAAAACAGGGCCGTCTAAACGGATCCTCTGTGTGAATTCACCCTTACTATGCCTTTTTTTCGTAGGTTCAATTTTTATGCAAAAACTTCAATGTGCGATCTATTATTTGGTCTTCATTTTCTAATGAAGACCAAATAATAGATCGCAGTTTATACAAATGGTTTGCTTTTAGCTGTTTTAATAGCACGGAACCCTAAATTAAATAAATTGATTTTGACGGTTAAGCACGATTCACGACTGCTCACAAATAAATTCAAAGCAAACATTTGATTAGCCCACCGCAAGTTATTATAATTAATGTTTAAATTAATTACTTTTAGACTGACAGAGCGCCTTCGCCTCTGCTTTCTTTTAAAACTTCAAAGAAATTGATGACGATGATGATGAAATTTGTATATACCTTTGCGTCGCTCAACTTGACTTAAACGCGCCTCTCAATAATGTATAATATGTACGTACCTAAATAACTAATAATATTACATATGAGTTTATTAGTATTACTGCCAAATTAAGTAGTTAAATACCTACATTACGATGCATCTCAAAGTGTGTGCAAAGTAAACAGCTTCCGGATATGTTTGAGGCTTTTACGTCAGCAACATAAATAATGAAATAACAAAGAAACTTGCTAATTGCCAAACAGCTTGGATTTGCTGCGCACACACAGTATTAGCTGATCATTGCATAGTCAACGTGGATGCGTTGCGGATTCGCTAATTTCTGCTGATGCAATTTCATGAAAACACATTTGAATAAGTGTTTTTTCTTATCAATAAAATATTTCGAGAATACGAAAGAGATAACTTACAAGGGTTAAAAGATATTCTGGTTCTCAGCAACACTTTTACAAGTTTTGGAAAAAATAGAAAGCGATATCGATTCTCTATATTTTAAACTGTTTTTTTTTTTACTTTTTTCAGGACAAATACCCTTGAGAATTAATTTTCATGGGATGATTTAGGAATTATCCTCTATACTATATTTATAATTCCTAAATCATGAAGCGATTCAGATAATTCTTTTGTAATTACAAAAGAATTATCTGAATCGCTTCATAATTGACGAAGAAATCGACGAACGTACATAAAAAACATGCATACAGCTGAACATAGAACCTCCTCCTTTTTCGACGCCAGTTAAAACCCACCGAAGGTGACAAAAACTGCGTTCCATTAACATCACATCACATCATGGAAGTTATCGAGATTCTATTGGTTGATTTCATAATCATCATCTGCATGCGGATTGCTTGATGATCTCTGCTGGGAACCCCTGGGCCCCCGAAATTAGAAAGAAAGATAGATTCTAGATACATAAACCTATGTATCTAGAATCTATATTTCTTTCTAATCATCATTAAAAAAGTGAGAGTCAACCGAACGTAAAACAAATGCAGTTTGCATTGGGTTTGTCGAACACGGCGATAGCGTGTTCGACAAACCCAATGCAAACTATAATAGTCACTGGACTAATTATAGTTTGATGATGATGGTGATTATAGCTATATTACTGAATAGTAGCTGGACATAGGCCTCCCGTAATGAACGCCATAGCGCCCCGTTCTTTAGCTTGCCGCATCCAGCATCTGCCTGCAGTCTTACGTCATATAAATAGTCATATAATATTAATAATTATATGAGTATTGTTAATATCTCTACTACTAAATACTAAGTATTGTGAATTCGCATCGCATCATAAGCATCATTTATTAACACTCTCGTGGAATATTACACTCTCGTAAATTACAGCCTGACTCCGTCCTATGATTGTATGCTATTAGTATTGTTGCCCACGGCGCTGACTAAATAACTTACTTCGTAACCTACGGGTTTTGAACACATGCAAACCACTTATTTTACTCTTTCAATTCTACGTTCACAAATCAGGTAGGTACTTTCGTTTATCGGGGTTCTGGACTTAAAAATATAATGGTACCCTAAATTTCGCCTGAACTTGCATCGCAGAGCCAAAAAGTTGTAGCTCAGCTACTCAATTTTCAGCTTCAAAGTGATTTAAGGAGTAAATAAGTTTGATAGTAAGAAAGTCCTGTAGGCCACCATTTTTTCCGCCATTAAAAAAACATTGGCTTAAACACGCAAATTGACCCACAAAATACCTCTCCAGTAATTCTCAAAGAGTGAACTTTGCTGTAAGACTTGTCAAGAGCAGTATTTGACGTGCTGAGTGGTGTGTCAATAGCAGCGGCTGTCAAGCCTCTGTGGTGACCTCGACTGTCACGGATCAATCAGCCAAAAGCTTAAAAATCGCATTATGCCCTCCAATTAGACAAAACTTCCTCTTCGTATGGATCTCCCTAGCTTACACAACTAACCTATCCTTTCTCCGCCCCACCTTGCCCACTCTTTACTATATATCCAACTCACCATCCAAACACATCACATTAACTCACTACCTACCAAAGTGACCCATCACTAAGCATCATGAAGGCCTTTGTTGCGGTAAGTCCCGTGGATTGTGTTGTGAAAAAGTGAAAAGTGCTTGTGACGTTCCGAAATCAAACAGTGCATCGGGATTGGTGAATTAGTGCTGGATGATCCTGTCAGTGTCAATGTCACGCTCAATCGGGTGCACTAGTGTTGATTTCAGAACATTACCGATATCGATGACCGATTTGGATAGTGCCGAATTTCTTTTGGATTTGTGTCAATGATGCCGCGAAAACTAAAGAGACGTAAAAGCGCAATTTGCATTCAGGAAAGGGTTGCACGATTCAGAGACTATGGCGATTGCGACGAACGATAAACTCACTTTTAAATTGCCGTATGCGAGACAAGAACATTAAAACATTTACTTTATTTTCCTTCGACTTAACCCCAATTGCATTGGGAAATTACTTGCGAGAAAATACATCTTCAAAAACGTCGGTTCCCACGATTGTGTTTGCAAATAAGGTGCAAAATAAATTCACTGCGGAAGTTATTTACCTTAGTGACATTTCCTTGTAATCTTCAAACAGTTTTCACGGTTTCATTGCGCTTCACGAACAATTAATTATGTTTTTCACGGTTGTCAAAACCTCAGCAAGCTATCGTTAATCATATCTCTATTCAAATGTTCAAACACTTTCTCATAACGTGCCATGAAATGACACGTCAGGGAAGCTTACGACAACGCAAGTTTTTGTTTTCCCTTACTTGTCTATTAGGTTTAAAGTGTTCCTTCCCATAGTGTGACACCACTTGGGAATATAACTTTGTTTTAATATACCAAATAAGTATATAAACAAACTAACTTATTGGGCTCCTTTAAGCCAGTATTGTACCTACATTCGTAACTTATTTACAGTTATACTAATTGCCTGTGAAAATATTTACTAAGAGTAAACATAGATAGACAAATAATTTTCGCAATAGCCTATGAATCACTGAGAGGCTGCATGCCCGTCGCCGTATTTAACAAGATAGACATAAATTAATAATTAAATAAGCATCTAACGATTCTATGAGAATTTGTAATGAGTGTTGCATTGCAGAGCTTTGCTCATGGCCCTCTGCTTGTGCAAGAGCGGTTCTTGAGGGCAAAGTTCGCAGTGAATCGGTAGCATTACCTTTACGGTAGTTAAAACCTCTAATGTTTTTATGTTTACATGAAATGTTAAGTTTCCAAAATATCATATAAATCTAAAATGCTTGCCATCGTAATGTTTTGACAATAACAAATACATAGAATCACACAAAATTTAAAAAAAATTGTGAATTCTAATAAAAAAATGATCTTAGCCCACAGCTCCACAGAAGTCGTCAATATGAATGTGTGATATGGATATTTAAATCTACTTAAAATACAACAGTTTTTAGTTATTTTGTTGTTGTTTTGTTATGTAAATAAGACCATAGTGAAACGTTACCAGATTAAATTTATTTAAATTAATTAAAGTTATGTAAATCATACATTTAGGCTGTGATGAGTTAAATGTAGAAAAAAGTAATTAACTTTCTAAATCTAGACTTTCATAATTTTATGACTTTGGTAATAGTACGCCCGGTAATGAAATTAATTATATACTAATACTAAAACCGAACCGTAAAGAAACAACCGTTTAAGGATTTAAAATAATTGGTGCCTCCATCTGCCACTCCAAATGCCCATTTGCAGAAAGGTCGTGATCCGAATGCGACCGTACGATGATTCATCGATAAATGCGTAAGTTGTGGTGCAACACTATTCTACGCACGGCCGTCGTATCTTTTGAAGACAGAACACGTGGTTTGATTTTCAAATTTTAATAAGTAACCAATCCTAACAGAATGCCAGAAGCAAATTGAAAATGGAACAGTTTTTATTTTGGAATAGAAAACAAAAACAATCAGGATAGAATGCTGAGATTCCACTTTCCATACTTTAGCTCATTGTAGGTGCTCGAAAATATTTTCTAAAATATATCCGTTAGGAGCTGCGAAAAGTAAGCTTTCATTTCATGTCGCTGATATAAGCACTAGGGACCTGCTCTAGGGTCGTCAAAGAACATAATACAAAACTTTTCAAGCTGCAGCGTAGTTATCTTTCTCCTGAAAATTAACAAAAATTATACCTAGACCCTTCCGCAGTTTTAACGTTGATGATTCTTCGTCTTTAGAAGATCGGTCATGGATTGTTGCTTTTCATAATATTTTATAACTTCCTCCCTAATACTTTACTGCACACATTAATAAATAGTTAATGTGTACAATAATACTGAATCTCCATAAAATCAAGCTGACGCTAAACTTAAACTTCCCACAACGATATTGCCTATCAACTGTACTACTTATTATGTAGTCCCACATAATAAACGTGCTATTTCTCGCTTTAGATGCTATAAAAATGGCGAGTGACTGACAGTCTGACACGAGATTATTATCGAACATTACATAACGTATATCTGAGATATTAATTACAAGCTTATGCGCTTAATTAAGTGTAATTAAGATATCGCGTGCCGGGGCATTAAGCCGCTTAACACGTTGTGATGAAAATGGCTGCAAGGTTTTTGGTAGAGCAACATACAAAGATACAAATTGAGGTACATACAAAGAAGTTTATTAAAAAATATATATTTTTTAATAAACTTCTTTGTATGTACCGGTATGTATAGGTATGTGTAGTTAACATAACAGTGATAAGCATTAGAATACATTTTTGAAGGCGAGTTTGTTTTTCTCTGAAAGAGAGAGGGTTCAAAGATTGTCCGTAAAGTCGCGATCGTGAGCTCAAGTATCTCACTGCCATTTCCGTAATTATGTAAGAAACCACTCAGTGCATCTTATGATTTATGATTAACTTCCTAAAATAACACATTATCTAATCGGTAAGAAAAGGCTTATGTCTAGCCCGCGCCTTTTTAGATTACGGCCGCGCATTATGTCTTGCTCTATGTAATTTTAAATTTATTGACGATGACTAGATGCATTAATGTGGGTAAAATCTAAGATCACATACTATAAATTTGCGAATAATTAGTAGGTAAGGTACCTAGCTTATCAAATTCCGTGAACCCAACGTAACTTCAAGTCAAAGTTCACATTCTCGTAGCATCGCATCGCCGCTGATGTAACCCGCCTTTATTACGACTCTACCTTTGACCTGTGATGCGACTTTCACTACCAGTCTATTGTGCTCTTAAACTGCGGACGAACTGATGTTGTTACCTACCTACTGATTTCAATAATTCTTTTTTATCGTTATTATCTTGCCAGCAAATTCAAATTCTAAATATTTTATTTCTTTAGGCTTACAAGATAAGAACTTAGACAAGTCATACAGCTTCCTTTTTAATTTTCTTCCGTTTTTTTGTTCATGTATTCTCTGCACGTTATTATGGCAACCAAATAAACAAAAGAAAATCGTTTTATCTTGAACCTCATTATTCATATGATTATAGTATATCTTGTTAAAATCTACTGAAATCGTTATAAACTATACACATAGCAATATGAAATATCAGGCAGGAAATCATGAAGGAACATCAACGAGGGTTACCTAATGACCCGATAAGTTTCCAGTGCCATAAACCGAATGGCCTGTTCGTGGTGAAGTTAGCACTACGACACGACTTCGTGGGAACAATACTCGTTTCACTTTCATAGACATTCCACAGCAACTCTACGAAGTCACAAAAATTACCTACTTTAGAAATCTTTTAGTTCAGCCATGACATAAGCACTTTTCAACAAAATTTCACAAGCACTTTTCGACCAAATGTCACAAGCACTTTTCAAAAATTACTTATTTTTGACATGTTTGATCGTTCATGACCTCAGTCACACCATGCTATAACTTCTTCCCTTTTCCAGTGCATAGCCCTCGCGTTGGCCGCGAGCGTCAGCGCCGAGCCCCCGTCCGGTTACAACTACAACGCGCCATCTACCGGAGGCTTCAGCGGCGGCCACAGCAGCGGCGGCGGCGGCGGTGGTGGCTACCAGGCCGTCTCCTCCGGCTACCAGACCTCTGAGGGACAGAACGTCGACGCCCAGCTCCTAGAACAAGTTAGGCAAATCCTCCTGAAGGAAGAATCTTCTTCCGGATCTGGTATCGGTGGCGGACACGGCGGCGGCCACGGTGGCGCTCCTTCCTCCTCCTACGGCGCTCCTTCATCGTCCTACGGAGCCCCGTCGAGCTCTTACGGAGTCCCGTCCGCTCACGTCGTCGGTCTGCAGCTCGAGGGCGTCCGTCAGGCCATCCAGGTCGCGCAGTTTGAGCAGCAGAGCCAGAGCGCCGGGGGCTACCCCTCCGGACCGTCCTCCTCGTACGGCGCCCCCGCCCGTGCCCCCTCCAGCAGCTACGGCGCTCCCTCCGCAGGAGGATACTAAATCCCAAATCTAGCAAACTGCATCATAGGCGGCAGATCTGGAATCTATCATCTATGATGCGGTGAGTTATTCGGGTGCGCTCGGAGCATCGCGAGCGCGGCCGAATGTTTGTTCGTTATCGGCCGGCGTCACGTACAATGTAGGTGGCGCCGGCGCGGGCGGCCGCAGTCACACCGCGGCCAGGCTTGCGACTGTGCACGCGCACGGCGCCCGCAGCTAGCCAGGCGCCGGCGCCCACTGACAACTGTCAAAACTGTCAGCAATCGTGACAGATGGACTGTAGGGCTGAAAGGCGTAGTGGCTAGTTGCCGGCTTGACTCATGACTTGTATAAAGTTTATTATAGTATTAGCTTAATATAATTATTACGTTTTTATGTTTTTTACAAAAAATAAATACATTTTGGCACCGTAGTCTACAGTTTTATTTGGGGACATCCTTTGTACCCTGCATTGTTCCAATTTTAAAATTTCAGCTCAATCGTTTCAATAGTTTTGACGTGAAAATGTAACAAACATCCATATATCAAATCATTCACATATTACGAGTATGATAATTATTAAGATACCTAAGCTTAACCATTTTGGCAAGCCAGGTCTCTACGACAAGTAAAATGAAAAGCTAGAAAGTCAACTCTTGCGCATCTAAGACTTTCGAAAGAGCCTCGCAGCGGCCGAGTGCATTTGTTTACAAAAACACTTGAATATTATTTCACCACGCCATTACCCGTGATGAGATGCCAATTCAGATGATTGCGGGATTCAACTCTTGACCGGGCCTTGCGTAATAATGAAAGTCAACGATTTAACTTGCTAGAAAACATTTCGTTGTTTGATAATAAACTTAAGATTCACGATAAGAGGTATGTAAGTGGTCGATCAGTTGATGATGAGTACCTACTGAGCTCGGTAGCCGGCTACCACTGTCCACTGTTGGACCTTCTTAAGGATGCGTGTCCACTAGAGATCTGTGAATGGTAATAGGTGCATACGAAAAAAATCTACTCTGGAGGAAAAGTAGTTGTAAAAAGAAAGAGCAAATGCAAATGACGCTAGCGAGACAAATTTGCAGATTTTTGTAGAGATAAATAATGCTGGACAATCCTCACATCATCATCTAGCCTCAAGTTAAGCAGAGCTTATATTATGGGTACTAGCATGACTGATATACATATTTAATACAGTACATTACTTAGAATACATATTTTTAAATATGCAAACCGTCCCGGGAGATGGAAATCGAAGCCGCAACATCGTCGCAAGCGGACATTGGCCAGCTGCGCCAAAGAGGTCAACCAAATCTCGAGACCACAGCTAAAAAAGCCCTCTAACTAGTCTGACCTCTTAGCTACCAAGTGAAACTATGATAAGGTACTAATAATTATGTAGTCAAAGGGTTTTGCCATATTCGGAAGCTTGGCAAGTAGTGTCGACATGTCATGAGTGTTGATCTTGATCTGAAGAGAACAGCTTCTGGACTTAGCTTTGTAAATAAGGTTTACTGTTTCGTGTGGCCACGAAATTAGCGTTAGTATGTCTTTTAAGTCTATATATAGTCGCGTCGGTAAGTAAGTATAAGTACGCTTCGGCCACGCCTTTTATACTTTGTGGCCCTAAATTTCCTATAAAATTCTGATATAAAAGATTTCAACGCGCACATTCTGTAAGATATTTGATTCATTTGAACGGAACCTTTGATGGTAAATGGAACAATGATAGCCCATGGTTGATAAAATACGACATGATCAAACGTAACATTTAAATAAAACTTCTAGTATTTTAAATTAACCTCTATTTGTATAGCCCCTCACAACAATCGCACTTAGGAATTGCAACACCTTCGCTCCCACGACTAATCAGCGAGGATCGGATTGCGCCACGCCGACTGCCGGCCGACAAGCGCGCGGGCCCGCCCCCTGCCTCTCCAGCCAGACATGTATAATGAAATGGCGAAATAATTGATCTGAAGCAATGTGCGTTGATTACAGTCCGTTTTTTATATCCCGAAGCCTGAAGCAGTGAAGGGGTCAGAGTATCGCGGAAACCTTTGCGCAAATATGAGAAAGAACCTCAATCTATTAGTTTTCACTAATACCTAGTTCGCCATACCTAAGTGGTTTATAGGTAGGTCCTATTGGTCTTTTAAAAAAAGGCAATAAATAAATAATGCTGGACAATTCACACAGCATTATGTAGCCCCACGGCAAGCAGCGCTTGTGTTATGGGTACTAGATAACTGATATACATAATACAATACATTATATAGATAGATATTTTTTATTATACATAGAAAACGACCAGAACACCCGGAACAAATATCTGCAGATCGTACACACAATTGTTCCGAGGCGGGAATCGAACTCGCAACCTCCTGCGTCGCAGGTGGACCTTCGCCCATCGCGCCACATCGGTCGATCGGTAATAGGATTTTTCTAGCAAGAAAAAAACATCTAGTAGCAGTCCGGGATCACGAAAGGTGACAGCACCACCCCCGATCTTTTGAAACAACGTTAACCTTTGGTCCTCCGACTTACCTCTCACCGGTGGTCGTATCGGTCTAGGGAGTAAAGAGTGCACGTGTGTTTACGCATTATAATAATGTCTGCAATGTCATGTAGTTAATAACTTTATTGTTATTTCTTTTTTGTTGAGTTTATGTATTTTGCCATGTTTATTACATATAAAGAATTGATCTCTTATGGGAGCGACATAGTCACTTTGTGACAAAACTCCATTAATAAATAAAGAAATTTTTTATATCACTTAAAAAAAATGTCCCATGCACTAGTTGCCATGGCCGAAAATTCGGCTTGGTGGACATCATGCTCTTTTTTTAACCGACGACGAGATTTGACGAAAATATATGTCTCCAATTTTCTTTCTTGACAATATCACGTTCTAGTCATTTTTATACCTAGTCGTTATTCCTAATAGACCTAAGTCGCCAAAAACGAAAAAGCAGTGCTTGGCCTCAAAATTTTTACAACGAAAATCTACTCATACCTTAGGTACTAAACTTATTTTATTAAGGTCAAGTCTTCAGCAAATGTACCTACTGCCCACGGCCGATCGACACTGATTTTAATGTCATACACAGTAAACACTCCATAGGTACACTTGGACAATTCGGAATAGGTGCCTATGACAACATTAACATCTTCATAGTCTGGTGATGTAAATTATAATTATATCAATGTGTGTGACGAGCATCAGCAATAGTAGATAGGTTCGTACATAAATCTATCGTTGCTATCGGTTTTTGAAAAGAATCGATTTCAGTTTCATAAAGCGGATCCAATCGGCGGCGCCGCGCGGAAAATTCAATTATTTTATGGGTTTAATTTATTTGGTATGTTCTGCATTCAACACGTCATAATCTATTTACGTAGTCGTTTTGCGAAAATTCTATGGCCCGTATTATGAAAGCTTGCTCAATCATAGATCTATGCTTGAGTAAAGTTTTTGTCATAGAAAAGCGTTACTCAAGCATAGATCGATGACTGAGCACGCTTTCAAAATACGGGCCTAAACCATTTATTTTGAACCCATGCTTATAAAAACTCCAAACTAATTGTCGTCAAGGAGTCTATTGACATGTAGGTAAAATATTTATTACTAAACCAATCATTTTATTTAGTTAAAAACAAGTACCTCTATTTTTACAGGTAAAATATTGTGAACACACTCCAAAACGACGAATCAACGTAACGAATCAAGGTAAGTTTAAACATAGGTTCATAGCAAACAGTTTACAATATACTACCTCCTAGCCAGATATACTTTCCAGAACATAAAGAAAACCTTAGACGGTGACGACGAATCGTGGTGTATTTTACAACACAAGCGACAATTATTGAAATTCTAGGAGAGTACTCTCTCCTAGAATTTCAAAAATTGCCGCAACAAAACCTACTGGTACAACATTTGTTTCGACTGATCATCAAGTTTGTGGAACATAGATAGGGTAGACTCATGAATAAAATACAGTTATAAAATTTCCCAAAAAATATAGGTTTTTAATTTATTTCCATTAAAATATTCACTTTGACTCACTTTGCTTTGATATCAACCTTTGCTTTCCTACTTACAGCTAACTTGGCACACAGTGAGCACATAGTACAATGTACAGCTTATTTACAATACAAAAATACTTTTAGTTATTATGCCGAACGAGCATTGCCCTATTATTCCTACAAAAATATTTTTCATGAAACCCTTGTCACTGAATTTTTTAAATACCTGAAGTAAATTTATTTATTTATTTTAAGCCATTACTGTCCCACTGCTGGGCAAAGGCCTCCCTTTTCTTTGAAGTAAATTAAGTTAAAAATATATCTTTTTAATTAATTAATTAAATAAATCAAAATATGAAATATTTAAGGTAGTTTTTAAACAAAATATCAGAAAAAAATCCTTTCCATCCATTTTTTACATTTAAGATTGGTTTTGTCATTATATTCTGTTTATATTAACTTTAACAAATCGTGTTAACGAATAACGTTGTTTACATTAGCAGAAGTGACAAGAGCTTCATAATCATTTAAATAAATAAATCTAATTGATAAGTATTAAATAAGTAATATGGCCATTAAGTGGTACCGCCTGCGTGATATGGTTACGAAATAGAGAAGTTCACAACCAAAGTAAAGTTATCGAGTATTATTCATTTTTCGTCATGGACGTCCATTATTATAGAATGTTTTAGAAGATTTTTTTAAAAACCATTTTATATTAAATCAAAACAAGAAGTTATATAAATTCCATGAATAATATTTACAATAATTAATATGCTTAAACTCTACAAGAGTACCCATTTTGATGGTCCAAAAATACGAATTTACTTATTATAATTATAACTTATATTACTTTAGGAACGTTCCAACAGCTACTGTACATTAAAAATAAATGCTTTTTGGAAAGCTAGTTTCAAATCGTTTTTGTGAACTAACTATAATACAAAAAATTTAATAAAATTGTATAATTAATTAGGTATGTCATTGATTAAAATAAGAGCACCTACTGATGGATTCCATTTTTTTCTGTACACAACAATAACTAACAATACTTATGCCCGCATTATGAAAGATTGCTCAGTCATCGATCTACGCTTGAGTAAACGCTTTTTTCTGCAATAAACGTCACTCAAGCAAAGATCTGACTGAGCAAGATTTTATAATACGGGCCTTAGACTAAAAAAATAAACAATAATCACGGAAATAGGAGTAGAATTCACTCATAATCATAACTTACAATTCCTTTTTTTAATAGTATTTTTACGTTTAATACAACTTAAATTTGAATTTAAGGTGATTTTAAAAAGTAAATGCAATTTTCGAGCACAAGTGGTCGTTGCAGTTCGAGCACATCGTGAACACATAGTCATTCATCACCATCAGCTGTACTAGCTAGCACCTTTTTCTTCTTTCTGAGGCCACAACACTTCGGGATGGTTCAACATGTAGAACATCATGTGTCTCTCACTACCATACGTCGAAGCCTTCGTCCCTAAGCACATCGTAAACTGACTCTTCTCTAGGTTCTTATCACAGTCCACAGAATGGAATTTGTGCACTAAACTATCGTCTGGTATCCTATACACAGTCAAATTAGATTTTATTAGTGTTTCAAAGAGCTCCACGTCTTCTAGACCCCAGCCTTTGATTTTTAAATCGAATCCTCCGACCCTGTTAAAGTCACATTTGTAAATACTGAGAATGCCGAAGCCGTACTGTCTAAAATAACCATTGTCATCTGTGATTTCTTTACTGTACTTCATATTGGCTATCTCCCTCTCCGTCTTCACTGTTTCAACGCTGTCAACTGTATTACTCGAGTCAGGTTCCGGTTCTATAGGTTCCTCACCGAACCTATTGTAATCAGCCCCGTTGACCACTTCAGGGTTATACTCGCTGTATACTATCGGGAAATACACTTGAGTGTACCTTATCGTATTTATTCTTATTCTTCTGAGAGTATTATAGTTGAACATCATGTCCACGTCGATGAATGAGACTAGGTCTTCGTTGGCGCACAGCTTCATACCCTCCGTCAGAGCAGCTCCTCGGGAGAAAACTGTGTTGCCCATCTGAACTATTCTGATATCTTTACCGTACTGTTCATTATAAAAAGTAATAAGCGACTCGGCGCTTCGGTAATCTAAAGGATTTTTGCTATCTAAATAAAGTACGACTATCAATGTCACAGCCTCGTCACTCTTCAGGACTATATCCTCGTAGTTCTTCATGAACCTCCCGAATACCTCCTGTCTACCAGCAAGAGGGAGTATGAAGAATATTCGTCTGTCATATATGGGGTATTGTTCGAACGGAGCTTCGTTCCATTTGAGGACTTTAGGCAGATTTTGTAGCTTCATGAGCCCAGACTCTATGGCTTCCCTGACATTCAGTTTACTGAAGTCGAGGAAGCTGTTCTGTTGCTGGCTGGACTCGTCAAACTCTGCGTAGTCGTTGGGAGCGACCTTGATCAAGTTAGGGTCTGCATTCTCAAGAATGGCCGGGTCTTCGAAGGGCGGAGGGTCACCCATTGGTAACTCCCTTATTTCTATACCTGGAAAAGAAGAAGAAATTTATTATATTGATGTGTTTCCATGACTGATTTTATTTCCTTATCATGTTCAAGTATGCTCAGTACCTTTACTAAGGCGCTATAAGGAAAACAAACAAAGCATGCCTTTGCTGACTCATATGCCTTACCCTGCAAATTAATGTTCAATTTGAATCAATCAAACAAATCAATTCAGAACTACAATATTAATAAAATAGTACACACGGTTAATTAATTAGATTAAAACGTATATAATCGAATGAAAGAAGCAAATATTGTCACTGTAGATGGAAAATTATAATTTAAAAATGTACAAAAAAAACCTAGTAGTAAGAAAAACGTGCGACGTATAACGAACTATCGATATCATCAAGTGGTTACCAGTAAAGGACTGCTGCAGATAAGCATGGCGCCTGACGGCCGCCGTCATCTTCCGTCCGCGATACCTCCTATACTTCAGCAACAGGTCCAGCACATAGTCTACTCCATGCAGCGGCTGCAGGCGGATATACCCGTACAGGAGCTCGTTGAAGTCGATGACGCGTCCGCGCTGGCGGGAAGGCGCGTTTATGATCTCCATCACCTGCGGAAGAGTTAGACCTCGGAATAAGAATTGGAGAGTCATAATTTTTTTTAGACAAGCAATTAAGGAGAAAGACATTTACTAAGTATAATAATACTATGTAAGTAGTATGACTGACTGATTTTTATACAAAAGGTACTGAAAGCATAGAAAAAATCAGTATATAATTTATAATATTTATTGCGTAGGTCCCTTTTTTTTCCCCCTTTCCCGATATTTAATATGTTAACAAATCGCGAAAGTTTTAAAAGTTGACTGATTTTTATCTATGCTTTCAGTGCTACCTCCTAAGCCTCCTAAGTTATTACCTACCTATAACTTATGTTTGAGTTTCATATATAACTCGTGTCTTAATTAAATTGTCACTTTCACCAATCACACATTAAATCGAAGTTTATCGATTCACATAAAATAGTTTTTACTTTGCAGGAAACTAGGTACTTTTCCGCTGGTTAAATTCCTTGCAGAAAGCAGAAGTTATCAAAAACTAAATAAATATTTGAATTACACGCGGATTCGTGCCATATTCCGAGGTAGACTCGCATCAGGTTATTGTGAAGTTAAATGATTCATATCGTTCTCAATTTAAATTGAATAATAAATAACATGTTTCGCTTTATTTCTATTGCATACTGTGTACCAATTTGAAACACAATTAGGCTTAGTAATTCCAAGTCCGCGCGGTAGAAGCATTATATCACATTCCATACAAAAATGGAACTTCTTCTTGTCGAGGCGATACAAAAATAACGTATACAATCGACGCAAGGTTCAGATGTTAAAACTATAGCTGACCTCCCTAATAACATCATCGAGAGCCTCTTTCAGCGGCGCCTCGATCCTGCGCTTGGGGTTGGAGTGGCTGACGGAGTAGATGGACTTGCTGATGAAGTCGAAGGTCACCGCCTCGTCGATGGAGCTGGGCGTGAAGCGGTTGAAGTCGATGGGAGCTCCTGGAATGTATACGAGTACAGTTTAAGATACTTACTAGTCATAACTGGTCCATTGTAAACGCAACCTAGGCATATATAAAAGGCTAGGAGAATAGCAATCTAGTAACAAACCGTTTTGGCCGTGATCGTTTTAGCCTAGAACAAGCTATTGAACCAGCCGAGTAGAATTTATTGGAGACAACTAAGAGACCGTATTATGCCGGCTTAGAATTTGCACCAACCCAACTCATCCCGCGGGTGTGGTAAGGTAAGAGGCGACTAAGGGATATCCACTAGAGGGCGGGCAGTAGCGCCTCTTGTGGAACAATTGATCACCGAACTGCGAAGCATCGCAGTTCGGTGGTAATGCCCCTAGGAATGGGCATGACCACCACTGGAAAATGATCCATTGTCATATCAAATGTTCCGAAAGCTCATAGTTCCAGGGACAGTGGGAACAGAATTTTAACATGTAGATATCACAGGAATTGTCTTACGGTGTTAGCTTACTGTGGTTTTATAGAACTACAGAGGTTTCATTAAAACTATCGAAAATCTGCACCCACTCTTATCTTACGAAAACTGGCCTCCACGGTTTGCCGTAGCTGAGCAGCTCCTTACCCAGTATACTATTGTTCCCGAGATACTCCGCCTCCCCCACTCTAGCCGGGAACAGCGGCACGTCCCCCGGGAGCACGTGGCTCTCCACCTGGTCTCCCGGGACGCCCAGCTCCCGCATCGACATGGCGATGTCGCGGTGCAGTTCCAGGGAACGCTCCCGAAGCTCTTGGATTCGAAGGTTCTGGAAATTAGAAAGGGTTAATTAAAATTAAGAAGAATTATTGGCCTCTTTTGGTGATGTCGTCCTTATTTTTTAAATAATAATAATGTAAATCCTTTTATTGGCTGTTGGTGATATGTTTATGATAAGTTAATTTATATTCAAGAGCTGTGGGTTTTGTTCCTAAGTAAATAAATTATATGTCTTAGGCAGTGTTCAATAAATAAAATGAGGAAGTCAATTTAAAAAAAAAATTGAATACCCTTAAATAGGTACCTATCGCACAACAAAATAAAATATGGACTCTACAACTCATTTTCTGTACCTGTATTATAATTTATGGTTGGCTGATATAATGATATAATCGTAAGGAATGAATGAATGAACATGGAAGAATTGCACGAGCAGCCATATAAGACGGCTCTATCATTATTACCACCATTATGTTAAACGCGGGGCAAGACTACGAGAAGTAGATTAGATAATTGAGGAAAATTGCTAGCGAGTATCGAGAAAAAGAACTAAGCTTTTTCATAGTTTCTTCATGCTTTTATATCTGAGCTTGTAATTATACATTTCCCTTCAAAATATACTAATACCTTAGTAATTCAGTAATATTTATTCACATGATGATTCTTAGACGAAATAATTTCATTTATGTATGCTTATACCTACAGCACGGAGGCATGTACCTAATGCTCTCTCAAGAAATAAATAAATAATGTTGGACCATCCACAGAGCATCATCTAGCCCCGAGCTAAGCCAAACCTGTATTATGATGGGCACTATTATGACTGATATACTTATTTATTACATAGATAGATATTTTTTATTATACATGGATAGCGACAAGAACACCCGGAAAAAATATCTGCAGATCGTACAATTGTCCCAAGGGGGGAATCGAACCCGCAACCTCCTGCGTCGCAGGCGAACCTTTGTTCACCGCGCCACAGACAGAGGTCGTCAAAATCGAAATTTGTTCTATCAGACGAACTAAAAGAAGGTTAGTACCTAAGGTATAAACTGACAGATACTGGACAGATACTGATACAGAACTGGTAAAGTATTATTGTAGTCATCATCATCATCAGCCTATAGTAATCCACTGCTGGACATAGGCCTCCCCCAATGAGCGCCATTGCGCCCTGTCTTCAACTTGCCGCATCCAGCATCTACCTGCAGTCTTTCGCAGGTCGTCATCCCACCTGGTCGGAGAGCGTCCTACACTACGTTTACCGAGTCGTGGTCTCCACTCGAGAACATGTTTGCCCCAGCGGCCGTTGGTTCTTCGCGAGATATGGCCAGCCCACTGCCACTTCAGCTTGCTAATTCTTAGAGCTATGTCGATAACTTTGTTTTTATTGTAGTAAGATTGATGAAATAAGCGATCAAACCAGGCGGCCAGAACTTAGACACCCGATGACCCATGCATCCGCACAAATACGATCGCTGGGTCATCAGAAAAATGGGGCCAACTAGTAAGCCCTGTTGTGGCGATAAAGCGATAGCCAATGTCACATTGCGTCCGTAGGGCCGTACGTTTACCTCGTCTTATCTTCACAAACAACATCCTACAACATAAAGATAAATAATATAATACGTATTTTAACCCTTTCTCTTGAATGGGCATTAATATCTACATTTAGAAATTGCAAAGTCTTATCCATTACTTCGCAATTAAATGTCATTGTGTTAAAATATCCGATTCGTATTTTTAAACAACGAAAATGCAACCTTACCTATGTTTATACGTAAGGTTGAGTTTTCAACGATAGGTATACTGCCCTCCATACAAAGAATGCAGTAACTCTATAAAACATGTTTTGGAGAAAAACGCTGTTAAAAAAATTATAAATGTTTTTGTTATTACTCTAAAACTAATTAAGCTATTGCGACATGAAATACGTCAAAAGAAAGGGGGAAAATACAGTTATTTTATCAAATCTTTTTTAAAAATAATATATATGTTATTTATTAATAATTTCAAAAAATAAACATATGCTTAGTATAAATTAACTGTCGCAGTTACGTATCCTAGCAATAACTGCAGTAAATACCATAGTTACTGCATTTTTAAGAAGAAAAAATACTTACATCAATTTTACGTGCAGACGTTTAGTATTATAACTTATTTCTTTCTCATCATAGGTGCAGTAACTGTGGAGTTACTGCACTAATTGTTACAAAATCACTCATTCTAAACTTGGAGTCTGCAGATAGATACTGCAGAATCAATAGACCTGGTTATTGTTATGGTGGGGTCACAAATCATAAAAATAATAATAAAATGCAAAATTAATTATTACAAGTATTAAAAAACTAAAAACATAATTAAGAGAAATACCACAGTAAAATACACTAAATAAACAGTTTTGTTAAGAAACAAAACACAAAAGTTACAAATTTTGAAAGCCATAATGTTAAACCAGTTCATAATCTTAGAATCCTTATTTTTAATTGAATTTGTGCATAAATAACCTTGCCAGTCTTTTGATCATCGAAGGCACTAATAGCTAATTATTTATTTTTTTAATTGAGGTAAAGTAATATACTAGACATCAATGTCATAGCAAACTTTTTCTAGTTATTATAGTGTTCTTAATTATTTTTTAAATCCAAGTATACAAAATGGGTACATACTTCCATCATCTCAATTATAGGAACGTTTTAAAATCACATTAGTTATCTTAATCGTTAACTTAAATAACTCAGCCTTACTCATTAATATTGCAGTCTTAGGCTTAACTATTTAATAACTAAAATCTTCAAAGTTGAAAAAATCTGCTATGGTCATAACTTTGACCACATTCTTCTTTGCGTTTGACGCCGCAACAGCATCCACAAAGTCATCAAAGTCAAACACTTTCTTCTTCTTCTTCAACTGTTTTTCCACTTGATGATGAAAGTGGTCTGCGGACATGTAGGAATGACCTGGCTAAAATTATTTTACTGTAATGCATTCAACTGCAATTAAGTCGCTATTTATTATATTCACTAAGAAACAGATCACAGCCCAGTTTTCATTTTAGGCCGCGCAGCCCATAGAATGATCTCGTTAACATCTCGCTTGTGTAACAGAAAAGCTCTGAACGCCGAAATAATATCCTCTTGGTTTCTTCCAACTACAGTTTCATTCCAAAGAACGGTGTATGGTACATTTTAATGTTTACTAGGTCCTAATGGGACAAAGCTTTCATTGAACGCTACTATTCTAGGGCAACATATTCCTGCTTTATATTGGTCCATTCGGAGAAGCATTATTACTTTTTGCAATGCTTCCAATCAATAGAATAGCAAATACTCGTACATGCATTGTCAGTCTGATTTATTCGGATCTTGTCGTGACTAGCTTCGTATCGACTGTTTTCGATTTAAATAACCCCTCCTCGCACACACCACCAGACACTATGCAACTGTGGTTAAATGCTAGTTACTGCACTCTTTGTAAGCAAGACATACAGGACTGCAAAGTATTCGTTCTAAATTTATTTATCTCATAACCGCAGCATCTAACTGATACTGCATTTATAATAAGGTTCATTTAGTTTTATGTCAAAATAGACTTAGACTGAGTGCAGTATCTAACAGATACTGCACTTAAGTTAAGTTTATTTCGTTTCATTTTAAAATACACTTATACAAAGTGCAGTATCTAATAGATACTGCATTTATAGTTAGATGGTCGAATAATATATTTTACATAGTACGAAACTAAAGATAGCAGTATCTTTACATACTGCATTATTTGCAAGAAAATGATTTACTGTCACACGAGTTGCTGCATTCTTGCTTCCTGATTTTCTGAGTTCCTGATGAAATTTTGATACGTGAGTGAAAACAAAATATGGCATTTTTTAAGGCGATTCCGAATATGTATCTAACTCAATTTTGGCAAAAATGCTAGTTACTGCATTTTTCACAAGGAGGGCAGTATAGTGCACGTACTATACGGTAATACCTACAGTATACATACCTATCGTGAAACCTTCATCAAATCATTAAATCTTTAACACCACGCACATGTAGTTCTGTGAGTTTTACAGGCTGGGCAGTGAATATGTTCACTGCCCAGCCTGTAAAGCCTGTTAAGTATTGTCTATCTATGTTAACACTTTGACTGCGATTTTTTTTCGAAGACTGCGATCTTTTTTTTAATCTAAAAAATTCGTGCTGGCCGCTCTACACAGCGGTTGTGTTGCGCCGCACATGCGTTTCGTTCGAAAAATATTACAGCTGTGTTGAGTCACACAGATCTGTATTTTCTCAGCCGCTGCGCTAGTATGGATTTACGCATATTAGTCACTTGTAGAAAACAGTCATACCGTGTGATTTCAGCAGTCAAAGTGTTAAAATCTTCATTAGATACAAAATCATCGGGTTGGTTAATAATAAAGTCATAAAATCCTCCTGGTTATCTTAAAAACAGTTTAAGAATAGCTAAGAATAACATGAATAGTCCTATAGCCGGATCCGTAAAGATCAAAGAGCCCGATAATAATTATATTTACGGCTCATACTTTATGGCGAAACTAGAACTATGAAACTTCGAACCTACCTACTAATAAAGTACATAATGGTTGTCCCCGTTACCTGGGGCTAGAGAAAACTCGGTTATAGCTTGTGTCTATACTAGCAGGCAGGTCATATCTTTATTAAATATCTAACTAGACCTCATTTTTTATGAAAAATACTTTTACTTTAAAATATATATAACTAGACTGGAAAGAGCTATGCTCGGAGTTTCTCTGAAGGATAGGATTCGTAACGAATACATCCGACAGAAAACCAAAGTTATCGACATAACTCAAAGAATTAGCAAACTAAATTGGCAGTGGGTCGGCCAAATCTCGCGAAGAACCGACGGCCACTGCGGCAAACGTGTTCTTGAGTGGAGACTACGAGTCGGTAAACGTAGTGTAGGACGCCCTCCGACCAGGTGGGATGACGACCTGCGAAAGACTGCAGGTCGTCAGGATGCTGGATGCGGCAAGCTGAAGACAGGGCGCTATGGCGCTCATTGGGGAGGCCTATGTCCAGCAGTAGACTGCTATAGGCTGATGATGATAATGATGATCTATAACTAGCGACCCGCGCCGGCTTCGCACGATTTTCGAAATATAAACCTTCCTCTTGCTTGAATAACTGTATCTTTTGCTGAAAATTGTATTAAAATCCATTGAGTAGTTTCAAAGATCTAAGCGAACAGATATCGGACGGAAGCGACTTCATTTTATTCTATGTAAAGATAAAGATTTAAAAAATAAATATATGTATATTAACACAAGCTCTGCTTACCATGGGGCTAGATAATGCTGTGTGAAATGTCCAGCATTATTTATTATTTATTTATTTATTTAACACACCACCATCTAGCCTCAAATAAGCAGAGAGGCAGAAAGGCAGAAGCATAATATCAAATTAGAAATAAACACGAATACTGCGAACGAATCATTGGAAACACGTGTTCGCCTTTTGCGGAAAACATGACCAAAATGGATAGAATTGGGACATTTCTGATGAAATTAATGATTGCGATAACGCGATAAACTAAATTAATTGAAAATAGGTACATGCAGTCTAATGAACTTCCTATATTAGTTTGATTCGACAATTTACGTAGTAACTAAAGCAGTACATTACATTAGGTAAATTTAGTTTAAATCATAATATAATAATAATAAATAATGCTGGACAATTCACACAGCATTATCTAGCCCCATGGTAAGCAGAGCTTGTGTTATGGGTACTAGATAACTGATATACATAATACAATACATTACATAGATAGATATTTTTTATTATACATAGAAAACGACCAGAACACCCGAAACAAATATCTGCAGATCGTACACACATTTGTTCCGAGGCGGGAATCGAACCCGCAACCTCCTGCGTCGCAGGCGGACCTTCGCCCACCGCGCCACATCGGTCGTCAAATTTATAAAGGGTTTCTATTGTTTTATAGAAAAACTACTATATTTCAAAGTCTATGTAGGTACTTATTAAATCGGAAAGTACAGGTCAAATTATTTGCTCATTACCAATGCAAAGGACCAGCATTAATATGATTAATAATAAGGTACATCCTGTCAGACGATAGCCAATGTATTTTTTCCGCTACCAATGTATTTTTTATTACATGTTTTATTTTTTGTGTAATATTTATTAAAGTGCCACCGTTATATAGTTCCTTCATGTCCAGATTGTCCAGTCCATACTAAGGTTGCCTGGAAGTGGTTGCTCTCAGCTATAAAGCCGCCCTTTATACTTCCTCTACTTTTATATTATTATTTTAAGTAGGTATTTTTTTTCTGTATTGCTTTAAGTGTTTTCTATCCATCTATGTAATTTTTGTTATACCTATCATCATCATCATCAACCTATAGGCCACTGCTGGGCATAGGCCTCCCCTAATGAGCGCCATTGCGCCCTGTCTTCAACTTGCCGCTTCCATGCGGAAGCGGCAAGTTGAAGACAGGGCGCAATAGGGGATAAGGTAAAAAGGATAAGGATAAGGATAAGGATAAAGGGGATAAGGTCTCGCGAAAGACTGCAGGCATGCGCCTGCAGTCTTTCGCGAGACCTTATCCCACCTGGCCGGAGGGCGTCCTACACTACGTTCCCGAGTCGCGATCTACACTCAAGAACACGATAACCTGAGCGGTAGTCGGTTCTTCGCGATATATGGCCGGCCCACTGCCACTTCAGCTTGCTAATTCTCAGTCAGGTTGTAAGATAAATGAATCTAATCTAGCTAAGATAAGCAATAACAATCTCTACGAACCTTGAAATAAGAGTGTATCCTGTACATCTGGCGATGGTCCTTCACGGGGTGAAGGGTGATGGCGCGGTGCACCTCCCGTTTCTTCAAGCGGCCGGTGTAGGCGGCGTTGCCACTGCTGTTGTGGTGGAGGATTGTCTGCATCTGGAATATGGAGACATTCCGATAAAGTCTTCATCTTGTAGCTCTAAGTGGTTGGACTTTGACCTGCTCCAAAAATACCACATTTTTACACGTCACCGGGCTTCAAATTATGAATGTTACTAATACATGTATAGTACCTACACATTTTTTTTTTTTTTTTTTTTTTTTTTAAATATAAACGCTATTTTTAACCTTTCCGCAAGTTCACCTATTCTATAACTGAGCGCAAATATTTCATCATACCTAGTTATCTTTAAAGTAACATTTCAATTCCCTGCTATCAAAGACGATGAAAAATGTAAACGGCAGATCTCAGGTGGGAACCGAAAATATAAAATGAGCAATTAATTAAACAGAGCATGCGGGCTGAGAACGAACGTAGTAGGAGGTGTATTTTGGCTCTGTAGAAAAAACAAAGACTAAATTAAAGATTTTGGCACTGGCAAACAAGCGAAGCGATTGGCTAATAATACGGTGTTCATAATCTTGTCTGTCCTGTTCATATTTTTCAGCACTTTCTCTAGATTCTCAATGTAATATACTCTAGTTTTATTATCCGGTAATGTTGGCGGGACGTCAGCAAGAGCTAGGGCGCGTCCATATTTGTGACAATCCAACGCACCGTGGCGCATACTTACATCCTACTCTAGCTTCTTCTAGTCGCGATTTTGATAATATGTATTTATTTCAGGAAATATCATATCTGAAGACTTTTGAGGCTTTTTTGTGATAGATTTTCTCGTATTTCTAGCGATCCCTGGAAGTAAGAATACTTTCCTAACGATCCCTAAGAAACTTAATTCTTTGTAAAGATAAAACCTAGAATATTTGTTTCTAATTTGCTCAAATTCTGCTGCCTAATTTGCGCCTGCTCATCAGCCACAATGTGGTCGCACCCCAATAACAAGTACTGCCTACACGTGTTCAGTCAGATGTTTATTATTATAATTCGAGATATGCGTTGCTCAGGTATTTCAACGTTTTGTTGAGTTATTTTACACGCTTCGCTCACTTTATTATTATTGTAACATTGTTAGTTTTGTGCACCACACTTCACCTCAATTAGAAGTTTTTTTTTTCTAAGAATTTTTTTTCCTCAATACAACTTCCCCAAACAATCATGAATCACAACGAAGATATATTTGGAGATGAGATTCTCACTTTCTCATGGCCCGTACCGTATCGAATAGGTAAATGGTATAAATCAAATTGCAAAGGAATACGTCAATTAAGAAGTTTTCAGCAGTGAGCCGACCCACTAGCACACACTCGACCAGTTTTTACAACACCATTGTTAGTGGATAACGTGGGACACTCCCACTACTGTTAGCTTCTACAGCAACGATATAAATAGACTGGCTGCAAACCAGAAAGAAAGTTATCGAGTTATAGATAAGCGTTCAAGAGAAATTAACTACCTATAGGTACATTCATATGCCTATAGGTAGAACAATTGACGGTATGTGAATGTGATTGAATGATTTGTAGGTAGTAGGCACATCATTCATCGTCTTCGGTGGACAGAAGATGCGGAAAGGATAGCAATATTGCGCGCGATATGCTGATGCTCTAAAACTCTGAAAACTCCGTTCTCGCTATCAGCCCACAGAGTTCGCAGAGCCGTCAGATCTGCCCGCCCAACCCTAAATGAGTCGAAGCTTGTCATGCATGACTCTGCCAACGTATAAGTAAATTCAATGGTCCCATGAATTGATGAACACAATCAGCTGGAGCTGGCAGTTCAATGACGCTAAAGTGGCATTAACGACCAATCCAAGAATAGCTAGAGATAGTCTAGTCTTGAGGACATTTCAAATCCGCGTTCTATCCGAATGAAATGGAGCCTCGTCAAAGTTATATTGCCAAATGCTGACAGTATGAACTAAGTAGCGTTATTCTAGCGAGGAGTGATATCCAACAAACACGTCATTCAAGTTTGCGGACGCTACCGACCGCAACCACGCGTGTCTTTCTTTACGAAAAGGGCTTATCCTATTCTGAACGCGCGCAGATTTTACTACTTATTCTTAACTGGAGACGCATAGAGGAATGCCTACAAACGGGTACTAGTGACCGTCCATGACGTGTCTTAGGAGCCTGTTATATGACCTAGCTTCCGAGAGCTAGGACTGCCGCCGCGTACTTAGTTTGCGAGAGAATTTACACGCCGTGTGCGTGTCTCTATGTTCATTGCAACTTACAACAATATAAGAAACAGTAATTCCGCGAGCGAAGGGTCAACAAAAACTTGTGTCAGTGCTCAAATATTATTATTATTGTAATGAGCTACAACATATCAACATATATCTGTAAGTAATTGTTTTTATGAGTTAGTCATCAAACAGAACAGTTTTGGTAAAAGTTCTGGGTCCCATTCTAAAACAGGGTAAAACGGTTTGATTGTTTTCTGAATAATTACAACTAGCTGCGCCACATGGCTTCGCCCGCGTTGAAATCATATGTCATATGGTTTATAAACTTCCTCTTGAATTACACTATCTATAAAAAAGCCGCATCAAAATCCGTTTTGTAGTTTTAAAAATCTAAGCATACATAGGGACAAACAGACAGCGGAAAGCTACTTTGTTTTATACTATGTAGTCAGTTTTATAGAGGTGTGATGCCCTTGAGAGATAACGGCTACTGTTGACCCGGTAACATATGAAACTTCAGGCAAAAATAAGCTAGTATGTATGTTTTAAACAAAGTAGATTCAAGTCTAGAATCTAGATCACATGTGTGACCGATCTAGGCCCACGTCCGCCCGCGACCCCTTGCTTCTATCGTCTCAGAGCTGATTGCGCGCATCTTTTCATGATTAACGGGGCAATTTGGACAAGTGGTCAAATTGATTTCTATGTTTATCGCTGGTTCTGATAAATAAATGGACGTGGTGGTTCGGTGAACTTAAAGAGCTTATTATTTAGAGATGTATTAGACAGAGATTACAAGTTTATGAACTGGTTGAATAATAAATAAATAATGCTGAACAATCCACACAGCATCATCTAGCCCCAAGCTAAGCAGAGCTTGTGTTATGGGTACTAGATGACTGATATACTTAATACAATACTTACAAAGATAGATATTTTTTATTATACATAGGTAACGACAGAACACCCGGAACAAATATCTGCAGATCGTACACACAATTGTTCCGAGGCAATTGCATCGAACCCGCAACCTCCTGCGTCGCAAGCGGACCTTCGCCCACCGCGCAACAGAGGTCGTCAATAATGTAGTAAAGTAGTCAATAATAAAATATTGGACCTAATTCTTCCCCTGAGGGACTCTAACCCTCAAGTGAAAAATGAGGTCCAATATTTTATTGTATTTTCATAATAAACATGACATAGTAACATACAGACATGGTTACCTACCTGATACTGGTTTCTTTACAAAACGATGTTTTATTATCTAATATTTCAACTTAATAAAAAACCGCCGGTTATCGCAAGTGGTTTGCCTTGTTATAATACAAAGGCATCGTCACCCGGATGAATGGGTGATATGTATAATAGATATGGTTACCTACAATAGATTGTATAATTTAATTACTAGACGAGGTACCGTCTAATAAACTAGTGTAAGCCCATAATATCTTAATCTTAAACTAATCTAATAGGACGTAAAATCCTAGACGCATTTAATATCGTATCGACATAAGCACTTCCTCAAAAATTGAATGGAAATATACTATTTAACGTGGAAATGATAAAAAAGATGATTAACTGTCGAACTGTTTGTTTTATTATTAGTTCTCAACATGCTGAGGCCAAGAATAAAGAAAAACCATTAAGACGTTATATTGTCTTCATAGTTTTTCTCGAGAAATCTTCGAAATCACATCAGTCCTTCTTAATCAAGAATTTTTAATTATGATGGCCACAAAAACTCTGACAACATCATCGTCGCATGATCCGCCAATGTTAGTCCGGACATAGGCCTTCCCTAGTACACGCCTCACTTATTATCTCTTATCATTAGAGGTAAAACATAATCCCAACGCTGGGCATGCAGGTTAGGGATCGCAATCATAATCATCATCATCATCAGCCTAGTTAGTCCACTGCTGGACATAGGCCTCCCCCAATGAGCGCCACAGCGCCCTGTCTTCAGCTTGACGCATCCAGCACTTGCAGTCTTTCACAGGTAGTCATCCCACCTGGTCGGATCGCAATAACAGACTAATAAGTTATATAAACATACATAACAGCTTCCTTCTTAGTCGCCTTTTACTAACATCTTGCACTGCAACCGCCCGCCGCCGCCCCGTGGCCAAAGCCGCTTTGACAAGAGTATTACAAATTCGGAGAAGAGAGAAGAGCAACCAGGTCAGGTAAAGGTAACAAGTAACAGTTGGTTTGGAGGAGTAGTAAATAAAAGTACCAAAGCTGCCTACATCCAAATACCTATGTATTCGTAGGTCACATCAACAGTGTGACGTACGCAACCCATAACAGGTCTGACCCGCGAAGTCAAGGTGATGAAGAATTATTTGCATGATTTTGAAGTACAAAAACAATCTGAAGGTAATTTTTTCAACGTTGTAACTACTTACACCAAAGAACCTAGTTCGGCACATCGAACAATCTTAAATCTAATCTGAGAAGTACGAGTAATATCAAAAACCATCGTGATATCGATTTGCCGAATTCTTTAGACTGAGCTTATCAAATGATTATTCCATTGCGTATTACCGTAGACTAAGCCTACAATAATAATAAATACATTTATTTTCCACTCACGATAAGGTCAAACTCAACAATACTCTGGTGGTGCAGGTGACGAGGCCAGTAATGAACGTCTCTATGCAGCTATGGTTGAGCTGTGGTTTCGGCCTTGCTGAACGCGCTTTAAAGGCGACCTTCAGTCTCGGCCTTAATTTCATCTTGTCTATCAAGGGTTGTGATGACCGCGCTGTGATGTCCTGGACCTGCGCTACGGTGCGCTTTCAACCACCATCATCGCGGCCAGCAACCCATTACAGACCTCGTCAGTAATTTAAAATTCCGTCTAAGAGTAGGAAAACCGTTATAGGTTTGTGATTGAATAATATAATCTGCTATAAGACTACTTGTTTCTGATCTGGGTGTGTCATTCGACTCATTCGCCACGAGACATTACACAAGCTGTAAGCAGTTTGTGTTATGAACAACTGAGAAGAGGTAAAGTAAAAGACCTACCTAAATTGGTGTAGGAGCTAAATTCCTTCTTGTCTTAAAATGATTATGCTTGTGTGCAAGTTAATCCTGGACCTTATCAGATGGCACTTGATCTTGGGACGTGGTCAGCGGAGGAAGTGTCCACTTGGCCCCCTCCGCTGTCACGCGAGGAAACGTCCATCTCCGCGCTGGATGCACGCCTTCCGTCCGTATCTTTGGTTATTTTCTTATAATTGAGAGGATATATACGTAACGTACCTACCACTCGATATTGGTGCAACAAATTTATAATTTAACTATCGACCAGTTGATCGTCGTCGTATACGTGTGTCACCTTCTTTGCTTTTTTAGTGTACGAACGTCAAAAAATTATCTAGAATTAAGACAAGTATTTTCAATTATATCTATAACAAATACAATTAAATTATTATTATTTATTTATTTATATTGAGCCATTTTTGTCCCACTGCTGGACAAAGGCCTCCCTTTTCTCCTTCCACTCCTCGCGATCCAACGCTGCAACAGGCCATGATGGAAGATGTGCCTCGAGCTCGTCACGCCATATAATAATTAAATAATACAAAACAAAATTAAGACCAGACCCAGTATAATAATTTTAGAAAAATATCTCTCTGTAGGTATTTTACATATTTTTATATCTCTCTCACGTGAGAAAGGTATTTTTTCAAGAGTGAAATAAAATGGCATTTTATTTCCTGGTAGGTAATATCGACTAAAATGCATAACCGAAGCCTATCTAAGGCCGCCATCGCTATCTTCAAATACCTACTTAACTGAAACGCTAATTGCCAATTGTTTTAATTAATAATCATAATCCCGATTAATTATAAAAGGTTTGCGCCGCCGCCGTCGCCGCTGCCGCCCGCCCGCCGACGCGACGCGACGACGCACTATGGAATATCGTAGAACAAGAGCATATTAAAAATGGTTTTTACAAATATCATAATTTATCTAATATTTTGATTTTATTAGATACTCGAATAGTCAAATTATGTTATTCAATAGGATTTTGTTACTTAATACCTAAAATTATATTATTTTTCATAGTCAGAAGTACGTTGAAGACGGCGGTGCCAAACTCAAGCCTTTGCATGTACATGTTTCAATGCAATATTGTGAAATAAATATTCAGCAGAGATATGTAGTATATTACATTTTTGGAAAGTTTATTTCATGTATTTTACGAAACAGCTATTTAATTTTCGTAATATTTTCATATTTTTGAGTAATTGCTAAAAACGTCACAATCCTTATTTTTCACAAAAAAAATTTTTTGTTGAAGGTTTTCACTATTGCCCACGGCTTCCCATGCGCTACTTTTTGTGTTAATTAATAGTCTAACTATAGATAGATATAATAAAAAAAAAATCAGCTGCTCCTTTTTGCCACTTTAGAAGTTATGAGAAAAAAAGTGATAGAAGTCGGAGCAGAAAATTTGTTATCTTTCGTAATTTACCACAGAGACTGTTCGCATGAACAGTATAGACATTTATTCTGTTTTTTTTTTAATGTTGAATCATTTTGCATGACAATGTAAGTGATAATAATGATGTAGGTACCGCATTCAAAATAGTATATAAAGGGAGGTAAAAATAATTCCAGCTATTCACACTCATCTACGCCTGTAAGTAATTGATTGAAGTTCTAAAATTTTTACAAACCTAACACTGGAACCAGTCTCGCACAATGTAATGTATAATATATAATAAAACTTTTGAAACTATCATGGTTATTAATACTAAAGTCATTTAAAATAGAGTTATATTGGATAACTCAAAAATCAAATCATGGTAAATATCCCGTTTTAAATGACTTTAGTTGTTCTTATAGTTATATACATACGTGCTATTCTAGTTTTAAACCTAAGCTCATTGTGTGAAGAGAATAAAAGATTTTATTATTATAAAATGTCTTCATTCAGCTGTACTAAACGAGATTTCATACTTCCCTACATCGATGGTGGCAGAACCCTGGAATGCTCGTCTACCAGTATGGAATGTCCACCTGATTAAACATTAATAAAACGCCTCTTTATTATTTTACAAGTTCTTTCTTCAGGAATGATGATCGATTCCAAAAAATTTGGCGAATACGCAATGGAAACTGCTAGAATATATGTGAATGAATATAATTGGTATTACATGCAAATTACATGCCATCTTCAGTCCACAAGATACTTTTACACGGAGAAAATATTATCGAATATTTCGTAGTTCTTCCCATTGGACAGCTATCGGAAGATGCACAAGAGGCGCGCAACAAAGACTACAGAAACATGCGACTACATCATGCCAGAAAATGTTCTCGAACAGCTACAAATGGAGATGTCTTTAAAACTCTATTGTACACGTCAGATCCGTATATAAAAAGTTAAAGAAAACCATACGTAAAAAATGACAAAGATCCTGAAAAAGAGGCACTAAGTGGCACCACTTGCAACTGACCCTGAAATATGTGTAGTAGAACCTAATTAGATGGTGAGTCTTTTCCAATGTCATCATCATCAGCCTATAGCAGTCCACTTCTGGACATAGGCCTCCCCCAATGAGCGCCATAGCGCCCTGTCTTCAGCATGCCGCATCCAGCATCTATCAGCAGTCTTTCGCATCGGTCGTCATCCCACCTGGTCAGAGGGCGTCCTACACTACGTTTACTGAGTCGTGGACTCCACTCATTTCCAATGTATCCACTCTTAAATTTAAACATTACTTTTCAGTTTTTTACAGTTGGCAGAAAATATAAGGTAAGTAGGTAGATAGATAGATACTAGTAATATTTACATTAAGAAAAAAAATTTTTTTTGTCCATGTCTTATTGTAATTAACCTTAGTTTTAACTTTTTTGGTAATTAAAACCTTGTATTTCAGGTGAAATAAATTATTTACATATTTTTTTCCGTGTTTTCCCAGTTTTTTTTTTCTTTTTATGCTGTATACATATATACATATATGAGAAATCACTTAAACTTATATACCATTTGAATCTCTATACATTACTGTATATCTGTACCAAATTTCATCACGGTATGATTAAAATTCATGACGTTACAGATTTTTGATCCGAAACTGACCTAAATATTCCATAGGCGACGCGACGGATATGGTAAAGGAAAAAATATTTTTCCCGTGATAGGGATTTTTTTTTCCGCGATAGAGAATTTATTTTTTCCTTTACCACACTTTTTGTAATCATTTTCCAGGAACGGGAACAAAGAGAAGTATTAGTATACCATAAAATAGGTACCTATTCAAAGTAATTATTTCCTCTGTCTGTTACCTATCATGCCTTATTCGCAGAGAATAGATCCTGGAAGAAGTCTCTAAAAATGTCAAGAAATCTGAGAAAATATCATAAGAAATTGAATAACCTCCCCATAATTATTCAATCCAACGATCCTATCCATCCACAGTTGTCAGTTAGAAATCGCTCTTGAGCGATAAGACCGCCAAATTGGAGCATATTCTGTATTTTTTATCTTGTTTGTTTTATTTTTAAGTGTGCTTGTATTGTAAGCCTAATGAAATAACGTTTCTGAAATCTGAAATCATCTAAAAATGCTTTTAGAAGGTTGGCCCTATATGTAATGTTTAATGTACTACAGGCGTTGATCTACTAATACTAGGTGGTATTAGTAGATCAACGCCAGGTACTTACCGGTACACATTTGGACAAACAAAAAGCGATTGCGCAGACTATTGAGGTACACTTCAGTTAAATGTTTTCATCTTTGGAACGGAACCAATCAATATGAGACATTTGATCCTCGCAAATTAATTGTTCAATTAACTCGCAAAAAGTAACATTCGTAAAATTCAAATCAAACTGGCACTGTATTTTAAATGAGGAGGCCCCGACGCGCAAAAAAGGCCAAAAAGCTAATGTAATGATACGTGGTGTGTTACAGTAATTTGTAACAATCTTCCGAGACCAAAATAAAGGATTCTGCTCCAGCGTAAGATGCGCGATGTCGTAGCTTTAAGTTGTCACAATATGTGCCCATATTACTTAAAACCATTTTAACGACATGAGCGACAATTATTTTTGATTATTTTATAGAACCTATATATATTGATAAGTTCATTACATCATAAAACATTTGTAACACTAATTGATAATGATTTGAGTTTTCTGCAGGTACAGTTACTCCGTGATCATTAAACTGAAACTGTGCTGAAATATTGGTAAATATTGATTCATTATCGCGTTAAAAATTAGCTGTGTTAGTACACCATCATCATCATCAGCCTGCCAGCCTTCATCAGCCATCAGCTGGATGTAACGTTAACTCAGCAGTGGCTAGATAAGAAGAGGGTTTAAAATTTATTTAAACCATCTCATTTCAAATTCTCCAATTAGTGTGCAACTCAGTCTTGGGTTGATGGCATCCATGTCTTATTGGCAATCTTGTTGTCCTCCACTAAGTCCTACAGAACATACTCTAATAATAAATGTAGTCAGTATTAAACTACCTATTGAAAATAACATAGGTAGAAAACGATTGTGCTTAATAATGTACTTGCAGATAAGGTATAGGGACAATTCACACCACAGCCACACCACATCGCAGCGACAAAAGGTGGGCAGTGGAAACGCGTGAATAGTTTCTCTGCAGTGTTTTGCAGTTGCGTTGTGGTAACTACGAAATGTCGTTTTGGTTACGCTAGTAGTTGCAATGTGGCCGGCGGCGGCGCGGTGGCGGCGCGGCGGCACGCGGCTAGTGTGCGGTGGTTGCGACGTGGTCGGTACCAACCACTGCACACGGTTGAATTAGACGGCAAAGTCAATTGTTCTATACATTTTCATACGAATTAGCACCCGACCACGGTTTGTCGTCGTATAGTTGTGGTGAGGTTTTTGTACGTGTGAATTCTCCCTAAGTGTTATAAAACATTAAAGATTAATGGTGACTTATGTTTCGACAGCACACGCAGAGTGTCGTAATTCGAGAGCACTTCAACTGTTGCCATGCTGGACTACACAGGCCCTAGTTTGTTGTTATCTCAACGCTATGTAGGTATCTACACGTAAAACCGTGTATAGATAACACAATCTCTCCAGCAAACATTATTTAAATCTGGTTAATATGTTTATTCAATTAAAACGATAATTATGTTTATAAATTGCATGGAAATCTCGCTAAATTGATAAGCGAACTCTATGACCCCGAGCTTACATTATATACTTAGGTAATAGTATATGCAACAAAATGTACTGTAGGAACCTACCTACCTTATCAAATGATTTTTAAAACTTGATCAAATGAAATTAGCGATTTACTAGACAATAAATCATTGATAAAAATCATAAATGTTTATGCAAATAAATGATCTTTATCTTTCAAAAAAGTTAGCTTAAAAAATGCAGTTACCTATCTAAAAACACATGGTGTTGTAATGTTTTTTTTCAAATTAAATCAATATCTTAGTTTCTTTTTTAGTAAATGGTGTATTTTATTCAAAGTGATCTAATTTGAATGCTAGAAAGATTACTTAGCTGAGAAGATAAAAAAATAAATAATACACACATTAATAGATAGATAGATAGAAAACACTTTATTATACCTTTATGACGACCGATGTGGCGCGGTGGGCGAAGGTCCGCTTGCGACGCAGGAGGTTGCGGGTTCGATTCCCGCCTCCGAACAATTGTGTGTACGATGTGCAGATATTTGTTCCGGGTGATCTGGTCGTTTTCTATGTATAATAAAAAATATCTATCTATGTAATGTATTGTATTATGTATATCAGTTATCTAGTACCCATAACACAAGCTCTGCTTACCATGGGGCTAGATAATGCTGTGTGGATTGTCCAGCATTATTTATTTATTTATTATTTATTTATACCACACAAAACAGAAAACAATACAGGAATAAACAATATAATAAATGAAGTATAAAGGGCGGCCTTATCGCTGAGAGCGATCTCTTCCAGGCAACCTTTGGATGGACTGGACATGAAGGAACAAAATAGACAATTAATAAAACAATTGTTATATCATATTTATTTTTGATTATTAAACATTAAAAGGGTTCTTGAGGTAGACTTTCCGCGTTGTTTTTTCTTTGCATTTCATGATTTTAATTCTCCGATTTTGATAGATGTTTTTGTCTAAAATTCGCACATATCGTTTGATCAAATTTCGAAAAAACACATTGTATTATTCTAGTAATATTAGGGTAAGTTATTAGGCACAAATAACCTTACACTAACATATTTATACACGTTAGAGCTCAACTGCGAAGTCCTCTAAAACAAATCGCTAAGTTTTTCGCACAAAACCAGAACCCAAGTGCCTGTGAAATCTTAAATGGCTTTTTTTGAGTCGCTGATAAAATCACATCATATTGGAGTGCAAACCTAACATAGCGGTCACTCAAAGAGGCGAGGCAATTCACCCAATCTATAGCACGCCGAGGTCGTTGACTGCAATGTTGCCTACTGCGAAATTCGATCCGATCCACACGCTAAAATCGAAAGTTTATGATGAGCATGGGGAATTTTAATTCAGCCATTTTGCATGGTGTTCCACCTGACCTTGGACAGTGGCTTTCAAGTAAACTAACGCCTCGCCTCAAACAGACGCGCGACTTGCAAGACTTATTACCTCTTTTACACTAGCCTCTATAAATCGAAATGATTTGAATTTGTTTGTGGAAAATAACTAGCCTTTCCGGTTCAATTCCTTTCAGGCACTTAGGTTCATACCTAATCGATTTCCACCGAAACGAATCGAGCTTCAAATTGCTGTTAAATGATGCAATTGTCCAGGTTCAAAGTCATGACATTGGTGTGGCTAGGTACCGACTTATTAAACTTATCACATGCATACTGCATGGTATCGGTTTGTGGATTTTTGTTTCCTCGAAAACAAAAAAGGTATATCAAAAAAACCCAAGAGTTAGAGCCGTAGTCTAGAACGGAATTAAAGTCATCATTGTTTGCGGTTTCATCGACATATTAAACAAAGTTTGTTGAACTGTGCTTTTTTGTGTTTTCAGTGAATCTCTGTGTATAAGTACCCTCCTTAATAATGCGATCTTTAAATTAAGTATAAACTAATGATCACCAGCCCCCTTATTCATAATGCTTATGAAATGAATCTGATATGCTAAGCAGTGTTATTTCTCACTCTGACTTATGTCAATAGAAGAAGTCCGTCTATAGAATTTAAATAAATAATGCTGGACCAATCCACACAAAATCATCTTTCCCCATGATTCTTGTGTTATAGGTACTAGATGACTGATATAACTACTTAATAGATTTATATATAGAAATGTACCCACTTGTATTATGAATAAGGGAGTTGTTAGTTATTAAGGATCATTTTGCCAGTCTTCCTTACACTGGCGTTCCTCAAGGTCACACTACAAAAGCCCTTCTCGTAAAGAGGGCATTAACCTTGACTAAAAAAAAGTTGATTGCAGATGGTATATTACATATGGACTGCAATTTCATGGAATCGCTAAATGTTCGGGGAATTGAGTATTGGATACAGATGCGAAAAGGGTTAAAAAAAAAACCAAAAGGAAAACGTTTTGGTAGGATATGAACCCTTCCTTCGTCTTTCGCTTTCGGATTGACGTTGAGTTTCAAGACACCCTGTATAGATATTATATCAACACATAGTAAAAAACAAAGTCGCTTCACGCAGTCTGTCTGTCCCTAAACTACGCAACGGATTTTGATGCGGTTTATTTTAATAGATAGAGTGATTCAAGAGGAAGGTTTATAAACCACTTGACACATAGATTTCCACGCGGGCGAATCCACAGGCCGCAGCAAGTTAACGATAACCCCTGATTAATATGATTCAAACAAGTGATAACTGATAAGTAATATCGCGTTTTTATTTTGATATAAAATTGCGATAAGGAAATGTGGTGTGGAGTGTGCGTACTTCCTCGTTATATCACAGAAGAGTATCCCCTGATTGGTTCAATCGCTTTTTGGTTGGAAATTATAAAATTATATTACCTAATTCATATTAATTTGGTAATATAAGCCGCGGGCATATGCGGCTTCGGACGCGTTGTTTCTATGGAAACGTTTTAAGGTTATTGGGTTTATGGGATAAAAAGCCTATTTTTTATTCCAGTCCTAGTACTTCTTCAGCTTTAGCATGAAGAAGTAACAAATAGCCATCCATATGTATCCAAATTTTCGCATTATTTATTAGTAAGATTTAAGGACAAGATGACCTGTTCGTAATATACTCGCACCCACGCGAAAGAAACTGAAACTAATAGGTACCAGTTACACAGCAAGTGCGCAAATCCGCAACAACGACATAAGCGCATGGACTGTAGTTGATATTTCCTAAAACCTGTATCTGGGTGCATTGACTTCACGTGAAACGATTATTTCAAGGCATTTTGTGTTTTTTTTTCAAGGTAATTGGAGGGAAGTATTGAACGCAGATTACGAGACAGTTGTACGCCTTGGGTCTGTAAGGTGTACGACCTTCTTCGACGGAATTAGAAGGTACACTCAGAGTTTTTGAAGACCATTCCACGGGTGCAGTAAACTGACGAAAACAAAACAAATAAAGTTTAAATATGTTTAATCAGGCCAATAAAATGATTTGAATTAAGATATGTGGCGAGATAGGAGGATACATTTACTTTTATTTACAACCTTTGTATTATTGTAGGTACTATGTATGCTAGTAATAAATGATTGATTGATTTTATCAATGAATTAACAAAAAATCCTATAAAAATAATCATATGGTAATAAGGGAATTTAAAAATAATTTGTTCAGTCGACCGCTATTTTGTTTTTCGATACATATAACTCATCGGGCCAACTCTACTGCCATACGTGCCGTAGGGTATTCAAGACCAAGTTCTGTTTAGCGAGCTCATGATAGAAGAATCCGTGATATAGATGATCGCCGTCATCGAAATCGATGAGGAGGCCGGAGGCCTATATATTATACAGATACACTGCAACAACTATTGCAACACAGACAATCCCAAAGAGACCGTAGTAACGCAAAATCTTATCAGTCTAAGATAGATAAGGGCTAACTCAGAGTAAGTAATCTTAGGCACTACTTTGAACAGGTTATTCCTACAAGCGTGAATTGTAGTGTGTGAGACAGCTTGCCTAACCTATTTGAATTGTTTTTAAGCTCATGGGCAGAAGATTGTTATATCAATCAATGTCGTTAAGTATTTTCACGAATATTCCTTAGGTTTTGTACCCCTTCTGTATACAAAAAATATACAGGTTTTTTATTCGGGGTATATGAGAGATGATAAAAATAGAAGTTAAGTTTTTACGTTAGTCATCGCAAAGTGCCACAATTCCATTAATTGCCATACAAAAGAGTTGAACGCGCTCCCCTTTAGTCAGCGGCCCTACGCAGCTACGACGTAGCCATCCGCTACGATAACATGACCCACACTTTTTTTAAATATTTTATTTATATATTATAAAAAAAAATGATGCTGGATAATCCACACAGCATCATCTAGCCCCAAGCTAAGCAGAGCTTGTGTTATACTGATATACGTAATTCAATAGATAACATAGATAGTTATTTTTATTATACATACATAACGACCAGAACGACCGGAACAAATTTCTGCAGATCGTACACAATTGTCCCGAGGCGGGAGTCGAACCCACAACCTCCTGCGTCGCGGGCGGACTTTCGCCCACCGCGCCACAGAGGTCGTCGAAACACTCAAACGTACGTACATTCTTTACTCCATAGTACAGGAGGCTGTATGACATGTCGTTCTTAAACATAAGTACCAATGGATAGAATAGGTACCTAAGAGATAACTTTACGATAGTAGCCTACACTACAAGGTAAGTACTTTTCAAATAAATAATTGAAAGAGATCGCTGTCGATAATGATGTTCTGTATACTTCCTAAGTATTTTTTCTGTTTTTGTGGTATAATAAAGTTATTTCTATCTTTAAATATAATTATGGTCAATTCACACTCTTGCTATCCTAAAATTAATATACTCTAAAATAAGTACGCGGTAGGTAACTACTTAACACATGCACTGCCCAGATTTGACAATGCGACCGGGAGGACTTGCCGCCGCCATGAACCTAATAGTCATGTGTTCTAGACAAAAAAGACTTATTATAAAAACATGCTTTGGAACCCAATCCTACCATCACGTCCTCATTACATGTACCTACATTCGTGTTTAGATTGCATAATTAGTTCCAGATTAGGTTATCTGTGGGTTAACTAGCATTTCGTTATAACTATTTTATTAATTAGAAACAATGTAAAACAGTTATATCCCAAAATGACGCTATACCGATAAAACAACATGCTGCTTTATCTAAACTACGGTTAACTAAAACCGTTTTCAATTTATCCTTTACAGTAAGCGGTAATAAGTGCAAAATACGTAATAAGCATAAACTTGAATGCCCAATCTTAACGGGAGTTGCGCTTATACGTATTTAAACGATCTATTCTTAGTTGAGCTGTCATTGATTTGAAGAATGGATCGTTAAATAATATTGATATTATAGGTGCTAGGCAGCGTTGGATTATATTTAAATGATCTAGCTAGGACATAGAGATGGTTGGAAAGATTTGGGATCCATTTTAAAGCGGGGCCCATCTGATGTGTTGTGTCAACTGAATCCAGTTCTGTTGTTAGTATAGCGCCTTTCAGACTGGCCCCCACAGCATCGAGACACATATACCTAACTAGAAGAAAGGGAGGGAGAACTTTGCCGTTTTGCCATGCAGTGGGACTAACATAAATATATGATTAAATGGCAGGTTTTTGTAAAAAAAAATATAATGTTTAAGAGGCTGCTAAAAATAGTAGTCGTACAACTAATTTTGTAAATACAATTTTATATGAAGAAGTGTGCACACTACCACCCAGCACAAAAATGTGCATTCAAATACCCGTTATTTGTATATTATGATATATGTACATATGTGGGGCCTAATTGGTAGATACACAAATACTCCCATCTTAGTATTTTCAGAATTACCATCGCGAGCGCTTACAACAAGATGCAGCGATATTTTACACTGACAAAATGGCTTCAAAAAAGTGGTCCGTGAACTGTCTTATGTACTGACTGTAAATTACCTTATTCACAAACAATAAATGAATTATGAATTATGTTTTCTTCTGATGTTGTCAATGTAAAATACATCTAAAACTTACGCAATAAAGCCCATATTTGTATGCACCTTTATGTGTCACGCAGTAGCCTCAGTACAGTAGCGATGCATTCCAGGGTGTACGATAAGTTTAGATCATCTAGAAAAAAAACTTAAAAACAGCTTCCTTCACAATTAACTTTCTATTACTGTCCTTCAATATCAAGCTTTATTAGAGCCAGTTAGAGAACAGTATGGAAAACCTCGATCATCAGCATAAAGAGGCAATACAATGTGGGCCAATGATTGGCCTTAATAAGGGACCTGATTTGCCCGGACTGGTTGAAGCGGTTTGATCAAGTTCGTATATTTATATCAACAAGACTATACATTTTAAAACAACAAAGATTTTAGTGGGATTTTGTTTACACCTATAAGACTCAAAACGCACTAGTATCTGCAAGTCTATGAGGCGGCGTCAGCGCACGCCTCTCCGGGTAGTAGGGCAGTGAATGTGTTAAGCTCATCGATTCCTTATAGATATCAGATTAAAACATGATTTGGACAAAGGTTTCGTTGCCAAGCTCTGCAAAACAGGCTTTTGTCCAACTATTTTGTAGTCAGACAATTTTCGTATCAGGAATTTGTGTAATAATGAGTAAACCCAAAATTAGCATAATTATTTTATCATCGTTTGGGGGAGGCCTGTGTTCAGCAGTGGACGTGTGTGATAATATATGACGATGATAAGGATAAGCATAAATCTTGAATAATTTGCTTTCAGATTGTCTACCTAAGACAATTCAAAGCAATAATTAATCAGAAAAAATATCGACTCGCCTTTATCTACATCCTGTAGGTTCCCATAAAGAACAAAAACATTAAAAATAATTAGTCTTTATTTCCTAGTTTTACTTATGTAATTACCTATTCAATTAAAAAAAAACACTTTGATAAAAGGGCACTAACCATCCTTTTCCCGGAGATAACATCGTGGCGGACATACCCACCGCACGGGTGACTTGACCGTCGTCGTCGGTGTTAAGCCCTTTCGTTTACCATCAATTAACGTTCCGCCCTAGAAACATAATGGACTGCCCTACATATACAGATAACCAGCACTGCTTTCGAGAGAAGGCAAGCTTTAATGTCCACGTGCACTGTGGGTACTGCTTTACATTCGGACAAATAACATACGACACAGTAGACACACCCTATCGGTATATTGTAAATACCCGCGGTAAATTACCGAAACGAAAACAACTTTGTTGTTGTATGTAATAAGTTGAATGGAAGTGGACTAAATCAATTTGTGCCGGTTAAATTAACAATAGGTAATTAGGAAAGTGACTGGTGGTACAGGGATTGAATACTAGACGTTCGACGATCGCTTCCGACACCTAAATACTAGGGCCCAGTCGCCTGTATCCTCTATTTGACGACCTCTGTGAGCGAAGGTCCGCCTGCGATGCAGGAGGTTGCGGGTTCGATTTCCCCCGAACAAATGTTTGTACGAATTGCAGATATTTGTTTTGGGTGTTCTGGTCGTTTTCTATGTATATTAAAAAATATATATCTATGTAATGCATTGTATTACGTATATCAGTCATCTAGTACCCATAACACAAGCTCTGGTTAGCTTGGGGCTAGATGATGCTGTGTGGATTGTCCAGCATTATTAATTTATTCCGAGCGCGATCAGAATTGGACAGAACCTTTTCGACCGAAATAAGAGAAAGTTTGTAAGTATGGATGGGTGTTTGTTACTCTTTCACGTAAAAACTACTGAATGGATTTTAATGAAACTTTACAATAGTATAGCTTATACATCAGAATAACACATACGCTACAATTTATAAAGATATTGTGTGATACCCGCGCAGACGAAGTCGCGGGCACCAGCTAGTATCAAATAAGTTACGCATTCGATGACAAAGTGACGTATTTCTACTGATTGCGTGCGTTGTATTCGGCTGGCTAAGATGCCGGCGGGTACCTATTTATGAAAAGTATTAACTTGTCGTTACAAGTAGAAATCAATCCTTATCAACTTATCGTATAATAAAATTCATCAAACTTTAAGATTCCTCCTGTAAGTATTCATTTTCTCAGATCAAAACAACAAAGTGCGTAATTTTATTGATCATTATTACATTACTAACTATGCAAACAAACACAAAAAACACACAAAAAACACAAACAAAGAAACACTAAAAAAATATACAAACCAAATGCAGCAAAAAAAAAGGGGGGGAAAAGATATTCCCACAAAACCCAAGGACCGAGGGGTCGTCTCGTCACCCCTGGAGTTGACGCCGGGGTAATGAGGCCAAGCCTCGAGGCCCCTCTCTGTGCCCCCACCAGGGCCGGAAATAAATTTATTGAATTACTAACTATGCAAAAATGCTACAACAGATAAGTTCCTTTGCAGAAGTTTGCAAATACAAAAGACCTGTGCTAACTCGAAAAACAAGTTTTTTTCAGTTTATGGTTTACGTTTTCAAAAAAATACAATTAACGGTCATCCAGTCATCCATGATACTATTCAAGAAGACAAAATTAGCAGCAGGCGAATTTTATCAAACATTCAAAAAATTTATATTTAGAGACGCTTTTCGTTTACGCTGTATTTTGTAATGATTGGCAGTTGTCTAGAGATCACTTATAGCACCGCTATGCAGCGAGTAAAATAGGGCGCAAATATGCGTATGAAGGTGTTTGTTGGCTCACGAGGAAATCTGATACTACTTCGTAGGTATTTATACTTGCACAATGAGGTATAGACCTACCACCTTCTTTCTCCTCGTGAGAAACTCGAGCAATATCTCTTAACGAGCCATATGAAGATGGAAGGCAGAGCTTTGTCTGTTATACTTATAAAGCTAACGATATAAATATGATCTCTCTCTGTCTCTGAAAAAAAATAGAATTCGTAAAGAATACATCCGACAGAGAACCAAAGTGATGACATAGCTCTATCTAACAATTAGCAAGCTTTTTCAATCCTAATCTTTATCTCGGCGACTGCAACCACACAAAATGGTTGCACTAAGCCGAGGGAGCAATTCCGGTTAACATGTGGTGCACATCTGTTCAGCACCTTGTGGACGCGAGGTCGAGGTCGTGGAAGAGTTATACATTTTTAGTGTCCATATCTAAGAAATTATGATGAACAAATAGATCTGTTCTAATATTTTATCTAAACCCGCGGCCATTACGCTTTCTCCGAAGTAAATAAAATATACTACATATCTATACCTATATGTAGTACCTATACATATATACATAATTAATAGCACATAATAATGTCACGTCTAGAATTACATCCTTGCTAAACTTCAACCCAATCTGTTCAGTAGTAGTAGAACTATATACCTGTGGGTTTATACATCACACTCATATTATAAATGCAAAAGTTTGGATATTTATTTAGTTAGATGGATGGATCTCTCTTCGCGCCAAAACTACTGAAGGGATCAGGCTGAAATTTAGCACCAGTTGTAGCTCTAGGCCTGGACTCAAACATAGTCTTCTTTTTATTTCATAAATAAACGCGCGGACAGAAGCTTTATTATAACTGTTAGTGATGAAGTGGGTAAAACCGCGGGCAAAACTTCGTACTCAATAATGCGAGTAATATAAAAACATTAGGTACATCTGTCTCCAAATCTTGGGCATTGCTATACCGCCACAGTTCAGTGGCCGGTAATTAGCGACGATCCACAATGAATCACGACCACAGCTACAAGACAGGCTGCCAGCTCTGAACTCGCATAGACACGTACGAGACAAACAGCTTTTATTAGCATTCTACTAATTATTATCACTTTTTTGCAAGCGAAACTACGATAAGGCATTTTCATATAATCGTATATAAGTAATCAACGAAGAGCGAAACCTCCTAATACAAGTATTCTTTAAAATATTATGTAAGACATGTACGGACTTTTTGATCGAACTAAAAACTTTTGTATTTGTATATTATATGGATATCATAAACATTAATTATCATCAGCCTATATTAGTCCACTGCTGGACATAGGCCTCCCCCAATGAGCGCCATAGCGCCCTGTCTTCGGCTTGACGCATCCAGCATCTACCTGCAGTCTTTCGCAGGTCGTCATCCCACCTGGTCGGAGGGCGTCCTACACTACGTTTACCGAGTCGTGGTCTCCACTCAAGAACACGTTTGCCTCAGCGGCCGTCGGTTCTTCGCGAGATATGGCCGGCCCACCGCCACTTCAGCTTGATAATTCTCATAAACATTATAATCAGCCTATACTAGTCCAGCGCTGGACACTTCAATACCCTTGAAAGCAACTTCAGTACCCTCTTCCTTCGCCATACAAATTCATTTATTTCGCAAATTACGAAGGTCATTTAAAGGGCTTTGAAGGCATAGCTTTGAAATTTCAATTATAGGTCGTCTAACGCATAAAAGAGATCATAATTCTTTACAAGCCCACCGTTTCATGACAAACTAGCCTGTTTTCCCGTGTGATGGAAGATAAAAATAAACCTTCAGTGGAAATTACGCGATGCATCAACGCCCTTGGTAGGAAGACAAATGTAAATCCACAACACCTATGCAAAGTTACCATTCAAACAGTGCCGTGACGCGGAGGACGACCTTGCGGCCGTCTGAGGCATGTGCGACTGTTTAGACAACATTGTAACTTCATGCAGGCCGAGCACGGTAACTACTGCGAGGTAATTTTAAGATGCTATCAAACGGAGACTTTCGGAAATTTAATTTGCTTATTAAGAACTAGTAGGATGCGGCAATGGGCAAGATTTGGAAAAAATCAAAGGTTCATTCAATGGTTTGAACATTTCATTTCGAAAAATTTTCAACACAGTGTAAATTGTTTAAGAAATAAATCAAACAATATATGTCATTGTGTTGAAAATTTTTACCCACATGTAAAAAGTAAATTGTAAGACTAGAGCGACACTTGATACAAAAATAAATACTAAACAAAAAAATTGAGATTAAAACAAGGAGTTTAGGACAGTTCTCTTACATACAATAATAATAATTCCTAATTCATTTCAGAATTGCAACTAAACGAGGTTTAGTTGCAATTCTGAAATGAATTAGGACCTGTATGTAAGAGAACTGTCCTAAACTTCTTGTTTTAATCTCAATTTTTATGCTTTTATATTGGATCAGCTTAACTCAAGAAACAGAACAATTAATAATTAAATCGTTTGTAAAAATTGTTTTTTAGTTAAATTATGACTAAGTAATAACTGTGAGCAATTATATAAAAATTATTTATAAACGCTGTTTAAAATATTTTGAAATAAATAAAATCTATCCATTCCAACAATTCCTGTCTACAAACATTTAGGTGTACCTACTTATTTACACTAATCTAGGTAGGTAACAAAATGTGGTGACTAAGCTACAAAAACTGTTCCTACTCGAGTTGACCTAGCGCTTGACGTCACAACTTGTTGAATAAGGAAGATCATTTTGAGTCTTATTTGGACGGCCAGATCTTTGTGATAACTTCCAAGAGGTCCGCTCGTTGCTTGTTTGCTTGTATTGTTAATTGGATCCCAAACGGGAATAAAAAAGTTTCATTGTAGATCGACTTTGGTGGCACAGAATCGAATCTCCGACTCCATTTGATTATAATATCGAGACATGACAGTGACGTCTCATATTTGTATGGTATTTGCGTAGTTCACGAGAACCTTACAAGGTAATGATACCTTTACCTTGTAAGGTTTTCGAGTTGGAGCAAAGCTCGTCCCAAGCTTTTTTGATCTGTCTTCAAAAAGGAGAAGGTTCTCAATTCCAAGTCCTCAAATTGTTTAGGTTGCTGTTGCGACTAACGCGATTCTGCAGTGCCTCGGCCATGTTCGCCCAGGCACGCACCGACACCTTCGATGCCATCTGGCGGATAAAGTCAGCTTCACTACTCAGCAGCACCCGCGGGAGTAGCAACAGCATCCTAACCGCGATTGCTGAAAAATGTAACTGTCCTGTAATGCACAAACTGGTCCAAAGGACAAAATCTGTAGTTAATTTTAAGTACTAACCTCTATGTATGTAGTTATAAGCAAACTAACACCATGGATTATTATTAGTTATCAGAATAAATTAATTTAATTATTATTATTATAATTCGACTTTTTTTTTAATGTTGTTACCTCAGAACTTTAGACTGCGTGAACCGATTTATTATGATATTTTTTTATTGAAAGTAGTGCTTCCCGTGTGGTCTATTTTAATTTGGTCAAGTTCTGACAGTGGCATCCATGAGAAAAAAGTCTTAAATTTACATTAAGTATGTGGGCGACAAATTGACGAATAACTTAATATCACGCCAACCGGTTCAATGACTCTTTTTAAAACTAAGTTTTAATTATTTAGGAATTTGAAATCGGATTTTTTAAAACACGCCAATAGATTAATTATTATCGTCTAGATATGTCCAGTACTCCAGTAATCGCGTGACGACAGTGTATAAACCTGTTGAAACGTCGGGAAAAATAGGTAAATAAAGGCGATAAATACCCGTTGTAATACTTATAACTACATAATGTGTTCAGATCGCGTAAGTTTCAAAATATTTAGATACGTCCAGTCCAGCGTTACCTATTCCTTCTCCTCACTTCCTCAAGGTTTAGTATCAAACTGGCTGTAAAGAAATAGCCTCAAGGTATAATTGTACGCTATCGTTAGGTATTAGGGACACGCCAGCACCAACCAAACGCGCTGCAAAAAATCCTGGAACCGGTCTGGTGGACCGGTCGCCCGCTCCCAATCTCGACCACGGCACGCACACTCACGCACCACGCTAATCATGTCAAATGTATGTAATATCTCGGGATTTATTATAATTAGCAATCTCTTTAATAGTAGGAAGACTGAAACTTAGTACCTACTTACTTGTCCATGATAGAGGTTTAGTTTTTTACTATAGAATAAATAAATAATTTTAGACAACTCACACAGTATCATCTAGCCCCAAGCTAAACAGAGCTGTTATGGGTTCTAGATATAGAGTAAGAAGAAATTTTAACTATACGGTTCTAGATGACTGACATACATAATACAATACAATACATTATAGTACGATATTTTTTAACATCTAACATATGTTAAAAAATATCTTGACTTGAAACAAAGAAGTCAAGATATGTTTTAACATAGATATTTTTTATTATGCATAGAAAATATCCAGAACACCCGGAACAAATATTTGCAGATCGAACAAATATTTGCCCCAAGGCGGGAATCAAACCCGCAACCTCCTGCGTCGCGACCTTCGCCCATTGCGCCACATTCGGTCGAATATTAACTATTATGTATGTATTTATTTCTGAAAGCCCTATGACTGGTCTGTATACATTTTCTTTAGCTCTTCGGGCAAAAAAGCCTTTGAGTAAGTTTGTCATGGCGTTATTTTTTTTTATGCGACCACTGATGCAATATGTTTTAAATGTACATAAGTCTACATCTGTATCTTTATTATAAAAAAACGAAATACGCCGTAACTTATATCGGAGCCAAAATATTCGACTCTGAAGTCAGGAAAATTATCGTCTGAGTAAGTGATAAAATGCATTTTAATTTTAAAAAATACTATTATTTTACCTATGGAATGAGTAAGTTAGGAATAAAAAACATGGATCCCATAAATAATACTTAATTTCTAATACTACTCTAGGTGTTTAGAATTAGCACTCAGAAAACTTATAATTAATCTTCTTTCCTTCAATCATTCCTCCAATTCGTCATAAGCTTCGATTTCCACTTCGTTTCGGATTATAAGGTCTAGAAATTGTGCCGGGGGAGATAGATTTTCTTGGTATCGCCCCCACCCCAGGTACCATATACAAGACATTATGTGAGCACAGCACCCTAACGTGCGTTTCCCCACGATACACGTACAATAGTGTCCTAATATGGCTTGTCGCCCTTGAACTTCTCGTTCGACTAATATATAAACCAAATAGGTTCGTCTGTTTGTATGTCGTGATTGGATCCTACCTCGTAACAACCATAGATTGATGCCACCAGGATTCTGACGACTTAGTTGGTTTGTATTCAATTCCTTACATACATCAATTATATGAAATGCATTATTTGTTTACTAAAAACTGTAGGGAAGTCTCGGTAATTGTTTATCTAGACGATGTTTTTTATGATTTTTTGCAATTCGATATCTCGCTTCCGATATATTTTAGGTAGTGGCTGTAGTAATGAAAGTTGCTCATTTTTGAGAGTACTAATTAAAGGCAATAGTTTTTTAACTGGTCGCGGGTCATCAAAAACAGCGCCACTTTTACCCATAGCCCTTTGAAATGGTATGAAAGAATCGTTCATAGAGTCGACGAGAAGAATAGTAGATACATACTTTACCTTAGTAGAGGTGTGGTAGAGGTGATTAACGCTGGTTTTAGTTTAGTGTTTACGAATTCGTAGGGCAGTTAAGACCGCTTAATCAGGGTTACTTAACACAGGGATTAAGATGTTTTTTAAATGTTTTGCCATTGACAAGGCATTAATTGATTATCACGATAACACGTGTAGCCTTGGCATGAACGTATTGATGTTTGCGTGCACAGAAATGCCTACTCACGCGTATCGAAAAAAAAAACAGTTTAATTTCATTCTATTTAAAAGTTACCTTCTGGGTAATTAAAATAAGGTAACTGCTAGATGGCTCAAGAAGTTGAATCTGATTTATGTACGGCGTTTTCCAAATAAGAAAATCCCCTATGTCCACCTTCAACTTCTTGCTGATTTGCAAAGTTTCCTTTTCTATAGGTAAGGAAACTTTGCAACTTTGAGGATATATATTCTATATATTCCTTTCTTAGAGGTTTCCTCACCTACCTAGTTATCTACATAACCATTTATTTCTCTTAGGTACTCTCCGAAGCTCCAATCTACCCACGATCAAACTAACCTAAGTACTTATAAATCGTGATATTTCCACGTCATTGCTTAACAAGGCACTTTCATAGCGATTACACGGACTACAATAACACAGTGAGAACAGTGGTTACCATCTTGTAACGATTCCAGTTCTCCTTCACGTCAGAATAGAATAAACTCGCAATAAAATGCGCTTGCGATGCCCATCTGCAAGCGCTTCCCACAGCTTGCATTGCAACATCTTGACGCTAGTGTAGCTACACTAGTAACCCGAACTGGATTTACTCGCATTTTAACTTCACTTCACAGTATAAAACAAAGTCGCTTCCCGCTGTCTGTCGGTCCCTATGTATGCTTAGTTCTTTAAAACTACGTAAAGATTTTGATGCGGTTTTTTTTAAATAGATAAAGTGATTCAAGAGGAAGGTTTATAAACTATTTGACACATAGATTTCCACGCGGGAGAAGCCGCGAGGCAAATCTAGTATAGCATAGCATTGAGGGATGTTATAATTATAAGTCGGGCGTATGTCTGTAATCTGTATGTCTGTAATATACATACATAATGTGGTGGTATCGTAAGATTCAAAACCGATGAATCGATTTTTATAATTTACTAGTCGCCTTCTACCTTTCTACGCGTTTTTTCGATGGAAATGTTTTAATTTCAGCCCAATCCGTTCAGTAGTTTTTGCGTGAAAGATTAACAAACATCCATACACACCTTTTTGATAATATTAAACAGCGAGCCGATGGTCATCAACAGATGTGAAAAAAGCGATTAAAAAAATTTTAATCGGAATTTTGGCAAATACCTAAATACCCAGATTAAGACATACCACGCGTTTTTTTAATTGTCGCGCAACAGTAAGTGAACCTATCGGCTGAATCAATTAGGTTCTCACTATATTTCTAATCATCACCAAAAGGTTCTTGGTGATATCGTTGAAAATAAATACTGCGAATTTATGGAAATAATTAAAACGCTGCGGTTCGCATAAGATCGATAACCTGCATCCCATATTTTAGTCAAATATTTTCCCTATCGTGTACCAAACTGCACACGTAATTTAATCAGACGAATAATATATATGCGAAAGTTTGAATGGTTCACTGGCAACTCTCAACTACTCCACGGATCGGACTGAAATTTGGCATAGATATAGACTTGTAACAACACATCCAATGGTTACTGATTTTTATCCCATCAGTTTCCATAGGACAGAAAAATTTCGAACTTTAAACGTTTCCATAGAAACAAAGCTTGCGGAGCCGCGGACAGAAACTAGTTGATTTGATAGGTACTTATCATTAGCAGGAAATGATTTACCATCGGATCAAAAAGTTTGGAAAACCCTAACTAATTTACCTCCCCAATTCTGAATCATAATAGGTTAGTACCTACCTAATCTGTTACTCATCTGCACCCGGATCGACTGAATATTATGGCAATCATTATTATATCGTCTAATTTGATAAGTTTGGAGAATACTTAGATCTAAGTATTCTCTAGATTGATTGCACGCGATCTATGAGATATACAGCAGTTAGTTTTGAGGGTATGCTATGCGTTTCCGGTCTCCCTGGCTCATAATATAATTATTACGCATGGAGGCATCAGGAGAGATCCTAGAGGAGATCCCTGCAATGGACCATGTAGAGCTAGAATTGTAATGGAAATGTACTCACATCATAACTCCACGTGCAGGAGACGCCCGCGAACTTGGCGACGCACCTTCCCAGCTCGACGTCCTCGTGCGTCGTGTAGAGATGCTTCAGGCAATACTTGACGTGCGGCGCCACGCGGCGCAGCGTCTCCCGGGACAGCAGCACCCCCGGACCGCCCATACAGAAGTTTTCATTGTAATCCAGGGCCAGGGCGTCCCTCTCCGCGGTCGTCCCGCGCCCCGCCTGCCCGATGAACTGGGCCTTCCGACTGTCCACTGAGCGCAGGAACTCCTCCAACTTATCACCCCGCACGTAAACGTCATCGTCCGCCCGCATGAACCACTCGAACTTGTCCCCGTACTTCTCGTACATGTACAGCAACATCATGAAGGACTTCTTCTGCGGCGGGTAGCTGTCGTCGACGCCCCGCAGCGGCACGAGCGGCAGGCCGGGCGCGCGCGACGCCTCCGAGCTGAAGAACGCGATGCGCCCCGGCAGGTCCTTGCTCCACGTGTCGTAGACCGCGCGTGCCCGCGTCGACAGGTACAGCTCCGCAGTCATCACTCCCACGAACACCAGAGTTCGGTTTGAGTTGGAGACGGTCTCGTTGGGCAACAGGCCGATGAGAGCCAGCGGGTCCTGCGGCGCCGCCAGCCGCTCCGCGCCGTTGCACGCCTGGATGCCGGCGCGCGACGAGGGCCGCAAGCACAGCTTCAGGAATACCCCCAGCGTGACGCCGGCCACCACGCCCGCCACCACATGCATCCACCTGCTCCTGCGAGCCATCGCAACGCACTGAGGAAGGCTCAACGAAGGCGCCCACTGTTACCCGGCGTCCACATGTGCGCATTCCGGGAACGACCTTTTTATCCCTTTTTTGTAGCAGCCGGGAGGGGTAGACATTAGCGGGCTGCTTTTTGTTCGGCGCGCTCCCGACGGCGGGGAGCGGTCACATGGTGCGCCGACGCACTGATGTCGCGAGATATCGATCAAACGCGATTGCACTATCGCCGCCGAATATCGGATTCGGCAATGTTATCGGAGCGAGCGCGGCGCATGCGGACATGCGAGACAGTCATGTTACGTTACGTGCGCTCGGACGGGCTACGTGCGCGTGCGCGTGCTAGCAGTTCGCCTCGTGCGCCGGTCGCAGAGCAACTGCCTGTGCCTGCACTGTGCACCGACCGACGAACAGCGGGCAGCGGCAGTTTCGACTCGGACACTCGGAAATCTCTTTCTCGCTCGGGGCGGAGGCGCCTGGCGTCTCTGTCGCGAGCGGCCGGCCGGTGGGCTACGTCGAGATACGGACTTGTCATATTGCCATTCATCGTCTGCGATGACAATAGACAATGCGGTGGCCGCCCATTGTCTGGTGGCGGCCGGTGGGTCAGCGGCTCGCGGAAACTACATTTGATGACCTATTTGCTCGTCTCCGGGAACTGGAGATGTCGCGGCGGAAGCGTTGTTCCTTTACTTTACAGAGTAGTGCCACATGCGCACGCGCTATTCTACTGACATAGATGAGTTCAAGGTTCATGAACGCCCTTGATCTCTAAACTCGTCAGATTTACCGGTTGCGCTAGTTTGAGTTATAATCTATAAAGCAGATACCTATTTAATTATCATTGTGAATTAGATTTTGTTCCTCTATAACTAAACTCAAAAGCCGGTCATATCACGATTTTAAAAATTGCCTGTCATTCGCAAAATAGAAACGGAAGTATTGAACTTACCGCAAAGATTCGCTAAACTGACGCTTAAGTAAGCACCTACAAAATACATCTTGGCATTGACCTGTCACCGAAAATGGGACATGATAAGCGAATCTCCGTCAGAATTGTTAGAAGCCACATCCTTATTCAGTAACGGTAGAGTTCAGAATGATATTAAAGTTAGATAAATCAAGAACACATGTTGACGATACATATACACGTCGTCGCGTCGTCCTATTGAGATGACAGATGAGTTCCAAACATAGAACAGGGAAATTACAAATGTGGAATGTGCTCTACGCAGAATACGATTTTATTTTCTATGGAGGTCAAAATTTGGTACATAATTGGTAGTATTATTATACTGGACAAAATAACTAGACTGAACTAATGCCCGTAATGACGATCAAATTGTATTTTATGAAAAAATATTTTAATATATTTTTATTAGCCTTGAGTCTGATAATATCACATACATTTTATGGATTAAAATCAAATTGATAACATTATTTATTTAATTTTAATCCATTGATAACGTTTCATCTTTATACATTTTCGTTGTCGTTGCCGACACCGCCGCCGATTAGATACAGGAAGACAGAATTCTCAGACTAAATAATTGAAATGAATAAAGTAACAGACAGAGTAGGTATTGTAGGTAAGTAAGTATCCATTGTCTACAATCATAACGGGAAGGCGTAAAATAAACGACTTTGGCAAGAAACAAAACGTATCCTGCTATAGGCGGAGTTTCGCAAGGTGCTTACTGCCTAGGGATCAAAATAACTATACCTACTGCTGATAGATGTTTGAGGACTGTGGCCAAAGGGGGACGTTGCAGACTCACATTATTGTAAAGATAAAATATTTTAACAAAATTTTATATTTTACATTCGTTTGTATGAAGCTGTAATGTATAAAATCACTAGCAATACTAGCAAGCTCACAATTTAAACTTTCTAGAAATAAATTAAAACTGGTTAGATCAAACTTTTCCTACTTATACGTAATGGTATTTTAATATTATAATTCTTCAAACTTTATACAAAAATAATAATTCTACAGCGTATTGAAATATATCTACAAGTCGCAGAATTCAATAAATAAGCTTTATTTTACGATATGTTGACTACATCGGAATATTTTCATTAAAAAAATATGCTAGATCTAAATTTTTGAAAGCAAATTGTCAGAGTCTGAAGGAACATTAATTCGATTACATACTAACATTGCACATAGTCGTTTCTATTGTGTAGGTTTGGTAGGTCTATAAGAATGATTTGATAACTAAAACAAATTGAAGTATGTAGTGTATAACAAAACAAATTATTTATTGTAAGTACATAGTTTCATCAGAAATTGGTATTTTTAAGTGTTTTCCTTTAGACTCGAACATTGTTGACAATTTAGATATTGCCGAACTAAACAACTTTTTTGACACGACTAAAAATTATACCATCCTTTTTATTAGGGACAGTATTTTTGTGTTGTTCAATTAATTCAGATTAGTTCAGGCGGCATCTGAATTGACGTCATTTTCGCAATCAAATATTAAATTATTATAATGTCTATGTCACAGATTAACCTGAATCAAAAACGAATGACTGAACCTTAGTTTAGGAATAAATTGTTCTACCATGACATAAATAAACCGTCTTTACATAGGTAGGTAATAAGTGTTATTATTAATAATTCGTGCAACTAATTATTAGAATATGAAATAAGATATAGGGTGGTGTACTCAGAGAGATAATCAAACGATCGGCAGTTTTGGCCTAGGCTTCCTCGATCAACTTAACGTAAGTATAACATAGGAAAATTTCTAATAAACGTCTTTTATCATGGAATCGTCCAATTCACTTTCCCAACAATCTAAGTTTGAGACTGAAAATATTTTATTTAGATGTTAAAATATTTACCTTTACATAGATAGAGATACACAATGATATACGATAAAAAAGAGAAATCTCGAAAATTTAAGGAACAGAGAAAAGTAGAGAAAAAAATATCATGTAGCAAGTAGGTAGGCGTCTTAGACACAACCGTAGATATTGGAGAACTCTGTTATCATGGCTGAATAAACTGAATTGAAATAATCACATAATCACATGGACGCCCTCCGACCAGGTGGGATGACGACCTGCGGACGACTGCAGGTAGATGCTGGATGCGGCAAGCTGAAGACAGGGCGCTATGGCGCTCGTTGGGGGAGGCCTTTTTCCTGCAGTTAACTAATATAGGCTGATAATGATGATCACATAAAGCCTGCATTCCGATCTCAGATACAAAAATATTATTTGAATCATGTGAAGGTTTCGTGATTTCTCTTTTAACACCAGATTATTATTGAAATAGTTATTTAAATACTTAATCCAAGTTAGTAAATAAAATAATGCACAAATGTGGATATTCCTTATTTACAATTTATACATACATCTTCTACATTTATTTATTGTTTCTTTTGGAAATGGTTCTATTTCAACTATTACCACTTCACATACCCTAGTAGTAAGAAACCTACTTCCATATTCATAGTGCTTACAAATTTTTACAGCTAGTTATAAAAATGTTTTGCAGTTAAATGCATTGGTAGGCCCCAATAAATTTATATACACCTGAAAGAAAGGATTACGTCCTTTATTTTTATTTCAAGTCCTGTGGATTAGACATTTTAAAAGTAAATTTAGAAGGATCATAAGACAATGGTTCAGATCAGACCAAGTTTATAAAACATTTCTTATAAATATTGATGATAAAAGTAACAGTATTGCTGTCATCCGAGTTGGGACTTCAACAAGTTTTATATAAGGAGATGAGCTATGAAAATTAATTTAACAATGTGTAAGCTACAACAGATGTCTAAATGCATTATTTGTAATTTATATTTGTAAATGCACATAGCCAGTTTTTGAACAATATCAAACAATAATGTAAGCATTTTTTGGTTAATATTATAAAAAAAAGCTTTAAAATAGGTACTTCAGTAAGTATTATGTATTGGTGCATAAAGAAAATAATTTATTCTAGCTAGAGTTAAAAAGCCACTATATTTCCCTAATTCTCCACATCTTGGATGGAATCAAACCATTGTAAGTACACCATCAACACTTTGAGTGCTGGTACACCTACAAAAACCAACTCATCCCCTTTCGAATGCAGTAGGGTTCAAAACAAAGAGACATTACAACTCATCACATCAGACATAGTAGCTATTGAGTACGCGGAATATTTTTGTATCCACCTAAGTATCACATTTTCGACTTTCTCAAACACACGGCATGATTCGTTACGACACGAGTTCATCCAGAGCTTTATCGCGGTTGAATTCGTGTTTGGCGAGCACCGCTGATACTCTCCCCTCTGAGAAGCCGAGGTCCATCAAATCTCCCAGTATTAGAAGACCTTCGATCACCTGCAATTAAAACAAAACTTGTGTAAGATAGATTGCACAACTAGCAATGGCAGTTTAATAAATCGTTTTATGAGGAATAACTCTGTAATACATGTCTTACAGTTTCCTTAAAACTTAATTGGATTACGCGGCGCAGGCTGGCAAAGCCTGTCATGTTTTTTTTTTCAACAATCATCAACATCGTTATTTCATGCAATCACTACATATTTATGTAGTATAAAACAAAGCTCGCTTCCCGCTATCTGTCTGTCCCTATGTATGCTTAGATCTTTAAAACTACGCAACGGATTTTGATGTGTTTTTTTAAATAGATAGAGTGATTCAAGAGGAAGGTTTATACCTTCCTCTTGATACAATAATGTTTATACATTGACACATAGATTTCCACGCGAACGAGGGACGAAGCTAGTTTACAATTAACCTTCTCCGTAAATCACACCATAGGTAAAAATGGTATGATGATAATTTGTTCAGTTTTTCACTTTATCGCGTTCAGACAGACAAACGAACCGGTGGTTTTGTTTTATAAATAATGTAGTGATAAGACAGCATATTTACAGCAGAGTTGGGTTTCAAGTTAACTTGAACTATATATCAATAATTTATTTAGATGTTACTTAGCTGAAAGCCATTGCAAGGTTTAATATCATAATAAGAATAATCATTTATTAATATATTCAGATTTACATAAGTAGATGTTCTTCTATTATTATTATTTCAACAAAAACAAGAAATTATGCGTGCCTTGAGCTCCTACAGCATATAAAAGAGGTTGAGTATGAATACAAAACCATGGCTTACCTTTTTATCATTATCACCCACAAGAGTGCACACCCTGGCTACCCTGTCAAGAGGAAAGCCCATTCCATGAATATTCCTACACATCTCTTGCACTTTTGCTGACAATTTCTCAAAGGGGTTTGGTAGCTGCTCAGATCTATTCCTGTGCCTGGATTCATCCTGTTTCTTGCTACTTGATGGGATCGATGTTTGTGGAGGGTTTTGGGGAACAACTTTTGGTGTTGGACTCGGGTTAAATGATCTCTCATTAACTCTCTGTTTGGCTAAAGCGATTTCTTCATTCAATTCTTTTACAATATCTGGTACACTTCTTGATCTAGACTTAATAATATTATGTGATGCAGGCACTTCCCGACTCTCCACTGGCAAAGTATATGTGGGAGGAGTGTAGCTGACGGGCACTTGAGGGTACTGGCAGTAGTAAGGGGCCATTGGAGGGGTACCATTAGTCAATTGGACATCAGAGCTTGTTGGAATCTGGTAGTAAGGGTCCATGACATAAGGTGCTGGAACATAGTATTGGTAATTCCGCATGTACATGCTTTCTTGATCAGCTGAAATGTAGTAGCCATTTGTGGGGTATTGCTGTTGTGTTGTATAAATCCCACTGGAGGCTTGCCCAGGTTGTTCTACATAAGAATTTGTCATATAAGTGACTCCATCTAAATTAGCTTGAGAGGAACAGTTGGGCACAGGATAATAAGCTTCTGATGCATTTGGATGCTGTTGACAACCCCCATTTGATGGTTCTATTTGATTTTGCAATACTTGAGCAAGCTGCTCCATGTCATTGATCGTTTTGAGCTCTACATTATCAAATGGACTGGATGTGTCATGCTCAAAGTCCCTAAAAGTCAATGTTTCAACATTATGACTGTAGGGAGCAACCTTCATTTTAGAAGTTAGTCTTAGATTTTCTAGTGGGTCTGAAATAGGGTCATCCATCAAACAGTTCTCTTGGTAATTATTGCTTTTGACTTGTACAGGTTGCAGTATGTTCATTTGTGAGTCTATAGGGTTGACAGAGGCAGGGTATTGCACCTGGTGTGCTGTTGTTTCAGGGGTGCTGTCACTAGTTGCAGGGATATCACAGTTCAAATCTGGTTTGTCATCAGGGGACAAGGCACTGATCTCTTCGGTGCTGGGATACGACACGTCGGAGACGCTGAGCTGTTTGAGGCGCTCTTGCTCCTCGGCGGTGGCTATGGCGTCCAACTTTTTCTGTTTCGCTTCTTCCAATAACTGTAGCCGATGCCTTCGCTCATTTTTCTTCGTCTCCTTAGCACTACGTAGCTCTTTGAGCTTGGCCAAAACATTTGTCTCGAAAGTTGTGCAATATTTGGCAGAATCAACAACATTTTGAGCACTGATAGGACACTCGCTTATTGAGTAGGGCAGCTCGATTCTTGGTGGCCTTTTATATTTTTCTGATATTTTAACTGGCACACCGTCCATAAAATCTCCAAAATGTGACATATCAGAGCTGTGTATCACGGTAAAGATAGGGATAATCAGACAAAGTTTTTTTCTTGCACTTTTAGGGTTACATAGTCTTCAGGCAACGTCATCACTCGCCTACTGATATCTTATAGATTACGAACTTCAACAGTGAGCCTGGAGATGCCCATAATCAAGTAAATATTGTTTTGAGGATTAATAACATTGATTTCTCTCCAATTTATTACAAAATTTTGTAAATTTTCCAGAACCAACAACAAACTTCAAATATCATCATTATGACAACTGACAGTGACTGTGCAGGACATTGACATAGCCAAAATTGGATGAAGCTCCAGGTTTTGTTCCACATTCTCAATAAGAAATTGTCAAATGCTTGATTTCAGGGATGGTTATCATTATCATTCGTTAATTATTCGCACCTTTAAATCTTTTTCACAAGGATAAAAAGGTAAAGGATACTTTTATGTTGTGAAGTGATAATTTAGAGTGCTTGAACGTTTGATAAACTCTAAAAAAATACAAAACCAAACATTTAAGACCACTATTTGTTGTCACTGGCAGGAAATGGAACAAGAAATTCGTAAGAAAAAGAAACAAAAATCACGTGTCACAATTTTTCACTGACATCCGACAGATGTCGTCTGTGTTGCTCAAAAGTCATGGCGGATCTATTTCACTAGATTTTTACAAGATTTGCCGTAATTCGTGGGTAGTTTATTATTACCGACGCCGAAATAATTATAGCTCGTTTTACTCGTACTGTGCAAGGCCAGTGACACGTAATCAAATTATAAAGCGACCAACAGCCATCGGAACGAGCTCTCGAAGGCGTCCTACAAGTCGAACGTCTCGAATTTCTCCGGATCTAAGTTCTCAAGAATTATTGCTCCTCGACGTCGCACAATACACTTAGATCACTACGCCTACTATGACGCAATAGCCAATTTGTTACGTCGGATATAAAGTTGAGTTGCAGGTCAGTATTCCAATCAGGGTGCGAACGGTTGGAGAATCCAGTTGCCGGGCCATGAATAAAGTTTGTAACCTCGCCGGCAGGTGAGGGAGACATGGCCGAGGGCGCTCCGATGATGTTCCACGGCGGCGGGTACGGCGCGGGCGGGCAGGTGTACGTGGTGGGCGGGCAGCTAGAGCGGCCCCCGCGCCAATACCCGCTAGAGGTGCTGCAGATAATGGGCGGCGTAGCGCCGGACGCGGGTGCGCCGCGCCGCTGGCCACCACGCCCCGAGCGCCACGCACCTAAGGCCGGCGGGGACTCTGCCTTTGGATATGAATCTGATGACTCGAGCCAGTCCAGCAATGCCTCTGGATCTAACAAGTCTGGAGAGAAGGGTGAATCCATCGGTAAATATGAAATTATATTTAATTAGAATGTCCATATGTCCATATGTCAAATCATATGTACTAGACACATAAGTTATGAACATACTAGTGGTTTCTTCTCACTTCTTCCACTGGTGGACAAAAAATTGAAGTGAACTATAAAATAATTTTAATTGATAATAATGAATAGTATAAAATATGACTTGTCTAAGTGCTTATTTGTAAGCCTAAAGAAATAAACTTTCATTTCATTTCATTTCATTTCATTTCATTTCATTTCATTTCATTTCATACTAATAACCAACTTACACGAACTCCAAATAATTTGCAATAAAATCTGGATTGTAAATATCTTTAATTGCTTAATATCATTGTAAATATATCACATGCTTCCATCTCATAGCTTTTAGTTTAAACTGATAATCATTTTGATCATCTACCCTCAAATTGTTGTATGCTCTTTTGCATGTACAACAAAATATATGACAGAAGAAGGCATAAGACCTAAATCTGTTTTTTTATAATTATCCAGCACAGAGCCTTGAAATTACTATCTTTGTGATTTTGTTTTGAACAAATTGTTTTGTAGATGCCAAAAGAAAGAATGAATTAATCTATTGATGTTTTATGTCGTGTATGTATGTACCAAGTGCCACAGAAACAAAGTCATAAATATTGGTGTTCTTCCTACACAAAGAGGGTTTATAGTTAACCCACATTTTATATATTTAAGTAGTTCTGGTGTCTTCTATTTAATTTACAATAACAGTAGGTACCTACTCAAAATAGAAAATAATTGAATCATGGCATTAGTAAAATCATAACTATGGTTCTTAAACTAGATAAGATGGTACACCAGTAACATGATAGCCCATTTTAGAAAGTCACATCTGATATCAGCAGATTGTTTCAATTTCAAGTGTAGGCACAATAAACCCCCAATATCAACATTAGATAACTTTAGTACATAATGGATGTGGTTAGTACATGTTGGATGTGTGGTGTCGGCCTAGATAGAATAGCACCACCCCAACTCTGCCCGTGGGTGTCGTAGGAGGCGACTAAGGGACATACACCGGGGGGCGGGCAGCAGCGTCCCTTGCAGCACACTCATTGAACTGCGATCCCCAACCCGCATGCCCAGCGTGGGGATTATGGGCATTCCCCCCTTATGAAGAGACACGCCAAAAAGTGGCCCCCAGTTCCCGGCCGTCTCGCTATTCCTGGCCATGGCAGCGGCCACGGTAACGGCGGGGCAGGGGGTGCTAAGAATCCCCGGGCTACACTAGGCTGCCACTCAGTTAAAAATTTGACCCTGGCTACGTTTAACGGACGCACTCTGAGGCTTGACCACCATCTAGCGCAGTTGGAAGTGGAGTTAGAGAACATTAAATGGCATGTTCTGGGGTTATGTGAAGTCCGTAGAGAGGGGGAGGACACTGTAACCCTAGACTCGGGCCATCTTCTCTACTTTCGCGAGGGTGATAAAACATCCCAGGGTGGCGTAGGCTTCCTCGTCAATAAGGCCCTCTCTAACAACGTCCAAGAAATCTCCAGTGTGTCGACCAGGGTAGCGTACCTGATCCTTCGGCTGTCCGAACGGTATAGCATGAAGGTAATTCAGGTTTACGCACCGACCTCGGCACACTTGGATGATGAAGTGGAGGATATGTATGAAGACATATCCAAAGCCTTACATAACACCACTAAGGCCCACTTCAACGTTGTTATGGGGGACTTTAACGGCAAGGTGGGAACCCAGATTGGCAACGAATCCCGAATAGGCCCGCATGGTTATGGAGTCAGGAATCACAGGGGGCAAATGCTTGTCAACTTCCTTGAGAAGGAGGGGCTGTTCTTAATGAACTCTTTCTTTAAGAAACAGCCTCAAAGGAGGTGGACATGGCAAAGCCCCGACACTGTGACTAAAAATGAGATCGACTTCATCATGACGGATAGTAGGCACATATTCAGAGATGTTTCAGTGATCAACAGGTTCAATACCGGATCTGATCACCGACTCCTCCGAGGCTCTCTGAATATCAACTTGAAGCTTGAAAGAAACCGTCTGATGAAGTCCACGCTCCGACCTGACCCAATCCAAATCATGGCGGGCACCGAGAAGTTTCAGCAGCTTCTCGGGAATAGATTTGCTGCCTTGGAACCCACTGATGACGCTGACGAGACCCTACACAATCTGGTTGAAACGTTGAGGGACGAGGGCATCAAATTCTGTCGAAAGCAGCGTACTGGCAAGAAGTCCAAACTCTCGGATGAGACTCTTGGGCTGATGACAAAAAGACGGGAGACCACCCAAGCGACTTTGTCAGAGAGGTCAGACCTGAACAAGCGGATTGCGAAGATGGTACGGCACGACCTTCGAAGCTCCAACACGCGCCTCATTCAAGAGGCGATAGAGCGTAACCGAGGGTCCAAAGTATTCACTCAGCAGCTTGGCAGGAGCCACCTGACAAAGCTTAAAACGCACGACGGGAGGACCGTATTGTCAAAGCCGGAGATATCCGCCGAGATAGAGGATTTCTATGGCCGATTATACGCTGCACATGCCCTTCGTTACCGACGAGATGACCGAGATTCCAGAGCCACCCTGACACGCCACTATACCGACGAACTGCCTGACATCAGTCAAGACGAGATCGTGTTAGCTCTAAGGCAGCTTAAAAATGGAAAAGCCCCCGGTGAGGACGGAATTACTTCAGAGCTTCTAAAAGCCGGAGGAGCTCCTGTTATACAGGAGCTGCAGAACCTCTATAACACCGTCCTTCACAGTGGGAGAACTCCAAAGGCGTTTGCACATTGATCCAAGGCCGGTGGTCGTACATGGTCACCTTCTCGAAACTGTTTCCGAGTACACTTACCTTGGGCAGATTCTGCAGTTGGGTAAAAACAGTTTCGAGAAGGAGGCCAAAAGGAGGATCCAGCTGGGCTGGGCAGCATTTGGGAAACTACGTCGAGTCTTCTCGTCATCCATACCGCAATGCTTGAAAACGAAAGTTTTCAACCAGTGCGTCCTACCCGTTATGACCTACGGAGCTGAGACGTGGACACTCACGATAGGGCTGGTCCACCAGTTCAAAGTCGCTCAGCGAGCTATGGAAAGAGCTATGCTCGGAGTTTCTCTGAAGGATAGGATTCGCAACGAATACATCCGACAGAGAACCAAGGTTATCGACATAGCTCAAAGAATTAGCAAGCTGAAGTGGCAGTGGGCCGGCCATATTTCGCGAAGAACCGACGGCCGCTGGGGCAAACGTGTTCTTGAGTGGAGACCACGACTCGGTAAACGTAGTGTAGGACGCCCTCCGACCAGGTGGGATGACGACTTGCGAAAGACTGCAGGTAGATGCTGGATGCGGCAAGCTGAAGACAGGGCGCAATGGCGCTCATCGGGGGAGGCCTATGTCCAGCAGTGGACTGATATAGGCTGATGATGAGTACATAATGAACAGAGTTAACCTTGGACATGCCAGATGATAAGGTTATTAACCTAATAGTATTTATAAAGAATTCTAAACTAACAGAAGGACCATGCAAAAACAATTTCTACCTAAAAGTGCAACACAATAAAAATGCCTCATAGATTTATCAAAATTAACACTAATTATTCCTTGGTCTTGGTATGTACAAGTAATAGATACCAATTAAACGAAGCTTGCTTGTTTGTTCTTTATTCTAGCTCTTGTGTATCTCATAAGGGAATTTACAATTTTTATTTCATTCCAAACTAAGTGAAAGCTAATGCTTTTTTGGACTCTTTCCTACTTTTAGCGGCAAGATATATGTCTGTTGCCCTATAATTTGTCAGTTTGGTTTTTGATGTTTGACTACACAAATCCCATACAAGAAATGAATGTCTTGATATTATAAGGTAAGCAAGGCTCTGATCATGCCATAGCGCGGCCGGTTCCAAGGTTACATGACAATAACAGCAATGGCCTTAGTTTAGTTGAATGTTTCAGGAGAAGGCTCATCCCGCTCGGAGCGCAGTCTAAGCGCAGTGCACACGGGCCACGGTGCGCGGCAGTGGCGAGCGCGGCGCAACTACCGGGACGCGCGGCCGCAGCGCCGGATAGCGCCCGACAGATACCTCAACTCCACATACCCCTTCCAAGTCAAGTTCACGCCCGATGACCTGCTCAATGGTGAGGGTGACACCTTATTTGTAGAGAGGAGGCACTAAGAGGGGTGGTTCTTACTCAAGCAGGAATGGTTCCCGCCGTGTAAAAACAGAGACCAACGAGACAATGCATCTCCGGTGGTCAAGGCACCAAGTCTTCTATAACGCGTCGCGGTCACTAGTACTTATTTTGCATGAGCATGAGCCTAAAGTCAAGTTTGGTCAAGTTTGACCGAAAGGCAAGTACAAGTAATAATAAAATTGCGATTACATTATTAAGAATTACAGAAATAGAGATATGCATAGAACAGACAGATGGTGTATGCTTTATTAGGGTCCTATGGCAGCCATTTTAGTAGTGGTGTCAAATTGCTTTATTCTCAAATGACCATCATGTAATATGTCATTGGTTGTTTTACCCATCTCTCATTTGTGGCCTTGGTGGTAATCAGCCTACAATCATACATACATTACATAGCTTAAAAATTTATTAAAAGGCGAAAAATTGCTCTACCATGACTGTAAAAGTATATAATAAAATTCCTAAAGACATAAGAGAACTGCTACTTGTAAATTTAATACAAAACTCTATGTGGCTCATAGAGAAATATTTTTATGACATTAAAGAACTATGACATTAAATATTATAATCATTAAATTACCTAGTTATATAAGTTTAATATTGTACATCCATAATGAATGGATAAACTGTTGATTCACCTAGCTTTTAAGATCTTTTTGTACACAGTTTGTACAATAAATTTATTTCATTTCATTTATAGTTTTCAAAGGTTTAATGTAAAAATAGAATCTGTTTCAGGCTCAAAATACGACACAATGTCACAGGAGATGTGGGATAGATTCGTTAAGTCACAGCAGACAGAGGAAACCTTTCGGAAAAAGATGAACTTGTGGCGCTATCTTTATATCTCCATTAAGGTCAGTAACTTCTATATCAGACTTAACTAGTATGTGTAATTTTCTTGCACATTAAATAAATCCGCCTAGCTGTACGAAAATACTTTATAGAGAAAGCTTTTACCCAGGAGTGGGATAAATATAGGTTTTAGGTTCACCTTCAAGAGTGTTATCGTAAGTGCGAGAGCAAAATCAGCAAATGAGTTATGTCCTTTTGTGTACGGATCAAAAATTTGCTGATTAATCAATATCATGCATTACCTAGTTTTGAATAATAAGTAAAAGTGAACTAATTTCAGCAGACTCTAGTCCCCCGCTACGGCCTCTACGTAGTGGGCTCCACGATGTCTGGATTCGGGCTGGACTCTTCAGACATGGACTTGTGTCTGTACGTCCGTCCCTACGACAACCTGGACCCCCGAGCGCACGCCCTGCTACACCTTAACCACATACTCGAATACATCAAGGGGATAGACCCAGGTAAGTTTTAGTACTACCTCTGGAATAAAACTCACCTCACCTCTTTTACAGAGTGTATTAAATCCATTTTCATTAGTCTGATTCTCTTACATCTTTCTTCATTCATTCCCAACTCTTGTTACATGACTAAGGTACAGTATTTTCATCTCAGAAAACCTTTTTAATATTCTGTAGGCCGAAGCTAGTTTTTTAAATTTTTTTAACCTGGAGAATATGTTCTCACATGGCTCTGTGTCATGTGATTGTTACATTATGGAAAATGTACTCATTGAAATCCATCCATCTGCTTTCCAGGTGCAGAGCTGATCCAGGCAAAGGTCCCTATCCTGAAGTTCCGCGACACCCGCAATGGCCTTCAAGTGGATCTCAACTGTAACAACGTCGTCGGCATCCGGAACACCACCCTTTTGCACATCTTCTCCAGAAGTTAGTATACCTTCAATTTGTTTCCGACTGAACCTGGTTTTACAACCGAAACCGAACCCTAGGCCTAGGCCTCGGTGTCAATTTCGGCCGAAACCGAAAACAAACCTAAACATAATTAGATCGACAATCGCGCTTTTGACCCAACACAACTGTTTTTGCATTATGTAGGCTTAACGTGTCTAGAAGAAGACTTATGTCAAAGTTAGTTGATTTCCCGCTAAAATCAATATACCTTGGATTTGCAAAGAAGTTTTATTTATCTGAAGTACCGAGGAGATCTATTACATTCGGTTTATAGGATAGTGATCCAAGAAAAACACACTTTTATATTAAGACAAAAGTCAGAGGAATACTTATATTACCTTATGTTGTTGCAGTGGACTGGCGCGTCCGACCACTGGTAGCGGTAGTGAAGCTATGGGCACAAGCGCACAACATCAACGACGCGCGACAACGCACGCTATCCTCGTACTCGCTCACACTCATGACGCTGCACTACCTGCAGGCGGGCGCGACGCCGCCGCTGCTGCCGCGCGGCACGGAGGCCGGCGCTGCGCCGCCGCCGCACCAGCGCGCCGCCAACCGCGCCTCGCTCGCTGAACTCTTCATAGGACTGCTCAAGTGAGTACACTACATAGACCATAGATGGATGATGGAATGGTTGGATCCGGAATGTGCTTCTGAATTCAGAAACCTATTATATATCGTTTACGATATGTTGAGTTCAACATTAAATGAGCTTACACTTTTAATTTGGGAGGGTAAAGTATTGTAAAGCTGTGCGCCTTCACATAGTATCGTTTTATTCCATAGTTAGTTGAAGTTTTCGGTAGAAGGATAAAGCTGGCACGACATGAACTATGTTTACAGTGTATGTATATGAATGCGTGTTATTTGTGCAGCTACTACGCGGAGTTCCCGTGGTCCCGCTACGCAGTGTCGGTGCGCACGGGCTCGCGGCTGCCGGTGCACGAGTGCCGCGCCGTGCGCGCCGCCAAGAACGACCCGCACCAGTGGAAGCTACTCTGTGTCGAAGGTAACTTATGCTGTTTCATGGATACATATTACGTCTCAGAATGTTTTTCGTTTTTTATTTGAGTATTACGAGCCAACTACAAACAGCAGGGGGTGGGGTAACAAAACTGCAGCCAGAAAAAAATCACTAAAAGTTTGAATTGGAATGTGTCCTGTAGAGACGTCGAACAGTATAAATTGTGGTTTTAATAAAACGCTTGCACGCAAAATACGCACTGCACTATAGGAAAACTTAGATGATGAATATAATTGTATTCCAGAACCTTACGACCTCACCAACACGGCGCGGTCCGTGTACGACCCGGAGACGTTCGAGCGGATAGTGTGCACGTTCCGCGCGGCGGCGGCGCGCGTGGCGGCCGCGCCGCGCCTCGCCGCCGCCTGGCCCGAGCCCTCCTGACTCCACTCCGCCGAGTCGTCTCTCGCCCGCCTCTACTCACCTCACACAACCTGCCCTCAACACTGAGATATACTCTCCAACTCTAACTATTCTTTGGATTTGTTCGGTGCCGAAACGTTGTAGTTTTTAATGGTTCTCCTTTAATCTATTGAACTGAGCTGTGTAACAACTAACGGTACTAGTCTAGTCGGAAGTGAAGCTCGATTTTTGAATCGTTTGTGCTAGAGTTCTCGCTAGTTTTATCATACAAGTAGCTGAGGGTTCACATCTAGATCACAGCAATCGAGCGCTTGAAGTGATTCAAAAATTGAGTTTTTAGCTGTGAAACGATATTGGTCCAAGTTTGCTGTGTACGACGCCGACACGTTTTAAGTAGCTCGGATACTTTGTCGCAGTGAACGTTTAGAAAGGTTATCGAGAGATATATAAATGGGATGATCTCCGTTGTAAGAGATATCGCCGGTGTAGGAGGTTGTCGGCGGGCGCGGCGAGAGGCCGCCTGTAGGTATGTAGATAGCGCCCATGGGGACACAAGTGCTCTTACTGCGGAGCCGACCCTCGAGGCTACCGTCGGATCTTTATTTATTGCACAGATTATATATATTTATATCGTTGATAGTGCAACAAATGCCACTATGAAAATTATATGTTTACATTCCATAGTGCCATATTGTCAATAGTCGGTTAAGTCGCGGAGCCGACCGTTCTAGACCGTCCGTGAGTTCCGAGCCGGTTGCGAATCGGTTTTGTAGTGATATATTTGGAGCGGTCGGGGAGGCTTGTTGTCTGCCCACGGGAGCCCGCGCACCCAGATGTAACTCGTGGGCACGTCCCGGCCGCGGGCGCCGCGCCGCACCGGCACAAGACTGACTCGCTATCATCGAACAACGCTAGGTTCCTATTCACCGTGATTACGAGCAGTCGGCGGCCCGGGCTGCGTCGACGCGACGAAACAGCGCTGCCTCACAAAAAAGCGTCCGTTCGTTTTTAAACTATTTATTATTTGTTTGTAAGTTATTTAATGTAAATATTAGGATATGAAAAAAAAACATAAATATTCGTTTTAATGTCGTGTTCATTTTTGTAAATAGTATTTTTGTGATGAGTAAAGAGTAAATGACAAAAAAAGATAATACTTTATAGAAAAGATAATGAAAGAGATAATAATATAAAGTGATGCTAGGCGGGGCGCGTCCAGGCGCACGGGCGGCGGTGAGTTCCCAGTGCGTGTCACCGGTCGACGGCATACTAGATGTTACCGACACACATATGTTGACGGCATACCGATGTTACCGATACACGTATGATTACGGCATACTGATGTTACCGACACGTATGTTGACGGCATACTGATGTTACCGACACACGTATGTTCACGCCAAACGGATGGGACCGATACAGATTAGTCCCCAGTGCGAGGCTGTGTGGCGGGAGCGACGTATGGTGCTAAATTTAGTGTTGATGCTCCAAACATGCAAAAATTGCGGCTCAAATAGTTAAAGTACGCACAGAGTATCAAATTATATAAGAGTTGTATAATGAAACTTTTATTTGTATGCACGGTCGGAGACAAAGGCGACTCTTGTTAATATAAGTACATAAAATCCTATTTACCCGGTCGTCGTTGGCGCTGGACGTGCATAACAATACCACCTATGTGATAATGTAGACATAATGTCCGTAAGTTTCAGTGTCTTACTTGACAATATTACTGTATGCTTCCTAATGGTGCTGTAGTTGTGTTGCCGAGAGCTCAGCCTCGCTTGCTGCCGAAGTGGGCTTGTGCCTTACACTCTGGGGCCCAACTCTGCTAACATTATCGCTTCACTATGACAATATTGTCTCAGCAGAATCGCCACGTAGAATACCCAAACGTGTCTTCGTCGATTTTGCGACGGTAACATTGTCATAGTGAAGCAATTGGTTTATCAAATAGGGCCTCTGGACTCAGATCTCACTCGCTACCGGCAGTCCCGGAGTGCAGGGTACAGCTTACCTTTGGGAATAGCTTGTCGTCAATCTTTTCGGTTATCAGACATCAATACAATACTTGCCGTCAGACGCGAACTTGACTCGGGGTAAATGAATATTTATCATAATTTTTGTTGAATGCTGATCTCCGAAAAGAAGAGACGAGTGATCGTGAATATGCCTTATATTTGAACATTACTAGAGTAGGATATTGCCATGATATCTATGGATAAGGTGTGTAGATCATTGGACAACAGCAATAAGCTCTTATGTAAGATTATATGCCTTAGAATTATTCGGAATCGACTATGCATATCTAACATACAAAGATTGTAAAATATACTTGCTTTTAATATGCAAGAATTTATTATAGGTACTCTAAAGATGCCAATTTGTAAATCTAGTTTAAAAATTATCCAGTATATTCCTCGACTGACTAAAGTTAATTGTTGATGCCTAAAAAGTTTAAAATCTAAATAAAGAAAAATATAATTATTATTTACTAAAACAAACAGGATGAACTATTCACATAGATATGAATTCATCTAATTTTATTTTTACTTGTATTATTATTTTACTTCGCATGAAATATCATATATCATTTTATGAGTGGCATGCAATAACGCTTCTCACTCTGCATTTTGCATCCATCACAACACAGATACCTTTGTAAACGAAAAATATGGAGATGTTCTCCTTCCTAGCTAGTCGATCACTGCTTGCATAGTCAAATATGGAGATGTTCTCCTTCCTAGCTAGTGGATCACTGCTTGCATAGTCAAATAGTCATATAGTACATCACTACAGTTTAGGATGTGGCGTCACTCTGATATGTTTCACAGATGCCAGTATGGTGTTGTTTTGTTAAGTTTTGTTTTATTGGTAGCCGCTAGGTTAGTCTCCAGAGTTGTTAAGTTTTAGTAGTTATCGTATGAGTGAGTGTTTGTCTGCTCGTTGCCGACCCGAGAGCCCTGGAACCACTACTATTGTTTAGATTTAAAGAATGCCTGGCAATTTTATATAGCCTTATGTATATTATGTATAAGTTTTATAACGATTTTACATCACTCTACCTACTACGCGCTGAATTAATAAAGTACAATAAATAATTTTTAAAAACGTGTTATTTATAAGAAAACTGATTAGAATAATGATGTTAAATAAAACGGAGGTGTCTCAAAAACTGTTTAATTTTTTGAAAGTTATAAAAAAATCTGACACAAAAAACAAAAATACAAAAAAATATTAAAAACCCAAAAATATAAAAAAAATACAAAAATCCTGTAAAACCTAAAAAATTATTTTACGTTGACTTGTATTTAAATCCAAGTTAGATTCGAGAGCGGGCGGCAATCGGCCCGCGGACCCTTCGTTTCAGGCATGCTTTTGTTTATATTATAATAATTTCGTCTCAACATGGACGTATTTATGTATAATATCTGTTTGCAAATTCTTTCATAAATCTTACTGAATGTAAAATTTAGGGCCTTCCAACCTAATACAAAATTGCTTCCTTTAAAGGCAAAGATTTCAACGATTAAGTACATACAAATCCTTTTATACCAAAACAATCCTTTTAATAGTTTTAATATTCGATTGTCACAAAAACCGTACTTTACTGGCAGCACTACAAGCCGTCCCTTCCGTATCTTTTGAAATAAAAAAACATGGCAAAATTTTAGTAGTCAATGGTTTAGGTTTTGTACCATCAGAATTTTAAACTATATTTTATTTTATAACTATATTCTTATGTATTTTAAATTCATTCCAAAAATACATACATACATAAAGAAAAATTTACCGCATCTATTTGTTTAATTTGATTGAAACTTTTCAAAATATATATATTTATTTTGAAAAGTTTCAATCAACTCAGTTCCCCATGTACTATGTAAACTGGGTAGTTATGTTTAAAGGAATATAACAACCAACTCAAATACATTCAAAATTATGTCGATCACCGAAAAAAATATTTGTGCAAAAAAGTGGTTCTTTGATTATTATCTAGGTCATTGGCAGTTTAACTAAATTTATCAATATTGAACCCCTACTTAATTACGTATTTAGTGTACTGTACCCCCTTTTTAATTAAATGTTTGTTAAACTATCTGTGTAATTGTAAAGGTGCATTCCGTTAGTGCTGTCAACCGTTGAAAGCTTATATTGGCAAATTTTCAACTAGTCTACTAACGAAGCCAAAACTGGCAGTTCCAGAACAAGTTCAGACGAATATGTAAATCGGTCCGTACTGGCTACGTTGTATCTGTTTCATTTTACTACTTACCTGTGTTTGAATGTTTATAAAGAGTGTCCTGTTCAGTGCGCGTAGGCCTACAGCGCCTCCCGCTGCTGGCTGCGCCGATGAACTGGTTGACCACCATGAGCAACGTGCACTCAAGTTTTCAATAAATAAAATGCAAAAATCAACATAGGTATAATTTATTATAAATTATTTAGGTACTTTTCTTCATAGCTATGAAAAATCATCCCTATCAATTCATGAGATTGAAATCATTTTTCTTGTAAGTAGCTGTAATATTTGTCGCCATTTGGCCTGCTGTTTTATAAACATATTTTTGTCACTTTTTGACAACTTTTTTACTTTGTGTTGCATTTTATTTTATTGAACACGTGCAAATTTTGTCTTCATCGTTGTACAAAAGATACTTATATTGTAAAGAAAATACATATTCTGTAATAGTTAAATATATACAAACTGCCAAAAAAAAATTGTTTTATTTAATATTTTACCTGACTATTTTCACTTGAAGCAGGACAAAAAGCATTTGTTTATTCATTATATTAACAAAGAAAGGCCATCAGTGTATAGGTACCTACGTCATAAAGGATTCTTATAAATATATTTTTAGCAGTTTATATACGCTGATAATAGGCGGAGACGACATTAAGGTCATAGTCAGCGTCAAATTGAGAGCCTCTAGACTAGTGTACCTTACCTAGTTAAAATGATCTGAAAAACAAAATGACTAGTGGTTTCTTTTTCACTTCTTCCACTGGTGGACAAAAAAATGAAGTGAGTATAAAATATGTTCAAAGTCGCTCAGCGAGCTATGCTCGGAGTTTCTCAGAAGGATAGGATTCGTAACGAATACATCCGACAGAGAACCAAGGTTATCGACATAGCTCAAAGAATTAGCAAGCTGAAGTGGCAGTGGGCCGGCCATATTTCGCGAAGAACCGACGGCCGCTGGGGCAAACGTGTTCTTGAGTGGAGACCGCGACCCGGTAAACGTAGTGTAGGACGCCCTCCGACCAGGTGGGATGACGACTTGCGAAAGACTGCAGGTAGATGCTGGATGCGGCAAGCTGAAGTCAGAGCGCTATGGCGCTCATTGGGGGAGGCCTATGTCCAGCTGTGGACTGATATAGGCTGATGATGATGATAAAATATGACTTGTCCAAGTGCTTATTTGTAAGCCTAAAGAATAAACTTTTTTGATTTTGATAAAAAAAATCATATGAATAGTGCTGTAATCATTTATTTAAACCACCTGTATATAAATTAAATACTTTGACACTCGTAATAAAAGGAAGAAAAAAAACAGTCATTTGTAACAAACTCAAAATACCTATGCTCCTATTTTTTCTAGAAATTCATTTTCTATTTCTTTTCTAAGAAATGGCCTATTGGTATGTCATCATCAGCCTATAGCAGTATAATCGCACGTGAACAGTTTCGGGGATATGACATGCCCCTGCCTCACTCCTCTTCGCAATTGGATGGGTTTAGTTAGACTGCTGGCCCTGTACTTGGACACTCATGGTGGCGGCCTCGTAGAGACATCTCAGCACCTCGATATAACGATAGTCTACTTGGCATCGCTGTAATCCAGAACAGCCCACTTCTATATATATATATAATCTGCCTCACCGTGTGTGTGTGGTCTATGGTGTCCTCCGCGGAACCCAGCCTGTTCGTTGGCTGGAATGGAACTCGTCTAGTCTCCTGGGTCACATACCAACCATACCGTCTCGCCAGGAGTCCTGGCGAGACGGTATGGTTGGTATGTCACCGTGAATTAAGTAGCTGGTTTGTCATAAAAAAGTCATCGAACAAAGAATCGCGGGGTTGTGAAAGCCCATAGTCATTACTCATCATTATGAACAATCAGGGTGTTCAAAGTTATCTTCGCAAACAAAGCTCTATATATATAGTATCTGTGCATAAAATAAAGTAAAAAAAACTACCTACCTTAAAAATTAATATTAATAGAATTTCTATAGTGCAAAATAAAAATAACGACCCTTATTAGAGTTTGCGTAGGTACCTACATGTAGTATTGAGAGCTTTGTTTGCTAAGATAACTTTGAACATCCTGACTGCTCATAGAAATATGGAACAATGAGTAGTAAGATCTTTTGAACACCTTGGGTCTTTGCGGATTCAACCAAATCGGTTGAATTCTCAAAGCCTTGGGTCCTTACAACAATATGATGATTCGAACTGCTTATATCAAATTCCTTGTCTTTCAGATAATTTTGACCTAGACGGTCATATCAATTTGACGCTGACTGTACCTAGCTAATGTCAATCTGAGAGGTAAAACCGACCATTTTTTTCGATATTATTTTGTTAACAACTGCTCTAAGTAATTGTTCAACTACCTATTCATAGGACGAAGTCTTCCCATTGGCGCAGTTTCCTCAAATCTTATCTCAAATTACTGGCATATTGACGACATCAGAAAATTAAAAAATGAAAATGAAAAGTTTTTATTTCTTTAAGCTTACAAATAAGCACTTAGACAGGTCATATTTTATACTATTAAATTATTTTATAGTTCACTTCAATTTTTTGTCCACCAGTGGAAGAAGTGAGAAGAAACCACTAGATGTTCATAACTTATGTGTCTAGTACATTTGATTTGCTTATTTGTAAGTTGGTAGATTTTGAGTTGGAGCAAAACTCGTTCCAAGCTTTTTTATCTTCTAAGTAATCTGATATTTTGTAATAAGCTTTTTTACAAAGAATATGTTTCACAATTTTTTTAAATTTATTTATTGATAATTTTTGCAACTCACTTGGAGTTTTGTTGTAGAAGCGTATACATTGCCCTTTAAAAGATACATTTATCTTGTGTAGCCTAGTTGTGGGCACAGCGAGTTTATTCTTATTTCTAGTATTTACATTATGTATATCACTTTTTTTGGTGAACCGATTGATATTTTTATGAGTGTACAACAAGTTTTCATAAATATATTGACACGGTATTATGTTTATTTCTTTGAATTTTTCACGTAGGGATTCTCTGGGACCCATATTATAGATCGCACGAACAGCCCTCTTCTGCAACACAAATACGGTGTTTATATCTGCAGCGTTCCCCCACAGTAGTATGCCATAAGACATAATACTGTGGAAGTAGCTGAAATAGACTAGTCTAGAAGTATCAACGTCGGTAAGGTGACGGATTTTTTTAACTGCATATGCTGCAGAACTAAGTCTCTTCGATAGCTTATCTATGTGGGGGCCCCATTGAAGTTTACTATCTAAGGTTATTCCTAAAAATACGGTTTTGTCTACAATTTCTAACGTTTCTCCTTTTACGTTTCTATCAGCCTTAACTTGTTTTACATTAGGTAGAAGAAATCTTATACATTTTGTTTTGGTTTCATTAAGCAAAAGATTATTAATACTAAACCAATGGACTACCTTTGAGATTGCAGTATTTACATCGTCGAAATTTGTGTTTTGTCGTTTCATTTTAAAAATTAATGAAGTATCATCAGCAAACAATACAATCTCATGATCATTCTTTACAAGATGAGGCAGTATAGATACTTCAGTCATTAATATAAACTAAAAATAGGAAAGGACCCAAGATAGAGCCCTGCGGTACACCCATTGTAACAACAGACTCAACAGACCCTTTAGATCGTTTCCCATTAATGTCAACTCTTTGTATCCTATCACTCAAGTAAGATGTAAGAAGATCCAAAGAGCTGTCCCTTATTCCATAATGATGTAGTTTCCTGATTAATGTTTCAGTGATGAACGCAATCGAACGCTTTTGACAAGTCGCAAAAAACGCCTAAAGCATCTTGCGACTTCTCCCAAGCATCAAAAATATGCGATACCAACTCTACACCGGCATCAGTAGTTGACCTGCCACGAGTAAACCCAAATTGCTTACAATGACAGACAGCTCGCGGTTCTCTCGGTTGAAGCTTGTGTGAAGCTATTTTCTCACTATAAAATGTATGGTGTGTGTACCTACTCTTATTCCGCACTTTGATTCAGATCATTGTGTGTATAAAATGTATGACGAGTTGAAGCCCATATTTGAATGAGCATTTACGTGCCGATACCAGCTCGTAAATGTTCATTCAAATAAGAAACAGGTTTAACGAGCGCAGAGCTTTATATACCATGTCCAAAAAGAAAACAAATGAATTTTGTCATTAATTTATTGACATACCTTTACAGTAGTTTTAAATAATATAAAAGTAAGTTGAATACATACAGAAATAAAGTTTGCATTTGCATTTTACAATATCTACCTACAAGATTTTCACTAAAATTAAATAAACATTACGCACATTGCTTTTTTCCTGTGTAAATTTTGAAACGTGATATTATTTTTTACACGCTCGTCCTCCAAGGTTTCGAAACCTATGTAATCTAAAGACAATCCGGCTATTGTTGCACAAAAACTTAATACAATTTCACATATGAATTGACTGCCTCAAAGTCATTACAAGAAGTTTACTTCCAGTTAAGGGAATAAAATACTTCTGGAGCATGTATTAATGTAAATAATTGGAAAATATACATCTTAAATCTAAGTAAATATATCATTATATTTTAATAATTCACCTGCACAGAAGTGCGTATAAGCGCGAGGAACAAAATATACTAAGTCAAATACTTGTAACCTAAAAAAAACTGAATCCTTATCATGGATAGCCATAACTTGACCCTCACTGAGTGCATTACAGCAGCCAGGGGTACTCCGGCCTGAGATTACGGTAATAACTGTGTCGGACGTCTCCGCTACGTCGGAGTCGCGCTACGCCCCTTCCTTACCAATACAATATTAGTTAGTCCCTACGCTATCTAGACACACTACAACCAATCGCAGAACTACCTAACTATCGCGTAACGTTTTGGACAGATCATCACCGTGTGTAAGTAGTAAGTTATGTGACCGAAAATTATATTGTGTATTCGAATACACCTAGCTTATAAAAAATATCTTTCAATAATGAAATTGTACACTACATTTTTTATACAAACTACTGTTTTCCATGATGCATTGGAAAAATAAACCTTTTTTACTATGGTCTGTAGTTATAGTGGATGATTACTTCTTGGTTACCGCATTCTCCGAAGCGTCCAATTTTTCTTCTGTCTTGACTACTTTCCCCTCTCCTGAAAGCAAATGTTTTATCGTGAAAATATTGAAATCTTAGAACAGAAGCAGTGGTTAATTATATAATAATAGTAATACATATGGCATAGGCTAGAGAACTTCAAACAATGACTGGTAGACTGGTACCTGCCACAGGACGTCCTACACTTACCGCGGTCTCCACTCTAGACCGTACATGTTGTTTTATTGTCGTGCTATGTATATGTATACGTATATCTTATAACTACGTCTACACCGCCGCGCCGCTAAGTTTCCGCCGTTAAGCTAAGTTATCTACACAAAAAAAACTCGTAGTTTGCTGCAAGTATTTGATATAGTTTTTGATTGTCTATCTCATGTATTTGCTTGCGTGACTTCACCAAACGGCTCCGTCACAAGAGCAGCGTTGGTGGTAACGTGTTTACAACTAGTTTCCAAGTTCCATTCCAAGACATATCCCAGCAGTCGTTGTCGGCTGGTGGACAGATACAAGTTGCGCACTTACCGTTAGGTTGGTCGCCCTCCGTGTCGTTGGAGCGCCTACGTTTGCGCGGGAACTTCCACGCGTTGCCGCCCGCGTGCTTCACCTTGGGCAGAGGCTCCATGTCGAGGACCTGCACCAGTACAATACAATACAACACCTTATACACATAATCACAATTACACTAGCTGTTATACCTGGAACAAATAGACTAATAAAAACTTCCGAAAAAAACATGCATTTTTTTTCTCGCTGAGCCCATTTGACTATTTCACGATTTTTCTGTAAATCTCAGTTTTTGATTTGGCCATCCACTTTCATCTCAATTCGGTCAAAGCCGGTCTGTATAGTTTAGAAAACTTATTATGTTATATCAGTCATTCGAGAATAGTGATAAAGACAGTCTTTCTATATCCTGAACACTGTTTTATAAACACATCAGCCAATAAATTGATATTACTAAATTAGGCACGTGTGATAGTGTAACTGACCTTGTGTATCTGCCGGAATGCCATTTGTCGCAAGAACTGTTGCGCCGAGGCTGTCAAATCTTCGCGCTGCTGTGGCGCCATGTTACCCACAGCATCCTGAGAAGATAAAACTCATTAGAACACAACCGAAAACAGAAAGGTTAAAATTTTTCGAAAAATTTGGTTGTTTTTCACCCATACCCCACTATTTTTGGTGTTCACACCTACGCTGCGCGATAGTAGGAGGAAACACTTCTTTTCTTATTTGAAAGGAGTGCGGGTGTGTGTACATTATTTGCAATACATCTATGAAAATGATTACACACAGAAATAGGGATAGCTTTATGTAAAAGTGTGATGTTCACAAGAGAAATATAAGAAACAAGAACAAGTTGCACAGCACAACCCATCATTTAGAATACGTAAGGGAAAATCATTTATGGGCAAAAGCGTGCACTAACATTATAATGTTCCATCTGAGCTCCCTATTCGTAAAAAACGAACAAAATTTTATTTTATTTCTGACATTGTTTTGAATTGAAAATTTTATTATAGATTTAGATGATGTGGTACAATTCCACTCCGCTCGCGGTCAGTGTGGATCCCGCTCATCATAATGAAGTACATAAGTTACCGCTATGGTCAATAGAGTAGGTATTGCCTCAATGACAGTGTCCTAGGATACATACGACTAGTTCCTTCTCGCAGGGGTCCCTGAGGCCGGGCCCGTGCTCCAGCAGCAGTCCCCCCGCCACGGCCTCCATTACGCGGCGCAGCGCCTCCCCGGGCGACAGCGCCATGCCCGCCGAGTGCATCACACCGGACACCAGCAGCTCCATCGCCTGCAAACGATACTCTTATACAGACACCACACGCTTAGAGACTGACCGAGACAGGCCGAGGACGAATCTCGCCTCAAGGTACCTCCCGGGCTCTCGTCTCAAGTGCAGTGTGATGACGATCGACGAGACGCCGACTGTTTACTGCCGGTATAACAAAAGTAGCTTTTGGTGTACAAAAAAGTTACAAACCCTGCTACACCTTTTCCACCTAAATGTGGGTCTACCTATAGGTTTGAGTTGTCGGAAGTATTGAGCTACTTTGAGGAGGCGAGAAGACTTGTATGGGATTTTTCAAGAGCGTCCTAAAACATATAAGTCGGCTGTGCGCGTGTACAGTTTTCGAAGCTACAGACGTATACGGGCTACGCAGACGTATACGTATACAACTAATGTGAAGCGTTGCGCTTTACATTAGTTGTCATCTTAGCGATTTAAGTAAAAAGTTAACATACATTTACTAAGCTGTATAGGTATAAATTTGGACAAATAGTAAACATGTGTTAAACATTGTATTTTCTATAAAATTCTTTTTTTAGGGCATGGTTTTGCTGCAGGAGAGTACGGGCTCGTTATTTTTGGTTGAAGTGGAAAATAGATAAATACTCACGTAGGGGTTGAGCGGCGTCCAGTTGGGTATGCGGCGGCACAAGTCGCGCATCACGCGGATGATGATGACGCACGACTGCAGGCTCGCGGCGCGGGCCTACACACATACAAACACGTGAGCGAGAAGACACTTCACGAACATCTATTGCTCCGGAAATATTTACTCCACAACTAGGTATACTATGCAACTACGGAGCAATAAATATCAAGTCAACTTTCACACAAAAAACTGCGTTTCCGTTTCAACTCCCGATAAACGGCTCACAAGTGCAGGGAAACGCAGCTTGGAAACATTACGAGCACTTGTAGCCACATGTTCACGGGAGTTCTCTTACTAATGATCGACAAATAATAAGCTAATTTTAGTGAGAAACAAAACAAACATGTGACTAAGTAAAGAGATGCGCACTCCTCTAGGATGGTTAGAGTTAGATGAGGCCCGGACTGGGAGAGGAAGGTATACCCGTGTACCGAAACACTACTCGCATTCGTGCAGGAGTCGAATGACAATAACTCGACAGGTCTCAATGAGAAACTGTCAAACAATTGTAAGTCTCGCGCCAGTAGTATTGCGGTAGCGAGGGGCGAGTGGAGTGGGGGGGGGCTGGGGTGTGCGGAGTGCGCCCTCGTCAGTAATGTAGTACGTTCAGTACCTGGAACCACTTGGCGTGCCGAAGGGCGGCTAACGCGTCCAAACACTTCTGCCGCGGGAGCACGTCCTTGTCGTCGCGCTTAGTGTCGCCGCCCTCTAGCGACAACAACACAAAGGGTGTTTGACCATCATTATATCGACGAAAACGGGGCAAACATGTTAGCGGGCCCTACAGGAGCGCGTTATCACGCGCGGTGCTGGCGGGGCCTGCACCGCGGCATAACGCGACTATATCATCAGATTAGGGGACTTTCAAACATTAATTAAATACCTAAAAACATAAATCCATCTCAAATAAGTGTGATAGGATCCTAAGTATGATGGAGATAAGAGAACAGCGAAAGGGGAATCGAAAAGGGAGAGTGTTCGGGTAGAATGTTTGCTCCGTTTCAGTAGAACGATATACCACTGCGGAGGCCAAGCCCGAGTGATATCTCGGGAGATGATCAAAAATCCTTTTCTTCCCGCGCCGTCTTATGCTAACACCTAAAAATAAGCATCGAACACAGGGCCCGGCGACTAGCGCCGGGCGGTCATTGAACAAATTATCTTTTTTTCGCACAATCAGTTGATCAATCAAATCAGATAAACAAATTCAGATAGAGATAAGATAAAGAATCATAAGTATAAGGTATAGATAGTTTGTTCTTACAATGAATTCCCAATCGGCGTGCAGTACAAAACGTCGATTTCGACTTCAATTTCAGCCAGTCTCAGGCATCGTCTCGATAAAGTTAGGGGCCTGTATGGGCGCAAGCGAGTGAGCGTACACAGAGTGGTGGTCAGTGAAATTGGGTCGACATCGGAGGTGCTGGGGCGGTGGGGACACAGTACCTGCGGGCTCGCGCATCACGGCAGACGTCAGCGAGACCAGCACCGACACGGCGCCGTCCGACACCTGCACGCCGCCCTCGGCCGGCAGCAGGTCCACCTTGTACTTCACTTCCTCGCCGGGGCCCTGCAAGTCATCTCATCAATCACTACTATTACATCTACACATCATTACTCACACACAATGAGCGTCATAGCGTATTGCCGACATCTTTCTGGACCCTGTTTCTGCCTAAGCTCGCCTTGCTAAAGACTGTGGTTTATGCAGAATGATTTATTCTTGTTCGTCAAATATTTCATTATCATGTCTCAATGCGGCTTTCAGGGGTACGAAAATTTGAAGACTAAGGACCGTTGATATGTTTTATTAACTGACTGAGGCTACGAACATCAGTGGGGCTACCACGCTATTTTTAACACATAACGTAATACGCGTTATCAGCCTTATTACGCTAATTTTAGCGCGGAAAACGCGTGTTAAGGCGCATTTTAACGCGAAGAACTCGTGACAAAACTATGTATCCCCGCTAAAATATGATATGCAGGACTGAATTACCTTGACCTTGGCGAGATGTGTCGGCAGGTCGGTGGCTACCCGCTTGAGCAGGGTGATGGTGGGGCGGTCGTGGCACAGCACAACGAGCCTCACGTCGCGGTCGCCCTTCAGCAGCAGCCCCTTGGCCAGCAGCCCCACGCGCATCACGCCTTTCAGCGCGCGCACGCCGCCGCCCGCCACCTCGCCCTCGCCCATGAACGAGAAACTAGAACAACAAGACGCTTAGCCACCATCTTTCTACCTACCCTTCACTAGGGTCTAACCATAGGGTTCATGCAGTTCAAAATAAACGTTTCAACGCCCCGTTTATCACACCGGCTTAGCAACTTTCAAAGTCAGCTTATAAACCTTTATCGAACAATAAATTGACACGGTTTTTAACCGCGGGAACGCTATGGGAATACCCCAGAAACGATTTGCATATCTTAAAAATGGAATGTGAGAACATGAAATCTACATCTGCTAGAAAAAGTCTACTACTGCTCGCAATTGTTTTTGTGTTTGTGTTTTTGCTCTAAATGGAGTGATTCAGAAAATATATGGCTTTGTATTAACGTCATGCCACTCTGTGTATGCGATGATAAAACTCCAATCGCAAAAACATTTAGACTTATTGCAACATACATAAACAGACTTTGTTACAATAAGCGTATGAGAATCAGGACAACTAGAGAAAGCATGGTGTGACAAATGGTGGAGTAAGGTTAAACAAATCATTCATCCACACATGGGTGATGCAAAACAAGGACAATTAATATCAATTTATCTCTTCATTATCTACGGTTGTATTCACCCAAGCCGTAAAAACAGTAAAAATAAGAAAAATAAGAAAGATTAACATATTTTAGCTATTCAAACGTTGATATATATTTATTTTAATAAGATATTTTAGGAATCAAATATTGTGCATTTCATCCTAGCAGGTAGTGGGAGTCGAGAGAGATGAGATAGCATACATTTAGGTCTCGCGGACAGACGACTTTACGCCATTGACTAGTTTAACCTTTAGAGTAAATAATTAATAATGAACCATACTCTAAACTTCATACTACAAATTTTACTCTAAAGCAAACCAAACACAGAAACATGCGATACCGCTTGGCGGTGAAAAAATAGAGGAAATTTGGCAATCGATACTACTAAGCCATACTGTATGTATTTGTTCTAAAAATTAGCTGCTACTGCAAAATCAAATCAAATACCGAATCTAACTAGATAAAACTGTGAATGCGAATCACTCACGACGCGTTCGTATCTTGCGTTTCCTTTTTGACGCTTTTCTTAATGCCTTCTACTTTAATGTTCCGCCAAGCGTTACCACCCCTGTACACAATGCAAATAAGTGCAAAATAAAATCAAGGGTTGAAGCTAAATATCAGCGACACAAGAAGAATGTTACACCAAATCTTCAGAAGTTAAGGTGAAGGTACTCACAGTTGGTTGTCGCGGCCATCCTCCTTGCCTTCAGGTTTGTCGTCTTTCTTGTCGTCAGTCTTGGCTGGTGTTTTTGCTACCTGTTGAACAAAACTTGTTATGTATTTCTTTTTAATGTTTCAAGTTTTGATCTCTTTCAAGGTTATTGGATCAGAGTGCCATATCGTCATGGAGCCTGCAAGCATGGCCTCGCATTGCCAAGCGTCGAATAACTCGACAGCTAGGGACGCGAGACGCACGCATAGTAGTCTCTACGACTCGTCATCAAGTCTCATCATATCCATCATTGCAAGATGTTTCTTTAGTTGGCTTAGCAATTGGACAGCCTTGTAAAGATATTATTTAGCGACCTACACAGCACAGAGAATGCTCGACATTGTAACAAACTGCTATGCTCACATAACAGGTGTGAATTACAGTTCCCACATCCCTGATCTCACTGTGAGCGCAGTAATGCGCGTCAGATACATCTCAGCAAGACACACATTTAAAACGATGCTCTCGACCTTCAGGCGGATCTGTCTAGACTAGACTACTATTGTCATATTAATAAGCTCGAGCTTAATCCATCCAAGTGCTCTATAGTGACCTTTTCTCGAAAGAAAACCAAAATTGCTTTTAGCTACTCTCTGAAGTCAGAGTATCTGCTGAACTTATGTGTTGTTAGGGATCTCGGTGTTATACACGACTCTAAACTCATTTTCGATGATCACATCAACTCAATTATTTCTAAAGCCTCTAAAGCACTAGGATTCGTCATGAGAAGTTCGTATAGCTTTCACCGCGTCAAAACTTTTAAAATTCTTTATTTTACATTTGTTAGAAGCATTCTGGAATATGCATCGCAAATCTGGAACCCTCGTTATGATGTATATATTAAAAGAATCGAGCGTATCCAAGTTAAGTTTATAAAGTACCTTTGTTTTCGTCTTAAAATAACATATAGTTCAGCTAACTACCTCGATCTATGTAGGCAATTTCACATTCTCCCTCTTTGCGAGCGGCGTGAGATCGCCGATCTATCCTTCATACTCAAAATCACATCGAACATAATCGATTGTCCTAACTTACTTGAGAAAATTAAGCTTAACGTTCCCTCCAAATCTATTAGATTTAACCCCCCTATCTATGTTCCTCACGCTGGCACCAACTACCGTCAAAATTCCTTCATGTGGCGCGCGAGTAACAATTTTAATAACTTATGCAAGCAACATGATTTTGATTTATTCTGCACAAGTGTTAGCACGGCCAGGCGGCGGCTCAGCAGAGAATTTTTTGGCACCAATAATGATAATGTTGGTGATAAGTTTTTTGAGTAAACATTATTGTTAATTTTGTAACCTAAAGATAATTATCTAATTTAACTTTATAGATGCTTTATGTACCAATCCACTTTATTTTCACAGTCTCTTCTTATATTATTCTGTTATTTATCCGTGAAAACCTTCAATAAGCTTTCTAGTATTTATGAACTTTTTATTGTGTTATATATAAGCTTCTGGTTTTCCTTTAAATAAATATAAATATAAATTTGTATGAACTGCACGGAATCGGATTCATCACATCACATCAAGAGTCTTAACAAGTTAACTGCTGGACATAGGCCTCTCCAGATGAGCGCCTAATTTAAGTATGTGGCACGAATATCGCAACCTCTGCTTTCTTTTGATGATACTGATGTGATATGTTTAGTATTTCAAATTTATTAGACTAGATATTTGATGTATTAGCATATGTGGTACCTTGGCCTTGTTGGCGTCAGTGAGTGCGTCAGAGAGCGAGCGGAGAGCCTTCTCCGTGTGCGAGACGGCTCGCTGGATCTCCTGCAGCTGCGCCTCCGTGGGGTAGATTTCTGCGTGCTTGGCCAGCACGTGGCGGTCGTCCGACGTCTCCGGCCGACGACCCACGCCGCCGTACCCCATTCCCATACCACCCTGTAACATACAACATATGTTAAGTCTCTAAGGTGAGCAAATGATGACCGATGCGTAACGCACTTCGAATTTATCTATTTGAAGATTGGATCAGAATGCCATATCGTCATTGAGTCTGCAAGCATGGACTCGCATCACAAAGCATCGAATAACTCGACAGCTAGGGACGCAAGGAACACACAGAGAGGCCTCTACGACTCGTCATCAAGTCTCATCATATCTCTTGAATTGAAGGTTTGCATTTGCAATGCCTGTAGCCGCAGCGGGCCGCCGGGATCAGTGGAACAGTGTATAATTTGCTCAACATAACACTTCGCTTACACAGTCTCTGCGTTGCGACCCGCAGTAGCGCGTCGCGTCTACAATAAATTTCTAGATTCATGTATGTCGTGGACAATTAGACTTTATGAGCCCTTGGAAGAAAAGCATCAGCTGCAATGCACTGCAAAAGAGTTGAATAAAGATTTACGTGAGTATCAAGGTGGTTAATGGTGCTGTGTGTTGTGTATAGGGTACTTACATGATGGTGGTGCATGGGCGGCGGCACGGGCCCGCGGCCCCAGTAGGGCTCGTTGCCACCCTCCCAGTACATGCGGTCCTCATCTTCCATCCCCTGTGATCAAACAAATTATGCTGATTCAATTCTATCTGATAGAATGCATATAATACTAATGAACTCATATTTTTAGAGTGCGTTTTTGCAAGATGCAGAGCTTTTTGAAGTATCGAGAGAGCGACTGACTCATGGAAAAGTAGATCCGACATACATACCTGGGAGCCATTACTGCTAAACCAATCGTCACATGATAATAGTTTCATCGTCGTCGCATCGCAGAGTCGTCACCATAGACATTTTTTAGTAATCCATGTGGTGATTCTGTGATACCATCTAAGCGAAGCGATTTAACAACATTGGGCCCAAGATATAAGTTTCGCGTGGCAGTCGCTCAAGGTAAAAAAGCTCCGCTGAGATGTTTCCCAATATGTATATATTTATTTCAGGTTTTGGTTACGCAAACATATAATATTAGATGGCGGATCAGAGTGCCATATCGTCATGGAGCCTGCAAGCAAGGCCTCGATCGCCAAGCGTCGAATAACTCGGCAGCTAGGGACGCAAGGCGCACACATAGTAGTCTCTACGACTCAAGTCTTATATAATATCCAGAAGATTATGCTATTATAACTGCCTAATAAGATGTCGAAAGAATATTGATGATGATGATAGAATATGGCGCGACATTTTATTAACGGCTCCTTATTACTTGACAGTTATGGCCTACAATGTCCAGGATGATTCATCTTCCACAGGCGTAGACAAGAGTCGGTTTATTCCGATTTTTTTAGTAAGGTAAAGTAAATCACAGATGTTTTAAGGGTCCGGCGACCCTCGCTTGCAAAAATCGCTGTCCCTGTTTAACCCTTGCGCCGCGCCACATGCGTGCGCGATAGCAATATTAGCCGTTCAAAATTTGGTTTGTTCCGTAATACCAAAAATTATGACTGAAAACTTTTTGTATTCTTCACAAAGTATTGTTATTCTGTAACTAGACAATATAAGCTATGTTCCTTAATAAATAAAACGTAAGATATTGATGTTTTTAATACGAAACAAATAGCAAGAAAACATGTCCATTTTCGCATAAAAATGTGCAAAATGAGATTGACTTTCATTTCATTTTAGGCAAGTATTTTGAAAAAAAAAACTATTTGGGAACCTAGATAAATACTATTTTAATACAAATAATGCAATATTATAGTGGAAATATGCTTGAATTATAAATAATTTTGGTATTACGTTTGTATGAAGAATTCGTCCCTCCGGAGGCCCCTTAAGCAAGTATGAGAGGTACAGCAGGCATGATTGGCGTGATTATTTTTGTGCCGAGTGAATACTCAGTGTGCCAAAAACTATTGCGGTATTTACACCTATCTGTCGACAGATTACTACCTTAGTTAGATTAAAAACATATTTTATATGCTAGCTCTAACGAAATTAAGTTAAATTCAGCTCACACAGTACTATGTTGCTTTGTTTTGTCTTATCTCGTAGGAATAGCACCAAAAAGAAATAAAGTTTATTCCGTTAAAGCTAATCTATAAAATAATGTCAGATATATTTTCCAGTATTGGGCTAAATATCGTCACGCACCATCATTCGTTGAGCTTTGGCCTCCGCGAGCTTGCGTTGGTGCATCGATGGCTTCACCTTCACCTCCAGATCTGGCTGCACCTGTTACATAAAACACATAAGAAATAGCTCAAATATAATGACATTGTTGGTTGGAAATAACTTAAGGCTGAGGTAAGACATAACTTTAGGCCTATAAATTATGATTTTAAGAAGAAGTAATATTATTAGAAGATAAAGTTTATAAGTTAGTTATAGGAAAATTCCCTTTGGAACTACAGCTCCAGTTTTGAAGATTATTTGACTAATCATCATCAGCCTACAGCAGTCCACTGCTGGACATAGGCCTCCCCCAAAGAGCGCCCTGTCCTCAGCATGCCGCATCCAGCCTTTACCTGCAGTCTTTAGCAGGTCATCATCCCACCTGGTCAGAGGGCGTCCTACACTACGTTTACAGAGTCGTGGTCTCCACTCAAGAACACGTTTGCCCCAGCGGCCGTCGGTTCTTCGCGAGATATGGCCGGCCCACTGCCACTACAGCTTGCTAATTCTTTGAGCTAAGTCGATAACCTTGGTTTATTTAAATAATAGATGGATAGTTTCCTTGGGTGCTATAGACTACTTTTTTATCAGGTACCACGTCATTGAAACCATGGGCAAAGGCTGTAAAATAACTTTCCTGGACGGATATTACTATGCGTTATATTGAGTCAGCACTCAATGCTCGCCCAGCAAATCTTATTACGATATATAATCAACTATTTATCAGTACAAATAGTAAATGATCGTGAATCAATGCGTCAAGGTGGATAGACCCATTCTCATATATTGCCGTAATCATCCGACGCGCGGATCTCTTGGCAGCCCGCGGGCTGCCAGGCTCGACGCGCGCCTCAAACCTTTTACTAAATAATCATTGAATAGTCTTCCCACTTGCATCAATTTTTCAATTACACGATTTTGTTGCGTTTTAACGACACATTTCTTTTCATTAATATTCACTAAGGATCAGTACATTATATTGCGTGGAACATTAAGTCTGTACGCAGCATAACTCATGTTGCAACACCCTTTTAAGGTTCATGGATTCTACTTCAGAACTGTAATACCTTTCAATTATATTTTTCTTTTTGTTTTTTTCTTATTATGTTTTTCTTTTTTGTTTGTCATTATAAGAATATTCTTATTAATAAAGAACTGAACTGAATAATATATAAATAAACAATATATTGATGTGTTCTGGACAGCTACGGTATATGATGGCTAGAATAAGAATGAATAATTACCTTCTTCTTATACTGCAGACGGTGCCTGCGGCCCTTCATATGCATCTCCTTGGCATTAGGGTCGTTGAACTTGCAGTCGCACAGCTTGCAGTTGAACGAGATAGCCTTCCCGTCGTCCCCGCGGATCTCCTCGATATAGTCCTGTCCCACCGGCTGCACCTCCGCCTCCGCCTCCTCCTCCTCCTTGTCCTCCTCCTTCTCCTTGTCCCCTGCACGCGAGGCGGCTGTAGCGGCGCCGGCGCCGACCGTGCTCAGACCCCCCGACGCAACGAACGCGATCCGGGGCGTGCCGGCCACCGTTCGCTTGGCTAGTCGAAAAGTCAAATTTTCTCTTTATGAACGGCCAGGGAAACGTGATAATGACAAAATCAATTCAATTAACTCCGAATAGAAGTTTCGTACATGTTATATCTGGGAAAAGTCATATTTCATATAGCTTCCAAATTACATTTCGTAAACTTTGTTTTCGTATCTAAAGTGCATTGTCACGTTTACCCTGTGCCTTACTAATCTGGCAGGAGATGGGTGGGCTTGAGCCTTTTCTAAATATTACTGTAATTTCTTTCAAGTTTCTAATATCTAGTGGAGAAAATTTAAAAAGCAGTCGAACTTCTGACATTCCGAAATAAATGTTTGTAATGTTTTCATGTATAAAAAAGGCTCACGAAATAAGTCACACTCCATATCTGTATATTTTTATAACGTTAGTTTTGGATTGAGAAAATTTGACTGTTGGAACTGTCGGCCAAGTAACGCGGCGTCGATACAGATATGACGTTGTGGCGGGGGATCTGCGCCGCTCACCATACGCTCTCGGGAGAGAATATTTGAGCGCTATGCCGTACATATTCATAACAGTACAAAATAAACATCGTAAATAATAAATTAATAAAATGTATTAGAAAAGTATCAGAGAAACTGATATTCTTCCGATTTATATCAGTTTTTGTGCATCATTATCATGCAATAGATACCTATTTGATTGTGTCACAACTTGTGATAAATGAAGTGACTACAAATGAAAATTCATTTGAGTTTGAGTGTGAATCATCATTAGTTACACATCTTTAATATAACTTCTAGTTGGCGCTCACCACATGCACCTAACGATGTATCAAACTTACCACCAATCTTAGTGGGCTCAGTAGAGGGTATGGGCTTGCCGAGCATGGTGTGCAGCTTGACGACCTTCTGATGCTTGATGCCGCGCACGTGCGCCGCGTACGCGTCGGCGCCGGTGCACGTCACGTCACACAGCTCGCAGCGCAGCGCGCCGCCGCCCGCGCCGCGCCCCGCACCCACCCCCGCCGCGCACCCAGCCGCCGCTAGCTTCACTCCGGCCTCCTTTTTCTTATGCTTCTGCCCTTCCAAGTGCTCCTTGTATGTCTGTGGGATACAAATCATTTATCTTATGGACTTTTTAGTGATTTGAAGGATGTTTCAATTTCAAGAGTAATTTTTTCTAAAGGACTGTTTCAGCAACATGCACAAGGGCCACCACTAAGGTGCGAGCCTGGGCTTGGGCTGTTGCCAGATTCTATAAGAGGATAATGTTTCGCATCCGGCAGTGTCTGTTTTTTGTCGGATATGTAGTGTGCGGAAGCGAAATTGTTGCAGTCACCCTGGAGGTGATCAGGTCAACGGGGACACCGACAACCTGGTAAGGTCAAATGTCAGGAGAATTTCAAGAGTGTGCTCAGTGACAGAGTATGCTGGAATTTGATGATTGCCCTGATTACCTGAATGGAGACAAAGAAAGGGAGACCTTTCTTCAAGAGTCAGAAGTGACATTTTTTAGATGAGATAAATCTAACAACCTGACTGTCACAAGCCAACCATCTCATTAGGGAAACTGAAAACTTTTGAGTGATTATTGTCATTGTTACCTGCGGGCCAGCACAGGATATACGGCAGACATCGCAGTAGTGCAGCTGCTGCGCCTTGGGCGGTGGCTTGGGGCGGCGCGCTGCTCCGCCCGCGTTCACGCCACTCTTGTTGTAGTTCTTCCAGCCGCTACACAATACATTATGAAATTAGTTACGGTTATGTTGAGGGAAAACAAGCTTTTAAAATCCCATAAGTTCTTGGCAGAATACTGCAGATGTAGTTTTCGTAAAATACCTCAGCACAAGCACAACATGTTGTTTTTGGGGTAATGCTAGGAAATCTCTGAGTGCACATTGTGTTAGAATTTAGCATAAATTGTTAATGAATGACGAGGAGCATGTGGTACCAACCCGGGATGGTGCGCGACGTACGTGTACAATAAACAATAGCGGTACTAACCCGGAGGCCGGGGTGGCGCTGGCCCCGCCGCCACCCTTGGTCTGCTGCGCGACGTACATGCTGGCTGCGTTATACAGAGCGGTATCATAAGCTGTGTTGCCTCTCGACGTGGCTTGTTCTGCACAGATAATATTTATTCATTCCGAATCATCATTGAGCATGCAACAATATCAAACGGCTGCTCACTAAAAGTATACAACTTTGTAAATTTGATGGAATATGTCAAGTAAGCAGCCATTTTTAAGGTCCAGTATGTTCCGCTGCGGATCAGATTGCCGGATCATCAGTGAGTCTGATAGGGCCGGCGCGCCTCGCTACGTCTCGAATAACTCGGGAGCGGCGCGCGCGCGCCCGCCGGCACAAACGCTATGACTCGTCATCAAGTTTCATCATATCGAACTAACGAAAATACTGGAACTTCTGAGAGGTTTCATGATATCGGAATAAATCCCTACTTGCTTTCTATTTATACTATATATTTACACAATGGCAGGTATTCTAAATGAAGCATCATTATAGTCATTTTGATGAATAAAAAGTGTGTTGGCAGTTTATGTGTAGCAGACTTTATAATTTAAGCATTTATATTTTAGTTCCACTGTTTCTTATATTTTTAGTTAACTTTTGTGTAATAAAGAAATCTTAATCTTGTCCCAAATTTTAAGTGAAAACAACACAACTTCCCGTTATGTGTTTTTGAGTGTGTGTTGTGGGTGTGTGTAGTATGTGTGTGTGTGTGCTACTCACGTTTAGGCTGATGCGTCTGCTGTGGCTGCTGGTACTGCTGTTGGTAGGAGGAGGCGGGCGTGGTGGCCGTATAGACGCCGCCGTACGCGGGCTTGGCCGCGGCCGTCTGCCGCGCGCCGCCCTGCACCATGATCAAGTTCTAATGCAAGGGGGACCGTGTCAGTACGCTGACTAAGCAAGCATGCCCTGCCCGTGCTCCAACTAGCCGGGGATCATTATTCAACCGACTCTTTCTATTTCCTGGGGACTTGTTCTATTTCCTGGGTGTCTTGAACCAACCTAACACGCTCAAAGTAGTACTTCATAATGGGCTAGCCACGAGTAAAGCGAAACTGTTGACGCATTTCAACTGACTTTCTTTACAAGAGAACTCCGTTTACTGAATGACTGGTGGGTGGTGAAACAAAAAATATGTGCCCTTACATGGTAAAAATAATGAATTTGTGTGCTAAAAGAGCTAAACGAGTTCGCGCCGATTACTCATTTAACCTTGAAAGGCACATTGCGAAGTGAATTATGAATATAATGATAGGATTGGTATTGAACCCAATCTCAACCCTACACCACAATGAAGGCACAGATTAACTACAAAAAAGTAAGTAACATAATAGCGAAATTGATAACAGGTAGGTAAGTGGCCATTGTAGTCCTTTGCATTAATTAATGATTACTAATAAATTAATAAATGTTGCAGTACATATTCCAGCATCTGTTTCAGCATTGGCAAATTGCCAATTACAATTATTGACATTTACAGCCAATGTTTTATAAGGAAAATTTTCATTCAAATAATTACATGAAATCTAGGAATGCCTGTGACATGATATTAGTTAGATTCAACTTCGTCTTGATGAATCTTAGATCAGAACTAACATTTTAACACCCACCAAAAGGAATGAGAAAGGTATGGCTTTTTGTGGGGATAAATAAGATAGACCGTATAGTCATCCTTTAAAGCAGTCTCTACACCAAAGACGCCGCCGCTGCCCGCAGACACAACGCTACGGGTTGATATCGGCAGCATTATATAAGAGAATCATATTGGTCACATTTCGGTGGATAACAAATATTGTAGGTGCCGACCGACAGTGATTTGTTAACTTGTAACGAAATGTGAAGCCTCCGACCCGGGCAATCTCGGCGAGCCGGCGGCGGCTACAGTTTCTTACAAACAAGGGACACGAATAGACACCAGCGGGTTTGGTGTGTAGACGCAAGATCTCTTACTAAAGCATATTGATAAAAGTAAGATTATATATAAAGTATGAAGGATCAACTCACCTGAGCGTACGTAGCTGTAGTCGAGTAGGCTGGTTTGGCTGCAGTCTGGTCGTAGGAGGCCTGCGGCTGCGGAGGCTGCGCCGTGGGGTAGGCGGCCGCTTGCTGGTAGTAGGCGGACTTGGAGGCGTCGTAGGCAGACGCCGCCGCGGCCGCCGCGTGCGCGTGCGCGTGCGCCGCCGCCGCTGCTAACACCACACAACAATGCATCATTATTCATCCTTAACCTTCTTCTCTGGATGGCTTTGTTATCACTGTAGCCATAGCAGGTCCATTGTAATCACCACTTCTGTTAATGTCCACCACTGATGATGGGGCTAGACTAGATTACCATCTGCACTTGTAAGACAGATTTTATGCAGTACTTAAGAAATAGTAGGTAGGAGACTTTTATTAGGCCTTTGTTTTTTACTGTAGTCACCTTTCTGAGCATAATTTGTAAGTTTGTCTACCAGATTTAAAACATTGTGACAATATTTTACAAATTTCAGGATTTAACTTAGCTAACTCCCCACTCTTTTTTACATTAAAATAATGTCGTTTATTTATCACTCTTATCCATAATTTGAATTATTTAAAAAAATATTTTCAACTTTTTAGTTTGGTTTATTTATAAAAGTGTGGTTTTTTAGTTTTTTTTCAATTATTATTTATTTTATATTTTTTAATATTGGCAATGAATTAATCTACAGTATTGTTCGAATTAATGTGAACACAAGAAATAATTTGTGAAAATATCATGAAATACATATGTCCTCCTTTAGCATCAATAACTTCTTCAATGTCAATAAATTCTTTAAACCTAATGCGTTTTGGCATAGAATCAATATGTTTTTTACAGTTTTCTGATATTCCTTGGTCTCGAAACCATACCTAGTTTACAGCCTCAATCAATAGTCCTCAGATTCTCAATAGGGTTAATATCTGGTGAGTTTCCTGGCCATTCAAGGCACAATATATTTTTATCCTTGAAATATTTCATCATAACCTTTGACACATGGCATGGAGCTGAATCTTGTTGAAAAACTGCGCATCCACTATTTCTAGCTCAGCTTGCAATAATTGTTCTTCTAGTAAATCTTTGTATTTTATCAAATTCATCATGCCTTTGATCAGCACAAGTGATCCGGTACCTTTATAAGAAAAGCAGCCCCAAAACATCTTCTTTAAAGGGTGTTTCACTGTTTGGTCAATATGAGCTGCTGTAAGTTTTTCGTTGTCACTTTTTCTGACAAAATGAGATCATTGTCCTTGTACCAAAAAATGACTCTCATCTGAAAATAGCATCTTCAATGGTCCAACTCTTATATTTTTTTGCCCAGTCATATCATTTTTTCATCATAGCAGCAGTCAATAACTATTTTTTTTTTGAGATCTGATTGTTTTCCTGCCACCTTCAATGAGAGTTGCGTATGGTGGAGTCATGAACAATAACTTCAGCATGTGCTAAGTCTTGCTGATGTTCTTGGCTTGTTTTTCTTTACTCTAATTTACTTTCTCTTATTAAAAAAGCTTCATCTCTTGCTGATGTCTTTCTCTTCCTTCCACTTTTTGCTGTTCTTTGCACATCAATTCTTTTTTTGCTTCAAAATCTTGTTAATGGCTCCTAAACTCACACCACACTCCTTGGCAATGTCTCTTTGAGTCATTGACATGTATTCATCCAAAGTAACAATCTTAGTCCACGTTTTTGGACTAATATCCATCTTCAAAAAAAAGAAGCAAATAAAGCCTCAAGTTCAGCTTAAATGCACAGTTCACATGAATTCAACACACGCCTATAAACGAGTTACCAACCGCGAAAATGGAGAAATTGTTAAAATTATGTTATGTTCACATTAATTCAAACAGTACTGTAAGTACACAAGTAAAATTGAGGAGTAATAAAAACAGTTCTTTACTACTACATGCATAAGTAAGAAAGAATACATGGGTACCTACATAGCATAGCAAAAGACCAATTTTTTTGTTTCGTTTGAACCCCAAAAATATCAGATTGACTGATTTTCATAGGATGTCTGATTTTGTACACTGATAGATCATTGATGTTACAGCAGGTGACAGATCACTTTCATTACAGAATAAGGGTTACCTTAAAACTAGTGTAGTGAAGGTATTAAACAATGTGAAAAAGACCTGAATAGGCCGCCATGGAAACATAATCAACTTGTAGACATATTATGTATTCGGTTAGTTTCAGAAATAGCATTTGTTAAAAGTGTGTGCTTCTACATGGAAATATGAGTAGGAAATGTACAGTTACTTATAGAATCTTCAGCCAAGGTTACACATTATTTTTTATTAAAAATGCAGGACATGATCCACACAGCATCATCTAGCCCCAAGCTATTGATTTTTTTTTTGCGTTCTGCATATATTATAGGTCATGATCCACACAGCATCATCTAGCCCCAAGCTATTGATTTTTTTTTGCGTTCTGCATATATTATAGGTACCTACTCAGTAGGTAGGTAGTCGAAGTCCAGTGATAAACTCATAATTGAAACCCGTCTATCAGCATTAGGCACGCCATATGAAATGAATGTAAGCGATACGCACGTACCTTGAGTGGCTGCGGCCGCCTGGTATGCGGTGTCGTAGCCTGTAGCGGCGGCGCGCTGGGTCCCGTAGGTGGCAGCAGTAGCCGCAGGTGCTACCGCATACCCCGTTTGACCTCCATAAGCGGCACTAGCTGTGGCAGCGCTACAAAATACAAAATATTTTCACACTCACGACATCATGTAAAACTTTATCCAACAACGATCAATACTCCGAGAAGACGCCATTTTGATTAGGTCAAACACGAGCACAAGGGATTTCGGTCGCACACGATTTATTACTTTTCTCGACGCACTGCTTTAAATTATAACAGGTCCAGTTTTATAACTACTCACCCGTACTGGGTTCCTCCATGAGTAAACCCAAAATAATTATTTGCTGCCATATTTCGCCAATGATCCGCGTAGAAACAAACGCTTCGTAGCGGAAAACACGGAAAAAGAACGCCGGCGTTTCGCTTGCCCACTCACTTTTTGACAGCTAGCTAGACAGACACATACACAAAAAAAAACGTACCATAGACAAAATAATAATCTATGGGCAAATCGGTCCTCCATTTTACGGCTAAAATTTTGGTTGGCCCGGAGGAGGACCGAGTTGCGGCCATGAACGTAAAAATGCTCAGACTAGAGATGTGGTATTAGGGTCACTTATTCATATTCATGTTATTGAATATATCGCTTTGATGATATTATGTTATCATACCTATTATAAAATATTCGTTTAATATTAGTGAGCCTTTTCATTATGTTCTCATATTCGATACTCATATTCATAATAAATATTACGATCTTGTTTGCATATATTACAAATTGCTATTTTATTAACTTCTGAATCCACAGTAAATGGTCCAAATTTCGCTTGTCCTTGACCGCCTCATGGTTTCAGTAGGTACCTACCTACCTAAGTACTTTAACTAAGTAATCGTAGGTATAGGTAGGTAGGTACAACCAAAACAATCCAAATCACCATCACCTACGTTTCACTATTATCAATGCACATTGCACGATTTATTTTTGGTAGTGTAGTACGTAAATTTAAGGATAAAAAGGACGCTCTTCACTCTAGAAAGAACGTACGTGTACTAAAAAAGTCTAACTAAAACAATAACAATAGTCAAAACAAACAATAATACCAAGTCTGCACTTGCTCTGCACGGAGTGGCAACGTAGCAGCGGTCGTAAGGCGGAGCTAGCTACGGGCTACGAGCGTATGTAGTACTCGTAATAGTTAGTACTGGCTAATATAATATAATCTAATATGAAATAACAGGATAACGGAGCGGCAACACCGCCGCAGCGCGCATATCGCGTATTCGGTAATATTCGGTATTAGGTTTATTAGTCGCGTGTAGCAGATATTTGACAAATATTAAATAACATAATACTGTAGATTTATATACCTATTATGAATATACTGTCCTCGTATTATGTTCCCTGTATCTATTACGATTATATTAGTCACATCTCTAGCTCGGACCGAGGCTCAGTCAACCAAGAACGAAGCACTCACTGATGTACCGATTTTGACATTGTCAATTTATAGACCGCTCGTCCGCCATTACCTCTTTATACACCAAGAGAGTGAACTCTATTGTAACTTAGATCGAAAAATGAAAAATATCTTCTTGTGTGGTCAGATGTTGCCGAAATCACACTAATTTAGTAAATAATAAACACAGATCACATTTATTTAATTTTAGCCAGGAATTCAAAGAAAAAGTAAAAAATTACTCAAAAATATTTAGAAAAGTTTGTAATACAGCAAAATCAAATTATTTTAGCTCTAAAATTAAAAACAGTGAAAATGTAATAAAACAACTTGGAAAATAATTAATAGTGAGACTGGAAAGGTCGGTACCTACATTAATGATTACAATTTCAAGATTAATGATTGCTCCATCAAAAATGATGTTGAAGTAGCGCAAGCATTTGAATTTTTTTTTACTGACATTCCAATCTGTTCTACAAAGTGTCTGAATTCTTGTCAAATAATAGCTGAATCATTACTTAAAGAAAATGTACCTAAATGCGACAGTAAATTTAATTTTACACATGTTGATGAAATCGATTTAAAAAAAGCCTTTAAACTTTCAAATATTAAAAAAAAACTGCAGATCTCTGGGGCATTTCCGTTAGAATTATTAAACCTTTAATTGATACCATTTCACCAGATCTAGCTTTTATATTTAATGAATCCATTGATTGTGGCGTATTTCCTGATCTAATGACACATAGTAAAATAATACCATTGTTTAAATCGGGTAATAGGTCTGACCCCACTAACTTTGAACCAATATCAGTACTGCCTACATTCAGTAAAGTTTTTGAAAAACTTATTTTACTCCAATTACTTAGACATTTTAATTGCAATGACCTGCTACACTGTAAGCAATTTGGTTTTACTCGTGGCAGGTCAACTACTGATGCCGGTGGAACTAGAGTTGGTATCGCATATTTTTGATACTTGGGAGAAGTCGCAAGATGCTTTAGGCGTTTTTTTTGCGACTTGTCAAAAGCATTCGATTGCGTTCATCACGAAACATTAATCAGGAAACTAAATCATTATGGAATAAGGGACGGCTCTTTGGATCTTCTTACATCTTACTTGAGTGATAGGATACAAAGAGTTGACATTAATGGGAAACGATCTAAAGGGTCTGTAGTTATAATGGGTGTTCCGCAGGGCTCTATCTTGGGTCCTTTCCTATTTTTAGTTTATATTAACGACCTGCTTAATCTTGTAAAAAATTATCATGAGATTGTATTGTTTGCTGATGATACTTCATAAATTTTTAAAATGAAACGACAAAACCCAGATTTAGATATTTTTATTATATATAGAAAACGACCAGAACACCCGGAACAAATATTTGCAGATCGTACACACAATTGTTCCGAGGCGGGAATCGAACCCGCAACTTCCTGCGTCGCAGGCGGACCTTCGCCCACTGCGCCACATCGGTTGCAACACAAAAACGGTATATAAACGTTTTTGTGTTGCAGAAGAGGGCTGTTCGTGCGATCTATAATATGGATCCCAGAGAATCCCTACGAAATAAATTCTAGAAATAAACATAATTTCAGTACCATGTCAATATATTTATGAAAACTTGTTGTACACTCATAAAACCATCAATCGGTTCGTTAAAAAAAGCGATATATATAATGTAAATACTAGAAATAAGCAGTTGTGTGAACAGCGAGTTTATCGCTGTTCACACAACTAGACTACATAAGATAAGTGTATCTTTTAAAGGGCAATGTATACGCTTCTACAACAAAACTCCAAGTGAGTTACAAAAATTATCAATAAACTAAATTTAAAAAAATTGTGAAGCATATTCTTTGTAAAAAGGCTTATTACAAAATATCAGATTATCTAGAAGATAAAAAAGCTTGGAACGAGTTTTGCTCGAACTCAAAATCTAACAACTTACAGATAAGCAAATTATATGTACTAGACACATAAGTTATGAACATACTAGTGGTTTCTTCTCACTTCTTCCATTGGTGGACAAAAAATTGAAGTGAACATCAATATAATAATGAATAGTATAAAATATGACTTGTCTAAGTGCTTATTTGTAAGCCTAAAGAAAAAAACTTTCATTTCATTTATTGTAATTTGATCAGCCTCGAGCCTCTTTATTGACGGCTATATTATTCTATATAAATTACTATATTCATTTATAGGATATACCTAAAATTATAGAATTACCAATTGTTGGTAGGGTAGCCCCCCCCCCCCCCCCCCCCACTGGATTTCTTGGCTCTACTGTAATGGGCAGGTGAAAATATTTTGGAACCTATATTATTATTCATATGATTTATTTGTCAATAGTTTATGAAAAAAATATCGTTAATTTTCGTTTAAGTAGGTATAATTATAATTAATTAGGTATCCGTCGTGGTGGGTATTGTGTAACTGGCCACTCTTTCGTATAAACGGTGTTGAGAAATTACTGCAATATCTATGGTTTAAGTAGGTATATTATGTTTTATTTATTATTGATTTTAAATAATTGTGACGCTTTGATTTTGCAATCGAACAGTTGCAAATGATGCAGTATCAGAAATATGGATTTCGTTTTCGAGTAGATAGTGTTCCTACCTGACTGGCAGCACTGTATTCACACCTTGTCTATGGAAACTAAAGCATAGCTGTCTGTCCTACTCATAGATTAATCCTAGCCTAATTAATGAATCAGTCGACTCGACGAGCGAGACGAACGAATGTGAATCGGTCTCGTAGAATGATAGGTACCTATTTGCGATTATATCCTAGCTAGATAATGTAGCTTAGCTAGCATGCTTGCTACTAGGGTAGGCTGAGCTAGGGTGCTAGGCCTAGTGCTATGCTAGGTGTGCGACAGAGAATAAATACCTACGAGGTGGTGAGGGGGAGCCATGCTATTTTGTTACCCCATCTTTATGTTCAATAATTTACCAAAAATATATACAAATTCTAACTACATACCAATTAAGTAAATTAATTAAGTACATAGTTGGATAACTGGTTGTCATATTATATTAAAATGTACCCTCACTTCTGCTATTCAGCTCCCAGCTGCAATACACGTCTAAATCATAACAATGTGTTTTAATTAATATCCTAAACATAGTAGTACCATAGTACCCATGGGTACCATACTACAAATAAATAATAAGTTGTACCATACTCCATACTACATATCTGTGATCGCAGGTAGGTAACTACCATACATATTATTTACATCCATGTAATGTAGGTACCTAGGTTTTTTCTGTGTTTGATGTGCAATAAAGCGTATTTGTATTGTATTGTACCTATGTGCTGCTAACCTATAGCAACCTAACGAGGAATTACTGATGAACACTTTATTCCACTTAAAACAACAAAATAACACCTTACATTACGGGTTTGTGTCCACGGATCCCGGGATCAGATTTAATTGGCCACTGATACCGCCAAGTTTTATCCACCGATACCGGGATCGGTTTCCAATGAAAAATGATTAAATATTTTTATCCACTGATCCCGGTATCCGTGGCTACAAAAAATTACTTCAAATAGTTTTGGAAACGGATCCCGCTTGTAGTGTTTAGAAGTTTAAATTAAAACAAATGTATATTATTGAATATGTTATATTGATCAACAGTAAATTATTTTAATAAAATCAAAAATCACAGGAATCATCACATAATTATTACTCTTACTAATCGAGAATTGTTTTATTATAACTTTGTATTGCTAGCATAAATAATTATTTTTTCCTATAATTTAAAACTAAGACATTTATTTTTAATGAAATGGGAATCTAGTTTAACTTCACATAAAATAATATAAAGTAAGTCTATATTATTAATCAGTAATTATCACAGAAATCAACACATTACAAACACATCGCTTTTTTAATAAATCAAAAACCAAAAATAAAGTAAATGGTAGATTTATTTTTGGTTTTTGAGACAGTACTCTAATTTTATATTATCTTCTTAATTTTTCAAGACACCATCCCACTTGAATTGATTTATTTTCCAGTTTTTCTAACACATAAGATATCCATCTGTTTCGTGATATATACTTGGCTGGCTTAGACGTACCAGTATTTTGTATTATTTGTTTCAATGCTCGCTTACTATCTCGTTCTAATACCTTAAGTAACATCATCAGGGTTGGCTGTTTCCGTATTATTAATTTATTTAGTCGTCCATTCCATGCTTCAGTTACATTATTTGTTCTATGTAACTCTTTGTCATTCCACATTTGAATCCAGTCTTCCGTTGTAATCCACTGATTCGTCATGTAATTGATAAAATCGTCTATCTCTTTTTTTTCTTCTGTTACTGCTGCGTTTTCAGCAATGTATTTCCAAGCTTCATTTACATATTCAATCGGCAGCAATGGTATCATTGTGCTGAGAGCAACAGTCCTCTTGGTTTCACTGCATTTAGTGAGTTTTAATTCTTTTCCCCTTCTCCACACAGCTTGGGTAAAATGGAAATAACACCCCTTTATCTGAGCTTGTGGAAATTCTTTCTTTATTCCTGATATAGCAGCTTTCTCGAAATCAACTGTAAATTTTTTAGGGTTAAAATCTGTCAATCTTTTTTTAATTATTTATTTATTATTAACTATTTATTATTTAACGCGTGTGAAACCGCGGGGAACGATGATTGATTAATAATAAAGACTAATTTTATATTATTTTAAGTGAAGTTGTAGAAAATGTCTTAGTTTTAAATTATAAGAGAAAATAATTATTTATGCTAGCAATACCTACAAAGTAATAATAAAACAATTCTCGATTAGTAAGGGTAGTAATTATGTGATGATTCCTGTGATTTTAGATTTTATTAAAATAATTTACAGTTGATCAATATAAAATATTCAATAATATACATTTGTTTTAATTTAAACTTCTAAACACTACAAGCGGGATCCGTTTCCAAAACTATTTGAAGTAGTTTTTTGTAGCCACGGATACCGGGATCAGTGGATAAAATTATTTAATCATTTTTCATTGGAAACCGATCCCGGTATCGGTGGATAAAACTTGGCGGTATCAGTGGCCAATTAAATCTGATCCCGGGATCCGTGGACACAAACCCGTTACTAAGCGGATTACTAAAAACGCCAGCTTATATATAGTAGGTATTGTGTCAAATTCTTAATAATTCAGGGCTCTGGTGACAAGCCTTTACTTATTTGGATAAAATACACAATAGATGCCTATGTGTATGTACCAACAATATTCATGTATACTCTACAATATTCATTATTATCACCTACATAGACCACTCCAATGCACAAAATGGAAAACAAATATGATTTATGATAAAAACATTCTTTAATCATACAAAAATAAGCTTACTGTAAAACAATGACAACATGACTTGTACTCCATCTGCGTACTTCATCCGACTTCATCCCAGGAATAATTTAAATATTATTGTCAGTATATTGAGAACTATCAATGGAACTGAAACAAATTAATTAATTAATAATAATAATGGACAATTAATAATACAACATGGACATACAAAACAATATAACAGGTAAACATAAAAGATTTTGTCAGTACAAAGGTATAATTGTAATTAACTAGTATAATTGGTTGTAATATACATAGGTAATCATGCTAGTTAATAATTAATTTAATTAATAAATAATGAAGGTAGTATCAACAGGAACTATGAAACAGATCCATTTGCTGCATCACCAGCTTTGTATAAGGCAGCCATCAACCTGATATTGTCAACTGATACTATCTTCATGTACTTAACTCTTCATGTGAATTACATTGTTGCAAATGCTCACTAACACCGCCCCTTGTACAAGTAATAAGTGGATAACAATGCTGGTTCACTTCTAGAATTACGTTTATTCAAGTTTAATAGTTTATAGTTCATTTATAAGTGATACTGTTTGTGATCCCTAAGAAAGAAAAATAAAAAATAAATAAATAAACTAATCATTTAAACTGTAAGATAAGATTTTTGCTCCGGGGAATGTGTTACATGTACTTAGGTACTGTATCTTCATCATTATTGGCCTGTAACATACACAATGGTTCATGTAATGTTTGATGTAACTACTAACCCTAAGTGCAAGTCCTAGGCAGGAACAACAGATGCACCCGCAGTATTACCAATTGAGTATTCCGTGTACTATTTAATAAATAATACTAGACATAATTATACACACAGCATCATCTACTTACTTCGTGTTACTGTGCGGATAGATCTCACCAAGTTCAACATTTGAAACTTTACTGAAGATTGGTCTGTATATCCTTGATTTTGACTATTGGCACCCCATCCCACTGAAAACAAGCGAGTGTTTAGTTATTAGGCACAAGTGCACAACCCTAGACAAATATAACCAAAAGATACCACTAACATAGAGGTAGGACTAAATTTATAAACAATGATATATTGAATGAATACGAATCTTTTAAATCTTATTTTCAGACTCACTTTTTTGCATAAATCGCTCTTCGTGAAGAATGCATACCGCGTTCAGGCAGAGAAGAGAGGCTTCGAATAAGTTCCACAAGGTAAACGACATTTTGTAAAAGTTTGTGAATTCAGATTTCTTTTAATATTTTTCGCAAACCTGCGGAAACCAAACCGCAACATGTAGGAATTTGTTTGTTATGACAGCAAGTTGACAGACAGCTGACTGATTTGATTTGTGACGTGGCAAACATATAGGTCTGGTCGTGGACAGAGGAAATTACCCGTCTTTGTTATTTATTTAGGAAGATAGGAGTTTACAGTAGGTATGTATAAACCAAAGCACTCACTATCCTATGCTACTATAAAACATATATTACTATAAAACTATGTTCAAACTTTTAGCACTTCACACATCGCTATTCGTGTTAAGTGTATTCGTCATTTTTTTGACAAATAAGTTCGACTCTACACTTTAGCCAATATGTGTGACAATACATTGGCCAATACGTATTAATAAAAAATAAAAAAATATTTCAGATAAAAACAGGTGATCCATACATAAAGGAACTTATTACTAGGGTTAGTTATACCTACCTACATAATACTAAAAATTAATACTAAATTAGATAGTGTGATCTAATTTAGTAGGTATGAATTTTTAGTGATGAAACATTCCCCCATGAAATATTTCCTCAAGGGAGATGTGATTCTAACTGTTATTGGTTTGATGATGGTATTCCACATAGACCGAAAGTTGAATTGGAAACTACATGTAGAAAATGTCTGCAAAAAAACTTAATAGCCTCGTTTACGTGCTACATAAATTATCCCCAGTATTAACGAAGAAACCCTGCTCATTGCGTATCACGGGCTGATTGCCTCAAATATCAGGTACGGTTTAATATTTTGGGGGAACTCCACTGACGTCGACAAAGTATTCAAATTCCAAAATAGATGTATCAGAGCTATGTTTCATATGAAAGTGATGGATTCTTGTAAACCCCTTTTCAAAAAGTACTAAAAGAAAGAAAAATATGATTTCTAAACTGTAAAAAAAGGTTCCTGCGCATAAGTTTCTATGCAATGGCACCATCAATTTATAATAAAATCCCGCTCTCCATAAGAGAATTGCCTACTGCGATGTTTCAGAGAAAACTAAAGACTATACTATCTGATAAAAACAATTAACAATTAAAGAATTTATGAACGATAAGAATTTTGACAAATAATTACCCATTTATGTATTTTTATTATTTAATTGATGTGTTCTTTAATTTTCTTGTAATTCTTTATTGTACACAAAAAAACTTAACTAAAAAAAGATATGTACATAGGCATTTAATTTTGTAAATTTTTTTATCGCTATTTATTAACATTAACTGATTTAATTTTATTTTTCTCATTAATATAATGCATGTAACTAGACAAATCATTACATGCCCATAATGGGCAAATTACATTGTTACGCTTTTTTATGTACGATCTTTTCCACATGTAATTGCCATGAATTGCAATAAAATTACTTAGACTTTAGCATTTTGATGTCAGTAGTTTATTAAGTTTGTTTTTAAATAATGTCAGTGTTAGCAATTTTATGTTATTGGGTAGGTAGTTTAATATAATTTTTTAGTGCCATACCCCAAATTTTTTTTTTATTTCCTACTTAATGCTGTTTTATCACTACTAATAGGATACAGGATACAGGTGTTGCTGGTCGCGTCTACTGCGTATGTTAAGTGGCTGTTCAAATAAATATATTGAGTTCCTTACATAGCTCTTCAACTTGTATGTTCCAGTTCAGTTGCCTGTTAATTACAAGACCTAGAAATGTGTATTTGTCATGTTCTCTATTATTTGGTTTTTGTGTATCTGGACCTCAAATCAAAACGCACACCTACACGTTGAGAAAAATGCATAATTATTGTCTTACTCAGATTTTATATTTAACCCATATTTAACCACTATCTTGAAAATGACGTAACGACCCAACTATAATGGTTACTTGTAGAATACATACTACGACTGCGTAACCCATCCTTGCAATGCTATTTAACATGAGACGGACATTGCATTCGTAGAATTTCGATTTGCGTCAATCCAGACACATGCCAGACGCAGAGTGCAGACTCGTGCAGAGCCATCTAGTAAGAGGTTGAAGTTGAATGAACTTCGCATGTTCGTTCCCTAGGTTCGTTCGGTCGGACGGATCTCAATTCAATTCAATCAATCAATGAATCAAATCGGTCTCAAATCGCCATGCGCCTGCGCCAACGACGTAAACAAAAACAAAGCATTGGATTTTCCCAGATTTTCCATGCATTGTTTTGGTGCGATTGAATTTTTGATTGATTGATTTGCTTAGTTACAATGTTAGCGTTTTAGGATGAAATGAAACTGGTTTAGATTAGATTTGTGTTTGTATGAAATTACTAATTGCACAAATTAAAGGAAACTATTGCGATACTTTTACTTTGTGAAAAGTAAGCAACATGGAAGTCCCTGCAGGTTCTGATTCAGGTTCGTATTTAAAGGGATCGGTTACTCAAACTATTAATCACAGCTAAGCTAAGCTACCTATAAGTACATTACAGTGGTATACGACGCTAAGGAAGGGCCTATTCAGATTTATTCGGTATTTGTTTCCTGCGGTAGCGGTTTTAGCTTTGGTTCCGTCACAGCGGGTATCACGCTGCGTATTAGGTATTCTGACACTCTTCACAATACCTAATACGCAGCGTGATACCCGCTGTGACGGATATCCTCACCTCTTACACCCGGGTTTTGCTACTGCGCATTTATTCTCATTTGATTGCTGATGGGGCTGCCAGTACATATGCTTGTATTAGTAATGCTGACCTTATCAAGAATAAAAATATAATATGTATGATAAGTACATAAATAGAAAACGGTAAAGAACGAATTTACTGTGCTAGCCAACAATTACCGCAGCACCAGAGAAAGCACTATAGTTTGTTACCTATGACCACTTACTCCAACACGCGTTAGCAATATTATTTTATCTCAAATAGAAGCTACTGAATGTAGTATACATTCAGTGCAACGGAACTAAAACTAGTAAAACAAACATTCCACCAAAGCATGTTTTATACAAAGAAGAAACTCCCCCCAGAAACTCGACTAAATAATTTTCACACTCTAGGTTTCATTTCTAACGTGGTTGGTGGATGGTTCTAGAAAACGGTTCTCGGCGGCGGCCGTTGTAAAAAGAGCCTTCGACTTGACTTGGCAGTTCCACTACTATGGCTCCTAATAAACTTTTTTTCCAGATAAAAAACCTCCAAAGGTGACGATTCTTGAAGATATTAAATTGGGACCTGCAAGTAACATTACCATAATCAAACCAGCTGGTGCTGTACTTGTGCAGACAGAACTGAAAGAAGGAAAGAAAATCAATATTTTACAGAGGAGGAATCAACTTCTCATGGCTAGCCAAAAGATGGAGGTAACGATGAATGATCCTAGCCAGGTACTATCAAAGCACACTACAGGCCAGTTATTACCAAAACACAATGAAAGAATTAGTGAACTGCTGAAACAAAAACGGGCACCACCTACCAACACAGGCCAGACTATCATTGCAAGCGGTTCATTTACTAATTTCTTGGATATTACCTCGCGACAGGAAACTGTTGTTCCTATTATAAAAAAAGAAAAACTAAATGAACCAAGGGTCCCAATAATCATGAGGAGGCCCCAACTAGAACCCGGCATGAAGCCCGAGGATGTCAAGATATTTTCCAAGCACACTGGCCCACAATGGTACTCACAAAATAACAACATGATGACTGAACCTATCATATCAAAAAATTTGCCAAAAGCCTTCCATGATTTCCCTTTATTCGGTACCCCCAAAAACAGAGCTGATTTGCCATGTTTCCAAGATCAACTTGTGCAAGATTTTGTTGGAGTGTCAGATTATGAGTATGGGAAACTGCAAGATTTTTGCAGGTAACATTTTTAATTCTAATAATCTCAATATATAAGAAGTTTAATAATGTCCCAATTTTTTTATGTTAGTTAAGCACTATAATAGCAAACACCTTATAAATTACATTTTTATTTTGTCTATGAGCTTATTTAAAACATAACCGACAAAGACTAAACCTAAAGAAATACCTAAATGTTATTCATTTCTGATTTGTCTCAAAATCATTTAACTTATTTATTTTCAGCCCTGACTTACTGTTCACTAGAAATGAAATAAAAATGTCAATTCCACGTCCAATGGTGGGCTCCCACTCGTCTGTCACAGCGCTGCGGGCCGAGGAACGCGTGCCGGTACCGGTCGACAACAAACTGCAAATGCTTAAGAAGCTCAATACGAGAGTCAAATTAGACATCAATAACTTATTCTCCAGGAAGTTGAAGTACAGGGGAGTAAGGCTGCTGCCCTTACAAAATCAGGTAACAATAACACTTAGCTTAAGTTCATATTGTACTCTGTTGACTCGACTTAGTTTGACGACCTCTGAGGCGTGGTGGGCGAAGGTCTGCCCGCGACGCAGAAGGTCGCGGGTTCGATTCCCGCCTCTACGTTGTTCTGCTCGTTTTCTGTTCGTATCCAAAAATGTTATGTATTGTATTATGTATATCAGATATCTGGTACACATAACACAAGCCAACGCTTTCGCCATTGTACGTGCATGTGTTCTCAGCGAGGCGCGCCTGTAACGCGTTATCGTAGTCAGATAGTGTAGGTGTGTGTTGTGTTGTGTGCAGGAGAAGCCGCCGGAGCCCGAGCAGCTGGCCCCGGACCTGGCGCCCGGACACGAGCTGCTGTTCCGGGTGCGCCTGTTCCGGCCTTTCACCTTCGCGAAACCCGGCATGCGGCGCCGCGCCGGCGCCACCGATGGACAGCAAGTAACTACATACTATCTAACTACAACTGAGCTCGAATGCGTCCAACACTTTATGTTCTTTGACTGATAGAAGAAAATCAATCACGCTAATTATCACAACATAGTATAAAACAAAGTCGCTTCCTGCTGTCCGTCTGTTCCTATGTATGCTTAGATCTTTAAAACTACGCAAAGGATTTAGATTCGTTTTTTTTAAACAGAGCGATTGATCGAAGCCGCGGGGCGCAGCTAGTAATATTATAAATGCGAAAGTTTGGATGTTTAGATGTATGGATGTTGCAACTTATCAACTAACATTCATATTACCTAAATCCCCAGTTCCGCGGCCGTCACTCTGTGTTCAACTGCGACGTGATGCTGCTCGGGCGCCAGCCGCTTTCGGCGCTGAGCGACCGCATCATGTGCCGGAACGATCTGGATCTACGGCTCGACCTGTCCGACCATCCCAATCTATCCGCACCTGCTAACTCGAAGGTAACTACACTCTAACACTCTTCATTACTCTCATACAGTTGCATGTTCTTACGATATCCTCGGGCAGGCGGCGGAGCCGCAGCCTCAGGTAGCAGCTAGTATGCCACATAAAAACGTTCATTATTTTTACTACAGCAGCTTATTTATTCATAGACAGCAGCATAATTGATATAAATTTATTGTTTCTTTTACTGTGCTCAATTACTTAAGAGGCCTCCGGAGGGACGAATTCTTCATACAAACGTAATACCAAAATGATTTCCAATTCATGCATATTTCCATTATATTTTTGTATTTGAATAGTATTTATCTAGGTTCCTAAATCGTTTTTTTTTTCAAAATACTTACCTAAAATTAAATGAAAGCATTTAGCACATTTTTATGCGAAAATGGACAAGTTTTCTTGCTATTTGTTTTGTATTAAAAACATCAATATCTTACCTTTTATTAATTAAGGAATATTGTCTAGTTACAGAATAACAATACTTTGTGAAGAATACAAAAAGTTTTCAGTCATAATTTTTGGTATTACGGAACAAACCAAATTTTTCAATTTGAACGGCTAATATTGCTATCGCGCACGCATGGGGCGCGGCGCAAGGGTTAAACAGGGACAGCGATATTCGGAGCGATTTTTGCAAGCGAGGGTCGCCGGACCCTTAAAATCTATTTATTTAATTTTGAAAGAAGGCATGTCTGTCTGCTTTTACTTTGCACAATCCCCTCTGGTGTTTCCTATGTCAAAAGTTAGAGTGGGTTATATAATTAAATTGTAATATAGCTATTAAAAGTTTATGGAACCTAACGACATGAAGTGTAACATGTGTACCTACGGTGGAAATAAAAAAACATACATAGTTGTTACCAGTTTAATTTCCATCTTTCCAGGATTCGTTCCCATCGAACTTCATGTTCATAAACAACGTGTTCTACACGGACACGCGGCCGCACTGCAAGGACCTGACGCGCGAGGTGCGCGCCTTCGCCGAGGAGAAAGGCATCGGCTGCTTCGAGGTGCGGGACATGTGCGCCACTACGCTCGCGGACATAGACGTTCGGCTCGCTTATCCGGAGGTAATTATACAACAAGCATTGGTTTTTCAAAATTGAAAATCCTTTGTTTTTATAGGCTTACAAAATAAGCACTTAGACAAGTCAAAATTTATACCATAAACTGTTATTAAATAAGAAATAAGTTGTTTTTGATTTTCTGTTCACTTCAATTTTTTGGCTACTAGTGAAGAAATGAAAAAGAAACCACCAATACATTCATATTTCTATTACGCTCTCGTAATCATTACTGAATTTGTTTCATAGTAATTAATTGTTCAATAAATACAATAAATACACCGTTTTGTTTAAATGAAGGTCGTCGTCGTAGCGAAAAAAGGTTTTAAAACAAATATTTTAAAACAAATTTGATAAAATAAAATAGGGTGTATGTTATATTCACTCGTTTTCATTAGTGCACATGATGCAGGCTCGTGGTGGCAACACTGCATCCGGCTGTACAATGTACATAAAATAAATAAATAAATAATGCTGGACAATTCACACAGCATTATCTAGCCCCATGGTAAGCAGAGCTTGTGTTATGGGCACTAGACAACTGATATACATAATACAATATATTACATAGATAGATTTTTTTTTTTTTATTATACATAGAAAACGACCAAAACACCCGGAACAAATATCTGCAGATCGTACACACAATTGTTCCGAGGCGGGAATCGAACCCGCAACCTCCTGCGTCGCAGGCGGACCTTCGCCCACCGCGCCACATCGGTCGTCAATACACAAACATAATACAAAAACAACAATATATTGGTAAAAAAACGATCAACAAAGTATGTTTCTATTAATAAATAACATAGGTAACTTTGTATTTTATAAAATAACAAATGTCACTTATTTATAACAGGATGGTTATTAATATTTGGACTTATCATGGTTTGATTTAAATCTGAAATGAAACAAATCATGGTAAATATCCCGTTCTGTGTTCATAACCATGATAGTTTCAAAACCTTTATAAATGAAAGTAGTACTCATGAAAAAGAATTACTACAACGAGTTTTTGGAGGAAAACAGCTCATATAATTGTCGGTATGTTTGTCTGACTGAATGCTCTATCTTTACTCATTCTATTTTATTGTATATTAATCACTGTCTGTAGTCCATCATAATCATTCTAGCCTACGGTACCCTCTGCTGAGTATAGGCGTCTTGTTATTGCCAGCCTTTGCTAATAATCTCTGTACCTACTTGTCTTTATTCCCTGCGTACAATCCCTTATGGGGCTGTATCATATTTATTATATGCTTATGTTGTAATAATTATCTAAATTTAGAAAATAAAGACATCACTTATTTATGCCTTGCCATCTACGGTAGAAAAATCAAATATCTACTCCAAAAACACAACAGCACACTCACACAGGTTTGAGTACATTACAGCCAAATTACTTACTTAAATATAAGCGATGCCTATATAGTGCCTATTTTAAGTAGGCAGTTCATATCTGCTAAAAATCATATAACCTGCTGTGCCTACTAACATAGTATAAGTACTAACCATATCATGGTTCTCTCAACCATATCTGTGTCTGAAATCAAAACATTTTATTTTTATTTATTTTATTAAAGATATACCATTTAACTTTCCAGGTGTACGTGCACCAGGGCGACTGCGAGCACCTGTTCCAGTTCTCCGAGATCCGCCTGCTCAGCTACGCGGACCCCCTGCACCTGTCCAACTACCCGTGCCACACGGCGGCCTCGCAGCACCAGACGCTGTACTGCAGCACCTGCGCAGAGTTCGCGGCCAGGTGGATCGTCACCAACACGGAGACCGTGCCCTTCGACCCGGCCTTCTTCTGCGACACTTGCTTCTCCAGCTATATGTATATCGATGGCAAGAAGGTGGATAACTTCAAAGCGTATCTGTATAAAGGAAATGAGATGAACGTGCTGCGGCCGTTTGTGGATTTTGGGGCGGAGGATGCCTTGAGGAACGCGAAAGTGCCGGTGGATGAAGTCCGAATTAATTATTAAGGTAAAGCATTTTGTTTAACGTTACAAGTTTATGAATGTATCGTGAACTGGAAGTGCCGTGACAATGTTGCTAATGTAGTGGAGCCTCTATAACTCGAACTTCAAGGGAAAGGTAAAACATTTCAAGGTAACGAATATTTGACTTATCGAGGACTTCGAGATAAGCGGTTCAATTTTGACTTAACCCGGCGCCAATGACGCTGGGTCATATTGACCCGAGGTGATTTTAAACCTTCGTAAAAAAGTCTGTTGTTAATTCTTTTTAATGTTAAGGTTTAATAATAAAAAATAACATAAATTTGCAAGTTATGTTGTTCAGGTTGATTTTGCATGCGTTTTTTTAAAAGTCAATATATATTTAATTTATTAACGTTAATACATTTTTTATTATCTGTTATTTACCCAACAAACCCTTATTTCTAAAACGGTTACTAAAAAAATTCAGTTCATTTAAAGATACTGAAAATATAATGTCTAAAGTTCGGGTCATGATGACCCGACGTCATTGCCCGCGTAATATTTTTCACGTCATTGGCGCCGGGTTAAAGTACGTTCTTTGTATATCAAGTCGCACTTCAAGTTATAAAGTCGTGAGAAAATAAAATTTTATTTGCTGATTTTTAAATTGAGTTTTTTCTTGAAGAACCAACAACAGCTGGAGTAAACGTGTTCTTTAGTGGAGACCGAGACTCAACAAGCGTAGTGCAGGAAGCTCTACGGCCAGGTTTCAAGAATATCATGGAATTGGTTTTATTATGCAATTCTAATTTTTATACTTCGAGATTCGTTCGTCTGTTAAACGACCGCAAAGTTTTCATAAGAGTCCGCTAGATTTGTAGTTGGAGTTACTGAACGTTATATGCATGAAATGTACGTCACATGGAAATCATATTCAGTTCGAGTTATAGCGTCTAAATAATCCGAGTTAAAGGGTTTCTATACTCAACGGAGGGTAATCATATTTTTTTGTGTTAGATAGGATTTCGAGTGAACGGGGTTCGAGTTAAAGAGGCTCCATAGTATTCGAGCGCTCATATTTGTCACAAAACTCAAATGGAGACATGTGATATTGCAGAAACGTATCGCTAACCGTCTTTACGCCTACTTACTGTGTTAAATACTTATTTCTACTGTACTGCATACCATATCTACCTTTGTTTATAAATATATTTGATTAATATATAATCCTTTATATATTGATTAATATAATCGATTTATTTAATTGAATCCTTTAAGGAGAGCTCTTTCTGCACATACGTCATAAGTCTAAGTATTCAATGATCATTTTTAGAAATGCACTATCGTAAGGTAGGTACGTTTCGAATTAAGGATTTCTATGTGATTGACTTAATAAATTCTGTGAACCCAGGTTCTTGTGTCTTCTTTCAACCAATCCTACACTTTGTTTCTTTTGAACTAGAGAAGTTTTTTCTTCGTCCCTTATTAGTCCTGTTGTCACTTAATTCTACCATATCCATTTGTGTTCCTTGCTAAATAAGTAAAAGTTAGCTTGCTTCGCTTTGCTTTTGATTCGAAATGGCTTGACTTGCAATATCTAGAATATCTTCATAGCGAAATTTGCTACCATTGCAATCTTCAGTTTCGTTCCATAATTTTCTATTCTGGAAACACAAGAAATCTTATTTTTATCTGGACTGAATCCATCTCTTACATTTATGATTTTTATTGAACTTTAATTATCCTTATACTGCTGGACTTGCTTTAGGTATTAATATACCTATTAATCTACGCGGCGTGAGGTCGTCACTTGCATAGCCTCGGCTCTACATACCCGTAGAAAGCTATGTCTGCCTGACTAAAGCTTGCAATTCAGCGTCGTTAAATGTGGCGAGAGCCTTATACTTCCTGAGGCTTTTCCCCACACGGAACCTGCCAGCTATACGCCTTACAGTACCTACCTATTATATTCCTTGAAGTGTTGACCTTGATAGTTTCCTAAGCGAAGAATGCATGCTGTAACCAGTTGCCTGATCACTGATCAGCTGATTGCTGTATCTCGCATCATATAGCGTTCTCACGCCAACGCGCCGCTATTTCTGGACACATGGGAAGAGCCGTAGGTTCAGGATAATAACGCGGTAGTCACAGTTGGGAGTGTTTTAGAAGAATTTTAGAATGTACCCTGAAAATCTAAGATCGCTAGATGGGGTCAGTACTTATGGGAATAGTTTAAGAATCTTCCATTGTATTAGTGGTACAGCTGAATACTGATATTTTTTTGATTATTCCTATACCTATAGAAGGAAAATACACGAAACAAATATCTAATAATCTAAATAGCATATCGCAAAATCAATCAGTCGATCGAACCCTCAGACTCCTCCGAGTCGCAGACAGACCTTCGCCTGCTGCGCCACAGAGGTTGACACTTGCAGGGTAGGTACGCAGTGGGTGAAGTTGGATAATTTCCCGCCAATCGTTCGATTTCGTTAGACCTACTGACTATAACCTAAACTAGGTAACAATACCTACATAGCACTCAATTGCTATAACTCACAAATCAAATGTTCATTACCCACCCACCTCTCTCTAAAGGGATCCTAATCTCGAGATGAGCTCAGTCCTCAGGAGTCCCGATCACCTTCGTTCAATCTCCATTAGCTGATCGGATGTGCATTTAGGTCTAGGCCTGAACGTGGCGGCTGGTGATTCAATCAGATCGAGGTGCAAAGTGCACTCTAGCACGTTGCTAAAGTGATGGATGATGTTGCTGTCTCCAAGAACTACTACTAGGAACTTTGGCTGTTATGTTACCTATTTATTCATTTTTAGCCGGTATTGTCCACAATACCTTTACCTTTACCCTGGTAAAGGCCTATCGACTTTGAACCGAATTCTACAAAAGGAGGAGGAACTACATATGTTCTGTTCGGCTGTATGTATGTTTTTACTTTTACTTTTTATGTATGTTTGTGGATTACTCCGACAATTATGGACTGTTTTTGCTATTATATATGTAGAATGGTCCCGAAGTGGTTCTATAAAAAGTGTTTGTCCCGCAAAATTAAAAAACAGTGTAAAACTAAGGGATGCGAAGTCGGTTGTTAGTTTTTTGAAAACAAACTAATTTCTATTTTTTTTTCTGGTTTTGGTGAGGGTTAGTCAGGAAGGTGGGACGAGTTTGATGAGGACCTTTCTGACTGGCCAATCACGATGAGTCTAAACACGGAGTAAATAAAGTCTACCTTCTTCAGTAGTCAGTACTTTTGTCGAGGCACCAAGTTCTTCGCTTTTGAATTTGAATTTGAATCAAGACGAAGGCTAGGATTTTCAGTATTATGCGCACCAACATGTACAATTGGTAAAGTAAACTGGGTCAAACTCTAAAAGCGATACAAAAAAATAAAAATAGATCAAAATAATAATTAGATAGTTGATACCTTTGGTACTTGTAATTGAAATTTTCGCATAAATGTTTTGACATACCTTTCTTTCATACCACAATATTTTATATTACTTAGTATAATATAAATTATCTGGCCGTCTTTCATTCCAATCCAACACCCTAAATGGATATATTTTGTATTCTCTAGTTATAGTCAATAAGTTAATTCTAATAAGACAAATGTAAAACCATAATTTCATTCAATAAAAAAAAAATATGCTGGACAATTCACACAGCATCATCTAGCCCCATGGTAAGCAGAGCTTGTGTTATGGGTACTAGATAACTGATATACATAACATAATACAATATATTACATAGGTAGATATTTTTTATTATACATAGAAAACGACCAGAGCACCCGGAACAAATATCTGCAGATCGTACACACAATTGTTCCGAGGCGGGAATCGAACCCGCAACCTTCAGCGTCGCAGGCGGACCTTCGCCCACCGCGCCACATCGGTCGTCAAATAATGTATATCTGCAAAAATTGGTACTGGGTCTAGCTGTTTTTTATCTATTAGGTAACAACTCAATTCTCCAACATTATTACAGCCATTTTAATATGATCAGCATGTGTAAATAGATTTCTAACAAGTGCCCTTAAACTATGCGGATAGCAACGTACAAAGGAGCGGAACGGAATGTTCCCTAACGATGCTATTTTTCTACGGCAAGTGGTAAAGTGTTCGCGACAACAAGTGGCACAGGTGACCTTCCGCGGGGGTGTTTCCTTCATTGTATAATCTCTGATTGCATCCATTGTAGGGATAAGGTACTGTTGCATTACAACGTTGCTGTCACCTTTATTTGTCTCACGTGGACAGGAATCGTTGACTAGATATGAGTTTACACTGTAGACTCACGCCAAATTATAAACTGTAAACTTTACAGTCTATAATTTGGTGTGTTTTAAAAAACTGTAAGCGACTTCAAATTCCTAAATAATGTAAATGGGTTTAAAATTTGGTTTTAAAAAATCATAATAAAATTATAGAAATCATCATCAAGAATGGTTTGCGTGATATTTATTGAGTTATTCGTCCATTTGTCGCGCACATACATAATGCAAATTTAAGACTTATGAAAAAATAATCATTAAATTCGGTCATCCGTTCGAAAGTTCTGAGGTAACAAACATAAAAATAACCTCCTCCTTTTTGGAAATCTGTTAAAAATGTAATTGTTTGTACATACCTAGCATACGCCATGTTTTCAGCGCTAGGCGATCAGACGCTAGGCGTTAAGTTAATTAGTCTCCTTGCATTTGAACTACCAAGTTGGACCAGTAGCATAATCCTTATCCCAGTAGTTCTATGCTGTAGGTCTCGTTAGAACTAATAGGTAGGACATAAATTGCCCCAATAGTTATTTATGTCTCAGGCGCAAAGAAAGGTACTTACCTAAATATTAGGTTCATATTGCTGTGGTCTTTCAATCAAATGGCCGGTTTCAGATCCCTTCTCAAAATGACCACTAGTACTAGTGATTTACAATGTTGTATTTATACACAAACTGTCCTTGTAGTTCCTTGTCATCAGATAAAATAAAATCACTCAGGAACCCATTTAAGATACTTCTCCAGATTTCTTCCTCCTATTTTATTTTATTTGCTAGTTAATAATCTCAAGTGCCTCCATTTGCAACTGTACCCACCGCTGCACCGTTCAAAAGCAGTAAATGACAATGTAAACAAAATGTTACGAGTTAAATTAACTTCAATTGTACCGTATGTAATCCCAGTTTGTATGCAATTGTACCTACCACTAACATGCTCATGGTCCATCTCTGTTGTTCTTGGGGCTGGTTTCCACCATAGCATTATGTTGTAGGTAATTAAAAATAACCATCGATTATTTGATACACCACTCCGTTCAGATTTGACAGGTGTCGGAATTTATGCAAATTCCTACATAGCTATGCATAAAATAATACGACGGCTGAAAATGTATAAATATATTAGCAGAATATTATTATTTTCTAATGAATAAAGGGCTCTACATCATAGAACAGATGCGAATATATGTTCAATGTCTCCATCACTCAAAATCTTTGTCCTATAACCTATAAGGGGTCAGAGTTTAGATCAGAGAAGAAAACCGTTATTGTCTTCACAATCATTTTAACAAGGCGTCACTTTAGCTTTAATATAGTTAATCTCGTATCCCTTTTGAAATTTCAAAAGGCGCCCGTTCCCAGAATCCCGCAATATTGAATCAATTATGCGCACATTAAGATAGCAGAATTGTATTGCAGTTATCTGAGGCAATTAACTGGCCATTACTGTAATAGTGTTATCTACAGCCTTGGGCTTCTATTGCTATGCGGTCATAGGCTCACCCGCGCGGCCGCGCCGCTAATGCGGATTTATTGTCATGGACCTGTCGAAATTTTGCGGTGCTTTAGGATACCACTGGCAAAGGGTTGGAAGACGTAATCGATGTTCATAGTGTCATCAAAGACAAGAGCTTCACTTCACCTGGCATAGACTAGATAGATTGTGTTCAGCAGTGTTGAACGGAGTGTTGGGAGTTAGTATTACCCATTGATGGGTGGACGACATTGTAGCGGACGCAGGGAGTCAAAAGATGGAGCTGGCTCAGGACCGCGTCTTTCGAGGGATGCCTATGTTCAGCTGTGACCGTTGATGATGATGATGATGTCCGGTCGTGTTGTTACGATGAGGAAAATAATGATGAGACTATCTCTGGTCTCTTCACGCTCATGCCTTTCTACCACTGCACAATGTTTTTCCGTCCTCGTCTATTCAAATTTAATTTTTGAGTTTCTCTTGGCAATTTACATTCTCAAGTTGTTCTTATAGTAACATTATGTAATTTGTGTAAAGAGACGAGATATAATATTTGTTTAATTACGAATCGCGCGAGCAACACATGTGGATGCAGTAAGAAGCTGGTGATCTCATACATACCCTACCTACTATATTGTACTTACTACTTACAGTTTTTAAAGTGTGGGAACTTCATTCTGGATATCGTTTTTGAAAAAAAATCTCAAACATCAGAACGTAAAGCAAAAACAATTAGTAATTACACATGCAGTTGGTACCTTACCTATTTTTAAATCGATTATTATGGGGTTAGTATTTTTATCCACTGATAAATCCTAATTAAATAGAAAAATTACCGCCGTAGGTAGATTCTGTGGACAGCTGCTTGGTCATACAAAAAAAAGAAGGAAGGAGGTACTCAACTTCCATCTAGGAGCGTGCGGCAAGAACCTGTAATATTTCTGGCTAGCATGGTTGAACAGTTCGCATCCCCTAGCCAGAGCGTTGTGCAATAGTCCTACAATAATTTTGTACACAGAAAATGTAACTTCTTAATATAGACAAGTGGGGCAAAATTTGCGAAAATATTGACTTAGTCTCGGTGCATGCAAAACCAACAGAGACGAGGTCGCTCCTTGCGATTTCTTGAACAAGGCATCTGTCTGACTAGTTGACAGGCGCAAAAGCCTCGTAAAATAACTAAATATGTATATCGTTTTCTTACTAGCTATTTACCTACTCTAGATTTGGTCACATTTTATATTATACGATTTCAACATTAAATACTTATGAGAGGACTCAGATGGACTCCTTGAAGATAGAAAGGGATTCCTACAAACAATAATCATTGATATCCAATATTGTGTAACGCTTAATTCCCAAGTAATTCCAGTTAAACATAAAAGATAAATAAAGAACTTTTTACTCAATGGATTGAAGCAGGCCAGTTTAGCATTGCTAGAAAACTGCCGAAGGGCTTCTAGCGGACAATCTTTCCTTCGTTCACACGGCATTTATTTTTATTAAACTAAACATTATCCTGATGGCCCTTGTTATCCAAACGTTTGCTTAGCTAAAATTAGGCGTCTATCCATCTTTGTTATCTATCAGACCCTTTTGTGTCATCTTGTTGCTCTCGTGACCAGTTAACCTTAATATCTGTGTTAGTTTTTAATAGTACCTACCTAAACCTACTCGAGCTTTCACTACTTGATCCTATAGCAGAGTTATAAGTGGGAAGGTACTATCGCTGAATATCACGAAGTTTTTATTTCCTGAGTTCGTATGTGCCTATTTAAATAATTCTTAGGTAGGCTTAGAGTAAAAACACGCTGCTGTAGCTGAATGTTTTTGGAAAGGAGTTGTTTCGTTTTCATGCCTCACATGGTAAATCCAGCCATTACTTTTGAATATGCGAGACATAATTGTTTACTTTTAATCATATATTTATACACTTGTTATTAATATTCGCGTCGCGACCCAGTAAGTTATGTTGAACATGTGCTGGCTTCTGAGTCTTATGAGATCATTGTGTTTTTGTTGCTTTGAGCTTTGTACAATCTGACCGACTTGGGTCGTAAAGATCTGATATTCAATTATTACTTCAAATACTAGCTTATGGACTACCTCTATGGCAGGCGAAAGTCTGTCTGCGACGCAGCAGGTTGTGGGTACGATTCCCGCCTCGGGGCAAATATTTTAGGATCTGCAGATATTTGTTCCGGGTGTTTGGTCATGTACAATAAAAATATTTCTATGTAGTGTATTGTATCATGTATATCTGTCATCTAGCAACCCATAACACAAGGTCTGCCTAGCTTATCGCTAGAGATAATGCTATGCGTTTAGAGACGCAAAGGAGTTAAGAGCCTTATTAAGAACAATATGTTCTTTGCCACATTCCGAAGATCTAGATCTACGCTGCTGTGATTTTGTGGCAAAGTCTGAGTACACAAGAAAGGGTTATTATGTTATTAACAAGGTTTCTATTCGTTATAAACGAGAACCAAAACTTAGGGTTAGTGTGCTTCGAAAAGAAAATCAGACTGATACAATTTAATTCACGTTTTTGACTGGACTTTTCATACATTTTCGGTGCGTCAAATTTAACGACGTAGATGCTAATTTTCCGATTATCTTTTAAAGAATCACCATGTTTTCGGTATACCGACACCTACAGTAATATTATATCTGTACCGATACTAACCAATCAGCTAGCTGCATTACCTACGCGTTCCAATACTTTTTGTGATATTACAAAACGTATTTGGGTGCGTGTTAATAGATCGCATTTCAGTGCTACCGTGTACACAGGTGCCTCTGGGTTTAATCACCATAGTCTAGGAGAAAGAGATATTATAATATGCTACTTCTTTACTATTAATACCAAAACTGATAATTGAAGTTGTTTTGCTTTGGCAAAGTCAGTTCTGTGAATCCAGTTACTCTTGTATAGACAACACGAAGGTCTCGTAAGAAAAGTGTCTCCTGCTCTTAGTTATAAAAAAAAAATTAGAAAGTCATTCACCTCTAGGAACAACAAGTTGATAGAGCATTATTTGCTCGGTTTAACATTCCGCGGTTCGCTTACCTGCTGATAAAAGATTTATCACAATCTATCATACAAACTAATTAGGGTCGGCTGGTGACCTTCTGAGTTGAATGATGCGTCATGCATGATTTGTTTACTTGCACCCGATGAAGACCATGACTTCACCCCTATCTAATACTTATTTCGACAAAAACCACTGTTCTGCCATAATTAGGTACCTACTCTTTCCAACCTTCCTAAGCTTCCCCTACTTTCAGCAAGTGAAATCTGTACCAAAATTTGTCATTAATCGTTTTCTTTTATGTTGCAAAACAGTGATTTTTAATTTTTTGAAATGTGAATTTGATAATTGAGTTTACACCAGATTTGCCCGGATCAAATCTCTTTAATTCTTACAAATTCAACACAAGCTATTTGTATAATTTCATAAACAATCGTTATCATTATTTTCGCATATTTCGGCGCTTACGCATTCAATTCGCTTGTCACAGGATTACCAACTTGCTAGATAAGGCTTGTTTCTATGGAGGCTTCGCAGGAATGTGGGGTTAATTAACTGTGTCTGAGGTTTTATGACCTAGTGATAGCAACGGTGAAATATATTATTATAATCCATATTTCCCTATCAACGCTTTCCTTTGCTCTATTAGTGTCTGAACATTGGTTTAATCGTCAGTGTAGTTAAATCAGTAAAATATTATATTTCCCTAGTTTATGTTCTGAGGGTTCACTACACCGATAACCTAACCAATATTCGGGGCTCGTCTTTAATTACAAGGCATAGAATTGTTAATTAATTTCAGACAAACATGAAAGCTAATTACGTAGTGATCACGTCTCTGACAGCGGCGCGCACGCAGGCTGTGTGTTCAGCCTGTTTGAGCTCGGTATCTAATCTGTGTTTGCAGCCTCCTTACGACTGACCCAATTGTGAACCCCACTGTTTTTCACCTAAAGGAAAATTATTCGTTCGTTGATAACCCAATTTGTGTGATCTGAGGTATTTTAACGCCTGCTATATTTTATGGGCTTAGCAGCACGCCTTGGTTGATTTAATGGTATATTTTGGATGCCATCTATAATTTGATCTTGGTACAGATTTTTCAGGCCTTTTGTGTGTAAAGATAACATCGTCAATGTCTACGTTTTGGGCCATCGATAACGATCGCAATTACCATAACTCATTGATAAACAATGAATAAACTCGTTACATCTAGACAAAGCTCCCAATTTTGAAACTGACAAATCAGCCTTTTCCAAAAACATTACCAAAGCGACTCCCACACAGCCTTGGCCAGATCCCATGTTTGGGCAAGTGAGGCATTTGAAACACTAAAATGGAAGCTGGTATTGTGAGCCCATCAATCTCGTGTCAGGCTAATTGCTGGTTTCAATGGAAATCGTAAAGAATGTTAATAAATCTGTCGTAGGCTTGTGACGTAACACCCTATTACCTACCCACCTCTTGGACCCTTTTGGACCGGTATTGTCGTTATTTTGGGATAAGCCACAGTAAGGATATAAGTAAGTGATCTTGGGAGGATATAGTCGTTCAATTTTATTGTCAGACCTCACGTGCGCGTGGCCATAGTGGCAGTACCTTCCAGTAGGTACTTAGTAATTGGCTATTTAAATCGGTTGTTTAGTGGTATCTTCATTTAGAATTTGTTGGTAAAAGTCGTATCTTTTACTTTGTCCCTTTAATAGCCGTCTGCCACTTTATCCCACTTCTATATAATTTAATTGTTGTTATAAACAAAATATGTACACGAAAGTAAGTTTGAAAGGAAATGTAGAGCATCAATAAATTTTATTGCGTGAATAGATCCCATGCGTTAAACTCAATGGGTGGTAAAAATGTCTGTATCACTGGTTACCTTCAACATTCATCAAGTAGGTTGGTAGTAAGTACCTACAAAATAACATTAAATCTCCATAAAGAGACACTGGCTGACTAGCAAATTATTTACCTAAGATAGGCTTCATTTGCAAAGAATAAAGATTTGTATAATTGGATGACATAACGAAGGAACAATTCTAGGAGTCTATTTGTGATGATGGCAACATTTGTGACGCTCAATTTCATTTTGTAATTCCCTTTACCAATAAAATTTGCGAAAGTCCCTGTTTTTACAGTTTTTCTAGATTTGGAATGACTTGGGAAATGTATAATATCTTGAATTTTATGTGTGCTGTTCTTATCCGATATTTGATGGGTTTTATGTTTTTTGCTTTAAGCGATCCCTTTGTTATTGGCGAATACAAGTACTAAAGCCAATTCAAAGGTATAAGCTACGTAAGTATATCAAGATTCCTCCGAAAATCGTACAAAAATGAAGTTAATATATGACATAGATATTATTTAAAACATTGTCGATACTGGCACGGGCCACAATTTATATGTATATGTTAATGAAGGCATTTAATTATCAGTGGGGCGTCAATGGCTGGTCGCCGGCCGGTGCCGCGGCGATGGGCTATTGCCGGCGCTCGGCCGTGTAGCCCTAACTCACGGTAACGATCTAATTTATTTGTCTAGTGACAGTTTTTTGATAACAAACTGTTGTAGGTCCCCGCAGGAGACATACATAGTTATGTCATCATGTTAGTTCCTTCTCCAAAATACCCACGAGCCTTATGAATATGATAGTATCATTTTTGTTTATTATGTTCTGTGTAAGTTTTTTAACAAATAAATTCATTTCATTTCATATGAAGACTCCATTTCATTCGCCAATTTTAACGTAGGTTTATTTAAATAAGTCCAAATTGCCTCTACCACTACTCTATTTTCTCTATAGATTCCTACAAATAATTTTAAGACTGCCGTCGTCACGTCAGGATTATAATAATTAGGTAGGTATACATTTTTGAAATCGAAGATCTGTTTTTAATCATCTGTTTCAATAACATAAAATCGTATTGAACACGTTGCGTACGTTGCGTTCTGAAAACAAACAAAAACCTAAATTAAAGTTTGAAGCTTTTCTCTCTCAGTGTCAATTTTATTTCTTTGAATTATTTTTTTAGGTTTTTTATTACCAGCTTATCGCTATAATTGCTTAGGTAGGTAAGTACGGTACGAACTCATCTCCCCACCCACCCACTCTAAGTTTTCCTTGTTTGCTTAAAATTCTCTGAAAACCATGCCTTGAGATTAGCAACCTAAAGCCGCGTTTCAATCAAAGATATGAGTACATTTTACACGTACATTTTTGATTGAGCTACGAAATTTAACCAAACCGATGTACTTCCCATCATATTTATTAGAAATGTAATTGGTATGCTTCTTTTATGCTACGTAATCTACAAACTTATATATTGCTTACAAAATAATACAATCAGACAAACTTAAAACTAGAAAACGCGACTAGGAGGAATCTATCCACATCAGATCTCAAGTGGAGAGGCAGCTTTAGATGAAGCTCATTATGTGTTGATCAAACAATGTACATAATTGTAACGGCCGGCCGCGGCAAAGCTCGCGACTCCAGTTCTGTGCGCGCGAACCGCGTGAGCAGTTGTACTGTACCAGTCAGTCACTCCTCGAGAGTGGGAGCGAGTGGTGGTCGTGCGGAGTCTCTCAGAGAGCCAGTAACTCGACGAGAGTGTGTTCAGATCCCAGTGGTCAGCGCGCAGCCGGCGCGGTACATCCCACACCAGCTGATAATCCTGTGGCATGGTAAATCAAAATAATGTGTTCAATAGTGTTACTGGATATCGATAGATTTGGTATCGTATTCATTTTTTGGGTCTATTATTTGTTATGTAATTTTTTTTTCTGAGCTCTCGTGATGTCTTTCTGAGCTTTACAAATGAAAATTTTACTACAGAATCGGCAATAATGTTATTTTTCAGAAATTTTCATTCATTATTTTTGTTGCTGCCGTCATTTACTCATTAATATAATAAAAACTGAGGTAAGCTCTGAATTCGCGCGCAACAATACAACAATAAAATTCCCTTGTTCTCTAAACAGTTAAACATCGGCCCACGTTCTGCCGATCTTCGGCTATCCTCTTCCTGCCGCAAATGTTTCAACTTTGCACTGATTATTTGTCTATAATAGTGCCAGGGTTAAATTATAAACGTTGGTCAGTGGTCCCTTATCGCAGGAGGAACTGAAGGCTGATTTTGCGCAATCTCGTATCACGTCCGCGGTTACATTCAAGGCGTGTGGGAATCCACACGTCTCCTTTATTGTGATCTATACTCCTTTGTACTTGTTGCTCTTAGTACCCTTTTTGACTTCTACACTCTTTGTTACTCGAAACTATAAGGTCTTCATTGAGTTAAAAATTTTGAAATACTCTATATATGAATCTCTTGAATCATGATTTAAGAGAAGCAATTCAGTCAATTTATAAGTTTTAGTTTTCCTACACTAAGCAGATTCATAAACTTAAATAAGCAAAATGTATATCGTCAGATTTTTCATTTAGATAAGTACTTTAAATATCAAAACGTCTTTCATTCAAATTTTAGTTAAAATAAGATAATGCTAACGTGTAGACAAGGGTCGATCGAGCGCTAACTAGTCGTAGTAGAAAAGCTTGACGGTGCGGAACTTACAGAGATGATTTGCTATTAAAGAGGACCTTATAACAATTTCCATTTCGTTCTGCATTAAAATATTATCGCAAAAAAGGTCGTGCGAAAAAGATCCGTGCAATTTTTGCTATAACCATAATTTGCTGTAATGTTATAATGGTGGTTGATGGACAATGTGCCTGATGTACATACATATATGGTATCCTATCCAGAAACAATCTATTTAAAATTAGGCTCTTTGCTAAAGTCATTTAAAATTTTACGCTATTGTTAAATTAATTTTTCTATAAATATGTACATTTCAGCATTAGGTAGAAAAACAACACACATTAATAATCGATTTCAAAAGAAAAAAAATATCTTAATAAATTATGGTTTTCACGAATATATTATTTATATTGATACTAGTAGCTGCCCGCGGGTCCACATACGCTTTTCGTAGCTTATGTCCATCTGATAAACGGCTTAACGGATCTTCCGTTAGCGAAAAGGTAAGATACAGATAGACAGATAGATAAAGGTAATAAAGGTAAGACAGAGTTACTTTAGAAATTATAATATTACTTAGTATGGAATGAGTTAATTTCCTACAATAATAGGAATATATTTACGAGTCAATAAACTATAAATACAAACTTATAAATTGTTAAATCCATAATTAATTAGGAATCATTTTTCCCTAATATCAAATTTCAGAAAAAGTTCAATTCAAAGTCCTCTAAGTGCCTTCAAATAAGACTCTCATAGCATAGCAATACTTCTGATTTTTATTTGAAGTCACAGTATGCAGTATTCACGTGTAGACAGGCTTACCCGTTTATTGAACAATTTATAATGTCTAACGATCCTTGTTCCCGAGAGTACCTACCTGTACCTACTCGAGTAGTGCGCGCGGCGGGATCAAGTACCGGAACACTATGATTAATTCCTCCTCTAAGACCACCGTTATTCTCAAAAACATTGTTATTATACGCTTGTGGCTTACGTGCATCGATAAATTTAATAGGATATTTAATGTGCCCTTTGATGCTGGTCCCAGATTTAGGTTACTTCATATTGTTTAAGTATCAATTAACAGCAGCGAGTCTTTTCATTTTGAGATTTCAAGAAGATGCTTTGTTAAAGTTTTATGCCTGTCAGACGAATTAGCCAAAATTATGGTGAAGTTTTCACCTTGTAAAATAACCAGCGCAGACCCTACCAAGTCTACCCCTGGTGGTAGGCAGGGACGAAACCCTATCGCTAAACTAAGCTCCGCAAAACTAAACCTATAAGCGCCGTTTTATTTGGTTGGGCTCATCACTGTAAGAACCATTATTTCGCATTTCCGACAAAGCTTTCCCTAAGCTTTTCGCGATGTATCTGTTCCTTATGATTTATCATTTCGCAACATCTCAGCAATAGAAACAAGCACCGCCGTGGTGACAGAGTGGTTGACATTGGCCCCCTGCACCTTATGCATTGCAAACTAATTCTCTATTGTACTGCAGTTTATTGGCAGTCGTTATGACTAACAACCGGTCGTAAGTGTCGCTACAAACACGATTGTCAACAACTATAAACTTTTAGGAGCTTGAGATTACAGGCCTCTGGTAGTTTCTTGTGCCTTCATAGATTTTAATGGCTTGTGTACAAACAAATGTAATTTCACGCCTGTTTCCACAGAACTAGATGGAGGTCAGGAATTTGCATCGATTTCCTCTCCGACCTATTATTTGTTATATTTGCTTACGCACGCCCAGCCGTCGTCGTTCCGTTACGGTGTTTAATATTTCATTAGGTAATATTTGGTGTCTTTGTCTTAGAAACAAAATAAGGATTGTTCTTCCCGCCATGTCTCACTGTCACTATTACCTGTTCTTGCAATGTTATCGAGCATCTTGCTAGCTATCTTTGTTCCTTTGAAGTTCTGAATCGCAAGGCTATAAAAATATTCGTATTAAAACATAGTTTGTGTTTTGTCTGCACAGATGGTATTTCGTCTGCGTCTGTTACTGACATAGTTACTGCATGTGTCGTTTAGGTTTACTCAAGTTCCGCTATCGAATTAATTAAGTCTATTTTGTCATCGTTCTTTCGCTCACATACTTACTTTTTAAATAAATTTTCTTTATATTGATTTATCTTCCTACGACTAAACAAAAGTCTCCCACAAACTTATACAGGAATCAGGATTATTTGCCAACGATGTTCTATAATTAAAATATTAAAATTCAACCAATTTTAATGATTTATTGGTTGTGTAATTAAATAACTAGAATTAAAGTATTAACTGAATAATAATAGAGATTGATTGTGTCGCCAAGAGAACTATTACATGACCAGCAAATGTTTGCAGAAGTTAGATAAAATACTTGTTATGTTTACAGAGACTTGATTTCAGACCAGAAATTCTAATTCTAACATTTGTTTGGCGATAACGTTGTATTCATGCCTATTATTTCGCAATGCTTACATATCATTACAACTGAAATTATTGTACCTATTAATTTAATATTTTCTTGCATTAAAAATAAAAATAATAATGCTGTACAATCCACACAGCATCATCTAGCCCCAAGCTAAGCTGAGTCTATGTTATAGGTACTAGATGACTGATATACCTCTATACATGAATATACACAACATGTGTATATTTTTTATTATACATAGAAAATACCCAGAACACCCGGAATAAATATTTGCAGACTGCAAAATGTTTGGATGCCTTTGAAATTGTTTTGGCCCTTATTCTATCTTTATTTACCATCGGTAGTTTACAGCTCTGCCCTCTTTTAGCATGAGCTTGATGTGAGCGCATCAATTAAAGTGCTTACTTTGTAGATCGTCCCATCTCTCTCATCTGTAACGAGGCCCTGTGATACGACGAGTGATGATCTATTAACACTTCAACACTGTTGTTATTTAGTGTTTTTATAGGAATTTGATCCTTAGTCAGTTCTCCACAGAGCCTGCGCATTTGCTCTTGGAGTCAAGACCTTAGGTCCGTGGGGTATCGAGGCTCTCAGGATTCATATAAAAATGTCTGAGCGTTTGGTCGTGACCCGAAAGCTGGTAAATGGTAAGGCTACCTGTAGATTTGTTGTTTACAAAACTCTGCAGTGAGTTCAATTTTAAATACTAATCTAATGTAATTTATTGATCTGATTGTAATTTATTTTGTTAATAATGAATTGTTACTAATTAATAATTCTTACATATTGTTATTTTATGTAATTTTGATTTAGAGTATAAAACTTTTCTGAAATATCAATCGGTAGCTGAACCCAAAATGAGTGAGAAATAGACACATATAACACAATAGCTACATATTTTCGTCTTACACAAATAACTACCTTACCTTTGTCTATGTTCTCATTTGAACACCTTTTCCAATCTAGACTAGCAAAAGCAAACACTTGATGGCAAGCGAGTGCATCGATCTGAGTGCCCCTTTGATCATAGTGAACCGAGCACCGCTTCCTGGTGGTGGATAAATGCCCTCTTTATGTCAGGATAGCCTGATGGTTATGAAATGATATGGCACGAAACATGCTGAAAGCATTGAAATATATGTGGAGGTTTCACTCATACGTTTCCGTGATTGAATTTCTGCGCGGTTTGTGCTGCTTGCTAATCTATTGTTGATATTTAAGTTTTCAGCTTCCATTTAAAAACTTACTCCTCCCACTTATCTTTTTTAGCAAAAAAACAGTAATGAGTGACGTCAGAAGTGACGCTATTACAGTGTTAATGAATTGTAGTTCTTAAATCGATAGCTGTGAACTCAATTCAGACGAATCCGTAGAAATAAAATCCGTGTCGGAAGTAGTTCACAGTCACACATCAGTAGTACTTTAACCCAGTACTGTGACTGAAGTCACTGCGCGCTTTCATTTCCGCTCTTGTGATTTTTCGTGGAAATGTGAAACACTAGCTTTGTGTCTTTTATAAATTGAATCAACCACTAGGTGCTCGGTAGAGTCCTAGATAACACAGGTGGCAAAAAAAACGATTCTAGAGGTATATCCAGGGCTGTCGACTTAAACCTATTTTATTACGAGAGGGATCCAACTTCGTGGCAAGGGATTCTACGCATAGACCAACATCATTTTTTCTGGTTTCCTGCTCAGTAAATATATCAAGTCAATAACTTTTCTTTAATAAAATGGCCTTGACCTACATTCAAGAAAATTAAAGATAAAATATGGGGTCAGTTTCGTCATTCGCGTACCTACATATATTTGAGAGCGTGAAGTGATAACGCCTTGCGGAGTTTATCCGAGAATATATGACCCGCGCTGTTCGCCACACACTCGCAAATCTGTTCTTATCTCTTGTTTCTTGTAAAATACTCCAAATTATAGGGCTAGTTACGACCCGATACAGAACTTATGTAATGTCCTATTTCAATTTGTTTAAAGATTTATATAAACATTTTCGTTCTATATTATATTAATTTTGTGGATGCTCAGCTAGTAACTTTACAAATTACATTGACCTTATCTTAGACTTGGTTCTTGATCAATCAAATAGACTAAAATATTTCTTAATATCTTTTTATGTGAGCATTATCATATTGAAATGTGATCTACATGGATCACATGCAAGCCCTGAGGTAGTTCTTGTCCTATGTAAGTATTCCTCAGTAGCAATGTAGCGAGCCTGCGATTACACAGGAGTGTAACCTACTAATTGTAGAGAATCGGGGTCATCAGTCCTGCTACAGTTTGTTTACCCTGCTTTGCTCGCTATCAATCAACATGATTGATGGTTCATTGCAACACGTTTTCTGAAATTTTTTATTTCGAATCTAGTCTTATCTGTCTACGCTATATCTTGTTCCTTTTAATAAATTTATCTGCACTGACAATAAATATTCACTATTAAGTTAATCTTTTTCCTGATTAATTATCTATTGTAGGAAGGCACGTTTCATAACTTCGTTTTGAACATCTGCTAACGAGCATCATCGCATAGAAATGCCTTCATACCTACTACATATTAACTTGTTAGCTAAATGCTACTCGTCATTATTTCTAAGCTCCCTAATTGATAAGCTTCGATGCAGCTTCTTACAGTTACATCATTCACCAAAACGAGTTAGTTGAAGGGATCATGGGATCTTGGCATTTATCAGTAGATCAATCATTAGCTGTCAATGTCATGTTTTGGCGCCTAGCTGTCTGTATTCGAGCGGCTGCGGTCGTTGACTTTAAACTTCGAACATACTTTAAACTATCGTTTGGTCTGACTTCAATTGCATTTCTAATGCATTTTAAGTTCTTTTATGTACTAACATGTGTAGATCAGCTCACTGAATACGATTATTCTTATAATCATTATTTATAATTGTGTATACAAATTATCATCTAACTATCCAAAACGCTCCTAAACACTGAGGTCAGTTTATAATCCTGTAAAGTCATTTTATAAATAATGAATAATGTACCACGCCGCAAGTGATTAATATTTCTAATTAATACCTTGACTCTACAACGGTTAAAGTTATTGATATAAATAGAAAAACAAGCAGTTTGATTTATAGATATCGAAATGACTTGATATACTTCCACGTGTAGTTCCAAATATGTAATATATCTTTATGACTGGTATATACATACATATGTACCTCTTTGTGGTTAGTTCGTATCGGTTTCCCATCGATGCAGTTAGTTAATGTTTGTATACATTCTCGTCGTTAGAAGTTAGCGGCGCGGCGTTAATAACTCCTCAATTGGGAACACTTATAATGTGGTTACAGTTTATAGGCTGTGGCGTTTTGTTCTTATTTATTTATAAAAATACAGCAGTTAGCTTACAGTCTGACACCAAAACACAGACAGAAAAAAAATGCAAGGGTTTTCTTTTATTTTTATCCAGCGTCCTATGAATAACATATTATCTAAAGTTTGTTTATCTAACCCATATCTTATGAAGTGTTTGGAGAAAGCTGATTAGGCTTCATTCATCTCAGGACGTCATTGTTGAAGGACTCCCGCTTTGATTGGGGGTATTATGCCATAATATTTAAATGTGGGTCAACTACGGGGACTGACCTCAGATACTATGTATCGTATATTATATAAATAACATTCCTATGACGTAGATAGCTTTCTTGCTATAGAGTACAGGTAGTGGAAGATCTTTGAGGTCAAATAAAACACACGAGTGGAAAATAATTAAAGGCTTGAGATTCTTAAAGCTGAGGGATGACGTAGAGTCCCGTACCTCATCGTAAAAGTGTTGAAATTCAGTTATCGTTCAGTAGTTCTAAAGTTTGGTTTACTCAAAGATCGTGATCATTCCACATGAAATCTCAATTTGATTCATAAAGATACAGTTACTACTAGGAGCACAGATAGTAAGGAAGACGCGCCGTGGGCGGCAGCATTCAGACTCCGTGACTCACTGGGATCCTGTGCTGTCATACGGTTAAAAAAATATTATTGGTAATCGTGATCCTCATCTGTTCAATGTGAGACAGGTTACTTTGTTGTGTCTTGTTGTTGCTGGCCGTACCAGGAAACATCTTGATTGACTTTAACTATCTTATCTAAATCGCGTTCCTCGATTCAATCAACCAATTAGGTGAGTCTTTCTTCTTCTTTGCGCCTTTTTAGTACCTATCGTGCTTGTTTAGTCTGTTTTAAATTAGTTTCTTGGACCATCAAACTGCAAGTATTATTTATGTAAAAGTCCTGTAGTTATCGTCTCTAGAGCTTAGGTAGAATTCGTAGTCACGATTCCTTGATCTATTAGGTCAGTGTGCTGCATTTCTGGTTGAATGATCATTGTGTTCCTTATTTGCATTGTTGCGAGCTGGCTTTCTAGGCTCCTGATCTCATATCATAGTCTAGCTGCATTATGTGTACTGAACTATCCTCTGACAAATATTTGAGTAGGTGCGCCTTATTAACTAACAATTATTATTTTTTATTTATATTTTTTACAATAATTATTATTATTGATTAGTTGTTGATCCCACTTCGCATCCTTGCTATGTAAAGTTGAAGCATGTATTGGTTACGATTCTTTGCGTTTGTTTTCACTAATTATAGCATTGAGTGTAATGGAGTGCAATAGTGGCGGGTCGTCGGCCCTCGTTATCATTTCGGCACAGATTCCTTGACCCCCCGCCCCGGAACGTCCCTCTATCTGACTATAGCCATCTCTGTCGTACAACTTTGTTGTTGTAAAAAGATGGAATTCCATCTCTTTCTTTTGAAGGTCTTTGGATTACAGACCTGTAAAATGTTGACCTGATTTCTTTTGTTTGTCAGATCTGCGTAATATAATGAGACACATTTGTCCATTATAGTTTTTTTTATAAAAAAATATTCAATGACAGATGTAGGGTTAGGGGAAGTCCACCGGGACGATGGGTCGTCGAAATCCAAGGCCAAGAATAAACGAATGTTAACCTGGCCAAGGCCTTACCTACAACTGACTCAGAGTAGAGCAGAACTGATCAACGTCATATCAGATCAGTTCTTTGACAAAGACTAATGATGATCTTTATCCGAGGTCGGCCTCGCGACATTTAGGCTTTGTCTAAGAGGGCAGTTTACTTGAACAAGTTCGTGTGTTCCAGGGTGATGGTGCCGCAATGACATTCCGGCGGATCCTGTGGGCGCTGGTGGTGCTGTGCGCAAGCGCAGAGCCCAGCTACCGGCCCAGCACACACCGCCCGCGCCTCTGGCAGCGCGGCCCGAGGACGCTCGACGAGAGGACGCCGCAGCATTTCGTGGGGTAAGTGTCACCTGTATTGTTTGTGCAACCTAAAACAAAATTACCAGTGCATCAAAAGCTAGTGAACGGAATACTACTATTGTAAGTACGTCATAATGGATTTACTGCATTCGAAATTTCGAATCGATATTCCAAAACGGTTTTTGGAAACGGAATTCTTTTTCTATTTGGCCCTGGCCGCCCCTAACGATGTGCGAGAGTATGTAGCGGCGCGGCGGGCGGCGAGAAACGAGGTTCACTAATGTAAGGTTGTAACCAAGCTGATAATGGACGTGCTCTGATCAGTGCGTGATAGCTTTTCATTTGGAAAAAAAACAGACCACAAAAGTATGGACTTCTTTTATTTAATAAAATTTTGCAAGGAGGTAGACGGAATCCTGGTGCGTGCAAAGCCGCGGGCAGTAACTACTAGGTAAATAAAATGTTAAAGATTTATTCAGGCCTACTGACGTAAATTGAAATAGTATAGTGTTACAAGAATTATAGGCGTCAGACATGCCAAGTTCCTGGGGTTCAAAACGATGGAATGGAAACATTTGGTAAGAAGGTAAACAAACTCACAGGTCGCATCGGAACTCATACATTATGAACAGCTGTAACAACAGACATCTAGCGCATACACCCAACTTTGTCAAAATACTTTTACTTTAGGTGTAAAATATTTTGACGAAATTGGGTTTATTGTTCAATATTTTTTTTGAAAAATTAAAACCCGACTTCGAATCCCTTAGTTTCAAACTGCTTTATTAGATATGAGGGATACATTCTAATCCTTCGGGGATCAATTTATTTTATGGGGCTATCTCGGGATCATCTTCTAAACAAGTGCAAAATAATAATTCAAATCGGTCCATAAATGACGGAGAAATCGACGGAATAAGAAGAAAAGATATACATACATAAAATAAAAAAACATATAATGATTTGTTTGTTTTCCTTTTAGGTTCTCATGGATATTGTGAAACAAAGACAATTATCGTTTCATCTGTAACACAGAAGAAACAGCATTAAATGCCTTTAATTCCTATTTGTAATGATTAAAAGATCTTGATAAAATGTTAGATTGTAAATCTTCAGTGTTCGTCAGCTTCAACTTCTTGATTCCGAGCTATAGGTAAGACTCTGAGTTTACACTATAAAAAGTGACAGATCCCTTCTGCCATTCCAGTATATTACATAACCAAATACTAAATTAAGGATAAATCCTTACATCTCCCCCCCTCAGATAAGGACAATTGCAAGATACATTGTATGCAATTGTTCATTTATCGATACTCACTGGAGATAATTTTGTAGCGTGGTAGAGATTTGATTCAGTTTTTTTGTGTCCGGCATCAACTTCATAGATTGAATTGGAAATCTTCTTCAAAATCTTGTAAGGTCCAATCCTTAGTTCATCCATTTTTTTTCTATTTAGTTTATTTCCATTTTCTACATAGACTTTGTCTCCTACATCCAATTTGCATTTTCCCTGTGCATATCAAACAGTTTTTTTATTATAATTGTGAGATTTCAATGTGTTTTCAAAAGCTTGTTCTCTATCTCTTTTCAGGTCTTCATCTGTGCATTTTGTTTTTAATTCAAGTGGTAGAATATTCACATTCTCCCCTTCCAGAAGATATTTTGGTGCAAATTTCGTAACTGTGTGTTCGGTTTCATTGTATTTTTCTACACATTTTTGTGCGACAGTGGTCCATGCTTTTTTCTTATCACTTTCATTTATTTTACATCTTATCTTATTGACTAAAGTTTGATTTAGCCTTTCATTAAGCCCATTTGAAAATGGTGTGTCCACCGCAGTAAACACTATACTTATGTTTTCCTTCTTTAGAAATTCTTTAAATTCTTTTGAATTTATGCCAGGGTATTGGTCTGTTAATACCATATCAATATCGTAGCTTTGTGTCACATTTTGCATTAGTTTAATAAAATCACCCGAGCTTTGATTTTTTGATGTGAGTATATAAGCATACCTTGTGAAATGATCAACCAGTAGATGTAAGTACTTTTTAGTTGAATGTGAACCTCCAAATCCTCCAATGGTGTCAATAGATACTATTTCAAACGGGCGTGTTGCTGGCCCTAAATGTGACATTAAGCCATATCTCTGTTTCCTCCTTGATTTGTTTTTTATACAAATTTCACATTCGTCACAGATTTGTTTAATGTTTGCAATGATGTTCTTTGCTGTGTAGAATGGTGTTATTTTATTTGTCATCTGAGTTCTTCCAATGTGACAATAGGTGTAGTGGACATTTTTAATTAGAACTTTGCTTAGTTCTTGTGACAGCATGATTTTCTTTCTTCTTCTGTTCCTTTTGTAGTAAATTTCATTTTCCAATAAAAGTTTTCCATTTTGTGGATCTATATTTTTGTTTTGGTCTTTCTTTATATCATCCAGGTTTATTAGGTTTACTACTTTTAAAAAATCTTCAGTATTATCATTAGGTTCTAGAACCGGATTCCTGCTTAAGCAGTCTGCTTCTTGGTTTGATTTCCCTGGGTTATATTTTATTCTAAAATTATATTGGGACAGATAGTATGTCAGATCCCCTAATTCCTCATGAGTTCGAGCCTTGATGTTCATATTTTCTAATGGTTTATGATCTGAGTATACCATAAATTCTTTGCCCATAAGCCAGTGTTGCCAATACATCACAGCTTCTTTTATTGCCAGACATTCCAGATATATTGCCTTCTTCTTTTTTTGTGATTCTGTTAATTTTTTTGAAAAATATGCAACGGGCTTGATGTTACCGTTTGTATCTTCTTGTTTTAAAACCGCTCCAACTCCCTTGATACTGGCATCTGTGAAAATGCTTATTGGTATTTCAGGGTCAAAGATCTTTAGAACCGGTTTTGAACACAACAGTTCTTTTATTTTATCAAAGGATTTCTGACAGTCTGTGGACCATATGAATTTTACATCTTTCCTTAACAAATTGTGTAACGGGTCCAGGATAATTGCACTGTGTGGTACAAATTTATGATGAAAATTTACTTTCCCTAGGAACTGACGTACATTTTTCCTTGTTTCTGGCACTGGAAAGTTTTTGATAGCTGTTAAATAATCTTTCAGAGGTCTGACTGAATTGTTTTCTATAATGTGGCCTAAATATTTGGCGTTATTATTCGCAAAAGAACATTTCGAAAACTTTAGTCTAAAACCTTCTGTTAATATTGCTTCCAGTAGTTTTGATATATGTGCTATATGTTCCTCAAAGCTTTTCGAAAATATTAAAATGTCATCTATGAAATTTACTGCAAAACTAGAGAGTTTGTATTTTCTTATGATATTGCTCAGTATTCTTTGAAAGATGGCTGGAGATGTCTTTAATCCGAATGGGAGACATGTCCATTGATAGTGGCCCTCTTGCGTCACAAACGCACTTTTATGTCGATCTTCAATTTTCAAAGGAATAGACCATAAAGCTGAATTAATGTCAAAAGTAGAGAAATATTTACAGTTTACAGTTTTTATCATTAAATCCTCTATCAACGGAAATGGTTGTGACTGGGGAACAACAATTTTGTTCAATTCTCTGAAATCTATACATAACCTTGTTTTTTTTTGTTCTTCATTTTCTTTTTTATATGCCAGAGTTACTGGCGCAGCGAAAGGGCTGTAGGACTCCTCGATTAAATTCTTCTCTAATAGCTTTGATATCTGATGTTCTATTTCTCTTCTATCTTCAGCTGTGCATCTATATGGACGTTTGTAACAGTATTTATCCACCATCAAATCAATGTGAGCTTCATAATCTCGTACAGAACCTATATCATATTTATCCTTAGCAAAGACGGGTTTGTATTTTTCTATTAACTTGTCAATTTCTGATTGTTGGTGTAAATGTAGATGATTTACCACCATTTCAAATTTCTCTGGATTGATGTGTTCATTGAAATTAATTTCACATTTATTAATGTGTTCTTTCGCTTTTTTTTCAAAGTTTAATAAAAGTCCTTCATTTTTGTCACCCAGTACATCGGGAATAGTAACCTTTGTTTCCTCTTCATTTGAGCTTTCATTCTTTCCTTTTACATTTTTACATTGTATGATTTTTAAATCTTCATTTTGCATTAACTTAAAATTTTTGATACAATCCAAGCCAATAAGAAAGTCATAATTAAAGTTTTCATTATCCACTACAAAAATATCCATTGTTCTCTCAATATTGTAGATTTTTATTTTCAGTGTAACCATACCTTTTGTTTTCTTCTCACCATTAATAGTTTTCAAGTTTACTATTTGTTTCTCACTTGTTTGTTCTTTAGGCTGTATCTTCAATAATCTTGCATTAATTAATGATACATTTGAACCTCAATCATAAATTCCGGAAACATTTAAGGTATCATTTATTAGTAACTTAATTTTTATTAATGGTGGCACTGCTAGTTTTTTGGATTATTCTCGTTTAGTTCTATTTCCAATTCTGAGTTGTTAACAGTTTTTAGAACTGCTTTTTGCTTTGTCCCTTTAAACCAGCAATTTTCTTCAGCATGGTACCGTTTCCCTTTTTTCTCGGTAACACAGATTTGGCATGGTTTCTTCTCATCAATTTTTTTATATTTCGTTTCTGAATGAATCATGTTTTTCTTATCATAATATTTATTTTTTTCAACATGATGCTCTAATCTTCCCAACTCGTTGCAGAGGTCCTGCGTTCCATTCAGTATTTCTCTGTCGATGTTGTCAGTCACATAATTAGGTAAACCAAATGCTATAAGGTCTATCAGTGTCCCAATGTCAATTGATTTTCTTACTTCTAGTAGTAATTTTTCTTTCTTCAGAGCATAATCAAGTAACGAACCTGCTTGGTATTTAAAAGCAAGAGCATATCTAATGGATGACCATCCTTTATTTGCAAAAGTGTCACAAAAACTTTTTTCCCATATTGCCCATTCCGATTTCACAGTCAATTTCATAAGCATGCAGCTATACCAATCGACACTGGAGTATTCCAAAAAGTTTTTTAAAATTTCAATTTTCTTTTTATCTTCATCGATTTGGAAACGTTCACATTCTTTATTGAAATCTTTAATCCACTGATAAGCATTTGAGTTTCTGCCAGTGAATTTCTCAATCATGAAATCCTTGGCTATATTTCCTAAATGTTGTGTTTCTGATTTTGATTGTTTTTCTTCTAACAATTTTTGCAATAATTTTTCTAAAGCTTGATTTGAGCCGCTTGGGGTGGGTTCAGCATTATTTGTGCCTTCTGATATATCTTCTAAGTACAAATCATTGAATTGTAAGTTTTGTTCTTCATCCAAATATACTTTTGATATTTCATCGGATAAAGTTATCCATATTTTTCTTGTTTGATGTCTTTTGTTCAATGTTTTTTTTACCTTGTTATAGTTTGAAGTTTTTGTTATAACTTGGTGCAGATTTACAGGTTGTAATTCCGGTGGAATTCCATAAATCCGTCCATCAGGTGTAGCAATTGAGGTTATGCAAATGGTATTGGATTTGCCATCTGCCGTTGCCTTCATAGCAAAATCAAACCTCAGCTTTTCCATGTTTCATGAACATATGAGCAGAAAATGCTGTTTTATAATGATTTGTTTGTTTTCCTTTTAGGTTCTCATGGATATTGTGAAACAAAGACAATTATCGTTTCATCTGTAACACAGAAGAAACAGCATTAAATGCCTTTAATTCCTATTTGTAATGATTAAAAGATCTTGATAAAATGTTAGATTGTAAATCTTCAGTGTTCGTCAGCTTCAACTTCTTGATTCCGAGCTATAGGTAAGACTCTGAGTTTACACTATAAAAAGTGACAGATCCCTTCTGCCATTCCAGTATATTACATAACCAAATACTAAATTAAGGATAAATCCTTACAAACATACAAACAGATGTACATAGAACCTCCTCTTTTCAATGAAGTCGGTTAAAAAACAGGTTAACATTCGTATATTTACTAAACCTAGCACAAGAAATCCAATGTTAAATTGTTGAATATTTTCTTTCGTCTACGATGATGAATGAGATAGCGAGATGAATGAAAAGTTACATAAAGTGCTCATAGTATGTTTGGTTTCGTTTACAGTTTAAGCGAGGTGCCAAACATTCTAATTGAATGTTGATTCAGTCTACTTATCACAAACCCGTTCGTTTCCTAAAGTTGGGAATACGAATAACGCTTCGACAGTTCTACCTTCACCAGTTGTTTGGGAATCGAGCACTGTGACCATTTCGGAGTAACATTTACCTACTCACGAATTCCAGTGTCCTTGAAAAAAAGGCGCTTAAGCCGGTCCCTCGATTCCTTCTTAACCTTTTAGATACATCAGCAATTCAAACAAAAGCTCTACTAAAGTAGCAACAGTACAAAAGGCTTGCGATTTCCTCCAACCGGCAATGTAAAGCTCACGATTGGTATCAATGTATTCGACCCACGTTCGTTCCAGGGACCTAGGAGCGATGCTCCCTGGATTACATTTACATTTCTAGCATTCTTATGCCTTCTTGATAGTTTTCCATTTGAAAAGGCAGCCTTTAGACCCTGTAATTTGAATCAATTGGACCCTTGACGTAATCGGAAGGTCCATTGAGTTTGGATTGTGCGAATTGCGCAGAAATCAAAAGCACACTGACGCGATCACATTTATTATCCGGGTTTTAGGTAAAGTTAAATAAGGGATTTGTTTGGCAAGTATCTTCAATCGTGGTTTTCGTATAATTATATATTACGTCTTGTATAAACTATCTAGAAGTGACTCAAACTCAAGTCTGGTAGAATGTGTTGTATTTTACGTTTATTGTATTGTATTTTTTTATTTCAGATAATAAAATCCATAGTATAGAATAATATTGAAATAAAATAGCATTAAATTAAAAATAAGAATAAAAATGTGACTAAAAATTAAATTAAATTAATTTCGTAAAAAGGATGAATCATTCTTTTCGTTGGGGTTTAGAACACGCTCCCTGCTGCTGTTTTTCCGGTCAATTACAACCTGGATCTCTTCAAGACATGATTGAATATAACCTTCTAGACTTTCGTGATACATCGTCGACCACATCTTAATTTTGCATCAGGTGAGATTGTGGTCGAATGGATTGTGGAAAAACGGATTGTACCTTGTATAGAATAGTAAGAAAACAGGTCTAGGTTACACCAGTAACCAAGCAGATAGACCTAGGTAGGTAGAGTGTTGACATGACAGTGGCACGTGTAGGAAGGCACGCGTGGGTGGTTTTCACGCTTATAATTCGGCATTTGACCAGCTCACGGGCGGAACCGACGGTCTCGGGTTCACTGGGGCAGTGATGAGGCACTTTCAGGAGCCAAGGTCCAAGCATTATGCAAGGTGTAGCTTCTCACGATCTTAATGTGATGATAGGATGAGACGCTAGCAGTGTTCACTTCCCTCGCAGAACAAATTACGTGATCTGCAGGTAATGCTGTGTGAATTGTGTAGCACTTTTGGTAATACCACTATTGAGTAGGTTACTACCTATTTATATGTATGATTGTTTTTCAGCCACCGGTCAGTACAACGCCCGGGCCCCTACTTCAATTTTTGCGAATACTTATGCTGTAAATAAAACTAAGTAGAGTAGGAAACACAAATTTGTTTTGTAGGTTCATTATTTGGTCCATAAAAATGTGTCAGTATTAAAATAAATGAGTTACGTCACGACAAACAGTCGGTTATCAGTGACCCCTCTTGAATCACTTGACGATAAAACATATTGAGCACATCCATTCAGCGACAGCTCAGTGCAAATGCATTGATTCCACATTTCGTACTTTCGTACAAGGTCTGTTTAACTAAGTGTAAGGACGCGCGATACTCTCTGACCCGCCGGGAATTAGTCTAGTTTCGAACAGGCGAAACCAATTGCACTTAGATTCACTTATTGATCAAGGTTGCTAATATCATATGTTTCAAGATAAGTCTACATCGTCAGTAGAATGTTTGTTTTGAGATGAAATCTATGCGTATCAGAAGTTTAACGTAGAACTTTAGGTTTTTGTGCCAACATAATTACTAGCAATGACTTTATTGAAGCGAATAATATAATAATTGAATGGATAAAAATGTAACTTGTGTCGTATAGTGTAAATCGCAAGCGGATGCTTGATGAGCGTGATATTATTATGTAAATCTGCCGCGCCGTTCATTCACATTATTAATTATTTTTCATAAACTCACGCATACGAACGCATTAAATCGAGGGCTATGAGTTATGATCAGTTTGACGTCATTGGTTTAGGTTTAGAGCTTTTGAACGGATGTTGAGTTTAATTGCTGTTTTGATTGTAGGCTGTTAACCATATGTTTGCAAGATTTCGGGATTTTAGCGATTTACAAATGTTTGTAGATAAAATTAATTTTATTTGGGTAATTGGATTATTGCCAAACTCTACGCAAATTCCTGAATCAGTTCATTGATTACATAAGTATAAGATTCCAAAATATTTCTGCGTCGAAGAGACGAATTTAAAACCTTTAAAGATTACCTACTTGGTAACTTCCGTAACCTGCCTGGTAAACCACCGATTGTCGACCCAAAAAGGCAGACTCAGCATGTTGCTGAGTAGACTATTCAAAAGTATTTATTCTACGCTGGTGTTATGTGGACCACTTATTAGGTTTAGGGCTTTATTAGGTTAAGTTACAATATAAAATAATTTGAACCTAAGAGCGTAGGTACGTACGGTATAAACATTAGAGATCTTCTCATCATCTTAGAGTCTAAGTAATGTGGTTGTCCGCAGGCCGCACGTGTGTCGCAGTAGGAACAGCACGCATTGCTGTCCCGGCTGGACCTCCAGGCCCAACTCGCTGCTCTGTATAGTCCGTGAGTATTCATTACAAGAGGCATGTTGGCTGATTTTTTGAAAGTACTCCGATGTGTTTGAATACAAAATAATCTAATTTCTGCAAAAAGATAGTTAAAAAAATTATTAAGTAAAACATTAAATTTCTTTTGTCTATTTCTTCTCATAGTCTTAATGTCTTTCATTTGAATATAAATTTTATTCTTAAATTATACATAAAAATCTTAACATAAAATAACAGACTTTTCGAAGTCGGTTCATAATAGAGTCGATAACTCTAACTGTTAGTTCGCAACAAGTTTATTAATTAGATTTAGGTTAACATGAAGATTCAATACGGAATATGAAAATCACGTATAACTATATTTTATTTAGTTTTGTACTCGTTGTAATGTTGGTATGTTTGTTTGTAGCACTATGTCGGCCCGACTGCGGCGGTCCCGGCTCGTGCGTGGCCCCCAACATGTGTCGCTGTCCGGGCGGGCTCGAGGCGCCCTCTTGCGGCGGCGGCTCACTCTACCCTTACCCAGGTATTGTTTGTAGCACTATGTCGGCCCGACTGCGGCGGTCCCGGCTCGTGCGTGGCCCCCAACATGTGTCGCTGTCCGGGCGGGCTCGAGGCGCCCTCTTGCGGCGGCGGCTCACTCTACCCTTACCCAGGTATTGTTTGTAGCACTATGTCGGCCTGACTGCGGCGGTCCCGGCTCGTGCGTGGCCCCCAACATGTGTCGCTGTCCGGGCGGGCTCGAGGCGCCCTCTTGCGGCGGCGGCTCACTCTACCCTTACCCAGGTATTGTTTGTAACACTATGTCGGCCCGACTGCGGCGGTCCCGGCTCGTGCGTGGCCCCCAACATGTGTCGCTGTCCGGGCGGGCTCGAGGCGCCCTCTTGCGGCGGCGGCTCACTCTACCCTTACCCAGGTATTGTTTGTAGCACTATGTCGGCCCGACTGCGGCGGTCCCGGCTCGTGCGTGGCCCCCAACATGTGTCGCTGTCCGGGCGGGCTCGAGGCGCCCTCTTGCGGCGGCGGCTCACTCTACCCTTACCCAGGTATTGTTTGTAGCACTATGTCGGCCCGACTGCGGCGGTCCCGGCTCGTGCGTGGCCCCCAACATGTGTCGCTGTCCGGGCGGGCTCGAGGCGCCCTCTTGCGGCGGCGGCTCACTCTACCCTTACCCAGGTATTGTTTGTAGCACTATGTCAGCCCGACTGCGGCGGTCCCGGCTCGTGCGTGGCCCCCAACATGTGTCGCTGTCCGGGCGGGCTCGAGGCGCCCTCTTGCGGCGGCGGCTCACTCTACCCTTACCCAGGTATTGTTTGTAGCACTATGTCGGCCCGACTGCGGCGGTCCCGGCTCGTGCGTGGCCCCCAACATGTGTCGCTGTCCGGGCGGGCTCGAGGCGCCCTCTTGCGGCGGCGGCTCACTCTACCCTTACCCAGGTATTGTTTGTAGCACTATGTCAGCCCGACTGCGGCGGTCCCGGCTCGTGCGTCGCCCCCAACATGTGTCGCTGTCCGGGCGGGCTCGAGGCGCCCTCTTGCGGCGGCGGCTCACTCTACCCTTACCCAGGTATTGTTTGTAGCACTATGTCAGCCCGACTGCGGCGGTCCCGGCTCGTGCGTGGCCCCCAACATGTGTCGCTGTCCGGGCGGGCTCGAGGCGCCCTCTTGCGGCGGCGGCTCACTCTACCCTTACCCAGGTATTGTTTGTAGCACTATGTCGGCCTGACTGCGGCGGTCCCGGCTCGTGCGTGGCCCCCAACATGTGTCGCTGTCCGGGCGGGCTCGAGGCGCCCTCTTGCGGCGGCGGCTCACTCTACCCTTACCCAGGTATTGTTTGTAACACTATGTCGGCCCGACTGCGGCGGTCCCGGCTCGTGCGTGGCCCCCAACATGTGTCGCTGTCCGGGCGGGCTCGAGGCGCCCTCTTGCGGCGGCGGCTCACTCTACCCTTACCCAGGTATTGTTTGTAGCACTATGTCGGCCCGACTGCGGCGGTCCCGGCTCGTGCGTGGCCCCCAACATGTGTCGCTGTCCGGGCGGGCTCGAGGCGCCCTCTTGCGGCGGCGGCTCACTCTACCCTTACCCAGGTATTGTTTGTAGCACTATGTCAGCCCGACTGCGGCGGTCCCGGCTCGTGCGTGGCCCCCAACATGTGTCGCTGTCCGGGCGGGCTCGAGGCGCCCTCTTGCGGCGGCGGCTCACTCTACCCTTACCCAGGTATTGTTTGTAGCACTATGTCAGCCCGACTGCGGCGGTCCCGGCTCGTGCGTGGCCCCCAACATGTGTCGCTGTCCGGGCGGGCTCGAGGCGCCCTCTTGCGGCGGCGGCTCACTCTACCCTTACCCAGGTATTGTTTGTAGCACTATGTCAGCCCGACTGCGGCGGTCCCGGCTCGTGCGTGGCCCCCAACATGTGTCGCTGTCCGGGCGGGCTCGAGGCGCCCTCTTGCGGCGGCGGCTCACTCTACCCTTACCCAGGTATTGTTTGTAGCACTATGTCGGCCTGACTGCGGCGGTCCCGGCTCGTGCGTGGCCCCCAACATGTGTCGCTGTCCGGGCGGGCTCGAGGCGCCCTCTTGCGGCGGCGGCTCACTCTACCCTTACCCAGGTATTGTTTGTAGCACTATGTCGGCCCGACTGCGGCGGTCCCGGCTCGTGCGTGGCCCCCAACATGTGTCGCTGTCCGGGCGGGCTCGAGGCGCCCTCTTGCGGCGGCGGCTCACTCTACCCTTACCCAGGTATTGTTTGTAGCACTATGTCAGCCCGACTGCGGCGGTCCCGGCTCGTGCGTGGCCCCCAACATGTGTCGCTGTCCGGGCGGGCTCGAGGCGCCCTCTTGCGGCGGCGGCTCACTCTACCCTTACCCAGGTATTGTTTGTAGCACTATGTCGGCCCGACTGCGGCGGTCCCGGCTCGTGCGTGGCCCCCAACATGTGTCGCTGTCCGGGCGGGCTCGAGGCGCCCTCTTGCGGCGGCGGCTCACTCTACCCTTACCCAGGTATTGTTTGTAGCACTATGTCAGCCCGACTGCGGCGGTCCCGGCTCGTGCGTGGCCCCCAACATGTGTCGCTGTCCGGGCGGGCTCGAGGCGCCCTCTTGCGGCGGCGGCTCACTCTACCCTTACCCAGGTATTGTTTGTAGCACTATGTCAGCCCGACTGCGGCGGTCCCGGCTCGTGCGTGGCCCCCAACATGTGTCGCTGTCCGGGCGGGCTCGAGGCGCCCTCTTGCGGCGGCGGCTCACTCTACCCTTACCCGGGTATTGTTTGTAGCACTATGTCAGCCCGACTGCGGCGGTCCCGGCTCGTGCGTGGCCCCCAACATGTGTCGCTGTCCGGGCGTCAATACGGTCGAATACAACCTCAAGCAATAAAATATGGGAAAGTTTCACAAACTGTTTATTTTCATAATTATAAGCACTAATACAACGGGTATTTATCGCCTTTATTTACCTATTTTTCCCGACGTTTCAACAGGTTTACACACTGTCGTGGTCACAGGATGACTGGGGTATTTAATTATGTATTCAGATCGCGTTAGTTACAAAATATTTATTGCTTATTTTCAGTTCGAACCCCGGGTGGTTGCCGGCGCATCTGCATGAACGGCGGCACGTGCAGCAACGGGAGCTGCGCCTGCGCACCCGGCTGGAGCGGAGAGTTCTGTACTGAACGTGAGTTACCTTTACTACTCTGTATTGTATTGAATGTGACACTGATAATTCCACAGCCCCATATTGTCTAATTTTATTTTTTACGAACCTAACTTGTGTTTGAAAATTGGAAAAATATAATTATGATAAAAAGCTGTAAATACTAAACTAAAACAATACGCAGAACATAATAGAAAGCTCATCTATATTGAAAATCCTGACTACGTTTGAAACTGAATCAAATAGCAGTATTAAATTTGCATAAATATTTGGTCAAGCTGAATACAGGGCGCTATGGCGCTCATTGGGGGAGGACTATGTCCAGAAGTGGACTAACTAAAGCTTATGATGATAATGAAATATTAGATTTGGCGCAGTCTGTTGGTTCTCCGTTAGTAACTGCAGCATTGTTTCCAGCGATATGCCGCGAGCCCTGCCTGCACGGCGGGCGCTGCATCGCGCCCGACCGCTGCGTCTGCTTCCACGGCCTGTCCGGGACCAGGTGCGAGATCGACAGGAGAACGGGTGAGTTACACATCACTATTATTCTAATATCAAAGTGCTTTAAATCCTTTAGACCTTACAGAACTCTTGTTTTATAATATTTTATTTTTATTAGGTACACAAAACACATGACAAGCAATAATAGAATAACACAAAAAAAAAAGTTAAATATGATCTGGCTTAAAACGTAAACTGTGCACACAACAAATAATAGAGTGACATGTTAAGAAGTAGTTATGATTAATAACATTTTGAGAATTTGTACATAATACAATTTTAAACAACCTTATAATTAAATTTAATTCAACTTGGAAGTCTTGTGCACGTCACACAATTCAAATGACATAAGTAAAACGAGGAAATAAAGTGATCTTTTAGATTTTTTTGTTCACTTCAATCTTTTTAAGGTAGTAAAGAAGCGAACAAGAAACCTTTACCTTGTTAGGTTGTTAGTTTTCGAGTTGGAGTTGATTCAGAAAATGTATATAATTGTTACCTTACATAACACATGTCTTTGACAAACAAAAAATCTTTTATCTATATTTTTATCTGCCGCCTTTTTCTTTTGAGATACTCGGCAGAGGCACCTCTGTGTATTGTGTATTTTCGCTCCCAAAATAAACATAGTATGAAATATCTATAAAATTGTTGCTGATACAAGATCCATAAGTGCTCTTGTTCTGGTAAAGTCTCTTGACGGTATTTCTTGTTGTGGTTCAGAAACTTCAGAAATAGTTGAACCTAGTTGTGTAGCGGTAGATAATGACGATGCGTACCATTGATTTCAAACTTTAGGTCCATGCTACACGGAACGTCGCGGCGCGCTTTGCACGGGCGCGTTAGAAGGCGTGGTCTGCACGAGGCAACTGTGCTGCGCGACAGTCGGCCTGGCGTGGGGCCACCCGTGCGAGCGGTGCGGTGATCTGGACTGTCAACAGGGGCACCTCAGGAACTTGGCCACTAAGGAGTGTCAGGTAACATGACATGTAGGGGATAGTGTTCGGGACAAATTGCGTAAGATTTGTAGCCTGGAGTCACCTGAGTGACTATTTTCTAACAGTATCTGTCCGTGTAACCGATTTATTTGGACCCATAGAACCGCGGCCTTGATACCGATGTTTTGTGTTATTTACTCGTAGTATAATGTAACGTTACGTTGAGGAGGTTGCATCTCGCGGGCTTTATTTCCTGTAGTTTTTGTGTAGAGTCAAAACGAACACTTCCAGTTATTTTACCCATGTAGCTGTGGTTATCTTTCTTGATGAATCTCCTTTACTTGACTCAGCCTCTGCTATACTAAAGCGTGCCCGTCCGTTCCAGGACATAGACGAGTGCGCGGCGATCCCCGGGCTGTGCGCGGGAGGGAAGTGCATCAACTCTGTGGGCTCGTTCGCGTGCGAGTGCCCGCCCGGCCAACGCCGCCACCGCCTCACCAACAACTGCGAGGACATCGACGAGTGCGAGGATCCCGATATATGTCCAGTGAGTCTCAACAAAAAACTCATTTATAAAGGGATATTTACCATGATTAGATTTTTGAGTTTTCGAATATTTCGGCACAGTTTCATGCGCCATGATCTCGGAATAACTGAAGGCGCTGTAGCCAGGCGCTGCGAGTAAGTTTCTATTGGTAGACAAACAGATCTAACCTCATCTTTTGTCTTTTGCTACGAACGTTACCTACTAAATGAATCTTAAGTTAAAATTAAAAATATAAAAAAAAAAAAAGTTTTTTCTTACTTAAAAGTCGCTCAGCGAGCTATGGAAAGAGCTATGCTCGGAGTTTCTCTGAAGGATAGGATTCGGAACGAAATCATTCGACAAAGAACTTAAGTTATCGACATAGCTCTAAGAATTAGCAACGTGAATGGTAGTGGGCCATGACAGTTTAAAAAGGCCAAAAATAAAAACACATCATTTACTTCGTATTTGATTAACCAAAATTGAGATATTTAGGTATACCATGTGTGCAAAAATGCCGCAATCCTTTTCTTTCCTTAACCCCTAGCTAGTTATAAATGTGTATTAGTAAAAGTAAACCCCTTATTGCTGCTTGGATCCGGACACTGTTAGAAATACATCACCGCAGTAAGTGAGAATTCGCGTTTGAATTCCGTACTGGACCGTAGGCTATTGTGTTAAAACTTGTTTTCGCTTGACTGATAATTCGTCTAATACTTATTGTATACGAGAAAGTAACTCTTGTCTGTCCGTCAGTGTATCTCTCCTGCTGTTATTTCGGCTGAACAGATCTTGAAATCTAGTTTACTATCAGTTAACTTCAAAATCAATCAACGTACGATGTACATCCGCGTCGCGGCCAAACGCAGGACGGACTGAGTTCACTCAAGCTAATTAAAGATTGTGTTCGTATTGCCATGCATACCTCTACTATATCGTATAATATTTAAGAAACGCGAGTGAAGCGGCGGGCGGATTCTAGTGTGGGTATAAAGCTGTATGGTGTGGTTACAGAACGGAAAATGCGTGAACACGGAAGGCGACTACTACTGCCTGTGCAATCCTCACTTCATACCCAGTCCCGACAAGAAGTTTTGTATTGGTGAGTTTACTTCTACATTTAGATCTAACTGAATTACTAACTCTGGCTCGGTCTATTTTATTCAATTTGAAGATGGGATCTTTATCCAACCGATTGTAACGTCATTATTTATTTTTTATATTAGTCGTCTTTTATGTTATTTAGATTGAAAACCGTACTGTTACTATGTCAGTTTCAGAAATATTGAATGATAACTTCTTTCTTGTACGAAAGGGACAACGCTTGACTAAACCACGGCGTAATATCAACTTTACATACAAATGAATCGCTTCCGCTGTCTGTTTGCTTAAAATACAATGCTTAGATCTTTTAAACTACTCAGCGGTTAGTAATGCAGTTTTCAGCAATGGATAGAGTGATTCAAGAGGAAGCTTTATATATTTATATAGAAAATCGTGCGAAGCCGGGGCGGAGTCGCTAATAAATTATAAATCATTTATTTGCACAGAGCACACAGCTTTAGAGCCTTCCCGCACATATTCTATAGATCTAATGACGAAGTTTAAGTAAGTTCTCTTCCTCTTTCAGGTTCCTAGACAGTTAAAGCAAAATTGTTGTCGAAGTGCTTTTGTTTCTTTCCAGACGGACGAGTAGGCAGCTGCTTCACGTACCTGAGCGAGACGGGAGAGTGTTCCGACCGGCTGTCTGTCCCGCTCTCCAACCGGGACTGCTGCTGCGGATACAACATGGGGCGGGCCTGGGGGGACATGTGCACGCCCTGTCCCCCGAGGGGGGCCAGTGAGTACTCAATACTTACTCATATAGCTCAGCCACCTGAAGTGTGTCTTGATTCAAACAGTGTCGAATCTTGGGATAAGAGACGACCAACAGGTGTTGTAAGGCCGCGGTGCCGCGAGCAACGCAATGATCAACGCATCGATCTACAAGGCGACCGATTTCGGCGCTGTTAGATTATACCCTTTCTCACACACCTCACTTTAACAAAAAACTAAAAACGAATGTACAATGTTTGCTGAAGACGTCTATTGTAGTTACCAATGACAATGAACCTGAACAAATAAATGACTTAAATAACACAGTTGGAGTTTGTATTGACTGGTTAAGTAAAAATAATTTAAAAGTAAATAAAACTAAATTCATTAAATTTTATAATTGAAACTAAAAGGAAACACATTTCAGGTGACTTATCAAAATGAAGATATACAGGGGTAGCTGATACAGTCTCATTCCTTGGTCTATTTCGCAACAACAATCCTAAATGTAATGAATTTTCTGCATAACTCGTATTAGAATCTTGTCACTTTTGACTGGGTACTTAATTTCATAAACAATACCATCACTTGTTTAAGTAGAACTTTATGGTTTCTCATAAAGTACGATTTCTTTCTTGTTACAATGATGTTAGTGTTCACATAACATCATTGTGCACCATCAGTAGCTCATTTAGATTCTATCAGTGAATATCTATTGTTATTAGCTCTCTTAGCATACTCTTAGCATAAGTGTGACGTCATGGTTTAATGGTACGTTTAGTTTAAAGTAAGTTAATGGTCGCGAGTGTACGCCGCGACGTGTTGCCTAAGGACAGTTGTTTGCGACTGGCTGTAATTACGCCGCGCCTGAGAGACACGTCACAACGCTAACTGACTGTAACGCTGTATCATACGATACAGCGTTATAGTCAGTTAGCAAACCGCACAAACTCTGTAGACATTTACCTAGTCGATGATGTTCCAAAAGAAATAAAAAAATAAATAGTTTATATTTGATTATCTTGCTTCCTTCCAGCGGAGTGGACGCATCTCTGCGGAGGTGGGATAATCCCCCCCGACTGGCGCCGCAACAACACCTCCGGCTCGAACGGCGGCGAGGGGGGCAGCGGGGGCGGGGGCAGCGGGGGTGGCGGGGGAGGAGGTTACGAGCCTCCCGCCATCGCCAAGATCAACGAGTGCATGCTGAGGAGCGGCATCTGTGGCCTCGGAGATTGTATCGATAAGGATATTGGGTGAGCAATAGTGACGTCCAAAGTTATCGACATAGCTCTAAGAATTAGCAATCTGAAGTGGCAGTGGGCAGGGCATATCTCATGAAGAACCGACAACCGCTGGGGTGAATGTGTTCTTGAGTGGAGACCGCGACTCGGCAAACGTAGTGTAGGACGCCCTCCGGCCAGATGGGATGACGACCTGTGAAGGACTGCAGGCAGATGCTGGATGCGTCAAGCTGAAGACAGGGCGCTATGGCGCTCATTGGGGAGGCCTATGTCCAGCAAACTAATATAGGCTGATGATGATGATGAATAGTGACTTCACATTTGGTTCTAAAGGTGACAAGGAAAAAAAAAGTAATATAATGAAACAAACCTTCCAAAAACTAATTTGGTTTGGAATAGTACTTATAGCAATTCGCCGACCACATCTGCAGAAGAACCGACTACCGCAATGGGGTAAACCGTGTTCGGAGAACTTGTGTAGGACGCCCTGTTGCCAGAAAAAATTTTGATTGTTGCTAGATTCAAGCTAAAGATAGCGCGTTATGGCGCTCATTCAATAATGCATACAGAATATCCTGCACTAGACTTATATAACTTTCAATCTCGTCGGTCAGTTGAAAGACAATTAAGTTTATTTTATTTATATGGGCCGTAGTTTTTAAGTATTTTGCTGCTGTACGAGACTAATGTTGCCTGAAATGAATGGATTATATTATGAATGTTGAAAAGTGGAAGCATTAACATGATGCGTGGTCCACAGCTACCAGTGCCAGTGCTGGTCGGGCGCGGAGGCCGCGGAGATCGACGACAACCCCACCTGCATCGACGTCGACGAGTGCGCGCTGCAGTACTGCAAGGGAGGCACCTGTATCAACAAGCCGGGAGGATTCGACTGCAGGTCCACAAAAATTATTACAAATACAAAGTTATTTACTGATCATCGAGCAGGCGGTCTGCCTTGAGGCGTATCTCAAGGCCACCATTCGGTGACTGCTTTGACCATCGGAGATCATCTCACCATTCCTACGAGAGAGAGAGAGAGAGATAGATAATCTATATTTGCCGAATAAATGCATAAAGTATCAGAATACTCGACGACCGATGTGGCGCGGTGGGCGAAGGTCCGCCTGCGACGCAGGAAGTTGAGGGTTCGATTCCCGCCAAATGTTTGTACGATCTACAGATATTTGTTCCGGGTGTTTTGGTTGTTATCTATGTATTATAAAAAATATATATCTATGTACTTTATTGTATTAAGTATATCAGTCATCTAGTACCCATAACACAAGCTCTGCTTAGCTTGGGGATAGATGATGCTGTGTGAACTGTCCAGCATTATTTATTATATTTATTTATTATGAAACATAATTAGGTATCGATTGTTAATCAGCCCAGCTTGGGATGAGGTAATAGTTTTATAGAAGGCGGTATGAACGAATGTTTGTTGGCAGATGTCCGCCCGGGTTCGACCCCGTAGAGAACGGGCTCCGCTGCAGCGACACCAACGAGTGCGAACTGACGGACGGAGAGATGTGCACCAATGGCGTCTGCACTAACATCGATGGAGGGTGAGTGCGAGTGCTAATATTCAAAATTAAAAAAAAACTAAATTCAAAATCATTTATTTCAGGAGTAAAAACATTTACAATTTGAAAGTCGTTCAGAAAACGCGTGGCATTTGATCAATATTTTGCCTTTTTATTTTGCAAAGTTAACAATTGTAAGATTGGTTTCTAAATCCACTGGAAGCCGAAGTCCAGACTTTGCATTTGTACTAAAAATAAATGGAATACTAATTTTGTATTTGTATTTATTTGACAAATACAGCATTTGTCAAATAAAAATTAAGTTTGATTGTTGCTTTGATATCAGCAATCTCACCGATTGCGCATGTGTCGGTTTGCTTCGTTATTTTTAGGATGATTCCGTTAAATAACAAAATAAGACGTCTAATAAGATGAAAAATAGAGTCTAAATGCCCTTTTAACAATGCTAGGATAGCTTTTGACACCAGTTTGTGCCCTCAGCTACGAATGTACCTGCAACCCCGGCTACCTAGCCACCGAGTCCGGCGCGGCGTGCGTGGACGTCGATGAGTGCGCCGACAACCCTCGCGTGTGTCGGCGAGGCCGCTGCCGCAACAAGCCGGGCTCCTACGAGTGCCAGTGCGACGCCGGCTTCCAGTGGTCGGCCAGGGGCTACTGCGTCGATGTCGATGAGTGCGCGGATAAGAGCGTCTGTAAGGTGAGGAAATATGGTTCAACATTGGTTAACGATTCTACTTAATCTCGATAAGCGATCAACCACGATCATGGGACGTGAAGGGCAAGTACCAGAAATATTAAACATAGGAAGATTTACTACAACGAATTATTTATTATTTCTTTACATTATTTCAATCAGTAAAACTGAATTTACTGAATTTTGAAAAATTACTGAACCTTATCGGATACCCACTGAAATCTAACAATAACACTATATATATCATTATTATGGCACCGATTGGTAAAGTCAATCATAAAAATCATCTGTCCACTAAATATTGCATTATAAATAAATTAAAAGGAAACCACGAAGTCTGCCAAATAATGTACACAGTGGCAAAACTAGTTTTCTTTCCGACCCTGGTGGGGGCACAGAGAGGGGCCTCGAGGCTTCGCCTCATTACCCCGGCGTCAACTCGAGGGGTGACGACCCCTCGGTCCTTGGGTTTTGTGGGAATTTTTTCTTTCCCTTATTCTCATGTATTTTTGGCATCATTCCGTTTATAATCTTTTTTTAAAATAAACCCAAGGACTCTATGGTGGTTCCGCAGGGATCAGGTCCCGCGGAAGGGGTCGCCATGGGCGGTCGTCTTCCTGGGGCCGGGGCTGGGGTGGGGCGATGTTGTGGAGGTGCTCGTGGTGCACGTTGTCGGCGCGATCGTACATTCGACGCGCCGTCTGCACGACAAATTCCTCCACGGATTGGATCTGCAGGTCGCGGGCTATGACGACGTCATGGTCTCAATCAGTCGCCAATCCATCATTTATGATTTTCTTTAGCACAGAACAGTGTGATGTTTATAGGGAATATGAACACAATAGCGCTGCTGTGATAAGACTTCGACTCAGTTAATAACATTCCATATATGTAATATATTGTATTATGTATATCAGTTATCTAGTACCCATAACACAAGCTCTGCTTACCTTGGGGCTAGATAATGCGTGCTGTGTGAATTGTCCAGTATTATTTATTGATTTATTTAATTCCAGGGCGGGCGGTGCGTGAACAGCGAAGGTTCGTTCCAGTGCGTGTGCGAGGCGGGGTACCGCGCGACGGCGGCGCGTGGCGCCTGCGTGGACGTGGACGAGTGCGCGGAGCAGCGCGTGTGCCGCAACGGACGGTGCCACAACGCGCCCGGCTCCTTCCGCTGCGAGTGCCGGCCCGGCTTCACGCTCACCAACGACGGCAGGACTTGTCTAGGTAACTCAACGCTTAATACTACTTATATTCATACTGAATATTCTATGGAATGGAATATAATAAACATACCTATTTAGGTATGTTTCCATTCATACATAAACTCGCGGTGCCCACAACTAGCAAGGCTACCAAGATATTTAGAATAGAATAGAATAGTTTATTTGTAACTCAATACACAAAAACTTAAAACAAACATGAATAAAAAGATAAAAAATAAAGGATAAACAGATTTTTGTAATTGAGTCACAAAACGGACTCTATCTCAGCATGGGTTAGTTGTAAGCGAGTTGTATTTAGCACATAACGTGATGCGCGTTATCAACGTGAAGAACGCGTGAAAAGGCGTTAATCGCGTTAAAATCAGCGCAATAACGCTGATAACGCGAGTTACGTTATGTGTTAAATAGCATGGTAACCTTACTGGATTCACAAGGTTGATGTATCTTTTAAAGAGCAATGGATACGCTTCTACAACAAAATTTCCTAAACAGTTGCAAAAATAATGAGTAAAAAAAATCAAATAAAACAAATTTACTTTATACATTTTTTCAGATGAAGTTCAAGATTTGTGCTACGAGAAATACGAAGAAGGACATTGCACCGGACCCGGACAGAACCCCGTCACGCGGTCGCAATGTTGTTGCAGTTCTTCTAAAGGTAAACCATTTCATTTTAGCTCTTCCTTTATCTTGTCTTTTCGCATGATTTCATTAGCAGGTATCTTAGCAAGTTTTATTATCAGCCGGTCTGTTTGCTCAGTTACACCTAGTCGTTTTGCCTAGACTGCCTGTTCCAATATTTACCATTATCGTCATTGGCAGTTATATTATTTATTTCTAACCCAAATTGTCTCACAATGTAAAGTCCCTCGACCTTTCTTTTAGTTTTCTCTGTCACTTGATGTAATGTAGTCTAGAATGTGCACAGTCTAACTATTCCCGCCATTCTCTATCTGTGGTTTGCCTCATCGGATGATGGAACTTACAAAATAAGCTTACAAAATAGATAAGTAAAATTTTATTAGATTCTTCGAGTGTTTTTTTAGAATGTTTGTTTTACTACTCGCAGGTTTGACCCTCGGCTGGGGCGTCTCCTGCAAAGCGTGCCCCTCACCGAACAGCGAGGAGTACTCCGCCCTGTGCGCGGAGGGCCCGGGGCGCGACAACGGCGGCGCAGACATCAACGAGTGCACCGCGCTGCCCGGCGCCTGCGCACACGGCACCTGCGAGAACCTGGAGCCCGGCTACCGCTGCATCTGCGACCCGGGCTTCCATCCCACGCACGACACCACCTGCAAGGATATAGACGAGTGCGAGATGCAGCAGTCGGTGAGTCACAATGCTGACTGACACCACACATCCGTCACCTACTTACTTATTTTCTATTATACATATTGTTATTTAGTTTTTTTTTCAACGTTTATTCTATTGTGTTATTTATTAATGATTAAGTATGTTATTTTTAATTCAAAATTTTTGATTTGTGTTGTGTGTACTAAATGATGGTGACGTAGTGGCAAATAAATGATAGGTCTACATATCTGCTTGTTAAACGGTTGCGTATCTATTGTTCCAGTTCTGCAAGGGCGGTCAATGCCGCAACACCGTGGGCAGCTTCACGTGCGTGTGTCCCGCGGGCACGCGCTACGAGCCCGACGCGCAGCTGTGCCGCGACATCGACGAGTGCGCCGGTGAGACCTCCCGCCACCTACACAGCAACCGGGGGGACATCCCGCTCAACATATACACCACAGGTTACACGGGGGGACCGGGGGACAGGGGGCAGGGGGGGGGGGGGGGGACCCACGCTTACGCACGATACATTACTATAACCAACATACATCATATAGCTGGTGATACCGCCCGCCATCTTCACACCAATCTAATAGCTATGCTACTCAGCATTTACACTGCTAAGGGTACAACCCTTAGCAGTGTAAATGCTGAGGGGATGACATGATTACAAATAAAATCGGGCACGATACATACATTACAGTTATGTCTCTAATGCTTTAGACCCATAGCAAGCGGATTCACATCCCGCTAGTCATATACACTATGAACCTGTTGTACACCACTGGGACTTTAGGAGATACCATGGCTACCAAATCCATACGAGCACGAAGCATTACAATAATTGTAATTCTTTATGGCATGTCAGGCACACGGGGTACAGAACATTAGTACCTAAAGCACATACAGACTCAAGACTGGATCCTCTCACACATTATGTACATTAGAGCTTTGGTTTTAGTTTGAATGTAGCTGTTTAAGGGGTGTGCCGCTTTTGAGAAGTTAGCGCTAACTTAAAGAGCAGCTATAAAACGTTTCGAATTTAAGCATGAGAAAATGTATTCCAAATTTTATAGATAATGATCATTGGCCGCTGCAAAACAAGGAGCCTAAACAACAATAATCAATGCACGCAAATCGAATTCATTGCACAGCTTACTTTGTGTTTAAAATCCTAATATTAAACATTGATAATACAAATAGTTTTATTGAACTCGTAGTTATGTTTGAAAAAATATTAGGACAAGTTATTGAAGAGTGTGTCTAAAAGGTCAGCAATGTCCAACACCAACGACCAAGAAGTAGAACACTTACCCGATATTGGACCAAGTGTCCAACGACTTAACGAACATAGGCTGTGAATCACTGGCCACTACTTGCAAGGGACCAAAAAGAATAGCACCATTATTATTTATTTATTATTAAATTAATTTATTTAATTGGCTCGCTGATGCTATTACTGAAATTGATTAAGTTGATAAAATAAATAAAGGTGGTTAATGAAAGTGAAAACTGGCTGGATGATGAAGATAAGAACTCTATATACGTTGTGGTTTACAGAGCAGGCAAATCCTTGCGACAACGGACGTTGCATCAACACGCACGGCAGCTACGAGTGCGAGTGCGAGCATGGGTTCGTGCTCGATCCCACGGGCTCGCATTGTCTTGGTAAGTTTTATCATTTTGACGAGTTTCTAAGTTCGAGTAAATGGAGTGCTTAGAGACTGGCAAAAGTTGACGAAGATAACAAGTCAACAAAGGATCTAAGAACCTTTGGATTACACCACGGCGGACGTCAGACGTAGGTACTTAATTAAGTACTACAACGACCATTCGGCAGATTATATTACAGGTCCTACGAAAAATTATGACCTACTAATGTTGTTATTTATTTATTTACAAACATTTACATCTAACCTAACGGGCACACCTGATGCAATAGAGTACCTTGTATCTCAACATCTCGCTTACCAAGTAGAATAGGAATCAAGCTATAGCCCTATCCCTTGCAGACAACCGGCGAGGCTCGTGCTGGCGCCGCGTTGTGGACGGTCAGTGCGAGGCCGCCGGGGGCACCCCGCTGCTGCGGCAGGAGTGTTGCTGCAGCGTGGGGCTCGCCTGGGGCTCTCCTTGCGAGCCTTGCGACCAGGACCACTGCCCCTGCGCTAAAGGATTCGCTAAGGTAACATTACAAACAGGAGTGGTGGTTGTGGAGTGGCTCACAGCTTATATACAGTTTCTCTTGTTGTTTCACTGGTTGTTATATGTCTATGGCAGCGATTGCTGAACCAGATTTGCGACGCTATCGATGATTAAGAAAATCTAAATCTGGATAAAAATTTCTTTACCTCTTATCACATCTAATAGATCATCATCTTAACAAGCTTAATTTGGGGCTATATGATGCTCTGTGGATTGTGGAGCCACATTTATTTATATTTATTTATTTTCTGTATAGTTAGACGGATCAACGTGCCGCGATGTAGACGAATGTCTGCTCGACCCCGACCTCTGCCTCGGCGGCACTTGCGTGAACACAGATGGTTCTTATCGCTGCGACTGTCCACCAGGACTAACTCTGGATTCTACTGGTAAATTCACTGACAAAACTAACCTAACTAACCTTTAATTAAACTACCCACTACTTGCTAACTTAAAATTTTGCGGTAAAGTCATTCACCCTTGAAAATACCTGCTATGCTTTAATTCCACGCATTTTAGTATTATAGATGTCATATAAACATAAAATAAAAGTCTCTCAACGACCCCTGACCTATTCCTTCCTAAAATTTCCTAATAAAAAATCTTGATAGGCGTCCTAACGCAGTAACTAGTAACTTTGATAGTTTTGTTTTTGCACAGTTAGCGAAACAGCCATAAATTAAACTTAATCTAAATATTTCTATGTTTATTTATCAAGCATCTCATTCAAAATCCTTTATTTCTGTAGGCTTGCAAGCACTTAGACAAGTAAGCTAAAGCTCTATCAAAATATAGTTAGACAGGCTCATTAGTACATTGTCTTTTGTTGAAGTCTTTGCTATTGCGTGTGATGTTACAGGTAATCGTTGCGTGGACACGCGGCGTTCCCAGTGCTACACCGAGTACTCCGGCGGGCGCTGCTCCGGCGCCCTACACGCGGAGGTCCTGCGGGCCGTCTGCTGCTGCAGCGCTCTGGGCCGCGCCTGGGGCAGCGACCGCTGCGAGATCTGTCCTAGCAAAGGTCAGTCTCTTGTATGCTTCCTACTGATCGTTTTAGTAGCATATTTATTACATTTCATTAACGAATGACTAAGGAGTTTAGTATCGCTGTGAAACTAAGCGAGCATTGATCGAAAAGTCTAATCATAGTGAAAAATCACGCGCGAATCACGCTAGGACTGTTCTCCACAACTTTCGCGCGAAACATGCGCGACATGCAAAGTGTAAAAAACCTATAGGTGACGATGAGGGAGGCGCGAACGCAATGCGAAGCCGCATAGTAATAATGCAAATCGAATCCACACTCATGGTTCGCGGCATCGCGTGCGATCCACACGGGATTGTAAAGTCGCAAAGCTTAGGACCACATTTCAAAATGTAATTAACCATTTTGTTGTTATAGGCCGGAGTTACAATTCAGTCATGAATTTCCCTTGACGACTTCAAGGGAAAATTCATGACAGAATTGTAAAAAAAACAAGCTTGTGTGGTTCACAACATTCAAAGTGCTTTATTTCCTTAAGACCTTACAGGACTCTTAGACACGTCACAAAGTTCAAATGACATCAGTAAAACTAGGAAATAAAGTGATCGCAACTGGATACGACCTCTATATATCTAACCCTTGTAACTAACCTATGTTGATGTCTCCAGGTACGGACTTGTACCGCAACCTGTGTATATCGGAGGCCAACCAGCCGCCGGGGCGCTGGGACCGGCCCGTCGGGTGGCCCAACGGAACCAACATCTGGTCGCAGACCGGCGGCGACGACAATGGTGGAAGCGAATGGGGACATGGCGGGTAAGAAAAATAATGGAAGTGAACAGAAAATAAAACACCTCATTTGTTAATTGATAATATGTATAAAATTTAACTTGTCTATGTGATTTTTTTGTAAGCCTAAAGAAATAAAAAAGTTGTAATTATAATTTGAAATGTTCGAAATGTAGGTATGTGTTTCTTCTCCGTGTTGTACCCGCGACGGTCGGGCGTATGAATTGAACCGTCCAACTCGGCCTGTGAATTTCAAATGGGCCAACTTAGAATGTGCCAGAGGAAGGGCTGCAGCTTCCACTTCATTCGGTTCTGGTTAGCAAGTTATGTTCCATTCCAGTCACGGCTCTGGTGGTTGGAACGGATCTGACGGCTGGAACCACGGGAAAGGCGGCCTCATCCCGGGACAGATGGAAGTGAATGAGTGCGCGGCGTTCCCGGGACTCTGCGGGCACGGCCGCTGCAAGAACATGCTCGGAGGGTTCGAGTGCGATTGCTTCCCAGGATATGAGAGGGTGAGTGGAACTACGAGACCGGTGGCCTTATCCAGCCTCATCCCGGAACAGATGGAAGTGGAAACCTGTGAAAATGCGAGTGTAACTGACTCAGGATCGTGACGCAGGACGGATTCAGGGAGAAGCACGATACCAACGTCCAACGTTTCGTGCTAATTGTAATTGCAGTTATACAAAGAAAAAATTTAGGAGAAAACATCAGAAGTCTACTCGTGCCTCTCGCTGCGCTTATGATTCTATTCTAGACTAATTTGCTAGCTCTAGATTAAATATCGGCACTTTTATCTAAATGAGTATATCTCATAACACACAGGATTCAAACAATCACACGTGCGTGGACGTGAACGAGTGCGAGATAGTGGACGGAGTGTGCGGCTCGGGCGAGTGCCGCAACACGGAGGGCAGCTTCTCCTGTCTGTGCAAGCCGGGACATAAGGCCGATGACTTCTCCAAAGTCTGCGTTGGTGAGTCTTCATAGTTCATTTATTTATTTGTGATACACAGGTATTACAGGGATGATCAGACTTAAGATTAAGACGACTGTGATCTGCCATTACGCGTACAAATGTATTATGGTTATAGAGCAAAAAATCAATCAAAAAATTTAAAGTTGAAGAATTGAAAATAATGCTTTTAGCAATTTGAAAGAGAGTATCAACCACAACCTTTACGTAATATAATAGACTGGCTTGATAATAATAATTTAAATGTAAACCTGACTAAAACAAAAACTATGCATTTTTCTCAACGTATGCCTATACCCCAAATTAAAACGATATACAAAAACCAAATAATAGAAAATACGACATGTACAAAATTTCTAGGTCTTGTAATTGACAGACAACTAAACTGGAACATACAAGCTGAAGAGGTATGTAAGGCACTTAGTAAATTTGCATATATGCTTTACAAACTCAGGAAAGTAGTTGGTCTAGATGCACTGAAAACAGTTTATCACAGCTATGTCGCTTCTAAATTGCGTTACGGCATTATGTTTTTTGGAAACTGTACTGAAAGGGAAACAATCTTTAAGGCGCAGAAGCGGTGCATAAGAGCAATGTATGGCCTGAAAACCACCGATAGCTGTAGACCCTATTTTATATCTTCAAATATATTAACAGTTCCGGCACTCTACATCTATGAAATGGCTGTTTTTGTTAAAAACAACAATAATCTGTTTGAAAAGCCAATCAATACACACAGTAGACGCGACCAGACCCGCCTGTGTCCTACTAGGGGTAAAACCGCATTACTAAAAAAAAGTTTTTGGGGCATGGCGCCAAAAATTTATAATAAACTGCCCAAAACCATAAAGTTGCTACCAATGACATTATTGAAGAACAAACTTTATAAAGTACTGACATCAAAATGTTATTATAACATAAATGACTTTTTATTAGATAAGAACATAAATATTGATGAATGAGTGAATTCAATGTACTAATTAATTATTATTTTACTAATTTAATTATTAATATAATTGTAATTTAATATTCTCAATGCATAAATATGTAACTTAATTTGTTCTTAACTAGACTCTTGTACTGACTATATTTGCATGCCCTATATTTAGGCAAAACATGTATGGTGCTTACTATTTACTACTCTTCCATCTTTGTGACCCATGTTTACAAATAAAGACTTTGAACTTTGAACAACCACGTCTCTATACTACATTTACATAGTAATCAATTCATAGTAAGGTAATAAATTTCATAAGTGGTATCTTTATTGAACGACATTTTTGATCTTACTCATCAAACTATGAATTGTCTTCTTTTCAGATATTAACGAATGCGAGGAAGACCCATCTCTATGCCGCGGCGGGCGCTGCGTTAACACTCCCGGCTCCTTCAAGTGTTCCTGCGGGAACGGCATGGAGCTGTCTCCGGACAGACTCTCCTGCAAGGATGTGGACGAATGCTCCATTACTTCTGGTCAGTACATTGTCCTCAAACACTAAAAGGAAAGATAAAATAAATAAATATACACACATTTAGTTTTGAATTGTCTCCTCAAAAGTTAAATGATTGTATACCCTCTGTAGGATTTAAGAGGACGTCATCATCATCCACGGGCACACTTTTTGTTATTCTTTTAGTTTTAATTTTTTTTTATGGGTTGGTATTTTACTAGCTCTGGTCACGTTTAGGCTAATCTGTGTGAAATGTCCAACATTATTAATTTAACGCATATCCTCAGGAATTTGCAGTAACGGCGCCTGCGAGAACCAAATGGGCACGTACCAGTGCGTGTGCGACGAGGGCTATGCGCAGTCCTCCGTCAAGTCTCACTGCGAGGACATCGACGAGTGTACCGAGGATCCTACGAGATGTCAGCACGACTGTGTCAATACGCCTGGATCTTATCATTGCACATGCAGGTAATTACATCATTAAGAAGGGACTGAGTCGTTTATGGAAGTCACAAAATGGGCTAAAAATCGATTCTTGCACTACACCCTCTACAGAGATGATCTCCTCGACTATTATTAATTGATCACTCAAACAAGAAGTAGACCGTTATTGTGCTTCTAACAAAATACACAACGATTAGTTCCTTGATACATGATTCAGCTTGTACACAGTCGAACGCTCTTGATATTCATCAAGAGCGAAGGCTCGCATAAGCCTCGCTTTACGAATGGCACGTTTCTTAATACTTGTGCATGGGATTTGGATGTTGTTTTCTCCATAATCAAGATATTTATCCATAATTTTCTCGAGTCTTATTGATAATCCCATTTCCAGAGACGGCTGGCATCTCCGAGCCGACGGTCGCACCTGCCGAGACATCGACGAGTGCGCGCACGGGGCTCGACCCTGCGGCGGCGGCCAGTGCGCTAACACGCCGGGAGGGTACACCTGCGCCTGTTCCGATGGGCTGCTGCCCGCGCCCAACGACAGGAAACCAACCTGCATGGATATTGACGAGTGTGCTGACGTGAGTATTGGGGTCTGCCAGGGAGTACCGGCGTTGTAGTGTAGCCATGTGGCATAAGGTGAGGAGATGATAAGTGATTGAGTCGAAGGCAAACTGGTGGTCACCTAGCAAGATGGACCATAAAATTCACGCTAATTATTATTATGACACTCATCATTGTTTCCATTGACTCCTAATGATATTACTCATAACTGCCGATTTAGATGTCAAATAACCACCTTTTTCTTTTCTGATTCTTTCTTTCACGTTTCAACATGCGGTCGTACATCATATTAAATGCTCCGTTTGTGTTACGTAAACTTGAATATTGTCGGCCGCTACTACGTGTGTCCGTCACCGCTTCTAATTATGTTCACATTTCTCGTTCTAGATCCCGGACCTCTGCGGCGCAGGAGAATGCCGCAACACCATCGGCAGCTTCGTGTGCCGCTGTCCCGACGGCTACAGCGTCAAGCCCGAGCAAGGTCCGGCTTGTACCGACGACGACGAGTGCGAGCTTGGCACCTGCGACTGCCATCCCGCCGCCGACTGCATCAACCTGCCGGTATGACCCTTGTCTGCTGCAGCACGGTTCAAACTCGCACTAACTGCAGGTTGCAGCAAGGCCCGGCTTGTACCGACGACGACGAGTGTGAGCCTGTGAATGCCATCCCGCCGTTGACTGATCGATCTTTTATGTATAAAAAACACAAATAAAAATATACATAACAATAAATAGTTAGTGGTGACCTTGAGGGACATGCTAATTTCCTAGTCTGACCTCAATAATGTTCAGAATAGGACGCTGCAGCTGTGGTTATATCTTCCTGTCCGTAGAGTATGTGTTCCTTATGTATGTTTGTTGCAGGGTTCGTTCCAGTGCCGCTGCCGCGACGGGTGGCGTGGCGACGGCGCGGAGTGCGAGGACGTGGACGAGTGCGTGACCAACAACGGCGGCTGTCACCCGCGCGCTTCTTGTATCAACTCGGATGGCTCCTTCAAGTGTCTCTGCGACACGGGATACAAAGGAGACGGGTAATATATTTTACTGTTCAAAACATTAATAGTGAATCATCTTCTATCATGTTATCTTCATTAGTTATTATGACGACCTCTGAAGCGCTTTGGCGACGCTCCGCCTGTGACGAAGGTTGCGGGTTCAATGATATATCAGTTTCTTGTACGATCTGCATATATTTGTTCTGGGTGTTCTGCATGTTTTCTCTGCATAATAAACTCAAAATAGATCACGGCGAATGTTGGTGTCCGGCGAGGAACTATTGTTGAGAGATCGCTAATAGTTCTCTATGAACGTTACCTAGCGTGTACTTAATCTCTTGAAATGTATTGTATTGTAGATACTCGTGCGTGGACATAGACGAGTGCGCGAACGACCCCACTCTGTGCGAGAACGGGCACTGCGGGAACACGGCCGGCGGGTACGAGTGCGACTGCGACGTGGGCTTCACCAAGTCGCCGGACGGCAAGTCTTGTCTCGGTGAGTCACCATACATTGATTTCATGCCTACAGGTAGTAGTTTTTAGGAGTAGTATCTTAGTGGGTAGGTAAACAATGCATAAAAACCCGTCAGGGCACAACAATTTTTGGGTTCGTTTTAGTTTGACGTTAACTTAATTATAGAGGTCTACTTCATATTTATAAAATTATTTAATACTGATTTGGCTAGTCTCTGTTGAGACTGGCTGCCGTGAATAAAATTCGGCTATGGGGATATTATAACGTTTTCAAAGGTTATTAATTAAGTAGGTAACTGAAAGTTTAAAAACTATTTAATTTCAAGAATACTTCAGTGGCGGAGGCCAGTCATTTGGCGACCGTTACACAAGCTCTCTCTTTGCTTTGGGGCAAGAGGACACCGTTTGAAATGTACAGAAGTTACCTACATTTTTCAATATTTATGAATATATTTTGCGGATTGTTTGCTTCACCGCATAGCTTCGCTATAAAGACATGCCTAGAATATGGCTATACTTAAGGGTTTTTGCGAAATCGCATCAGAAACTAAGATATTTCCTTTTTCGAGTAGGCCCCTGATCCTTTCGAAACAAATAATGATCTATCTATATAATAGTGCATTTGTAAAAGTGTGTTTCGTAGGTAATACTGAAGAGCTCGATTTGAAATTATGATAATGATCCTGAGTTGATGTGACCTTGAATGTTATACACAAAACAATTCCTTCAAGAACTTTTTGTTCCATAATTCCTTAAGTAGGTACTGTTCTATAAATGAGTTTGTTCCAGACATGGACGAATGCGCGACCTTCGACAACGTGTGCGTGTTCGGTCGCTGCGTGAACACGTACGGCATGTTTAAGTGCATCTGCGACAAGGGCTACCAGTCGGACAGCATCGACGACCGTTAGTATTATTATACACTTTACTACCAAAACACTTACAATACCAATTCTATGGTAAATCCCTCACATATCTCTCACATAAACGTAATCTTAGATCTATTCTTTGCTCCTTGTTGTCCTAAAATAAAAATAAAAACAACTAAACCAGTTTAACCTTTAGTCGTAGAGAATGCGTTTTGAAAGACAGGCGTGGATTAGAACTTTAAAGACGTCAAATGTAACCTACGTTCTACTGAATTCTGAATCTACTAAAGAAAATTGATCGCTGTCCTTATACTGAAATCCTGGTTCCTCTATGACCCTCTCTAGATAATTATTACTTTCATTTTAAAATGTCAAAAGTCGTGCTAATTTTAAATGCCGATCACTTTCTTTATCCTTTCCGTCGTGGTCGAGCAGGCGCGGTGATCTATAACTCTCTGGTTCGCTGCCTCTTACAACATACTTGTATTGCTATAGTCGAGGAAGCGCGACCAACTGTCCCCCAGTTCAAATGTCACATAGCTACATACACTGTCTATCTGCAGGCATGATAACGTTTCTGTGAAAGGCTTGTTTGCTAATTATTCGCAAAAAGTGTAGCTTCAATGAACATCCATGGATTTCATTCATATTTTTTTGATTGTTTGGAATTTGTCATTCCTGGATGTTGAATCTCGACCACGGACCACTTCTTTTGAGGGTAAAAATGTGTTATAATTCTACTAAACACTTGAAAATAAATAAACTCACAAGCGTACAGGTGGGTGCGATGAAATCCGATGCTATTTCATTTACTAATGCGGACTTTCATTCGCGCTTACTATTGCTGCAAATGAAGCAAATGTATTCAATTGTAAGTGTCTCAAACAGCGTATTATTTCCAGTAATGCCGGGATTCAACTGCACGGACGTGGACGAGTGCAAGTCCCCGCAGTCCTGCCAGTACGGACAGTGCCACAACACGCAGGGCTCCTACGAGTGCCGCTGTCCGCCCAACTACGACCTCGTGTCCGACGGCACAGCCTGCTTCGGTGAGTGTGGTGCACTGTAACCAGGCTCCCTTACATACAGTTTGACAAGGATCGCGTGATGTGCGTCAATAGTACACCTGTTGTAGCTGCACACTGCGTGTCTAAAGCCTTGAGTGGCGGAGAATCCACCGAAGGAGAGATATTGACCGCGATTTGGCATAAAGATAAAAGATAAAGGTTATTTTATTCTTAAAACACGTTTAACACAAAGATGGTAAGTAATTCAGGCTTACTTTGAGAGGGATTATTAAGTTTCGCTTAGTTGACTTTTAAGAACTAGGAATAAAATGCGTGCTGCAAATTTCAAACAAAGCCAAGCAATTTGTGTTTTGCCCTGAAATTTTTCATTCACAAACGGTGGTGTATTCAATATTGTTAATTTATATTGTGTAGTGGCAAATAAATGATGTGTCTATGTGTATGTCTATTCCAGATTCCCGCAAGGCGCGTTGCTACGGCAAGGTGGACCTGCGCTCCGGCTCCGAGTACTGCCGCGATAACGACGAGCTGTCCGAAGATGGCACCATGGCCGCTTGCTGTTGCTCTGTTGGTGAGTTCTTACCCCTCTCGTCGTTAAGGCTGTGTTCTATAGTGTCCTATCTTAAAATAATTATTTAACTAAGCTCTCAAGACTATGAGACAAAAGGTATTGTTTTTTATTTATTTATTCAAAGCATTACATCTGTTTTTACAGGCTCTACTTAGTAAGAGTACAATAGTCAACATAATAAATCACAAGCAACGAATTCAATAAAACCAATAATCCAAAATACATGTCACTGAGCAAAAATAATCCAATACATATTTGTTTTTTTATTTTATTTTTTTATTTAGCCTGTTTCGTCCCACTGCTGGGCAAAGGCCTCCCCCAAATCTTTCCACTCAGTGCGGTCACGTATACATATTAAGCAAAATAAAATAATATAATACAATTATTTATTGTGCAGTGTGAACACAAAGTTTAAAGCATTCATAGAACTTTTAACACTCGTTCACGGCGAAACATCAGAAACATCTATATCGTAGTTCTTATTCTTCTATTGCTTTAGTGAAGCACATTTGCCGACTATAGGGAAAGTCCATCTTACCTATAGTCCACATTCACGGGATATCTCCCACATTGTAGCGGAGATGGACACCGGCGGAAAAGAAAGAAAGAACAAGAGATAGAAAATAAACTATTGATGAACATTTTTGTGTAAAGCAGAATGAGGTTACGAAGATTTTGTAATGTATAGTGTTTAACTTGGTTTAAAGGACAAATTACATTGATACAGTAGTAATTTGTGAGCCATATTTTAACATGCTATTAAACAATAAATATACTTTTACTTTTCAGGTGCGGCGTGGGGTAACTACTGCGACGTGTGTCCCGAGCCAGGCTCCGAGGCGTACCGGGAGCTATGCCCCGGCGGCCCGGGCTACCAGCCTGTGCTAGAACCTGTAAGTTTATACGTTCAGATTATTGTCCTGGGCATAGTCTCCTCACAACTGTCACGGGTTCGATTCCCACCTCGGGACAAATGTGTTAACGATCTACAGATATTTGTTGATCGATGATTATGGTCGTTTTCTATTTATAATCAAAAACCCGGTGCCACAGATTGTAATTACATCTTCATGCGGAATAAACTTAGAAAAAACAAAAGCGTACCTCGAAAGATAGATAAAACATGAATTCGACACTGCAACCCACAATACGAAGGTCACAAACATCATAAGTCATAACATATCACAGAAAAACTTTAATATTATTGGTAGAATAAAACTTGGAGACAATAAGTCGTTCATACATACTATTTGTGAGACATTATGATGGTAATAATTTTCTCAATGTTGGTGTACGATATTTGGATAGACGCTCATAGACGTGAGTGAAACGCCCGCTGGTTGGTCACACACTGTTATTGCAGTGAGGTGGCGTCGGCTTGTGCAGGTACGCACACATGCGTAGATGCTTGCTACTACATACGTAACAGTTTGTTTTGTTCCCCAGCCGTCGTACGTGGTGACCCTGGCGGACATAGACGAGTGCGGCGCGCACCCGGCGCTCTGCGAGCACGGCACCTGCACCAACACCTTCGGCTCGTTCGTGTGCACCTGCGGTGACGGATGGACGCTCGACAACGACGAGCTCAAGTGCATCGACCTCGACGAGTGCGCCGATACCAACGTCTGTGGCCCTGGCGTCTGCAGGAACCTGCCCGGCTCCTATGTCTGCTTGTGTCCGGAGGGATACGTCGCTATGCCTAATGGAAGTGAGTATTATGGAAGTTTTAGCATTTCTTAAGAAAGAGAGCTTATTTATTTATTTTAAGGCACGCCTACAGCTTAAATACATGCAAAATATGTACATTAAGAGGCCTCCGGAGGGACGAATTCTTCATACAAACGTAATATCAAAATGATTTCCAATTCAAGCATATTTCCACTATAATATTGTATTATTTGTGTTAGAATAGTATTTATCTAGATTCCTAAGTCGTTTTTTTTTCTAAATACTCACCTAAAATTAAATGAAAGCCAATCGCATTTTGCACATTTTTATGCGAAAATGGACAAGTTTTCATGCTATTTGTTTCGTATTAAAAACAACAATATCTTACGTTTTATTTATTAAGGAACATAGCTTATATTGTCTAGTTACAGAATAACAATACTTTGTGAAGAATACACACAGTTTTCAGTCATAACTTTCGGTATTACGGAACAAACCAAATTTTTAACGGCTAATATTGCTATCGCGCACGCATGGGGCGCGGCGCAGGGGTTAAACAGGGAATCGATATTCGAAGCGATTTTTGCAAGCGAGGGTCGCCGGACCCTTAAGGGATAGCAATATTAGCAAGAATTCTGCATTTGGATGCTTCGTCTGTACCTGCGGAGAGTATATGCCGTTTATGTTGAATATAAGAAAGAGAGAGGGACCTAATGTGGAGCCTTGAGCTACTTCCTACATCTATAAGTCAAGTCGATCATCTACTGACAACTGCGTCAGCTAATTTAAATGTTCATCTCTTAATTTCGAGTAGATTGCGTGGATTGGTCGCTATCTCACTGCATCTAACGCTTTTTCTAGAATAGGAAAAGCTTCCTTACCAAAAGTCATCGCTGGGCTTTTAACAATGGTTATCGCCATGAATCTAAAGGTTGTACTAATAAGTCGAAAGAAAGTCTCCTAACCCATCCATCACCATCTTGCAGAGGAATGCGTGGACGTGCGCCAACGGCAGTGCTACATGGAATGGGATGCGGAGGATCGGTCGTGCGGCGGCGCGGTGGGCGTGCCGCAGACGCGCTACCTGTGCTGCTGCTCCGTGGGCCGCGCCTGGGGGGCGCCCTGCGAGGCCTGTCCGGACAAGGGCTCTCAGGTACGTCACTGGAGGTGACCTCTGAGGCGCGGTGGACGAAGGTCCGCCTGTGACGCAGGAGGTTGCGGCTTCTATTCCTGCCTCGGGACAAATATTTGTACGATCTGAAGGTATTTGCTCAGAGTGTACTGGTCGTTTTATATGTATAATAATAAATGTATATCTATGTAGTGTATTATATTATTTATATCAGGTATATAGTACCATAAGCTACATAGCATAACATAAGCTCTGCTTGGGGCTTGATAATGCTGTGTGAATTTTCCGGCACTATTTATTTACTGGCAGTCAGAATACGTAGACGTGCGTCACCGCTACTGCTACATGGAATGGGACGCGCAGGAGTGCTGTTTTGTTAATATATGTTTATATGTTGTGACAGGAGCACATAGCGCTGTGCGGCGAGAAGCCCGGAGAGTACATAAACCCGATGACGAATGAGACGAGCTCCATCAACGAGTGCGATATCATGCCCACGCTCTGCAAGCCTGGCACCTGCCACGACACGCCGTCCGGCTTCCAGTGCGGATGTGATCATGGGTGAGATTGTAAACGTCTGCTCCTATTTTAGACGAATAACGACTTTGGCTACTTTTAACTCGAGAAAACGTGAGCGGAGTCGCAGGATGATGCTTATTTGAAATAGAAGTTATCTTAAAAATTTAATTGGTGGATATTATTAACACATTATTGACAGGGAATAAATCAATCAAAGTGGTCAAATGGTAAACCCCTGAGGAACACCGTAACCAACTGTAATTGGAATATGGGTTTACGACTTAGCGTTTACGTTGCCATATACAACAGACTAAACTAACAATCTGTCATCTAGATGTTTTAAACGGAAGTAGTGAAAATATTATCAAATAAGCTTTGGTTTTTATGTGAAGACTATTAAATCACGGATAGTAGTTTCAACAGACTGACGTTTATTCATAGATTCTATGCTAGTGAGAAAGTAAGTTAAGTAGCATTATTAAAGTTAGATGGCGTTAGGTGTACCTACATGCACTTACCTTTAATTATAGTGTTACCTGATTACAATAGACTATATCCAAAGCCTTTGTAAAGTCTAAATAATGACCAACAGCAATATTCCGTTCCAGATACGAGCACGACAACACGTCGCACATCTGCCGCGACATCGACGAGTGCTTGCGCGGGCGCGGCGCGTGTCGCGGGCTGGCCTCGTGCGTGAACCTGCCCGGCGCGTACGAGTGCCGCTGTCCCGCCGGCTACGCGCCCGCCGCCGCGCTCGACGACTGCGAGGACGTCGACGAGTGCGCCGACCCAGCGCTCTGCGACCACGGCGACTGTCGCAACACGCAAGGCTCCTACAGGTTGGTTGTCCTACGGGCTGCGTGCTCCTAGTTACCTCTCTGTTATTTTATATTCATTCTTAGTATCAGTTCCGAGACTCTTTCGCAAATACTTTGTTTATGACGTAGGTCGTATATGTATGTATATATCTATTTGTTGCATCACAGTCATCAACTACTTTGACCCACGACTCAATAATTCCTCTAAACCAACCCCCTCTCTTCACCAGATGTGAATGTAAAGCGGGCTACACACTGCGCGACAACGTCTGCCGCGACGTGGACGAGTGCGCGCGCCCGCGGCCGCTGTGTCGCAACGGGACGTGTGAGAACACGCCCGGCAGCTACATGTGCCACTGCGATGAGGGATTCAAGCCGGGCTCCAATAACGACTGCATTGGTCAGTTCCACCTCTGATCTATTTATTATGACTATTCTGACGACCTCTATGGCGCGGTGGGTGCGGGTTTGATTCCCGGCTTGGGACAAATGTTTGTATGATCTGCAGATATTTGTTCAGGGTGTTCTGATCGTTTTCTCTTTCTGTGTAATAAAAATATCTATTTATGTAATGTATTCTTTTATGTATATAAGTTATTTAGTTCCCAATAACACAAGCTCTGCTTGCCTTGGGGCTAGATAATGCTGTGTGAATTGTCGGCATTATTTATGAACTATCGTTCGACAGACATCAACGAGTGTCGAGAGGGAGGCATGGTGTGCCGCAACGGTCGGTGCCGCAACACGGTCGGCTCGTTCCGGTGCGAGTGCGCCGGCGGGTACGCGCTGACGGCGGACGGACGCAACTGTCGCGATGTGGACGAGTGCACGGAGCACGACCACCCCTGCGGACGGGACGGCGCGCCATCTTGTACCAATACTAATGGAGGGTACGTAATTGTACGGTTTGCATACCGTACAGAGTTACATGTTCCCGCGGGTCAGCAGTTTACGCTGTGATGTGTCTCTAAGGCGCTATTACTGGCAGTCGCAAACAACTGTCTTAAGGGCAACATGTCACGGCTTGTCTAGGATGAATGGACACTGGATTTGTATTACTGTTATTTGTTATGTTGATAGATAAATATATTTTAAAATAAAATAAAAAATAATACGATTACATTAAACCCGACTCGTTTGACTCTAAAAAATATCACGTACATTTGGATTTTGCTTGTGCTTTTGATTCTATCTGAGATTCAATATTCTAAATGTTTTTATTATTTATCATTGAAATTGAATGTTCCTAAAATCGCAAACTAACTAACAAACTCTAATAAAATTCTGTGAGGGGTACCCCAAGGCTCTACCTATGACCCGTCCCTATGCTCAGTTACATGGTGTGGTTGTAGATACGAGTGTTCGTGCGGCGCGGGCTACCGGCTGGTGGGCAAGCGCTGCGTGGACCGCGACGAGTGCAAGGAGATCCCGCATGTGTGCTCCGGAGGTGACTGCCGGAATTTCAATGGAGGGTAAGATTTAACTATCGAAACTATCATGGTTATTAACACTAAAGTCATTCCCTGATCATGGCGCATTAAAATGTGCCGAAATATTGGAAAACTCAAAAATCTAATCACGGTAAATATCCCGTTTTAAATTACTTTAGTGGAGGGTACAATGTTTCACTCGACTAACTATTTTAAATTTAATTTTAATATAAAAAATTACAATACATTTTTTTACCATTTCTACTAATTGAAGTTACTTTTGGAGGTACTTATTAGTATAGTATTGGCCTCCTCGATTTCGATGACGTCCTAATATGGCTCGCTAGATAAACCTTGGTCTTGAATACCATATACATATGTCGTAGGTACTTATTAGTTAATATGGTACTAACTAGGTTCAGCACGAGAAATGACACAATCTCTACGTTTATTAAGCGGAGTGGTGATAATGTTTCAAATAATGCTGCTTTTTGATGCGTTCTGCTAAATCATATTAATGGTATATTTTGTTTTCAGGTTTGCTTGCGAGTGTCCGACGGGCTGGGTATTCGACACCGCCAGTGCGATGTGCGTGGACGAGAGGAGAGAGCTCTGTTACGAGACTTGGGAGAGCGGCCGCTGCCACAAGGCGAGACCGCTAGAGCTGTCGCGGCCTGAGTGCTGCTGCTCAGAAGGTTTGTTTCAAAATGTTTTATTTTTGATAGATAGATTATTTATTCATACAAATAGGTTACATCATTAAGTTAGTAGTGCCTTAAAGCCTATGTTAGGTTTGTCTTAGCACTATAGTTCTCACTTAATTTAAAAATAAATTGATAATCTAGGTACGGTAGTTAACGAATGATCTGACAACAATACAAGTTAACCTATATTAATAATTATCCCAGATCTTACATTTAAAAAACTCATTTATACTTATAATTGATAAACACACTCACACTTACCTAATGCATAAAATGTTCTAAGAAATAATGCTGCTAATTGTTTAGCGTGAACCTAGCCGCTTATCACCACTGATGCACGCGTTGTTTCATCTTTTGTAAGGCGTTTGTAAAATTATGCTGTTTCAATTAAGATTTTTAAAAGGTCTTTGTAAATTGTGGTTGGAATACAATAATTTGTCTCCTTGGAACGAAATAATGTTTGATTGAGTTCCAAGGTGATCACACCGGCGGTTAGTGTTATGATATCATGAATAAATAAAATAAAAAAAAAAAATATACTGAATAATGCTTTCCGACGCCGAACTCTGCGATGACTCTGGGCTATCGTTTTAAATCTACGAAGGAATCTTATTTGTTTGTGAAAAAGTACCTACCTGCTTGAATTATAATAATATGAGACAATGTTCGTGTGTAGGTGCCGCGTGGGGCAGATACTGCGAGCGCTGCCCCCTCCCCGACTCGGCGGAGTTCCTGCGCATCTGCCAAGGAGGGATGGGCCGGCCCAACCTCACGCAGGACCTAGACGAGTGCGTGGTGCGCCCCGACGTGTGCCGCGGCGGGCGCTGCGTGAACACCGATGGGTCCTTCCGCTGCGTGTGTCCGCCCGGGTACGTGCTCGAGGAGGGCCCGGAGCCGCGCTGCGTGGACCAGGACGAGTGCGCCCTCACCCCGCGGATCTGTGGGAACGGAACCTGCGCCAACACGCCCGGCGGATACGAGTGCACGTGCAATAGGGGCTTCACACAGGGACCAGAACAGGTAATGTGGAATGAGATATCAATTATGTTGGAGTTATTCTTATTTTTTCAGTCGTAGTCACTGCAGGGCAAAGGTCCCAATCCCCAATTTAATTTAGCACGGTCTGTGGACGGGAGGTACCTTATTGAAATACCAGTTAAAGAAGGTCGTCCTCAAAATTAAAATCAGTTTACATATCTATATTAAGTTTTTTTTGTGGACCTATCATAGAGGTAGTATAAACCTTCTTCTATGCTATCTATACTATAAATTGAAAAGGTGCATTTATATTGTATATTGTGTGTTTGCATTGTAGTGGCAAATAAATGGTATGTCTATGTCCTTGGTTCCAGACGTGCGTTGACATAGACGAGTGCGCGGAGGGGCGCGCCACGTGCACGTTCCGGTGCCACAACACGCCGGGCTCGTTCCGCTGCACGTGTCCGTACGGGTACGACGTGGCGCCGGACGGCATCCACTGCCGGGACATCGACGAGTGCGCGCAGGAGCCGCAGGTCTGTCCGCACGCCTGCGAGAACGTCGTCGGCTCTTACGTCTGCAAGTGTCCTGAAGGTAACTGCCATACTGTGTCTGTGTCCAGCAGAGGAGTAGCTAGAGTGATGAGCACTCTAGCTATCTAGCACTAAGCTCCTCTGCTGGAGACAAAACCACAATTTTTTCAGCTGCAGCATTGCAGGGCAAAGGTTCCCAATCCCCTATTGAATTTAGCACGGTCTCTGGACGGGAGGTACTACCTTCCATGAATTGAAATAGTTAAAAAAGATTGTTTTGCTGCACACAGAACCACCATAGCCGGTCTGTCGGAAATCTTCCCAACTTGGGATCTCCGCTCAAAAACACGTGGCATACACTGTATACTACATACTATAATAGTTCAAGCCATGTCACAACAACCAATGTTCTTATCACTGGGCTTATGTTACCGACAACCATGATAGTTTAAGGAAAAACAAACAATTTATTTCTAGTGTACTTACTACTTGTTGGTTAAGTCCATTCTTAGCTAGTCCTCATCATAAGTAAATAACACTTAAAAATGACACTCTATTCTCAGGCTACAAGCGTACAAATTCCCCGCACGACTCGTCGGATGCGTGTGAGGACATAGACGAGTGCTCGGAGCGGCCGGAGCGGTGCGCGCCCGGCGTCTGCATCAACACGGAGGGAACGTACGCCTGCGACTGCGATGCGGGCTACGAACCCAGCGACGAGGGCACCGAGTGTATCGGTAAGGCAACTCTATGCTACGTCTCTATGCAACCAGTGCCTTTCCCTGTGATCTTCTAAGCAGCTTATTTATATATGTATTAGCTTATTACTTACTACTTACTAACGACACCTAAACTGACAAAAACACCTATTTTGTGCCGGTTTGTGCAGTTGTTTGAGGACAAGTTCGAGAGTCCAGAACGACCTTATGAACGAGACTACTTGATCAAATAAAGATATTATTTAGATCCCATTAGTTCAATAGTCAGTCCTGAAATGTATTTCATATTTATTTATTCCATAAAACAATATACATTGTGTGCGGAAACTTAAAAATAAATTATATTAACTAAAACAGAAAAAAAAGTATCACATTAAATTAAATGATTGAACGATTATCATCACATACACTAAGTTTATACATACATATATTATATAATCAAGGTCGTAGTTCGTCAATGGAGTACACTTTTCCAGAAGATAACATTTTAGTTTATTTATTAGAAGTGTTATTTTATGTATGACTTCTTTTATTTCAAGCGGCAATTTATTAAAAATTCTAGTAGCTTGGTACTGTGTCGACTGTCGCATAATATTCAGTGTAGGGGATATTTATAACAAGAACGCGTGTCTAGATAAAGTAATAAGAAGTATATGTTTCAGACCGGCGGACCGGCATGTGCCACCGGTCGCTGGTCGCGGGGCGCTGCGTGCCGGAGCCCTGGCCGCGCGCCCTCGCCTCCACGCCGGCGCCGCCCTCGCAACTCACCAAGTTAGTAACTTACTGCTCCCTTTACCTCTCCGTCTCCACGAGGAAATATTTCCCCACCCCTAACTTACTGAATCGCTTCTACTTTATATTTTCGTTCAATTTGCAGCTACTACTTAAACCATTTTGAGTAAATTGATTAAGCCTTTTAAATGGACATATCTTAAAAGAAAATATTAGAGCAATGACCTCCTGGATCAATAAATGCCCTTAATGGTGACGGTTATAAATGTTCAGTCCAGTTCAGTGCAGTTATCTATACTAATATTATAAAGAAGAAAGATTTGATTGTTTGTTTGTTGGTTTATTATGAAAGGTTTCTTAACAATAATCTTCCGAATACAATCAGGTTTAAACGAAATTGTATCTTCTCCAGGGCCCAATGTTGCTGCACCCTCGGCATGGCGTGGGGTCCCGAGTGCGAGCTGTGTCCCCAGCCCGGCAGCCCCGACCGACTGGACCTCTGCACGCAAGCCAACCTGGGGGGTCACGGGGGGACCTCGGGGGGCTCCACGGGGCCCGGCGGGGGGGACAACGGGGGGCTCGGACAGGCGCTCGACATCTACGGAGACGTGGACGAGTGCGCCGCCATGCCGGGCCTGTGTGCGCCCGGCCGCTGTGTCAACACTATTGGAAGGTAACTGTCCTTATTACTATCTACCTGGGGATGGCTAAGAAAGGTCGTAAATGTAAATGGGTTGTAGGCCATTGCTTGCGCCAATTTTCTCGGACCTCGTGGATTATTGCACACTTTTACTAAATTGGCGCGACCTTATTCTCTTGTTCTGTTCTATTTGTTAATAATGTTATTTGTGTTGATAGTTTCCGTTGCGTCTGCGGTCGCGGCTACAAGCCGGCCGGCGAAGTGTGTGCGGACATCGATGAGTGTAGCGTGCGCCCGCCGCCTTGCGAACATCTCTGCAAGAACACTGAGGGTACGTTCTATTTCGACACAGGAAAGCGTAAATCTAACTTCACTATTAAATAATATGGAAATTAAAAGATTTTTATTTCAAAATTAAGAGGTATCTCTAGTGGTTTGTTTTTCCTTGCAGGTTCGTACACATGCCTGTGTCGGTCCGGCTACGAAGTAGACGAGGACGGCGCCAACTGCCGGGACATCGACGAGTGCGAGCGTGGCTCCCACACGTGCCACCAGCTGTGCACCAACACGGAGGGGTCTTACGAGTGCGACTGCAACGAAGGCTATGAGAGACGCGGCGACGCCTGCATCGGTGAGTGTGCGGCTCAGGGTGAACACAGGGTTGTTATAGAAAAACTATTCAGTGTAGCTATTCAAAATAAATATATTTCAACTTTTGAATAACTAAACTAAGTAATCGGAACGGGTTTTATTTAAGAGTTTTCTCTCTCCATATATCATTTATTTTCGCCCAAACGTGGCCACCGTCCGGAACATTACGGTCGGGTAGTTAGGTACTATTTTATGTATAACAGGCCTCGTAACCAATTACAACTATTTGACTGGGTGACGAATAGAAACAAGTTCGCCGTGTGACAAATTTTTACAAAACTAAGACGTGACTTATTAGAACTAAATTTGCATGTAACTATAACATATGATTGTAACATATTTTAACGGTTTTTGCGTTTTGACCAATTAGAAAACTTTTTTGCAATGACAAATATGTAGTTGCCTAAATGAGTGGTTCTATATTTTCTTGTTTCTAGTTGTTTTGTTCGTTATTCTAGTCACGCTAAGATAAATGCCTAGCTGCAGTACAGCGGCTCGGAAACCTGATATTACCCTTCTGTTTGTAGACATAAACGAATGCCACGAGGAAGGCATCTGCCCGAGTCCGGGGCGCTGCGTGAACCTGCTGGGGTCGTTCCGGTGCGTGTGTCCGCGCGGGTTCCGGCTGGACCTGGCAGGCGCGCGCTGCATGGACGCCGACGAGTGCGCCGAGGGCCGCTGCCAGTCGCCCTGCCGCAACCACGCCGGCGGGTACCGCTGCGACTGTCCACAGGGTGAGTCACGGAGTGGCCTGCGGGGAGTCGGTAGACTGTAGACACGCAGACAAAGTGATGTACGTGGATCGCCTGGTGCGTGCTAGAGGACAGGACATAGCGCGCCACACTGCACCTTTGAGGCTGTGCACTGGCATAGCGTGTCGATATACACAGCGTGCATGTCCAATTAAGCGTCGCTCACCACAATTTGCGAGGGACTGCAGCTCGCTTTACTCACCACTCTGTGTCAGAATATGTGGCTCAGCAAGTCAATAAACACAACGATGCCAGCTTCGCTCGCAATGCACGTTAGCTATTTGAATGATTGTGTTGTAAGTTGGTTTGTAATCGCAGGAACAACCCTTGGTCCGGGCGGCGCGTGTATACCTGAGGACGTGTGCGGCGGGTCGCCGTGCGGCGCGTCGCCGTGCTTCGCAGTCGGCAGCGCCTACCGCTGCGGCTGCCCCAGCGGCTACGGCTGGGACGCGGGACACGCAGTCTGCTTGCAGGTACACACAGGAGGGGAATCTTAATACAGAAGTAACAGCCGGTTTTGAAAAATATGCAGTTTAGGCAAACAAAATGACCAAAGGCAACAAGAGCAAACAGCTCATTCAGTGACCGATCAATCGCCATTCACTCCAGCCTTCATTCCACACTTATTCAATTTCTATGTGTTGTGGGGTGCATGCAGATCGTCTTTTCAACTAATATTCAACGGCCAAATCACTGTAATATCCAGGGACTCATCTGGTTGATTGTCAACAAAGATTTGTTGACCAGTCTCTCTCACTTATCAGCGTAAAATAAACTGGCTGCAAGCGTCCCAATAATGACCCAGTCCCTCCATCTACACTTACTGAAAAACAGCGGCCAAGCGAGTAACGGAGTTGGGCTAGTTAGGGTCTGGCTGGGCACCCCTGTGGACGTGGATAAGGAAGCGTCGCGTCGGGAGAATATAGATTAGTCAAGATCGGTTTAAAAAAAAAACAACATTCAAATTCATTTATTTCCATATGCTTACAAAGTATGCCCCTTAGACGAGTCAAATTTTATACCATAAATTATTTATCAAATAATAAGATAATTAGATTTTTTGTTCACTTCAATTTTTTGTTCACTAGTGGAAGTAGTGCAAAAGAAACAACTAGTACATTCAATTATCTCATATTTCATATTTATTTTATTGCATCATTGTGTACATTTGTAGGTCTTCGTATCTAGGTAATGTACAAGAAACACAATGGTACCCAAGCAGGGCGTGGCGATATGTACAGAGAATGGAAGCGAGCCGGGTTTCTAAAAAGCTTTGTTTAAATATATACAAGAGAGAGAGAGAGAGAGAGCGGAAAATTGAAGTATTAGTAAATCTCTTATGTGTTTAATACATAGTTGGTTGTGTTTCCAGCTGGGCGGCGGATGCGCGAGCGCGTCCTGCCTGTTCGGATGCTCGGCGTACGGCGGCGGCGCGGGCTACCAGTGCGGCTGCCCCGCCGGGTACCAGCTGGTGGGCGCGGGGCACTGCCTCACGGCGCTGGACGCGGCGCTGCCCCCGGACGACATCGGCGCCGCGCCAGTCTTCCCGCTCAAGGACCAGTACCGGACCAACGACGACCTGCTCTCCACGGAGGGCTGCTTCAGCTGCAAGGTATGGACTATAACTTTAAATACATAAGTGTGCAATAAAAGTATTGTCTATCTATCTATAACTCATCGAGGCAACTCTACTGCCATAGCTGCCGTCGAGTATTCAAGACCAAGTTGGGTCTAGCGAGCTATATTAGGGCTCATGATAGAAGAATCCGTATCATAACAGAAATCTAGGGTCTTGGAAATCGATCAGGAGGGCCTATATATGGACTATAGCTCAGCCAGGTTGGCGCTGGCTGCACATAGCTTGCAGAACTCTTTGTTGTTGGGATTATAATCAACCATCTAACCAAGACCTGCCCCGGAGTCTGCACCGGCCCGTGACCGCTGAACGTTTATATAACTCTATGTACCTAGAACCGGTTTGCAAACGTGAAATATGGAATAATGCAAATGACTTTATTCAATAAAAAATCGACAGAATCCGAACTTTTTACTAACTACAATAGCCGTTATAGATAATGTTGCTCTTACATTGAACAAAGTATTATATTTATTTATTTATATAATATTTATAATTTATTTAAACTTGCTGTAACTTAACTTCAGTCCGCTGTTTGTGGACTGAAGTTAAGTTCCAGCAACACAGAACTTCCCACGCAGCACCGTGTGCTAGACATTGTAAGCTCGGTTTAGAACTATAATTAAAGATATTTTATTCTGCAGGTGAACGGAAGAAGACGAAGAGCTCCGAACGAAGCCATCATCTTCGCGAACGGAACCACCATTATGAAAAAACGCAAGCGGCGCAGTCGACGTACGTACAAAATTTTCTCTCTTTCATGAATCGCCACCGTATGTAGTTGAAGCTTATCTGACCCTTTGCTAATAATTTTACGACCCTCAGTTTAGTCCGACAGTGTAGTCCGTCAGTTAGATTATCAGAAGATATTGGACACGTATTTTTTCTTTAGTCAAACAAATACTTACTAAAATAAAGTGCGTCAAAGTTTAGGAGTGGGGGCTCGTGACGTCACAACTTGCTAAAAAGTGTAGCAAGACGTGACGTCACGCGGAACTTTAACTGGCTATATCTTAATATTTTTTTGTTTAATTGACAAAAGAAAAAACACGGGTCCAATATCTTCTAATAATCTAACTGACGGACTTTGTAGATTTTTTTAAGACACTAGCCTATTATAGTTGAATCCACGTTGTTCCCAGGTCGGCGCTCGGTCCTGGAACCTGAGGCGGAGCTGATCGTGGTCCGCGCCACGCCCGCACAGACGTGGCACCGGCGGCCGCTGCTGCGCCTGCTGCCGGCGGAGGGCGGCGCGCGCCCGCACTACCGCCTCGCGTACGGAGACGATACCAATGACTTCGTGCTGAACAAGCGCGACGGCGTCTGGGCGCTGCGGCTCAGGAAACACGTCAAGCCAGCCGCTACCATGCAGCGACAGCTCGAGCTTGAAGCACGGTATGTAATTTCATCTTAAGCACTTTTAAAAAAATTCTTTATTGCATTAAAAGTACATAATTATATGACACTTGTTTAGGGCTCTCATTACCTGTCAGAGCTACCAGGGTGCCTCCAACGATGATAGTTCGCAACTGATTTAATAATTAGATCTAGGTTAACATGAAGACTTCATCATCATCAGCCTATAGCAGTCCACTGCTGGACATAGGCCTCCCCCAATGAGCGCCATAGCGCCCTGTCTTCAGCTTGCCGCATCCAGCATCTACCTGCAGTCTTTCATTACATGAAGACTTAATACGAACATAGTAATCACGTATAATAACAAACATCACGTATGGCATTGCTGAGCTAGAACTGTAGGAAGTGAACTAGCTCTCGCACGTACCTTCGGTTTAAAGAATATTTATTTGCTCAAAAGAAATTACATTTCACTTATCTGAGAAAACATCTTAAGCTAAGTATTTTAAGTAAACTTCGAACAACCAAACAATTTTTTGTACCTACCTACTTAAAGTATATCTACAGAATTATAGCTCATTAACAATAATGTTCGTTCTTCGCCCTAATGACATTGTACTTTGTACATCTTGGCCACTAGAAAAAGGGAAGACAATGAAAGGTGAAAGAACTGTTTAACATAAGAATCCAGACACATCTCGGATTCTTCCCTGATACTATCTATCCTGGCCACTCGCAAAAGGAAAGTATTTATGAAAACATGACAACAAGCACAAAGTATTAGGGAATATAAAAGTGTTCAAAAGTAAATTTTATTAAACCTGTATGAGATATAGATATCTTAATGTCCTTATGTTTTCAACTGTCCATTGTCGCGCCTAAATATTTTATTTATTTAAGGAACATTCAGTCTAAAGTATTTATATCGCGAAATACTTTGCACGCACTGCTCGTCACACGCTCCTTGATGCTGTGATGCCTTGAGGCCTTCTACAAAGGCCGCCGCTGAGTTATACATATAAGTTATTCTAAGAATAACTTGTGGTTTGGTAGTGAGTGCTACCCCTTACAATTATTACGACTGGTTATTAATATATATCTATATAATGTATTATATTAAGTATATCAGTCATCTAGTACTCATAACACAAGCTCTGCTTCACTTGGGGGTAGATGATGCTGTGTAGACTTTCCAGGATTATTTATTTATTTATTATTGTACAAGACTAAGATGTACGTCTTAAATAATAAAAATATAAATTTAAATTGATAGTTGCAAAAGTAAATACAGTATTAAAAAAATAGTCTTTAGTTTTTAATTCAATTAGTAGAAAAATCAGATTTAGAACTATTATTATGTATTGTTTTACACGATTCAGGCTCAATACGTGGGTAAAAATGAAATTGATTTATTTTATGAATTATTGTTTGACTTGTGCTATTTTGATACCAATAAATTGATTATACTAATTGTTTAGGCACTGCGTACCCAAATGAAACTCCCGAAATGAATAGACAACTTGTATTAATAAATTTACAGTGCTTTTTAGGTATGGGGTTGTGGAGGAACAATGATTTTTCTCGCGGCTTGAGCTTAGACACACGAACTGTCAAAAAACTGTCATCATGCTGGCTTGTTGCTCCTATGTTCTGTCAGGCGTTAACATCCTGCCCCCATTGAAAATCTTGGGTTTTCAATTTTCTAGTTCTTCGGCAGTTGGAAGTGGGCACAGGCGAACTAAGGGACGGCGCATGCATCCTCCTCTTGTAGTTACATCAGCAACTCGTGCTATATTGTCAGCAGGACCGTAGAATAACTTGGAGATGCGACCGAGTTTCCAGCAGAGCGGTGGGGCGTCATCTTCTTGAATGAGCACCAAGTCTCCAATCTTTGGGTTTAAGGAATTGGTCTTCCATTTATGACGTTGCTGCAATTCAGCAATATATTCTCGCTGCCATCGGCGCCAAAAATGTTGGTGAATTTGCTGCAGCCTCTCGTAACGGTTAAGATTGTTAGGGTTGCAGTCCTCCAAAGTAGGCGAAGGTAGCGTGGTGAGCGCCCGACCAATGAGAAAGTTCCCAGGAGTAAGGCATAGGAAATCATCGGGAGAGGATGATAATGGACATAGTGGACGGCTGTTCAATACGGCCTCTACTTGTGCGAAAAGAGTAGAAAGCTCTTCAAACGTTAGGTGTGAATTACCCATAACGCGTTTTAAATGAAACTTAGCGGATTTTATACCGGCTTCAAAGATGCCGCCAAAGTGAGGTGCGTAAGGTGGAGAAAATAAAAATTTAATTCCTTCCTCACTTGCAAAATCAGATATAGAATTAGAGTTAGAATTTAAAAATTGATTAATTTCTTTAGCGCCCGCAACAAAATTACGGCCGTTATCACAAAAAACTTCGGCTGGCTTGCCTCTTCGTGACACAAAGCGGCGAAACGTCATGACAAAGGCATCTTTTGAAAGATCACTTACTAATTCAAGGTGCACGCACTTGTACCGTAAGCATACGAAAATGCAAAGGTAGCATTTTAAAAGCGTAGCACCTCGGCCCTTTTTATTGACAATCAAAAAGGGACCTCCAAAGTCGAGGCCTACAGTTTGATATGGAAAGCTTGGCGTAATACGCTGAGACGGTAAATTACCTAGCATAGGTTTCATTGTTTTACCCTGTAGTCGTCTACATTTAAAACAATTACGGACAGTACTTCGGGCTAAGTACCTTCCATTCACTGGCCACACATACTCACGAACTATAGCTAATAGCAGCTGTGGGCCGGCGTGTAAATTGCGTGTATGCTCATACACAAATAATATCTTCGTAAAAGGATGCGCAGAATGTAATAGAATAGGATGTTTTTTGTTGTAATTAAAATCGGAAGCTTGAATACGACCACCTACACGTACAACACAATCGTTATCGAAAAACGGAGACAATGATAAAATTGGAGATTTAGGGCTAATTGATTTTTTATTTGCGAGTAAGTTAATTTCATGTGAAAACGATTCACGTTGAGAAAGGCGACATAAATGTATGAATGACGCATCAAGCTCGTCTGCTGATAACGAACCGGTTCTTTTGTTCTGCGAGTGTCTCGAGTTATGAATGAATCGCAATAGATAAGCAAATATTCGTTTTAACTTAGAAAAATTAGAATAGTTTTTAAAATGTATTATAGTATCGGTTTTAGTTGTAAGAACAGTTATAGTTAAATCTGATTGTAAGTTAGGTTTTAATTCGGGTAAATTTTGTTGGTCAGTTTTATTAAAATTGAGAATAGGCCATTCGGTTTCAGGCTGAGCTAGGTACGAGGGACCTGACCACCAAAGCGTAGTGGTGCTCAATAGATCGGGATTGATCCCGCGGGATATGAGATCGGCGGGGTTTGCTGACGTAGGAACATAACGCCATGAAGCGTAGTTTGTTAACTCACATATCTCGGATACGCGATTAGCAACAAACATTTTCAAGTGTTGGAAACTGCTTCGTAACCAACAAAGCACAATAGTTGAATCGCACCAATGTACTTGCCTTTTTATTTCGAATCGAAGAGATTCCCTGACAGCCTTACATAGTTTAGCTGCCAGAAGACCTGCTAATAGTTCAAGGCGAGGAATCGTGGTGGCCTTGATCGGACTTACCTTCGATTTGGAACACAGCAGATTAACAGTTACATTTCCTTCAGTGTCTTCAGAGCGCAAGTAGATACAGGCGCCGTAAGCGTTTTGTGACGCATCACTAAAGGAATGCAGTTCTATTGAAACTGGATTATCACATAGAACTCGTCTAGAAACCTGCAGGTCCAACAAGTTAGGTATAGTGTTTGCAAATTGATTCCAATCCTTTTGAATAGCAATAGGGACTGGATCGTCCCAGCCTAGTTTCTGCAACCACAGTTGTTGCAGTAGCATTTTAGCCTTTATGACGCAGGGACTTAGCAATCCTAAAGGATCGAATATTTTAAATAGCGACGAAAGAATTAATCTTTTAGTTAGATTTTTATCATCATATGGAGGAGGAACCTTGAAAGGAAAATGCAATTGATCAGTAGAGGGGTTCCAACCCATTCCTAGCGTAGAGGAAGACTCGCTGACAATTAAACTGTCGCTAGAATTTATTGTAGAATCTAATATCGCGGGTAAATTAGTTTTAAACTTTCGGAGATTGAAGCAGCCTTCCTGAAGAGCTGCTGAAACAGATTGATGGATGTATCGTAGATCCGATTCGTTCTCGGATCCGGTGATGAGATCATCGATGTAGAAATCGTGTTGGATTATATCCTTGATAGCTGTATCTGTGCACTCCTCGCCTAGTTGCCATAGGCATCGTGTGCTTAAGTAGCTACTACTAGCCATTCCGTATGTAATAGTATTTAATCTGTAAGTCGTAATGGGCAGTGACTCATCTTCTCTAAATAGAATCAGCTGAAGGTCTCGGTCCTCCTCGTTGATTGTAACCTGGCGGTACATCTTCTCCACATCGCCGGTCAGGAGGTACTTGTGGAACCGAGCTCTTATGAGTATGGAGAAGAGCGAGTCCTGCATGTTGGGTCCTACCCACAGAATATCGTTAATGGAATAGCCGGATGACGTGGGAGCGGATCCGTCAAACACGACTCTAATCTTCGTGGACTCACTACTGTCCTTGAAGACAGCGTGGTGACATAGGAAATAGGAAGTATGCGGTATAGCAATAGGAGACTCTGACAGGTGACCTAGGTCAGAGTACTCACGCATAAATTGAACGTATTGCGATTTAACATCGGGTTGTTTGCGAAAACGTTTTTCTAAATTGAGTAATCTTTTTTTAGCTGCATTATAGGATTGTCCGAGACAATCGGCAGTATCTCTGAGTGGCAGAGCTACAGAGAACCTACCTGTATCTAGGCGAGAAGTGTGAGACATAAAGTGAGACTCACATGCTGTCTCGCTCTCGCTAAGTGTAGACCTTAGAGGAACTTCTTCAAGCTCCCAGAACTTCGCGAGATCACGATTCATTTGAACATCGTCATCATTCAATGCGCTTGAAATGATGGAATGATTGCATTGAACATGCGTAGCTTGCATACTAGCTGAAATAGGACCTGAAATAATCCAACCAAACTGGGAATTCACGAGCTTAGGATTGTTAGGACCGAGAGACTGCTGCTCGCGGCCGAGAATGTCCCAGAAAAGATCGGCGCCGATGAGAACATCAGTCGGCGCTGGCTGGTGAAACATGGGGTCTGCAAGTTGAATATTTTTAGCTATCTTTAGCTTTGAAGCGTCGATAGGAAATCTGGGCAAATCACCTGTGATTTGTGGTAGAACTAGGAACCCGGTTGTGACTTTGAAGCCGTTGACTAGAGACTTCAATTGAGCCACACAGGATTCGGTAACCTGTCCAGAGTTCTGATTGCCAATACCGAGAACATTGACAAGGCAGTTTGAATTAGAAGGTAAGCCTAACTTATCCTTGAGAGATTGTGTGATGAATGACGATTGACTGCCACAGTCCAAGAGGCATCGAATCCTTTCGGCTTGTTTTGTCCGCGGATTGGCTACCTCAATGAATGCAGTGGACAGTAACACTTGATTAGAACTTTGATTCGAAAAATTGACAGTAGTATCGTCAGCGCTATCAGAATTGGCCTTAACAGCGCTGGAAATAGAAGCATTGTTAGTGGACACATTATCCGGTTTATGAATGAGACTATTATGTCTTCCTTTGCATTGGCGACATGGGCCCCGCGGACACATTTGTGGAAAATGTCCAGGGCGAAGACAATTGAAGCATAACTTCAACCTACGTACTTCGGCAATGCGCTCTTCTACGCTCTTGGCCATGAAGGTAGGACAATCGTAGATACGATGCCCTTCATGGCAGATGACGCACTGCATGAGAGGAACAGAAGCAGCTGCGTTTGCCTTCTCTTCGCTTGCGCATGCAAAAGATTTGGTGTGTGGCTTAGAAGAAGCCCTAGAAGCTGACGGAGTCGGCTTAGCATTGGAATTCAAATGAATAGAAGCGAGGACGTCAGCGCGATCGATTAAAAATTTGTTAAATTGTTTTAAAGTAGGGTACTCATCCAACGTACCACGCCATTCTTCCCATTTCACGCGAGTATTATTGTCGAGCTTAGAAGCCATCATGTGGACAATCAAAACATCCCACTGGTCCGTGGGCAGTCCTAAGCTGCAAAGCGCGCGCAAGTTCTTACTGACATTGTCAACCAGACATTTCAACGATTTATCGAACTCGCGAGTAACTGGTTCGATACTAAAAAGCGAATTTAAATGATGATTTATCAACTGACGCCTATTATCATAACGTTCGCATAATAGTTTCCAAGCGTTTTTATAATTGGCGCTAGACACTTCAAAATTGGAAATAATACGTGCCGCATCACCCGTTAGATAAGAAATTAGATAGTGAAATTTATGAATGGAAGCGATGCGCTCATTGTTGTGCACAATGGATAAAAAAGTGTCACGAAACTCAAGCCAACGAAAGAATGATCCGTCAAACTTAGCAATTTGTATTTGCGGTAATTTAAACCCGATAGACTCTTGGTCTATATGGCTTTGAGCCGAGGACAAGTGACTTGAGTTGAGGCTTTCATCTTGACGCAACTGTGCGTTTTGTTTTTGTACTAAACTCTGAGCCAAAGCAATGTTAGTGATGAAAAGCTGCTCAATGTCATCTCGCTCGTCCAACTCGGAGCTCAAATTAGTAGAATTTAACACTTCTATCTGACTTTGCAAGTCGTCAAAACGACCCGAACAGGTCTCAAATCTACCAAGTCTAAGAGACAATTCAGCTAACTCATCGGGCGTTAGCCTTTCCTTAGTACTGGCATGTTGAATATAGTTTTTAAACTTGGTAATTTGGCCTTTGATTGAGCTACGTTTTGTATAAAGATCAACTAAACCTTGAGAGTCTTTTGCACTAGATTCACCCCCCATCGTAACAATAAAATAACTCAAAGAATAGAAACTGACTAGGTTACAATAAATAAAACTGAGTGCAAAAAACCGCAATGAAATAGTTGAAATAAGATAAGGTAAAAAGAATAGCCTCACGCTCCTCGACTAGGCGTCACCTGTGAGCCGGTCGTCGACCTCCACACTCCACGCGTGAGCAGCGAACGCTGGCCGCTGGACGGGGGCTGGGGCCGAGTTCTCGGAAGAAGCTGGCAGGTACGTGCGATGACGCAACGTAAGCCTGGAATAGTCGGCGAGATGGGTGAATACACGTTTTATACCTACGGGATAATTAGGCACCAGTCAGGGCTAAAATCTTAGAATAATAATTTACCTATATCCAAATTTAGCGATTGTAAAAGTTGTAAACAAAATCAGACAATTATATTGAAACTAGGTCAAATCTTGACCGACAGCCACTTGTAGGTAGACAAATAATTATTATTTTGTCTTATCGTAGGGTAGAAATATGAATTCAATATGGAACTTTGTGATTGAATTAATTATGAATAGATTTATTATTGAGCTATAGAAACACTGTAAATAGAAAGATTGCACAAATATTGACAGATTGATGTATGTAAACAGGATAGTTTCGGGAATTTAGATAAGAAATTGATTGGGACAAATTAGGAAGGGACACTTAGCTTCATTGGCATGAATGCAGCTCGACGCTTTCGCTGGATCGATGCACTGCAGATGGCTCCAATGGCTGGACCTTAAGGTGTTCCGTTGAACCGATGGATCTTGAAATTGTAGATAGGAACGGCCGCAATGGCCCGGCAAGAAATCCGACGTCAATGGCGGGCGCCTGCCGGCGCGTGCTCGTTCGGTATTTTTGCGTATTTCTCCTTACGGCTTACGCAAGTTCGTATTGACACGGTCGCCAGATGTTTAGGCACTGCGTACCCAAATGAAACTCCCGAAATGAATAGACAACTTGTATTAATAAATTTACAGTGCTTTTTAGGTATGGGGTTGTGGAGGAACAATGATTTTTCTCGCGGCTTGAGCTTAGACACACGAACTGTCAAAAAACTGTCATCATGCTGGCTTGTTGCTCCTATGTTCTGTCAGGCGTTAACACTAATTGTTAAAACATTTCATGGTCTTTGGTAGTAGCATTCAGAGTTTGAGTTGTGTACCTACTTGTTTGTATATCAAATTTATTCAGGCAGTACAAGCATGCAAATAAAAATAAATAATATGGCACTGAGATCAAAGCTACGTCCAGTTTATTGAGTGTGTGATTTGTGTATGTTTCTTTGACACGCCAGCTCTTAATCAGCGATACAAGTTTTTAAATATGCTCGCTCCTTTACTTGTCTCACATCAGCTCCCAAAGAAACAGAACATGTAACAAGTTACAACAGTCATAATAATTCCCCCCCTTTCCCCCGCAGGTTCGTGCGCGTGCCCGAGGCGGGCGCGGACCGCCGCCGGCGCCGCCACCTCGCGCTCACTGCGCCTGCGCCGGTCCGCTTCTACGTCTCCATCAACATAGCGCCCCACAACTACAACTAACTCTGTCCCTTACCACTGAAGCCCTCGTTTTACCAATAACTGCCTTTTACATAGATGTGTGTGATAAGATTATCATAAAGGCCGTGAATGTGTCTTCGATTTACCTAAATATACGCAATTATTAATGTAATGAATGATTTTGGTATTTGTTGGCCTTTATTCGCCGGTGGACGTGTGTATCTGATGAGAGCAATGCGGCCGCATCGCAAGTCAACGCTAAAAGGATAGCTTGTATTGTTTTCTTGGCGAAGATCCGCGGCTGGGTAATATGATAATATCGCGCAAGTTCCACGTGTCAATGTTTGACTTCCGTGAGAAACAACGAGTCACTGCCATTATTATGTTCTGTCGATATCGATAGTGAATAGTCATTTTGACGAGTGCCTTAGACGCGTTCAAGTTGAACGCTGTCTAGTAGATTTAAGATTGAAATTGCAATAACAGTAGTGGTGAGAAATGTGTTTCACTACGGAAATGAAACGCGCACGAGACTGGTTTCGATTGAATGTTTTGCGCGACGAAATACGCGAGTGTATACGACGGTTATTTAATTTTTTATATTTTTATTTGATAAAAATAAGCGGTTTTCAGTCCGTCAGCCAGGGGTCGCGGGGGTTGCGGGGGTCGCGGCCAGTATTAGGGGAGAGGGGGGCGGGCTAGCGCTCGTACGCAGCTCGGGGCGCGTCCAGATATATCGATGAACAATATAAACAGTACATCACTAGTTTTACCATTGACTAAAGCCAGTAGTAGATGTATTTATTCTAAGTTTTAATTTAGAATAAGAAAATATTATTTATTTTGATTTCAAATGTTAAGTTTGAGCATCTTTTTGAACTAATCTACTTATTTTTGTGAGATATTTTTCATATTTAATCGTTCGGCATTTAAAATGAAGTCTAAAGTACAAAAGTCGATGCAATTAAATCGTTTTGTAAATATGTGTATACAAATGAATGTTAATATTAATATTAGAGTTTAGTTTTACGAGTAAAACTATTGTAATTTAGATTGTAAGGCAAAAAGATGAAATCGAAATTACTAAATAAAAACATACCTATACAATTTTGTTTCATTTGGATTTAACATTTAATGAGGCGTTTATAAAAATCCTATTAAGGGTCGTATTACATTACAGCAAAGCGGAGACGAGAAAGAAATGTGTTTTAGTACACATCTCCGCTTCAGTCTAGCCATTACGCATGACCGCGCAGCTTCCGGCAATGATTCTATATGCCGTCCACTTTCACCCAGCATCCAGTGCCTATCACTGTTTAGATCATCGACAACTTACCCAAATAGACGCCTAATAGCCATTTATTCGCTGTGCAAACAAGTCTGTCAACCAACTGAGGTGTGCGGACGCGGGGCTGAGTGCTAATTAGTCCGTTCAAGGAACCCGCAACCTTCTGCGTCGCAGGCGGACCTTCGCCCACCGCGCCACATCGGTAGTTAAATGACGTGGAATAACTTCTAACGATTTGTTTTTTCAATCATTGCAATGTTTAAAAGAAGCATTTATCATAGCCAAGTTTTTGGCTGTAGTTTTAAAATAATAGGATAACAAATTGCTATCTAAAGTCATTTAAAACGGGATATTTACCATGATTTGATTTTCCGTTCCGTAATCCCCATTTAAATGACTTTAGTATTAATAACCATGATAGTTTCAAAAGTTAAATTGCTATCTGTCTCTTATAAAAATTGGAAAGGTAGTAATTACCTTGAGTCAAATAGTACTTTTTACTAACAATATTGTTATTATCAATCACATGTACATTGCTTTTTAATGAAATAGTGTGCAACGTCATATTAAGCTTACTATATCTAAGGTTGTTCTCTGAATGTGGCAAGCTGTCGCTGTAGGGGAATGTGAACATCACATTTTGTTATAAATTTAATTTTTACAGTTTGTCTACATAATATAAACAGACAGCTATCTGTTTATAAAGTTAGTTACGCAAAATTATCCCAAAGCACAGATAATATAATACAAAGCGTATTTATATACATATGTAGGTACTCCTTGATCTGACATAACAAAAATGCTGCATTCGATCTTTTAACTGATAACTTGTTAGATTCTTGTTTATAGGGATTTGGAGTCTTTTTCTTTAGGTTCTAGGGATAAATAAATAAACCATGATCTTTGAACGTAGGCTACTAAAACCTTGTAGGAGCGCACGCTACTAGTTTCATCTTTGACCACTCGTATAGCATTATAGTAACTCTGCATATCAAGGAAAGCCGTAATCCTCATCATGGTATAAGTCAATACAATTTGGAGCATCATGGTTGATGCCTCCTGAATTATAATAGATACCTACTCGTATCGGTTCTTTTTGCAACGTCATCAAATTGTCAGTTTTTATAAGAAAATCATGGAAACTGTCATATCAATGACAATCAATAGTTATCTATGTAGTTATCAATAGTCAACAAAAAATAATGCCCGGCTTTGTATTAGGTATTTTGGAAAGTTCACAAGTGTGAACCAAATATTAATAAATTGCGCGACCGTCGTCGTGGAATCTGATTCTTAAAACTGTGAGCGGCTCGAGCGAGAGGGCATCAGCATGGCTCCCCCGCCAAAGGAGGAGTTCTCGTGTGAGATGTACAGCACTAAGTTCTTCATGCTGTGCGTCGCGGGCGGCATGGCGGCGTGCGGCTCCACGCACACGTTCGTGACTCCGCTGGACCTGGTGAAGTGCCGGCTGCAGGTGGACCCCGCCAAGTACAAGTCCATATTCAACGGGTTCCGAGTCTCGTACGCGGAAGGCGGCATTGCCAACCTCGTGAAGGGCTGGGCACCCACATTGATCGGTTATTCGCTGCAGGGCGGCGCCAAGTTCGCCGGCTACGAGTACTTCAAGTACCGCTTCGCCAAGATGTGCGACGAGGAGAGTGCCTACCTGTACCGCACCGTGCTGTACCTGGCCGCGTCCGCCTCGGCCGAGGTAATCGCGGACGTGTTCCTGTCGCCGTTCGAGGCCACGAAGGTGCGCATGCAGACGACGCCCGGCTACACGTCACAGATGCGGCTCGCGATGCCGCACCTCCTGTCCACGGAAGGGTTCGGCGTGTTTTACCGGGGCCTGGTGCCGCTGTGGGGCCGGCAGGTGCCCTACACGATGATGAAGTTCTCCTCCTTCGAGAAGACCCTCGAGTATCTGTACGCGAACGTCGTCCCGAAGCCGCGGGAGAAGTGCTCGGCCGCGGAGCAGCTGATCGTGACCTTCACTGCGGGCTACATCGCAGGCGTGCTCTGCGCCATCGTGAGCCACCCCTCGGACACAATCGTGTCGAAGCTGAACAAGGACCCGTCCTCCTCCATCGGCAGCATCATCAACGAGGTAGGCATGATGGGCATCTGGCGCGGGCTGGTTGCACGTATAATCATGATCGGCACGCTCACGGGGCTGCAGTGGTTCGTGTACGACGCCTTCAAGGTGTACACGGGCATGCCGCGCCCGCCGCCTGCCCCGATGCCGGAGTCACTCAGAAAAAAACTCGAAGCCGCCAAAAAATAGATAGTGTTACTGTTAAGTGCTTTGTACAATACCAAGTTAATCGTTGTAGTGGTTGACAGTGTTGAATTTTTAATGTGTTTATATTATACCTTGATTGCAATTAATATTATTATTTTAGCCTGCAAATGTGTCCTTTTCAGAGAAAAGCCTGCCTTTTTTGATCGAATTCATTCCCTCGTAGGCCTGATCTCAATTATAGCTAATCTTGTTTTTTTTTTGTGCGTCATATATACTTTTAAATTGTTTCTCCTGGAAAGATACTATTTGCCTCGGTTACATACAATACAGAACTCATGAATATAAAGACTCTCGACGTCATTCAATTCCATTATTTCCCTCTTCGTGATATTGGCTACTATTTGGTAAACACATGAGTTTACCCTACTCCGTCGTACAACCGATGAACTCCTATGATCTAAATTGATTCATATTTTTTTTGGTATAGGTAAGTAGGTAGACTATTTTATTATTTTCAAAGATATTTTTTTTGTTAGAAAGTTTTATGTTTCTGTTCAAATAAATGTTATATTTAAGTTGTTTTTCCAATTAATACCATTTTTATTACATTATGGGAGTATTTAGCTGAGGAGAGGTTCGCTTAAGCAACAACAGCTCCACGAATAAAATTAGTAAAAAACAAATCCTCAATCAATAAAAATCATTTGATAAGTACGATAAACGTACCAGAGTTCTTCTAAAACGTTATCTCGACGAAATCTTACGAACTAAAACTATAAAGCAGTGACTGCAAAAACTGCACAAGACAATACCCAACAGTGCACGTACAGTGTCACTACGGAGTCATTCATCATGTCACTGCGGAGTCAATGGCCCCTTTCTAGAGACGATCACCAGCTTTCTGTCGAACCGCGAACAGATAACATCTGTAAGTGAAATAAAATCGGACACTCTTCACCTAGATAGCATAGCCGTTCCCCAGGGTTCAATTATGGGAAACAACCTATTTTTGATCTTAATTAATGACCTAACGGTAGCCTCCACACACAAGCGGAATATGTCATGTACGCGGATGATGGATGCTAAATAATATCTGCGGAATCCCATAGCCTCCTCAACGCAAAGGTTAATCATGTGGTTGAAAAAGTAGCTGGATGGTTCTCCGCGAATGGAATGGCACTAAACCTAGAGAAAACAAATATTGTCCACTTTTACTTAGGTACCAACAAAAACAAAGGCCAACTCGATGTAGTCTGCAAAGGACGACCGTTAAGTACCTATCAGTTCACTCTAGACCATAAACTAACGTGGGAACCCTATATAGATATAACCTGTAAAAAACTTTCTACTGCGTGCTTTGCACTGTCCCGCCTAAATGGAAGCCTCCACTTGAGCAATAAGCAAATGGCGTATCACGGGTAGGTACTTTCACTGTACTGACGTACGGCGTAGAATTTTTCGGACAAGCGGCTGAACGTCTATTCCGAATACAGAAACGTGCGATCAGAATCTCAAGAATATTTCTTATTAATAAAGAACTGAACTGAACTGAAGTGTGAATAAACTATAAAACACCACAATTAGTCACCAATAACAAATTCTAGAAGTGAAAATTTATGAAAAGTTACCGAAAACCGGTGAAATCCAAAAACAAAGATATAAAACAATTTTTAGTAGTGCTCCATCCTTCTTAGGCTAGCTTCCCACGGTTCGTGATATCTCGGACAGACGCGGACCAGCTCGCACGATACACCGTGGGAAGGGTCTCGTCCGTGGTAGCACAGGACGTCTGTGGCGGTGCGACGCGAGTACTTAAGTATCATATTATGATAAGTTTTTCCGAATCATTCCCCAATGATCCCACCGGTAGGATCACAGGACAGGGAATATTTTATGCCAATCGTTAATTTTCTACCGTGATCAAAACAGAAAATAAAATTAGATATTTAGGTACACTTATCTTAAACGACTTTTGTTGTACTCGTATGCTGATATCCACCAGCGACGTGGTTTCTTTTTACTTTTACATCTCATTTTATTTTGATCGCATGATTTGGTATTTGTTAATTAATACCACAGCCGCAGCTGCAGCAACGATACTTTCTCTTTCAGATTCAGATTATTTATTCATATCGTTTATTTTACATGTCATTCCTTAAATTGTAATTTAATTATCAATTGATAATTAGATTACATTATCATAATAAATTGAAAAAACTATAAATTACAAAATATCAAATATTTCACTAAATTTATAGTGAAATTCCTCAATGAGCCAGAATTTTAGTTTTCTTTTGAAGGATTGCGTTGAGGAGGCACTGACAACCGTAGCTGGACGACGGTTATAAACAGCCGGCCCCATTACATGCACCAGCTTCGAGGATTTCGTGAGACGCCGCGGCACAGCTCTCAGCCTGTGAGCGTGACGAGTGCGTGACGAGTAAGGTACCTGTGACCGTCGCCGAACCTGGAGTACTCGTCGTGGCTCCATGCATACATAGCCGCATGGAATATGACTAACCCAGGAACCGTCATAATCTTTAGGGAACGGAATATTGGACGCGCGGGCGTGTCCCACGGAACTCACACTATAGCTCGTACCGCTCGTTTCTGCATTCTGAACACTCGCTCCCAGTCCGCGTCTCTGCCGTACAGCTCTACGCCATACTGAAGAAGCGAGTGCACAGATGCGAAATAGCAGCTCCTCATCATAGTGGTCTCCAGTGTCTCCGACAACCTTCATAGGGCGAAACACGCTCGACCTATTCTCTCGCAAAGTTGGTCAATGTGAATTTCCCACGTTAGCCCTTGGTCTATCGTAAAACCCAAAAAGGGGGTGGTTTTGACCTGGGCCACGACTTTATCCCCTAAAGTCACCGTTATGGGTTGATAAGCACGGCCGGCGAGATTGAAGTGGACAAAGCTCGTCTTGCTTACATTGAGTAAAAAACCGTTAATACTGAACCAGACGTGGAGCTGGTTCGCCACCATGTTCAGTCTCCTCTCCAACTGTTCCATATTATTTACTTTGACCACCGCCGCGACATCATCGGCATACATGAGGATGTGTGCGTCTGCTATGCACTTAGGTAGGTCATTGAGGAGGAGAGAGAACATGATGTTTGAAATAGACGAGCCCTGTGCCACCCCAATAGATGTTGTCAGAGGTAACGACGTCTCACCACCGTTTCCACCCGAGACGACCTGACTACGATCAGCCATGAAGTCCGTCAAGAGTGTCAGTGACGCGCCGTCAAAACCATAATGCTTGAGCTTTGCAGCAAGAACATTATGATCGGCAACATCAAAGGCTTTTGATAGATCACACATGATGACTGCCACCTGTTGATGATCCTCTTGGGCTTCCACTGCTTGCCTGACCACTTGCCGAACCACATCCGTTGTTGACCTTCCTGTCCTATAGGCTTATTGTCTATCGGACAGTAAGCCAGTCGACGTTAGGTACTCTCGTATCCTAACACTGAGGCCGTACTCAAAGATTTTTGCTATTCCCGGAATAATAGAAACAGGCCGATAACTGTTTTTTCTTTCCGTTTTCCTTTTCCCTTGTAAAGCGGCGAGACTCTTACATTTTTAAGTACTTGGGGATACTTTCCTTCTCGTATACAGGTGTTGAAAAGCTCTGTGAGGATATATGAAAGTAGTACTGCTACCAAATTCATGAGAGACACAGACATCTCGTATATGTCTCGAGTAGTTTTTCGTGCCACTCCACTTACAATTATTTTGTGGACCTCAAAGTGCGAAAAGGGTCTAAGCCGGTCCGATGGAGCGCGCGCGCCATCCAGCGCCCGCCGCGATGCGCCCAGGTCCGCCGTCGGAGCGCCACACGTCGCCGCAGCTGTCACAAAATATGCGTTCACTGCGCCGAGGGCTTCCACCTTATTAGCATACTTGGATCCGTTTGGTGTTAGTAAGTATTCCGTAAGATCCTGTGTCCTTCCACCCCGGCCTGTCTCAATTTTGACAACATCCCACATACTCTTTGTAGTGTTTGATGCACCTGATATTATATTGCAATAATATTTACTGCGTTCCGTTTTTAAAACCTCTCCAGCTCTCTCTTTAAACTCTAGAGTTTTAGCGAGAGGTGCGAGTTAGTGGGAAATTTGTAACTCATATATAGCTTTAATATCCCTTAGTACAGACTCTAATCCCAAGATTTCTTTTGTAACCCAAGTTGATTTCTGATTATTTTTAAAAACTTATTTCTAGGAAAACATACGTCTATGTTACTTTAAAAAAAAAATATTATAGTCTAAGGCCGCGGCTGTTAGCGCCCTTCCTCTAACTTCCACCCAGTCAACACACTCAATGCTATACAGACACAAAATTAATTGTATTAGCACTAGGGCGTGCAAAACCGGAAGGTTTTGAAAACCGGTTTTGAATTTCGGTTTTGAGGGCCCAAAACCGGAAACCGGTGCTAGCACCGGTTTTGGCAAACTTTTTTTTATTTTTGTATAGTAGATTTTGAAGAAGGAAACGATATTCTTAGATACCCACAAAACCTACAAATACAACAAATTTTATGATTTACCTGTTTTTAATCAACCATTTATGCCTACGCAGTTCTATCGGATAAACTGGCAGCCCTGGGTGGAGGTTTGTTAACATGACCATTTATGTAATAATCGATTTGTCGGAGAGTCGGACGATATTGTAATTCCTAAAACGATTTCTCACCGTCCTACAGAATTTAAGTCATTCAATGAGGTTCACCGGCCTAATTTCTTAAACATTTATATGGGTTAAAATGTTAAACTTTGTGAATAATGCGACGAAGCGCGGATTCATTCAAATTAAACGAAGCTGCGCGTAATCATAGTTATTGTCATGGTTGTTCATAACACACTGGCATACGTGGTCGACATTTATGCTCCTTCTCGAAGTCTTTAAGCACCCAATTGATTAATCCGGCATTGTATTCTAAGTCTCTTTAAACTTGCTCACTCAATGGAGAAACTCACCACAACTGGTGCACACCAGTTGTGGTTGGCGCATTATACTCAAATAAAAAACGAAAAACATTCTGGAATACCCCTTACAAAACATAGTTATCATCTTAACGTTTTCGCTTTGCACGAGCACTCCCGGCAAGTGTATTTGGGCAACAACGCAGGCAGGCGGAACGCAGGAATCGCGTCGCGGATGCGGGGGTCGCGGAAGTAGGAGTGTAGGTAGGTGGGCATATGTTGCATTCGGATATATTTGATGACTCAAAATTACATATTTCTTGAGTGCATTCGAAAAACGTGGATTAAAATCAAGATTTAATTCATTAACGGGAAAACCGGAGTTGGCACCGGTTTTGTCTCTCAAAACCGGTTTTCAAAAAATCGAAAATTTAGTCCGGTTTTCCGGTTTTCAGCAAAACCGAAAACCGGTTTTGCACGCCCTAATTAGCACGCGAGTATGTCCGGGCGAAGCGAGACGGGGATGAGGCGCGCGCCTGACAGCAGAGCTCGGCTCTTAGGCTCAACTCACACCAAAAGAGCGTCGAAGCGCAGCAAAGCGAAGCGCAGTTTCAGTGTCATATGAATTTTAACTTTATTTTCATTACAATAAAACTTATTATCGCATGAGAAACTCGAACGAGTCGCGCGGATGCCCGCGGCGCCGCGGGAATTCCGGCGAATTCGACTCGTTCACACGCACCTTCAGCCCGCACCCGTTCGCGTGGTCTATGCATGTACTCGTCGAAGCTGTTACTCTTGTATGGCAATGAACAATATTAAAATAGTCTCGAATATTTAAGATGCCATTTAATCTTTTTTGTGTACTATTTAATGGGCACAAATTATCAATATTAAAATCCCCTAAAACAACGCAATCCTTCCCGCTGTCGACCAAAAAATCTAGCAGTCTTTCTAGGCACGGATAGAATTGAGATACATTAGTCAAGTTATATCTGTATACTCATATTATTACAATATTTAGTTCCGTAAGTTCTACGGCCGACACTTCACACTTGCATTTTGGAATGAAGCTATCAAAAGATCTACATAGACCTAGACGCACCGTTGAAAGAGCCTTGTCTATGTGCGTTGCCGTCCGTGTTCGTCGCTGTGCGTGATGATCCGCAGAATCACGCACAGTGGGAACCCAGCTTTTTGTTTTGAGGGTTGTCGCAGATACTTTATGGTATCGGTAGAACAGTGCAACTAAACCTATTACGATTAATAAGTTATCAGTGCGGTTGGTGTAGTTGGTTATCATTACATTCAAAACGGTGAGTAATTCACGGTGAAATTAAATGGATGAGCTTATGAAGGCTATTGCTGCCAATGGGCAAACTGTTCAAGAAATCGACGACGACGCACAGTGGATCGAAAATGCCCTCCCCATAGACATAGGTTTTTTTTTGTAATTATTCTTTTTCTGGGTGGAAACCAACACAGAACCTTATTAGGAGCCCAAAATATATGATATTTATGCACCTCTGGTGATTAGGACGCAGTAAAGATTTTTCAATCTAAAATTTGTATGGAGAAAAACATGAAAATCGATATTTTTCGGCTCTCGTGCGAGTGCCCGTTATTTCCTCTGGTACGAATTATGTCCTTATTTTTTGCTATCTTTCGAAATATAGCACACACCAGGGACTCGATGGACTTCAGGTGAAAAAAATTGAAATGTATTTTTAAACTATTATACAATACAATACAATACAATATAACTTTATTGCACCATCAATACAAAAAAAATAAAAATACTAAAGGATCTTAATATTAATTATAACTAGTGGCACAATCGGCGGCCTTATCGCTAAAAGCGATCTCTTCCAGGCAACCTTTGGATGGATAGGATCGCTATGTTTTAAAGCTGACGGTGGCGTAATTATCAAAATAATTATATATAAAATAATTGATATTTATCTTAAGTACATATATATAATAGAACAAAAAAAAAACGGAACAATTAATATAGAAAATAAAACTAAAAATAAAAATCAAGAAATCTTATCAAGAGTGGTCAGATAGTGTTGATGAACCATACTTTTGAAGATAGGAAGGGATTTCGCTTGACGGATAGAAACGGGAAGGGCGTTCCAGAGTCTGGCGGCCTGCAACGTGAAGGAATCACCATAGAACTGGGAAGTGTGTGATGGGATTTTTAAAAGAAGGGTATCAGACGAGCGAAGGGATCGTGGGTGGGACATATGGAGAAACTCAAAACGGTCTTTTAGATAAGACGGTGATGACGGAAGGAAAAGGACAGAATAAAGGAGATTAAGAACATGAGCATTCCGACGAAGACGAATGGGTAACCACTTGAGCCTGTTACGGTACACAGAGATGTGGTCAAATTTACGCAGGCCAAATATAAATCTTATGGAGTAGTTTTGAAGACGCTCAAGCTTGTTGAGTTGGTCTTCAGTCAGGTCGGGATAGCTGGCATCTGCATAGTCTAAGAGGGGGAGCAGTAAAGATTGTGCAAGCGCAGTTTTGATACAAGTAGGAAGGAAGTTACGCAACCGCTTTAGAGAAGCACCTGTACCAAAGGTCTTCCTGGATACCGTTGCAAGTTGTGGGCCCCACGATAACTGTCTGTCCACAAGTAAGCCCAGATTTTTAACAGTGTCGCTGATCTCAATAGCCACCCCATTGAAAGTGACCTTTGGCAAGTCAGACCAGTCGATACGAGCGATCATCAGATATTATTTTGCATTTTACTCATTATCCAAAGTACATTAGGACCTATAAATAATATTTTGACTCGATTAATCATTGTTACAGTCTTATTGCAGTATTTTACCTAACATACTTTAAAAAAAAGATTTTTCTAACTAAAATGTATATGGAGAAAAACATGAAAATCGATATTTTTCGGCTCTCGTGCGAGTGCCCGTTATTTCTTCTGGTGCGAATAATGTCCTTATTTTGTACTATCTTTTGACATATAACACACATCGGGCACTCGATGGACTTCGGGTGAAAAAAAATAAAACATATTTTCAAACTATTATTTTGCATTTTACTCATTATCCAAAGTATAGATTAGGACCTATAAATAATATTTTGTCTTGAATAATCATTGTTACAATCTTATTGCATTGCTACATCCTATGTCTATGGGGAGGGCATTTTCGATCCACTGTGCGACGCCAAGTTACACAAAAAACGACACACTCTGTATTTGACAAAACGCGGCGGAGTAAACACTCGTAGTTACATAACTACATCGAGTGGCTTTCGAATAGGGATATAAATTATAAAATATCATTAAACACGCTCCTCCTGCAACAATAAAGTATATTGAAAAATACTGTCGGAAAAACCGGTTATAATAGTCGAAAGCGGTCGTATACAAAGGAGCTCCGAGGGTAGGATGGGATCCTTCTGGGCCATAACAGTAATATAGGGATTTGTCCGAGTGGCGTGGCCCACTTACCGGCTTTGGATAGGGCAGCGTGACCTCCGGCGGCCAGGGACTGTAAGTGGAGGGATCAGGAGGACCCATTTACCATAATCTTGGATCTGCTGTTCGCGGGACACCTTATTTGTTTTATGGAACGGACGGTACTTGAGATTTGTCCTTCTTTACGACTGGCGCTTCGTCTCAATAGCCTGCCCTTACGCGGTGCTTATTTTCGATTTATTAACTTTTCTAGAAACCAGTAACTGAACTATGAAGTAAATGCGTGTGTAAAAGGCACGACATTAGGTGACATATTACGGTAATATTGAGGCATTGCGATCACAAACGGTTCCTCGGTCACATCTTCCAGCTTCCGTTGGCGTTTATAAAGTCATGCTCCGTAATAAGTTCGATACATTCAGTTCACCGTAATATCGACTCTCCACACATCCATATAAAGTTAGAACGGCAAGTGTTTACCAGGTGGATATTCCGACCACGGCGCGGCGGTGCGGCGACAAGTTGGGAACTCCGATAAAGTTCAGAGCGTTTCACAGAAGTTCCCAAATCGAATTTTTGTTGAGAACCGTTCCAAAGATATTTTTAATATCGACGAAATATTTAAAGCGGGAATGCTGCTCGAATATGAGTTTCTAGAAGATAAGTCGTTCGGAGCATAGCACATGACATTCTTTGGCAAAGTTGGAATATTAACTTATTCTTTCGTCGCATTGTTTTCGCAGATTAGTCTTGTCGAGGAAACAAGCAGGAGCCACGCCTTATTATAAGTTTTGTGCCGTACAAATCAAGTTAGATGACACTCGACTGCGGCGAGGCTCTTTGCTCTGTAGTTAGGCATCTCATATACAAAGCTCTGACTGCAAGTTATGCAAATCTGCATAATATTCCGGAAACTTGCAAATCAAATAACGCGGAATAAATCGAATACAGAAAACTACAAGTAGAATAATTGGAAAAGTTTTGTTTTAAACGGTCTCGTGGAGTGAACTACAGTTTAAGGCAAGTTTATCGTTTGCGGATCTAGGAGCCGGCGGTCGGCGGTCGCCGGCGACAGCAGAACTGAATTAAGACAGCTCTCAGTAGCGAGTTTGTAAACTAGTTGCCGCATGGGCTGGAAGAGCTATTGGCATCTTCACACTGGATCGGAAGCATTCTTACGTTAGCCGAAGTTTTGAGGCTGCTATAGTTAATGTATTCGGAAATAGTCAAATCGTTAATTATTTTAAACCTGAGTTAAAAAGTACCATTATCACCATCATCATATAAGCCAATACATGTCTAATAAAACTTCTGAAACTATCATGGTTATTAACACTAAAGTCATTTAAAACGGGATATTATCATGCAACTGTGCCGAAATATTGGAAAACTCAAAAATCAAATCATGGTAAATATCCCGTTTTAAATGACTTCAATACATGTCTGCTGGATATAGGCCTCCAATGTATATCCTATACTATAGGATACACCACAAAGAGCGGTCCAAAACCGCCTCCATCCATCGACTCCCTGCGACCGCTACGATGTCGTTGGCCCATCTTGTGGATGTCTCCCAACACTCCGTTTGGCGTTGCACTCGAGAACCTTTATTCCCTAGAGATACCATACAATGGTTTATTCTGTGCGATTCTTTACACTAACCTAGATTGTTCAGACAAGATCTTCCCTCTCTTTCGTAGTTGCCTTTATAAAATACATAAATAAAATAAATAAAAATTGTTTATTTCGAGTACTTCATACAAAAACTTACATTTAAATACACAATCAAAGACGAAGAATTTTAATAATGTATACCTATATTTTACGATGGTTATATGATGTCTCCCTTTGGCATAACTTGCACATTAAATTAGCTCGTCTGTAGTTTGTAGCTCGGTCTAAAGTTAAAAAAAAACCAGTTAGTTGAAAGACACATCTAGCAGACATACAATCTCCGTAGCAGAAGTTGTCTGAGTAGGGAGGAGGATAAGTTTCTATTGTCAAGCGCGCTCACAATACTCGCTCGAGGTAAACGGTCGCAGCCTACTCCTCGTATCTACTACACTACTGGCGTATTAGCACTTTCACACGCCTCTTTTACTAATAACTGACTTTGCATTTGGTACATTAGACAAAGGGACCTAACTAAGCTACATTCCTACACAGTAAAGAACATGATTACGACTTGGTAGGAGTCAGTGGTGCAGAGATTTCTACTTTCGGTTGTTGTAGTACGATACAAGTGGGTCCATTGTTCTAGATTACTTTAAAATTGAAAATGCAGCTCCCACTCGCATTACGATGATCAAATTTAGCAAAACCGAGTTCGCAAATGTCACAATGCGATTCTCGAATGTTCGGTGGGTGAAATTCGATTGTAGAGAAGCATCGTGAGTGGTGCTCGGCGAGTAGCGAGTAGCGAGCGCAGGTCAGATTGTATTCAAATGAGGATGATAGCGCTCCTTGCTCGGACAGCACGTATCTCCCCGGGAGAGAATTACCTACTTCCCGGGAACTTACTTCGCTTAGCTGACATAATTGCCTTTCCAGATATCCGGGTATAATCTACCTACCCACTTATTCAAACAGGAAAATATACGTAGCAGATATAAAAACCTTATCGTTAAACAAATAAAATATGGCTTAGGTGTAATATTTTCGGGCAGTCGATCTGTCGAGAGGCGGCCCTCAAGTTGTCCGTCTCCGGATTCCATTCGGAATAAAGTCGTTCCGGACAGCTCCCCAGGCTGTGAATAATGACCGGGAATTATACTGTGTTTTATGTTTGCCCTGCCCGGGAACTCCGAAGGTAAATTTTAACGAATTACCCGAAGATTCAGATTTTCACCCCGAAAGAATTGGTGTGTGAAATGAGATTGTTTCGCAATGTCTGTAGGTATAAGGACGGAATAGGATGATAAGGAGATAATAATACGCCGTCTGGAGAAAATGAGAGAGATAATGCGATCGAGATTTTTCTTTAAAATTGGATTTTGATTTGCGTTTCATCGTTCCATAAGTGGCCGATTGATGACTGTATTAAGTGTTCCTTCCTTTGTTGGACTAATTGGAGTAGTCCCTTTATTATTATTTCTTGATTATCCAAACATATTTGAGAAAAAGTAAAAAAACCATTGATAATAATCATTACTCATATATAAGGCTCTTATCTAATCATTTCTCCTCAGGGCATTTCCAAACTTGTTTTGTCAATAATGAAAGCGCGTAGGTGTCTACTTATTTCGGTCTTGACCTTTGCGAATATTCCTATTGATTATTTAGTACCTAGGTAAAATATACATAGAGTGGAAGTAATAATTCTCATTAATTCTATTTCTACGAACCCTACTTGAAATTCCTTCATAAATAAGTAATTAGGTTTATGTTTCATGAAGTTATCTGAGAGTCTTGCAGAGAAGCGCGGCCTCAATGAGATAGCAATTAGCAAATGGGATTTTTATCTGTCCCTTTCATTTTATAAATTCATTACTTTAGATAATGTTTGATGGCCGGGCCAATGTACACGTTTACAAATTCCTTTCAGCCTGAAATATTACATTTGTGTATGGCTGAAGTGTAGACAAGGAAGCTTGCTTGTCGGAGAGGGTCTGAGTACCTGATAGTAAAAGCTAGAAGATAAATAAAAACATGAGCTTAGTTAAATATAAGAATCAGAGAGCTATAAAAGATGTAGTCCAGAGTCGTGTGCGATACATCATGCATTACATTACGCGACGTCGCTAGTATTTTACCCAGTCGCATTTCCTGACGTCCTCTATGCAACACTATTCCAAAACTTCTCTCTAGGAACAAGTCGCCGCCGACCAACCTGCGCATTCCGCTTTTAGATATTAAGAACTTTATGGAGCAGTACATAAGAGCTAGGGTCGGGCGGCGGCTGCGGGTGAAGGTATAACAAGTTGGTCCGAGGTTCCCCAACAAATTCACAGAGTCCAACTGTCGCAATCGTCGGAATTATATTTTGTACGAAATGTTTTTAAAATTATAGATTTTGTTTTTTAACTCGCTCCGGGAGAAGTTCACAAAACTCTCGAATGCTGCTACTTTACAAGCGGTGCACTGTTCCTTACCAGTTTTAACATTTTTGTTGGCGTTTTAATATGAGTTGCGTTTATATTTTTTATGTCTCGCTTCATCTTGGCATGTTCATAAAGATTGTTGCTATGAGAAATCTTTGGAACAAGGTTCTGTCTGGACTTTGCTTTATTTCATCCAAAATTTACAGGTTTTGTTTATTTTTCCGTTAAAACTCGTTTTTGCCTAAAGAGTTGAGGGAGATTGGCATGGAACCACTGCGACCAGGAACCAGTTAGACGGTTCTTTTGTTACCTCAACCCGGTTAATAAGCCTCAGCAGGCTACTACAGCGGGTTGGACCCGCGCCAGGACTAGATAAAACAGAGACTTCTTACAAATTAAATGTTATTTACTCTATATCGTAGACCTTCGTTGTAGAGCCTCTACACATCATCGTACATCGTAGACCTTCTACGCCAAGTATATAACATATTATATAACACAGATTTCATTTGATTTTGATTTGTTCGTGTATTTTATTGTTATTAATTTGACTTAATACATGAGCCTTGTTTTCCACATAACGAAGTACTTACTTATTACGTTGATAATTTTCCACATTCAGTTTTTAGTTTTGTTTGACGTGTCGGTCCAACATTTATTTTTAAAAAGAACTGCTATAACACAGTCATCGAACAAAACACAGTAGTTGCAAACATGCACACACCTATCTACAAAGTTAATATTAGTAGAGGCATGATTACGGCTAAAGCCTGCGGTTATTATGAGTTGGAATTATTTGGGCAATTTGGCGCGGATCTCATTACCGATATCTGGATTTATGGAAACGACCGTTACCTAATTGTAACGTGAATTTGCTATTTATTTGTATTGCGGGTCGCTTCTAGATGCATTTATCACAGTGCTCTGAAATTGAGCCATTTATTTTTAACTAAACTTTTAACGAAATTATAAAATTGCGTTTAAGCTTTAGAATGTCACAACTTTTGCAGTCTTATAAAATCTCAAACCAGCTTCGAAAATCATAAAATCTCGAAGTGCAATTACACCGTAAATAATGGCAATCAAAATATTTTACGGCGGCAACTTCAGCGGAAACCAGCCAACTAGTATGGCGCTGATTTGACCTAACTTGTTCCTTATCGAATGGCCCGAGAAGTGCCTCCCCTCCACTCGCATAGATCGATGACATCGTTTTAAACTACTTTTAGGAAGTTTTAAATGTGAAAACTGTTCCAAAAGGTTTGCTTAAGGATTTCCCAACATTTTAGGGAAGTTTTGAGCGCTTGTAACTTTTTCTGAGAAAGGTTGAAGTGAGTTAGTTATTGGTAAAAAGTTATGTCGAGTTAAATGTTGGGCGTTGAGTGCGGCCGAATCTATGGAGACTTATCAGTCACGTGTGGTAAGTAAGTGAGTCTCTCCTGCATAACGTGTTGGATGGGCTCCAACTGCGGACAATCTCAGCCGAGTGTTGCCATGTAATACTTACTTCGGTAACACTTCCGGCTAGCTCCACTAGCACACTCGCCGCTGTACAAATCTATCCTAACTTTTACTCGTCTTACCTACTGGTAAGCCTTTGTGCTTCAAGGTATTGATATAAGATGCTATTATATTAAATTGAACGTCATCCGCTGCACCAAATAAACACATATATAAAAGATATTATCATATCAAAGTATAAATCACCATTTAAATAAGGAATAAAAAATATGTATAATAGAAATACTTTTGAAGGAATATGAACGAGAGAACGATTCAATTTCGCGTAACAGAATCAAAAAACTGTTTTAGGTAGTTAAACACATGGTACAGGAGCGGGCCGGCGCGCAGTCAGGTAAAAGAAACACGCCGACGGCGGCGGCGCGGCGGCGGCGGCCGTCCACTCCATTGCATCAGCATTGTCTCAGCCGGCGCTATCATAATAAGATCCGTGGCTCTTGACCGAAAACTGCACACGCTACATTTACCGCCATCGCTCGACCCACCCCTTCCCCGCTGCGGAATCCCACCCTATATCTACATAGTTAGGGTTGAATATCGACTGGGGATCGCTGTGATTTTTCGCAAATGTCATTTTCGTCATTTCCATGTCGCGTTATCGTATGTCGCATTCGCGTCTATCGAGGGAATGAAAATGATATTTTTTCACGTTATTAGACAGGCTTTCGGTTAAGTTAGCGATGGCGGCGCGACGCGAGGGGAGATTGATAGAACGGAGACGTTTCATAAACAGCCGGATTACTATTGGAGCGGGCTCACGGGGACGATTTACATTTGTGGGAGAGGGAATACCTACCGCGCGCAGGCCGGAAGTACGTACTCACGATATATAGTTTGTTAGGTGTCCTACCTATGCAAACTCTTTAATCTAACATCTAGTCATGAATGAGGTAAATAGATGTAAGTATGTCAAGTCGAAACTCCTTACAGTCGATACCTTCTTAAACACAAGTTCAAGTTTTGAGTTTACACAACCTGAGATATGTTTGTTTGTATTACAAGAATGGCAGTGTGTTCGTCTCTCGTCGATCGGTGTCGGCGAGTGGCGGGGCTGTTCCAGCAAGCACCCCCCGGGGGCCGCCCCCGCGTGCGGAGACAGCCCACTCGCCGCAGCCTTCAAACTGTTCTTTAATTATAATTCAACTGTTCTTCAAACTTCCAGTATTTAACATTTACCCTGAATTCACAGAATTCAAGTAAATCCGAGCATAGTAACCATTTGCGAAGGTGAATATTATCGTCAGAACAACTCTTCATTCATCATCATCAGCCTATAGTAGTCCATTGCTGGACATAGGCCAAACTTTATTATTGCTATTTATTTAATAAAATAAAGCCAAAAAGCTTCAAACCTTGTGTGTTGTTAATTGGATAAATAACTTTCGCAAAGTGACTTATCCAATTTAAACAGAAAACAAATCAAATTCATATTTCCCACGAACCTGGATGCTCTCATTGAGACTAAGAAGTAATAAGAATTCATAAAGATCTTTGATCATTTAAAGAAGGATATAAACTTCCTTCTATTTTGTAAAAAGCATCGATACTCTAAAGAAAAATATGCAATCTAAGCATAATTCCTATTTGTAGGTGAAGTGAGCTGTCTGTGTGGAGCCCTCGCTCGTGAGTCGTGAGTCGTCGGAGGTGTCCTCGGCCGATTGCTTCGTAAATCAGCCGCGCGGTCCGGAGGGACGCCAGTACACTTTGTCTTCTATCTACCATCAAATATATTTCAAAGCCCTTGAAATCTGTTCATTGTAGAATTTCAACCCTATTCAAATTGTCTGCCATGTGTTTAACTATTTTGAAACCGCATTTATGGAACAGCATACTGCTGTGGGGGAACGCTGCAGATATAAACACCGGATTTGTGTTGCAGAAGAGGGCTGTTCGTGCCATATATAATATGGGTCCCAGAGAATCCCTACGAGATAAATTTAAAGAAATAAACATTATCATTATCAACACAGTATCATGTCAATATATTTATAAAAACTTGTCGTACACACATAAAAATCGGTTCCTTACAAATGGCGATACACATAATTTAAATACTATAAATAAGAATATACTCGCTGTGCCCACTACTACAACTAGGCTACACAAGATCAATGTACATATGTTATAAAGGGAAATATATTTCTTTCGTCTAAAGCAAATAAAGCAATTTGATATTTGATACATAATTCAAAGTATGTATGTTGAAATCATTCAATTTGAATTCGATCTCCTATTTTACATCCTCCAATTTAGGAGGCAGATTAGGAGGTACTTTTGGACCGGTCCCGTGGGAAGGCTCTGCTACTTAGCAGTAAAAAACTGAGCACCGCCGTTCCTGAAGAAGTGTTGTATGAAAACAAACTGGTGTTTTTATCTGTCGGATCTTCGGGGATCAGCCTCTTATCCGAAAAACTTTTATTAAGTTAAAACGTAACTTCAAAGTCGTTGTAAAATCACGCCAGGGACTAAGTCGAGGTACACGACAGTCGATCTATTTTTGTGATTCTTCATGAATATATATATATATATCACGATTAAACTAGAATGAATAAGTCTCGTCCCATACCTTAAATATAAGGTTTTATTTTGTAATTTTTTAAGTGCAATAAAGTGTACATTAATTAATTCATTCAAAAGGGCTCTATTCAAATGGGACGAGACTTTAAACATGAACAGTAGAATAGGTGGTCTTATCACTGCTAGCGATTTCTCCCAGACAAACTAGGGATGGGGAAAAAGATATAAGTCGACTGTTTTATTATCCATTTCATCCTATTGTATTTACACCTAGTGTAGGTACGTTTCATTTAAAATTAAGCTTCAATTATTCGAGCATACTTAGTAAAATTTGTGGCGCTTTTACTTTATCCTGTACAGCGCTTCAACTAACTTTTTCTGCTCTTTGTAAAATGTAGGTTACAAAACGCCACCTTTTAATATGCTTAGTTTTTCTCAAAGTGAAGCGCCGGCATACTTAGCTCCAACTTAGTTCATGCAAACAGAGGCTCTCCTTACAAGTGCGCAAATCTTTCAGCATTACACACGGTAACTTAGCGCCGGCCAACTTGCCTCCAACTTAGAAACTACTTTCAGCAGCTCGAGGTATGGTTCAACGTGATTTTATCTTTATTTTGCTATAAATAGTACCAACCTAGGATTTTACACCAAAGTTCCAAATTGGGTTTTTTACTTAAAATCTCTTTTTATTAATTTCTTTATCGCACACAGTTCACACTAATATTATAAATATAATATATAATATAAATATAAATAATGCTGGACAATTCACACAGCATTATCTAGCCCCATGGTAAGCAGAGCTTGTGTTATGGGTACTAGATAACTGATATACATAATACAACACATTACATAGATAGATATTTTTTATTATACATAGAAAACGACCAGAACACCCGGAACAAATATCTGCAGATCGTACACACATTTGTTCCGAGGCGGGAATCGAACCCGCAACCTCCTGCGTCGCAGGCGGACCTTCGCCCACCGCGCCACATCGGTCGTCAAAATGCGAAAGTTTGGTTGTTTACATGAACAAATGGACAGATATTTGTTACTTCTTCATGCCAAAACTAGTAGACATAGATATTCATTTATTTGCCACTGCAGTACAAAACATAAACAAAGTAGGTATTGTAGGTATTGGTATACATTTTGAATAAAAATAACTTAATTAACTTATAACGAAAAAAACATGGCATAATAATCACGAATAAACTAAATATAATAATAAAAAACTACTAATTTTCGAAATAAAATAGAAAAACAAATTTATTATTCGAACCTACGAAATGAAGTAAGTACTCGTAATCAATTAGTACCCTTTCTGTTCTCATTAGACAGGATTACCTTAAACTATATTCGAAATAAAAACATAAAAAACAAAGGTTTTTTTGTTTGATCCAACGAAATTAAAGTAATCAATTACGTACCCTCTCTTAGAAGAACTCTTTTTAATTAGGTCTGTTCCCATTAGACGCAATCGTTTGGGCATCCATTACAACGGCAGATGTGACGTCACTCTGCTGCCAGATTTAAATGTAAAAAGCTCGACCGCTCGCGCTCGCCGTGAAGAGATTACGCGCTAACGCCCAATAATACCGGCCAGTACCTGCCAAATACCAGCTTCGGAAATTTTGTGCATTCAGCGTCGATATTAAATGTTTATTTCGTTTTATGCCGCCGGACAATACGCATTGTCATTTGCAGTGTGTCAATACGTGTGGGTAAGGCTCTAGTACCGTATTTAACCTGACAAAATACACGCCGCAAGGCTTTAAGCCTTACTGTAGTAGATTTCTTACAATAGCATTTAGGAATGTGAATCAATAAAATCTTTGTACTACACAAAGGTATTGGGTGAGTCAATTGAATCGGATCTAACATAGCTATCGCTGGGCCCGCGGGCGAGGTGCGGACAAAAAGCGCGGTCGCGGCGGTGAGCGTAAATCAAGCGCGCCCGAACGCGCACTGTAATTTATTTTTTGTCCGCGAACCGAGAACGCCGAAACGGGATGAGCCCAGATGTTTTTATTAGGCAAACATTATTTGTGGGATTACGTTTAAAATTAAAATATTCCGATCTAGCCTAATTGGATTTTAGATTGCCCTTAAAACACTAAGTACAAAAGCCGTAAACTGAAATTGAAACTACCTATTGATATTTTAGCAGTTACCATTACAATGTACAAAACGAACTATAGTAAATTTCTATCGAATAATCAAAAAGAAAAGTTTATTTTACGTCACAATTGTCATAAAATAGGCTATGTCGTGTTTGATCCTGGTTTCTTCACTCCATGTACGTTCGTACCTGGGTCCCCAAGTCGCTTCCCGCCCGCCCCCGCGCCGCCCCGCGACTTCTCACCACTCCCGCCCATGATTCATGTGTTGTATTCGCACTTATTGCTATTAGATCCACTTACAGGCTCTCGATCACATAAATCAGCTCCTGTTACTTTACTAATATAATGCGATAGGCTAAATCGTTTTCCGGGTTTTTGATCAACATTTTTTTTCTTACCAGCTAGAAAACAAACAGGAAAGAATACGACTAGTTTTGTTTCATGTTTGCTCACTTTATTAATTTAAAACGGGTTTTATGAAGTTTATTTGCAGGCTTAACAGCTTTTATATATTTTCATTGAATAAACCGGCGGCGGCGGCGTGGTGAATTAATACTAAGTCGGGGAATCCTTGTCGAGTGGGGTCAGCGACCGTAAAGAATACTTAGCAATGGGCAATTAGCGAGAGCCGATTACAGTACCAGCTATACCTACCCCGTTCATTAAGCTCTCGGCTAGAGCTTCTATCTCTGCTCTATCACATGTCTATCTGATAGCAATAGTTACATTAAGAGCTCTCACGTCAATTTCTAACAGGTACCTAATCGAACATAATTACGATTTTTTCTTGTTCAATTATAAATTGTGGTAGGTATTTATAAAGTTTGTTATCTCCATTTTACCGAATGACTAGAATTCCGTCTACTCTCTTATTTGCTGTTTCGTACATGCACGACTATGAAGCTACCTAATTGTTGATAGATTGGTGAGTGAATCAAGAATGGATGACAGAATAAAGTATTTCATAGATACAATTACTTTGACAGATAAAATGACAATCTGTCTCGATTACTCGAAAAATATGGAAACTTGATAAAGTTTCGATTATTATCGTGCCAATATACCTATCGTATAACGAAGATTACTTCATACTTTGAGTCTATGTTCGATTTTGTTCAGTTATAGGTAGGGGCTGAAGATCGGACTTAAAGGAAAAGGAAAAACACATGTTATGATATGTATTAATTAAACTTCTCATCCGGATCAAAGCTATCTAAGAGTACGTGTATACAAGCAAAATAAACAAAATATGCATATCACAATTTAAAGTCAATTTTCTTAAATACCCCATACAATAAAACAATAATTAGGCGCGTCTTAATTCGGGGCGCGGAAGACCTTATTAGCAGTTGAAAAGGCTCAGGTTAGCGAATAGCCTCATGAGCACAGCCTCCCGCTAGTGGATTAGTCGCTTCCCTTTATGTCCGGCGTGATGTACCTAATGTGCTGCCTCTGTTTTCCTGGAATTTGGGGAGATTAGGCCTTTTATAATTGAGGACTTATCTGGATTAGAACATATTTGGTATCGAAAATACTTTTTTAAACTGTATGTGGCGATACGTGTAACTGACATCACTTGAGTTAAGATGTGTGGTGTGAGATGGAGCAGGCTTTCATAGAAAAACTTAATCACTCAGTTTGGAAGACCCGAAAAAAAGGTAAATGAAAACATTTAGTAAAAGTATGTGTGGAATGCGAAACTGGGCAGATCGCGGGTTCCACAAATATTTGCTCCGGGTCTAGTCAATGTGAATAAAATAAAATAAAGTACACATACAAAATACGCTTTGTAAATTAATTAATGAATGGACATCTTTAATGTACATTAACCAACTAAGTGCCAGTTCCTACAGTCTTAGATCAAAAATAAAAATCTTATCGTAGAGTTTGTGTCAAAGTCTGATCCCTAACTAAATTTTCTTCACATGAAATTCTTCTCCTTCCGTGCCGTGGGACCATTTTATATTATAGTTGCAGTGTATTTCAAAATAAAACTAAAAATCAATGAGATAAGGTTTAATTTGCAATAACGGCAGCCAAGTTCTCAGTATTATGCCGCGGCACGATGCTTCAAAGCAACATCTATTATGATTTAATTTCCTTCAGCCAATCTAATTTGCGCGTGTTGTGCAAAATAATACTCTATCGTTATCCTTTTAGGGTTGCTTTTGAGAAGGGCCGTGAACATTATTGACTTTGATATTGCTATTATATTTAGAAAAGAGCTGATGAGCTGATAACAAGATTAGGACATTTTCGGCTATGGAGTCAAATGATGATAGATTACGCCAGTCTCCTGTTTTATGTTTTCAAGAAATCAGGTAACTTGAGTTACTTGTACTTACGAACCATTCTCTGTGTGTTTTTAAGGTTCCGTATCCATAGGGTAAAACGGGGCCCTATGACTAAGACTCCGCTATCCGTCCGTCCGTCCGCCTGTCACCGGGCTGCTGTATCTCATAAACCGTGATAGGTAGACAGATGAACATTTCACAGATGATGTATTTCTGTTGATGCTATAACAACTAATACTATAAAACAATTCTATTGTCAATAGGTACCTAAAATAACCAAATTGTACGTAAAAACATTACATAAAAAGAACTTACCTACTCTTCTTATGTTCCTGTTCCTACCAACACTCGGGCTATCAATTTTATTCCTTACTTTTTAATTCTTATTTTTATTTATAATAAATACCTATTAATTTCCTGCGAATTGGCATAACAGTAATGTCATTTCAACCCTATAATTTTATTTTACCATTGGTAATTAACTTTTCGTTATAAGCAAATATGGTACGAGTATGACACGCAACTGGTTAACCAGCAGTTACTACGCGCTTGCTATTGCTAACTGCCCGGTCCGCGGGTAGAGAAAACATGTTTGCCGTCCGCAATTAGTTATAAGTACCCCAATATTATTTTCGTATGCTTGAATAGATAAATAAGTGATATCCCAAATTTGTATTTTATCAAGTTTAACTTTATTTGTTTAAAGGTTACGAAGCTTGAACAAGTTAACTATAAAAATGTGCGCTTTACAAAGTGCTATGAGCACTTTGTAAAGCGCACATTTTTATAGTTCGACGTCGAGTGTCGACGTAATTATTTTATGTAACTTTTGTTTAAAATTTGTATAATTTTAGTAGTAAATGATTTAATAAGTGTTAGTCATTATAAATAGTATTTTATCAAAAAACTTTTAAAGGCGTTCAGTCTGTCGAGTTAATAATTAATTGATTTTGTATCTAGTTAGGTTCTAAACAGTGTTTAGTTAATCTACGATTGTAAAAAATTGTGTTAAATAAAGAACTTTGAAAAACAAACCAATACTATAAAACACATTATTTTTTTAAGTTCTCACGCCGCCACCCTTTGTGCGCGACTCCGACTTGCAGTTAACCGGTATTTTTTCTGCTATTGACACTAGAAATCTCGGGTCTGAGCTGTTTCTCGCCGTGTTAGTCCACTGCTGGACATAGGCCTCCCTCAATGAGCGCCATAGTGCCCTTTCTTCAGCTTGACACATCCAGCATCTGCCCGCAGTCCTTCGCAGGTCGTCATCCCACCTGGCTGGAGGGCGTCCTACACTACGTTTACCGAGTTGCGGTCTCCACTCAAGAACACGTTTACTCCAGCGGTTGTCGGTTCTTCGTGAGATATGGCCGGCCCACTGCCACTTCAGCTTGCTAAATCTTAGAGATATCTTCTCATAAATAGAACAGCCATCAGGTACGCACCAACATCTTTTTTATAAAGAAAATGATATTCAATGAATGAAAGCAAATAAGGTAGTCTAGTTTATAACATCAGTGTACCTCAGTGTGACTTGCGTCGTAATAATTATGTAAAAGGAATTCCACGGACTGACTGTTGAGAAACGGAATACGTAATAGCTGCTTACTTACAAATGTAATCGGCTTCCATATTGTGTGGGTATGCGGCAAAATGATATAATTATACAGTTTCAATGAAACGAAAATAATTATGTTCAATATTATACACATTTTTTATAAATTTACAAAATGTTTAGGTATTTTGCATTCACAACATACAACGACACGATAGCACACGTATTTATTTTTAGAATATTTAAAAATAACACATGGAAAATAACCGCGTACACTGCTAGCATATAAATGAATCTTCTTGTAACACAAATGTTATTCTGTTTGTGGTTGACTGTCCTTCGATTTCGGCATCTTTGAGATGGCTCGGTGGCCAGCTGGGATGCTGTTCTGAATGCAGGCACGTGCTCTTTGAGGCATATCCAGTGGACTACCATTACCTACTACATCTTAAACAAAGTCGCAGTCCCTATGTATGCTATCTAGGTCTACCTCAGAGAATTAAAGGTTTGGTTTAATTCTCTAACTAAGAGGTCTACGGATTTTGATGCGTTTTTTTTAATAGATAGAGTGATTCACGAGGGAGGTTTATAAACCATTTGACACATAGATTACCTCGCGGGCGAAGCCGCGAGGCGCAGCTAGTTATAGTATAATTATCTACTGATGTTGATGAGTAGGTATGGTACAGTCATCGGGAAAAATTATGAACTTTGATCATTTCAAAAAGTTGATATCCTTCGTTATCAGTTTATAATCGTTTTTTAAGATTTGCCCATGAACAGTTTCAAGTGTAGACGAGAATATAGACGATAGAAGGTCGTTTGACGAATTTGCCGTTGACTGTACACATCTTAGAACCAGCCCCGAGTAGGTATTTTATCTGTTTCTCGTGTAACAGACTGACGGCGGGAGAGCTGATGGATGATGACGGATGCTGTTTGCTGTAACCACTTCCGGAGGAGCGAGTGTCTTTTTCTCTATACGTGCAAAGGTATGTTCGTATGTATGTACGTACATGTGCTTCCACTCTAAACTTGCAAGCGGCATCGGAATGACGCAACTCACGACTACTCGATCATTTTTAATGGAATTTGGATTTCTCGGATCGTGATTTTAGAAGATTTTTTTCATTCACTCTGATGGATGTTAGCGCGGCTTTTCATTCAGGTATATATTCAGACCGAGGCTGGTGCGAAAATACATTTGCTTTGCTTTTTGTTGTCATCAGTCCATTAACTTTTTTTTGCTATAACATTAAAGTAACAGCAAAGTCTGACAAATCATAAAGCTCTAGAAGTGCCCTTGAACGCTGAATGAAGACAAGTGCGCCTCCACCCGCCACATAAACTTATAGTGCTTTCGGCACTCCATTTTAATTTTAAGCCCCGCGATAGTTCCATTGAACTTTCTCCAAGAATCCGCTTTATCATTCGCTAATAGCGGTATATTATTCAAAATGACCGTTAACAAGCTATTTTCTTCAGCCTTTTATACCTCAACATTTCATCGGCGTGAAAAAATACATTGTGCTTGTAAGGGCAGGGCCGCACGGGCAGCGGGAAGCGATTTATTTCAATTACCTTTACAAACGTCACGTGTAGTATACACCTAAGAACTAAATTTCGTGACCAGTATTTAACACTTTGATTGCTGAAATCACACGGTATGTGTTTTCTACAAGTGACTAATATGCGTAAATCCACACTAGCGCAGCGGCTGAGAAAATACAGATCTTTGTGACTCAGCACAGCCGTAATATTTTTCGAACGAAACGCATGTGCGGCACAACACAACCGCTGTGTAGAGCGGCAGCACGAATTTTTTAAGTTTATAAAAGATCGCAGTCGTCGAAAAAAAAAACGCAGTCAAAGTGTTAAGAAGATACTACTGTATAGTCATAGTTCCGCAGACTTTGCACAATAACCGTCAATTTAAAAGGCTGCTTGCGTATACGATTACGCTTCGTCACGAGCAGCTACGTATAGACCTTACAACTCATCAACACATACTCCGCTACACAGTTTCTTAACTTTTGCGGTAGTCAGCCCACAATTGTACCCTATACTACAAGATTTTTGTATTTTTTATGTATTTTTGTATCAACGTTGTGCTGAAAAACGAGAACTACATTTACAGTCCTTCGTGGATGTAAATTTGACTGGCCATTGATGATGATTTTAATTCAGTAAACTGCAGGATTAAAAATGCTCACAGCCGGGCGCTGCCCGCGCGACGAACCTCGCTTTTTACCAGTTTTAATGGTGCGAGAGGGCACTATCGCTGCCTCGTTAATCCTTCTATGAATGCGCTACAGCTCTGTACCTATACCTACCGCCCCATTGTACATCGGCACATCTATGGTAGCTGTTCCTAATTGAATGGTGACACGCCATTCACATTTTCACTATGGATTTAAAAGAGTGACCTGTTTTACTCAGTGGTCCAGTTCTTAATAAGATTAGAATGGAGGCTAATATCTAAAACTCGTAATAACAAATCTGAAAACTGTTATTAAAAAAATATTTTTATTACCTTTACTGTATTTTGTACGATGGAGATAGTAATAACATAGTTTCATCTCCTATCCGATATTACTTTTAATAGTGAAGATCGATTCTTACAGAAGTTGTTTATTGACTTTTGAAGAAGTTTTCTTGTAATAACAATCGACTCGAGGGCGGGCGGCGCCCTGCGCGGAGAGCCGCAAGGAACTAGTTGCAGCCCGCAGACATACCTGCACCACACCTAATATGTGCTGTCTTCTCCAACTATTCGCAACTCGCACCAACCTGGGACTTTGAGGTTTGACTGCCGCCACGAACTTTAAGACGGTATTGCAACAACATCTTCTAAACAGTATAAATACGTTTGGCTGTGTTTCGATACTGACCGGAATACAAAGCTAGTGTTAGAAAATGTGTTCTGTTTCTGTTCTTCATTTTGACCCAAATACGACCAAATAAGCCCCGAAACAATAGTGAATTCTATACAATTGCGAAGGACCCGACACGGCGCCGCTCAGAGCTATGCTTACCATTATGTAGCAGTAGGTAAGTCTCTGTACGCAGAAAACAGAATACAAGCTTTCGAGTTCTTTAAGGATTCATTTCTCAACATGAATCGTAGTTCAGTTTGTACATTTAAATCAAATTAATAATTAAAAAGCACATTCTTTCTTGATAATAATTTATAGAGTAAATTGTTTCTTGTCTAAGTGCTTATTTTGTGAGCTTAAAGAAATAAACATCTTTGAATTTGAATTCAAGATTGCACTGAAGAGCATACTTCAATTTGCTCGAGTTTAGAATAATCGTCTTAAAGTAAGTTTAGGTAATACTTATACGTTCATTATGTACTTCATTATTATGATACCTGGCGGTAGTTCCAGTCATCTTTCACCTTTGTTTATGTTAGCTACTAAAATTATACAGACGGAATCGAATTATTCAGAGCCTGCTTCCTCTGACAAGCAGCCAACACATTCCAGTAAGGCAGACCTGCTTGCTGTGAGCGGCGTGCTAAACCCGCGTCAGGTTGCCTTCAAGATTTGGCTTTGAATGCATAGAACATGAAGTGCCACTGAGAGCAGATCTGCTTACCTGAGAGCCTCTGCCACACGGGCGAGAGGCTTAGGGACTCGGGCTCCTATGTGCGGCCGGGGCTATTGAACCACCATTACTAAGCTGTCATTTTCGATGGACCACAGAGGTCCGATGCAGTCCTCTATGGTGATGGGTTTATTATGCAAAAGGCTACGTTACGGGTTATCACTAAAGTCATTTAAAACTGGATATTTACCATTTGTTAGTTATTCCGTGATCATGGCGCATGAAACTTTGCCGAAATATTGGATAACTCAAAAAACAAATCATGGTAAATATTCCGTTTTAAATGACTTTAATGTTAATAACCATGATAGTCTCAAAAGGTTAAGATTGCAAAAAAAAACTTTATTTGTGTGATCTATCAATTGAGACGACTATTTACACATTTGAGACACTATTTTGGGGTCTACGCTATTAGCTCCCTTACTTTTTGTTCGTTCTGTCTGTTGGTCTAGTTTTTTCAATATTCAAATGCTACATTTTATGGCGAGATGGGCAGACACATTGCAAGCTTAGGGTGTGGCACGAGAACTTGGACGAGCATATGGCACTGACTACGCATCAGTACCTGGGCGAAGTAGGTGTATATGATGTTATATTTGAATTTCACACAGGTCAGAATATATTATTGGCTTTGAGCAATAAAATAATTATTACTGTTTACAAAATATCAATTTATCATCGTAATTATGAATTGATATGTTATAAAATTATATAATTAAGCTACGAGTAGGTAATTATAATAGTTACAAACTGACGTACATAATAAACACACCGTCAAGATTATAAGAACACTATATACAACGCGACCTAATGTACTGGGCATTAATTATAATAATTCCTGTACAATAGTCGGTATTGGTTCACTGGTTCAATATTATCGTTGGAGTTGGTGGAACGTGCCGTGATGAGGAGCAGAGCAGCGTCTCCGACAAAACAAATACGAGGTAAGGTCGAGGCTCAAAGACCCTAGTATTATGTCTAGTAGCCCACGTTCCGTTGGGTTTAGTTAGCATAGGGAGCTGACACGTGTGATAAAGAATTTCTGAAAATTGAACATCTGCATTACTTGCTAGTTTAGTTATCCGCGAGGCAAATTCATTTTTTAACTATATACATCAGTATCAGGGGTTTGATTCAGTTACTGAACAATTAACTCACATAATTCCAATTTATGAACTTATTTTCAGGATAAAATATATTACCAAAAAATACATTTAGAAGAATATTTGATGTTGGTAATAATATAAATAATAAAAAAACATAATGAATAAAAAACTGGTCGCCCGGTCGACGCTTTAGACACTAATTGTAGCGCTATAGCTCAAAAATCCTGTCCAATACATATTTATGTGACTCAAACAGTTCGCGTTATAGAGCGCAGACAGAACCTCAAAAATGTACCTGCCGCAAATATCATTCAATATTTTATGAGCATAATAATCCTGATTTCACAATAATGTGTAAATATTTCAAAAATTTAAATGGGCAATCGGCACCGCAAAACGCAATAATCTCTCTGGCGGTGGCCTACCATGGTTGGTTGGAATGCCTGTAAATTGGGAACTACCTACCGTATTTGCCAAGGTGTCGGTACCTGCTTTATACGTAGGTAGGTTGAAGTGAGCTAGATAATAGTCTGATTGTCAGTTCCACCGCGGGCGAGGCAAGCAGCTGCGGATTAACTTCCTGAAATGTGGAATTCAGACGCCGTGCACTATAAAGAAGCGCATATCTACCTTTGTACGTGATATTAATTATTATGTTGCCAGTATAACGTTGGCTCTTCTGGAACCATTGACATCCAACAACGGCCTTGTATGTGTAGCGAATTTATTTGTTTAAATCTTTCCATCAAAATAAAGGAGCTTTTCGTGATATCATTTGTGATATCGCCTGTGACGCAAGAGGTTGCGGGTTCGATTACCGCCTCGGGACAAATGTTTGTACGATCTGCAGATATTTTGTATTGTATTATCTATATTAGTCATTTAGTACCCATAACACAAGCTTTGCTTAATTTGGGGCTAGATGAAGATATCTGGATTGCCCAGCATGATTTTAATTTATATATTTATCTCTATTACCAAGATTAACAGTGTATTTGTAGACGCTGGGGGTATAGATTCACTGTAGTATAGATCACTGTACGGTATGCCGTACAGTGATCTATACTACAGTGAACTAGCCATAGCTAGTTGAGTGTACTCTCGGACTTGGCTAGTTTTCAGTTAGTTGGCGATGCGGCTGCAACTATCCACCAGTTACACAGATTAACGGCAGCTGACTGCTACCTTCACATACTGGCTTTTGTTGCAAATTATAACTAATTCTGTATAAGATAACTTAAGGTCTATTTGATGACGGCAACTTCGAGACTTTTCACGAGTGCTGTCTTCATACGCGAGAACCATATGATTTCTAGTAGTACTTAGTTGTCATAATGTCAGAATATATTAAACACTACAGATTTTAATATGTAAGTAGGTTAAACTTTAGATTTAATATCTTGGCAAAGAAATAAATGAAGAACTACGCCGGTCTCCCGCTATAACACTTCCTGCCCGAAACAAGTTGATTTTTAACCAACAAGACGACTAACTGAGGCGACGGCTTACCTAACAACACTAAACTTTCAAACATAAGCCATTTCCAACCTTACGGCCGAAATACGTAAGGTTTATTCTATAGTTGATGTGAGAAAAGGTAAGTAGTAATGCCCAGTAGCGTAATAAATAAATAGTTGGGGGTTGAAAGTTGCCGTCCGTCGAACTTCTTTACTTTTTCCGATTTTTCTTTCGCTTCCTGAATAATTCACCGTATATTTTCTTTGTTTCGATAGTTGCCAACTTCAGCTTTCGAATTATATCATCCGGGATTATTGTCGTGGACTTTTTTCAGTATGAATACACTTTTATTCGGAAAGTTTTTTGTTTGAATTTAATAAAACCTATCATGACTATTTGCAATGAAACTTTGCTTTTCAATCGTTCTGAATGAAATGATCTGTATTCACTGTGATATATTTTGCATTATTGTATTCGAGTACAAGACAACCAGTACCTACTGAAACTCTTTTTATCTGCCAAGTGAATGCAAACCTAAAGATGCGCAACTTTGCTAGACTCATAACCGAGCAAGACATCGACCTCGCAGCACTTTTCCATTAGTTTCTTGATTGGTTCGGTTCCAATCTAATTCATAATTTCTTACTTTGCAGGCCCACCTTGGAGAGATCAGAAAATAACCAAAAACATGTTTATACGCAATCTGATTTCCCGGCAATCTGCCCGGGAAATATCCCAGTATTTATTCCCCAGGTCATTATCGGAGGATCCAATCGAATCGCGGTCTGAGTCCCTGTGCTTGGATCACATTGGGCGATGGCTCCCTGGCGAGGACTCCAGCGCGGCGGCCAGCGTAACCAGACCTGCGCCGCAGACAACTTCCTTCAAGTCGTTAGCTCAGGTGCTTTGGCTTAGGGTTATGATGCTAACTTCTTTAACCAAATTTTCCTGGCCCCTGGTCTTGGATACTTTGCTCCTGTGGTGAGATCTAGAGTGTTGGTGTAGCGATATGACGCTATATTGCTTTTATTAGGGGCGTGCGATCGAGGTGTCAGAAAATAGTTTGGTCGCTTCGTTAGCCGCGTGCGTGGGGGACTCAAGTGAATTTATTTGCTGCAAATTAGAATGGAATTGCGTGGGGTCTGTCGATATGTGGCGCTTAGCAGCGTGCCTCCGGGGGCAAGGGGTGTGCTTACAGGTAAACCGAGGGAATGTTGTTTAGATTCACAAAAACTTGGCATTCAAGTACCTGCTCAAAATATCCGTAAGATAAAAACATCTATGTGTGAAATCGTAAATAACTAAATTTGTATGGAGCAGCAACGTTATTAAATATTGTTAGATAATATCTCCCCTAAGTACTAAAACTTTACCTATCTTTTATCTTGAACATAGGCACTTTCTTTCTAAACTTCATAAACTTATTTTTTAAGACAGTTTCCTCGAACCCTCAACTCTCTGCAAATGAATACTGTACTAACTTACAAACTTGTTATTAAACCGTTATTTAGGATGCCTTTTCATCGTCCCTCGATAACGTTACACGTATAACAGTCCAACTTCGGCCGTTTGCTTCTTGATTTTTCACCTCGAGCCTTCGGCCGGGATCAAAAGTTCCTCCGCCACCAAAGTTTCGAGACTGTAGGAATAAGTTGTCAACACGTTGACTGCCTCACAAACACAAACGAGAAACATTTCGGTAACGTATCTTTTAAAACGTTCAAAAGCCAATCTCTCGAGTGCATCTTTTGGAACACGATGAATCAATATCAACTTTGTATTCAATAATCAATACAATTTTGCTTCAAAGTTTCAATTAGAACTTTGAAGCAAAATTGTTCGAGTTATCAACTAAGTTATTTTGGAATTAAGCGGAGAAACACTCAGAGGAGCAGTTACTCAGCAACCAATCGCTTTCAGCATAGTTGCTGTCTCAAGTGTATTTCAAGTGTTTACATTATTGAGATCAAAACAAACAGTAGAGACAAAAAAACCATGTTATATAAGATTTTTGTTAATAAAAGGAAATGTGGCCACTCGTTTGCACAAATATGGCGGCTGCACGTGACTCCACTCGCTAATGAGACGGACTTCTGGCTTTAGATGCTGCTGTATTTGCATTTTCTTTAATGTTATAACTAACTCGAACAGCCGGAGGCATTAGCTCACTCTTCTTATTAAAGGTAAAAGAAAATGAAGCCCAGTTCATCTTATATTTCTGGTATTTTTAAGTATTTACTCAAATGTTACCGAAAAGGGAATAACAGCAAAATATATATTTTTTTATGATTGAAATTTAATTTAATAACACTACGCAAATAGGACGCAATAAACACAATTCAATAATAACCACCACTATCTCTTCAGATCGCATTTATCGATTTATTTGTGCTTCATTTCTGAGGCGGGAATTTTCCAGAGAATCCATGGCCTTCATTCCACTAAATGAATCTCTTCACAATAACAATGTCCTCAGAATTACACATTTTGTCATTTTACCTTTAATGAAAGAAACTGCAATGGGAGAGACGCGCTCGTGTAATAAGTTTTAATCGTTGAAACCATTATATGACCGATGTGGCGCGGTGGGCGAAGGTCCGCCTGCGACGCAGAAGGTTGCGGGTTCGATTCCCGCCTCGGAACAATTGTGTGTACGATCTGCAGATATTCTGGTCGTTTTCTATGTATAATAAAATATATATATCTATGTAATCTATTGTATTATGTATATCAGTATATCAGTTATCTAGTACCCATAACACAAGCTCTGCTTACCATGGGGCTAGATAATATAATGCTGTGTGAATTGTTCAGCATTATTATTGTAATCACTCCTTGTCTTCAAAAAACTGTTGCATCAGCATTATTTATCAATATAAAAAGTTAGCTAACCTTATCTTATGTCTATGTAAGTCTATTATAATATTCGTAATGTATGTATTATGGTATGTAGTGTAAGTATCTGTTGTTTTTATTTAAATATTTATGAAAGTGTCACGTCTATATAGTTCCTTCATGTTTAGCCCATTTTAAGGCTGCCTGGAAAAGATCGCTCTGAGCGATAAGGTCGCCCTTTATACTTCCTTTGTTCTAAGTATACATTTCAGTTTTGAGTGGCTTTATAAAGTGTTCTCTTAATAAAAAAATCTAAATCAATATATTTTATTTCTTTCGGCTTACCAAAAAGCACTCAAGTCAAATGTTATACTATACATTATTATCAAATAACATTATTTTACTGTTATACTGTTTATTTCAATTTTTGTCCACTCGTGGAAAAAGTGTCAAAGTTACCACTTTTATGTTCGCCACTAGTGTCCTTTCTATATTTTCGTGCATATAGCACCGGACGCACAATCTAGAGATTTTTTCATTTATCGAACATCGAAAAACAAAGTCTAGTCTCAATGGATACGTAATGCCATACAAAATGTAGAAGATTGACATTGTGTAGGCGGTACCAATAGTGACGTATTTGCTAGTGATGTAGTCACGCTTGCAAAATGACTAAATTTTAGTCAAACATTAGGATATAGACGTTTACAATGTTACTCAATATAAGCTCGTATAGCTTATTCACTAGACTCCTCAGTTTCTTTCATAGATGCACGATTCTATGACGATACGACTGTCATAGTAAAGTGTTGCTGTGAGTTTTTAAGCACAATTCAGCTCCTGGTTATGATGTCATCAAAGTCTTAATCGCAGGAAAATGATAACCTAACTTTTAATATTAAAATATTTAATAATTAATATCTAAGACTGGTTCGCTTGCTTGGCTGCTTGCACTAACACATGGTACTATCTGTTATTTATTCTTGCAGATATTTGTTCCGGGTGTTCTGGTCGTTTTCTATGTTTAATAAAAAATATCTATCAATGTAATGTTTTAAATATATCCGCCATCTAGTACCCATAACACAAGCTCTGCTCGGCTTGCGGCTAGATAATGCTGTGTGAATTGTCCATCAGTATTTATTATTATTATAGATATGATTTATTCAGGTATGGTCACGTTTCCCCGCGTTCATTCGAAAGAAGTGTGTTTATTAGTTTACGGCTACAGTACGCTGCGTCACAGCCAGGCACAATAATACACCGGCTTATTGGAGCTTTTGCGCATTTTACCTGGATGCACGCACTGCGGGACGGACGCGCAGCGTCTTTTTGTAACTATGTAAAAACGCTGGACAATATACACAGCATCACCTAGTCGCCGAAGTAAGCACATTGCAATTTATCTATTACGCAATCATTCTGCGAGATGCCTGGAAAAATCTTGTACCTAAGCCAAAAAGTCAAGTAATCACTAAGCCACCGGGGTGCGTGTAAAGTGGTTTTTAACGCATGGCCGCATGATCCAATCACCATGATTGGTTGCAAATCAAAATACCTGAACCTGAAATTTTATTATGACTAGTGCGGTAAATAATGAGCAGTTAAAAATAATTAATATCAAAAACAGAGAGGGAGAACCTCGTACGAAACGAATATGATATTTTCTTACGTGATGTGTATATAAGCTTTATCATAACTATCTATCCTTCGGATTATCTGTAAATTATTTCAATGATCAGACACCAGAACCAAATAAAGTCTGTAAATTTATATATTTTTGAAAATAAATCTGCGTTTCGCGGCCGCAGTGCGTACGGCCACAACTTGTCCCCGTGCCGCACGTGACCGGCGTACAGCGACACCTTCCATAAACACAGAGTACCTGCCCCCCTTCCCCCACACCCCCGCAAACCACCGAGGCACGTAACTTCTTAATTTGTTCGCGTCATATGGATCACTTACTTTGTCAAGTTTTGGCCTCGTCTCTATTATTAGAACGTTTAGTTTCGATATAAGTTAATATAATTATGAAAATCCAATTTTATGTTTTTATTGAAAGTTCAAATAATTCGTTAAACAAATAGAACCTAATAATTTTTTTACAAGGTTTTATTCTATGTGCTTGTCCGGTTAGTACTGAGTTTTAGACTAGTTGTTCTAAGCCGATTGAGCTGAAATTAGGCTTATCTACTTATGTAAGTTCGGTGACAATACAATGTTATGGTACCAGCGAGCTGGTCTGATGATATGGAGATGGTGGACATAAGAAATTCTAAATAAAATGACTTAACCCCGTCGAGTTTTGGTTCCTTGAATTTGTCTTCCTAAGCATTTGGTCCTAGATAATAATGAAGAACTTGGTTGAAAACAGAAATACAGCCATAGAAATATAAATATAGCCTAGCCCATAACATTAACTGCATTTCAGCATCACAGCCTCGATTCACTAGGTAAAGGCCTATTTACCTTCTGGCATCCTCCTCTGTCCTGAGCTCATCATGTTACTCTAACCATACTGTTTCCTTATTTCTCATGTTCATAAAAAGCAAGATACACAAGCAAGACTTTACGGAGATGCTACAACAACAGAGTAAGCGCGAGCACGTGCGAGATGTTATAACCGACGCGGCGACGCGCGGTAATTGCAGTTTGATGCCAGTTCCGCTGGCAGGTGCACACCTCGCCGCAGCCACGGGCGAGGAAACTTGTGTGTTTATAACTAGCTTATGTACAAGGCTTTATACATGTATATGTTTGCCGGATAGATTGAACAGACTGGACTGTCGGGGCCATAATCATCAGCCCGTATAAATCCACTGCAGAACATAAACCTCCTTCAAACAAAGAATGGTAACGAATAGTGGACCTGTGTCGCCCGATCCATCATCAGCTTTCCGGCGATCGAGTTCAGGGTCCATAGTAACCCAATAACATCTGTAAAGCGATAAAGAATTGCCTGAATTTGATTTCAGCAAAGATAAAAGTAATTTAAAACGGAATAATTACGATGATTTGATTTTTGAGTTTTCCAATATTGATTTTGTGTTAATAATCATGACAGTAATTTTTTTATAAGCCAGTTTGTGCATAGTTTAAGAAAACTACTAAAGTTTACGTTTAATTCCATGTACCGCCTTGCAGCGCCCCTGCCGGATACTGAGAGAAACATACATTAACCCTGAATACACTATACTCCTATTTTTGGGCAGTCGTGTAAAAAGTAAACAAAACTAGCATGTTTAATTAGTAATCAGAGTTAACTCGCCACCTGCGACCCTGTCGGCGGAGCAGCGGTTGGAGGTTGTCGGCGGAGACGCTCCCGAGGGCCAAGGACCTACTCCGTAAAACGGTTATGTTTTATTAAGGATGACTGTCGTATCATTTGTGTTTGAGAGTTCAGCTTATTTTATTTATATAGTACACAATAACACTAGTGTTGGTGTCTTTAGTCTGGACTAGACACCAAAACCAGGCTTTTTAAAACTTAGTAATAATAAATAATAGGGCAGTGAAAATAATTGTTGGGTTTTGCTCATTATGACTTCACATCGTCAGAAGAATACTCTTAATTTTTTCCGTAAATTCAGTACTGTACTGTACCCGATAGTTCCCGGTCATTCTGTGCCTAGGCTCAAACCATTATTCGTTTGATTTTTAAGGCAATGACAACAATGGGAATAGCTACAGACAATATATACTAACGATAAATTAACCGTTACGACATAGGAACTCGTCCTAACGACAGCGATTATCGCTTAGTTTTATTTAGGTACTATGTGAGTGAAACCTACGGCAGAATCCAATATTTCATGTAACAAGTCGACTAACATAGTACATCATTTAGCGCAGTAGGTGCGGAGTGGCAACACTACAGTTCATTGACTGAACCAGACGTGAAACTCCTCCAGCATCATAAGGTAGATGATAGACGTAGGTCTAAAGTCACAATGTTGGTTCATTAAGAGTGCATGGTGGCTGAGGCAATAGGTATTGCAGTCGTGTTTATAATTACTAAATACATATAAACGTCTACTAGATTCGCAACTTTCTTCTCGCCGAATGGCATTGACTAAATTTTAAAATTGGTTATTGAATAATAATCCAAGGTAAATTTACTAATAATACATATTATTAAATAGCGTATTATAAGGTAAAACACAAACATACAAATTTATAAGAAAAGCGCGTACGAAACCGCGGTCAGAAACTAGTCTACTGATAAGAAAAATATTACATTCAAAAATATTTCAAGAGCTTTGAAGACATTCCCAGACATTTCCAGAGCAAGGGATCAGAGACGAGGCAGCACATACCAGGAATGTCAGACAGGTTGTAAGGTTTTATGGACATTATCACTCGGGTCAATGACCCTCCAACGATACAGACTTTTATTAAACTCTACATTTACGTACCGCTGTGACGAATCAACGACACTTCGGAGACTGCGGGAGAATTATACTACAAGATACATAATGTATGCTCGAGGCAAACAAGGCGCAGACAGTTTACTCGGTTCAGAACTAGAATGCTGAAAACGCTGAGCTTACCTCTAATTAAGCTCGGCTTAACGCTTAGAACGGTACAACTTTATGAAAGTTCATATTGCTAACTCACGCCCAGCTCACATCGGCCCCATAAACTCCAAACTTGAGTCACAAAACTGAATTCTACCCACTTCGGAAGTTTACTTACCCGATTTCAGTTCGTAACTGATAAAATCTTGTTTCAAATACTTACCTAAACAAGCCGCGCCGACAAAAGTACAGGTACTTAAGCGAGTCTTACTGCTCCGAGTGGAATACTTTAGACCAACAACCTTGTTGTTGTCTAACAGAAACTAATATTTGACTACTAATTTGCACCTTTGAACAGAAGTTCCCATTTTCGTGGAGCCCCGTAGCATAGCTCGTAGATGTGCTACGAGATCTCGTAGCCGTAGCATATTTCGTAGCGAATGTTTGGCGATCGCAGACGGCGGCCGCCCGCCGGGGAGTGTTACCGCGCTAGTTTGCACTGATTTATTTTTGTCTCTGTACTATAAAAAACAACAATGGCTGCAGCATTTATTTACAGCTGTATTTTGTGGAAGCTTTTTTACAGTCATGTCTCATTTAACGGTGTACTTGCCTCTGATTCAGTGGGTATGCTCATAAATTCGAGGAAACCCGCATTGGTGGAGGCATTTCCCTTGTTATTTTTACTCAGGTAATGTTCGGTATAAAGGATGCAATTAAGGCGACAGTGGGTCATGGGGCGGCGTTATTTCAGCGGCGCAGTTTAACGTCCACTCGGTGGCGGAATAAATTGTACAAAGTGTCAAACAACGGGCAAGTTCCGCACCTGGGGCCACCGCCGCCGGCGGGCCGAGACGCGGGCGCGAGCGAGTCTCACGGACAGTATCTCGAACGTTGATAATTCAATTCAATTCCATTTATTTAATTCAGCTTCACAAAATACATGTTACAGCCATAGAGAGTTAAGAGTAAAGAGTAAATTAAGACATATGTAATTTTAAAACCAAAAATAAAACATTTTTTATTGGAAGGGACACATCCTGCGTTTACAGACCCATGGCATTATTAATATGCGTCCAGTGCTTCATAAAAGCGCAGTCCGTGTCCAGCCTTCCAGCTATAAGGTTCAGATAGCTACTGGTGCCGCCCCTCACCCGGCGCATCAGGGATGCTGTTCTGTTGCGGATGATTGCGTAAAAGTCATCAACGCGGGACTCTGCAAACTTCCCGGATGCGCTACTGAAGCGGGGCAGTCCCAGTAGCACTCTGAACGCGTTATTATACTGGACGCGCAGGGCATTCCAGCATTTCTGCGTGTAGTTAACCCACAGACTGCACGTATAAAAAGATTGGCAGTACGCTCTAAACAAACTTAATTTATGATTCGAACAGTGATTTTGTTAAGTCGAACAGTGATTTTACAACCGCGGCCATGGCAAAATGCCTTAATCCCAATCGTTGTTTCTATTAACCCAAAATACGATTGATAACAGATTTCAAACAATGAGTTTATTGACTCATCGACGTAATCTTGTAATGTTATCTGTGTTCAAGTTAATCCAACTTGACAAGAGACCTTTGATTAGTCAATGTGTTTAAGATGCCGGCTGTTAGCTACTTCAAATCCGCTGATTAAGCTCTGATAGTTGCCGACAAAGGAACTGGTAAATAAATAAAATCCGCTGTAGTCTTATGACTTGCCTAAAGAGCCGTAGGTAGTTTAAAAAGGCCTTAGCTCGAAGACCCACCAGCCTTAGACCTTCTGTTCTCAACTACACCAATGTTATAGGTTGTCGCCGAGGCGCACTGCTACCTCGCAGCACAAAAATGTGCATTCTTCTTTTTGGGTACGTATGTATATTGCTTAGGTTAGAAGGAATAGAATATATTTATATAAGTATTGTGTAATGTATAATTCTAATGCAATCCTGTTTAAATTTTGATGTCAACATCACGCTCCTGACGACCGTGACGTGACCCTCTGGTTTTCACTGACAATCAGCGCTGGGTGGACACATTACCCAGCACAATGCTGAGTGAAAGCCATATTTGCCATGCACTGCACATGCACACTGCTACGCACAATAATTTGTAATATATGTAGGTAGTAATAATTTGCGTAGGTAGTTTAAGTTTGTTGTGTATGTTGTTTTAAGGTGAATAAAAATATTTTCTTTTTTTCTTTCTTTCTTTCATTTAAATGTGGGCTTTGACTCGTTATATTTAGATGTATTTCATATTAACAGCATCTTTTTATCACTATAAGATGTATCTAAAGATAACGACTTTAAACCCATATTTCAAAGCAAATTTGTGTACTGCGTGGATGGTATGTATGTGCAGAGCTATATCCTTACCCAAAGTTCCGTGTATACCCCATGGATTAGAAGTAATATAAAATATTCTGCTTGTTTTTCAACTGCCTGTAGATATCTGATTAGTACTTCACGTACTTTCACTAAAAGTGCACGGGCGAGATTTGAACTCACAACGCTAGCTTTGATCCTCCCAGGTAGGTCAAAGCATTTTTGATCCTTAGTACTTGCTATAAAACTTTCCAATCATTTTATAAACTCATTAGACGTTATCAGGGTTCCGCAGGCCGCGGCTATAAATCATCGAAGAGCAAAGAACAACTTGCCGGCGTTTAATTGGGTCCCGCACCTCGTACCTACTAGGTACCTGCAGATAATCGAACAGCACATTTGACCCACTTGGATAAAAACATAGTTAGTTTTACGAACATGCAAGCCCACCTTATTCAATATGTATTGTTGTCGTTATTGCTGTAACTTTAAAGGTTTACAAAAATAGCAACTGTCAATAAGCTGTTAGTACCAACGATAATCGTTGTTTTCATTAACCTCTTCAAACCGGATCAACGCTCGTAAAGTCAGTTTTATCGTTGACCGGACAGCTGTTTACATTACAATACATATATATAGCTTTTGAACTCCTTCAAGGTAAATTAAGGCATGAAATCAAATCTGCAGTTTTTGGTTTACGGCTAATTGTAGTAAAGCCACAGTAAAATAATTCAAGTCATATTTTAACCCTTAACTAGAGCGTTGTGGATTCGTCTGCACTTAGCGCGGTACTTAAACTAGACTCACGACTCATCCAGTGTACTCTGGCCCCCAAAAACTTACACACTTCCCTTACCCAGCTGAGATTGATACCGCTAGGAGGGAGGGCGCAGGCCAACTCGCGCTGGTTATTTATAGAATACAATGTATCGCTTGTCGTCGTTTAGTCACCGCTGCGGAATATTGCGACACATTGTTTCTCAGTTATGGAGAATGCAATATTATATGGAAGCTTTTGTTTATTATTGAATTATGCAACGAGCTTGACTTAAACCATATAGTATGGTATGGTGTCATTATGTGGAAGGTCTCATGCATATCGAGCCATTGTAAAGGGTCTTTGTAGATTGGACAGCCTGTACAATCTAAATTTTGATTCGCCGTTTAACTTATTTGTAAGCTTTTAGTTTTTTTTTTAGTTTTGGCTAGCATGGTTACGATCCGATCTATTACATGTGAATACATAATACTTAAAACCTTTTTCCCATAAAAAGTCCAAATGATGCTTGGAAAAGTCAAAAGGTTTAAAAGTATAAGTAAGCTTGAGTTATTTTACCATTTCAGCTCCAAATTGTTCATCCAGTTTATATCGCAAAGGTGTGTCACGAACAAGCAGAAAATATATTGCAAATCCTTGCAAAACTGATTAAACTGCACTCTCCAATACGTTTTGGTGAAACAGGATATCACTGCATTTTATGTTTAGCACGGTTAATTTACCAGGAGTTCGTGGAAAAACTATTTGATTAGCGAATCTAATCTTTATGTGTATCGCGTGAAGGTCTGAGTTCCCTCGTGTGGTGACCAAGGTCAGAGACCAAAACCCGTGCACTTTTGGTAACAAAGCTAATAAATAAAGCAACGTTTGTCGACTCCGCAAACACGCGTCCGTGTCTTCGAGCGAAAAAGAGACAGAGAAAAAGCAGAGTTTTTCCAGCTTGTTGAGTTTTTGTGATAGACATTAATTGGCGATCGGTCGGTTCGGAATAATTGCAGTTTTTCTGTGAACTCGGGCGTCACTTCGCAGCGAATGAGCTCTGATTGTGCTTGCCTCTTGGACCGGTTGCTACATTTTTATCAATCACTCCAATAAAAAAATGAAACGATCTTTACTTTCCTGCTACCTGCTTCTTTACTTTTTACAATGGTTTAAGAATGTGAATCATTTTCGGTTTTTGATATTGTAAATTGTAAACGCGAGTAATAAAATTGAAAGGCAGGACCTTAAATCAAATTACATTCAAATTATTAGGCCATAAACATCACACATGCATTCAAGTCGTAAGTGCGTTCAGATACACAAGCGAACGTTTTACACTGAAACAAAAGCACGCTACAAGCAGAGGAAGGCAACTGACGTCTCCCTCCAAAGTTCTTGAATCCCTTCATAAAAGCTGTATCTAGTTGCTCCAACAAAACAAGCCGTGACGGCAACAACAAGTTCCAGCAAATAACGGTCTAATACGAAACTTATAGCACATCACTAATTAGTACCACGTTCATAATGAGCGAAACTGTTTTGCCAGCGAAGCCACAGAACATGCAACACTTAGTATGCTATCGACCACAGATGGTGTTCTAGTTAGTATGATCCTGTATCCTAGCTACCACAGATGGTGTAACAGTCAGTACGTGCTCGTGTAGAATAGAGTGAAGTTTGCGCGAGGCGAGGTGTTTAATGTGCGAAGTTCAGAGGCTTTGTTTCCGATAAGGAGTGTTGCGTGATAAACGTGTGCTCAAACAATTATAAATCGATTTTAAACACATAAGTCTCCAAGTTTTCGGGGCCCTTGTTGGTACGGGCGTGTTAGGTCGTTTGTGGCGCTTATTTATCTATTAGGTACGAGTTCTTGGTTATTTGACTCCGAATTAGGTTGGTAGTCACATTAATTTACTGTAGAAGTTTATGAAGTTCTTAGAGACCTACTGATTAGCACAACTAGTAATATAGGAGAAATTATTCAACGTAATTCTTGTACAAGAAAGGCTTTGTAACTGGAGAGATGGAGTCAGTAGGTACTTATGATGTAAGGTACAATAATAATTCCGCATCTAAAATATAATTATACTTATTTTTCTAAATTTATACGTATACCATCATACCCAGCTTAGGTGAAGTAGGTACTTCACCTAGTCCAGGCAGGTAGCGATCTAGGAAAGACTGTACTCGTAAACTGACCCTAGACGCGGAAACTGAAGACAAGGCTCTATGGTAGGTACTCATTTGAAACAGTGGACAAACATAGGCTGATGATGACGCTGATATCTGCTCCACTGTTCTCAGAGCTGTAATCTATCAGAGAAAACAAGTGTACACTAAAAGCGGTTGAAGAGCCCTCTGTCGGTTAAACGTCTATAAAATTAATGTTATTTCATCCCCTCGAGCACCCTTTAACGCTTTGCTTAATCGACCATTATTCAAATTACAGTTCTATCTATTTTTAAACGGTTCGGTAAATAAGTTGGGGTGCGTGTTTTTCTTAGGGCGGCTTATTGGCGTGTTATTGTGAACTGTGTCAAGAAATGTTGGTCGGTTGTACCAAATACAGTGTACAAACGATTCTATGCCGCGGGGAATTTAATAGAAATAATTAGTTTCTAGTTTTTGTTTTCGTTTTAAAACACATCCCGTCATCCAAAGCGCCACACGCGGTAAAAACTAATCTAAGCAGAAAGAGGTACGGGGTTAATAAATGATGGGTAAACAACAAGAACCTACTTTGAACGCAAAAAAACAAATGAGCATTATAATAATTCCGAGCCAAAAGCGTCATAGAAGACGTCTCGAAGAATCATAATTCTACGAGTATGTAACATATAATTTTTCAATTCCTTCGATTCCTTCGCGCTCGTATTATTTATTTAAAATGTTTCTCCGAAAATAATAGAGCCAGCCGATCTATTGTTTTCGCATGCTTTTAAGTTAATTTTTTGCATTTTGATAACTTATCTTTGAAAATGCAGCCGTAGCCAAGGATTAAAGAAATAAATAATGCTGTACAATCCATACATTATCATGTAGCTCCAAGCTTAGCAGCGCTTATGTAATAGGTACTAGATACCTACTGATACACTAAGTTTGCAGTACCTACATTGATATTTGCATTATACAATATTTAATTTTTATTTATACTACAATCAAGAATCATAAATTATTTCCGTAAATACAATAGAACACTAAGAATAGGTTAAATTCGTATAATAAATATTATATATTTTTAATTAATGGAAACGATAACTTTTTGCGTTAGGTATTGCGTAAACTTATACTAACCTATACAGTTAGAACTCTATGATTTAGTCGTATAGACGTGCGTTCAGCATAAAATGTTTACCGTTATCAGAAGGGCGAGCCCCATCCGTTGACATTCCGTTAGAGAACGCCCTTGCGTATGAAATATTCATTAGCCCCAGGGCGATGAGATTCTCCCGGATTTTGAACCATTCGCTTGAAGATGTTGCTTATCAAACAATATTTGAATTTTGTATACATTTTGACGACCAGACCGGTGATTGTTTGATGAGATTTTTTTTAAATTTCGATATTAGTACGTATAATTAGTCTAAGAAAACAATTCATTATTTTGTGTTATGTTGTTGTTCGACGACCTCGACGCAGGTGGTTGCAGGTTCGATTCCCGCCTCGGGAAAAATATTTGTACGATCTGCAGGTATTTGTTCCGGGTGTTCTGATCGTTTTCTATGTATAATAAAAATTATTTATCTATGTAATGTATTGTATTATGTATATTAGTCATCTAGTACCCATAACACAAGCTCTGATAATGCTGTGTGAATTGTCCACAATTATTTATTTATGTTACTACTGTAGGACCCCTTATCTTATTCAAATATAAATATTCCCTCAAAAGAGATGAAAGGTAAGTACTCATTTATACGTGAAAGGTAGGTAGGTTCTAGTATGTGTAAATCGGCTTTTTCCGGGTGATTGATCTTGAGGTACTTATGAAGAGGTTGTTCCTCTGAGAACATGTTCAATGCGATTTTTGTCTGAGGAGGGAAATTTGATTCTAAGCCTATTTATTGACAATTTATCCTGATAATGTATGTTTCTGTTTAGTTAAAAGTCTAGTTTCTGCCCGTGGCTTCGCATGCGTTTATCGAAACGCTTTAAGGGTATTTCGATCCAATGGGAATTTATTTATGGGTTAAAAAGTAAACTATGATTTATTCTAGGCCCAGAACTACCTGAATGGAAATTTCAGCCCAATCCGTTCAGTAGTTTTGGTGTAAAACGAGGTAACAAACATCCATGCATCCAAACTTTTGCATTATATTAGTATGATGTTCTGTATACATCAAGGGATTTATTTTCGGTGCTACGCTCCTATTTTAGAAAATAAACCAAAAGGATAAACAAAAATTTACATAATATAACATAATTAGATCTTTTGATCTGCTGTTAGAGGTTTAATTGAATCAAAATTAAGATCATTGTAAAAGTACCTAGTTAAAAAAAAACATCCAATGATGGAGTAATGTTATATCAAAAATATGACTTGCTGCTTTTTGGGACAGAAAAATTTGGGACACACTGTCCCATTTATCACTTGTTGATTTTATTATTTTTGCTACTGTCTTTTCGGACACCTCCAAATTATTGCAGTTGTTGAGTACAGTCAGGTAAAAAAGATTTAAGCAAGTAGGTACCTAAGCAATATAATATAATGTGATAAAGCTAATGAATGCTTTGCGGGCGTGTGGTGACTTACATTTATGTAAAAAAAAACGATTGTGGAAGTAAAACAGAGTTGATAATACCTCTTCTACAATCCCGAGATGATGATACTGCTGTTTAAAAACCGCGATTTAAAAATCATGAATTTATAACTTGAAAATTATTGATTTGAAGAATCATATTCCAGTTTATAGGGTTCTGACAGAAATTGTTTTTTTTTAAACGGTACAATAACAAATAACTATACATAAACAAATACTTATTAACGTTCAGGAACATTCCTAACTAATTATTATTTCCAAGAATTTAATTTGAAACAATAGACACCGCCACCGCCCCACAGCTTCACCAGACCCATGTGGGTCTGGTGTTATTTTAAGTAACCCCTTTTGTTGCACTATTATCTAGTAAATATGCGCAATAACCAGCCAACTTTTCAAGAATTTATTTTCCTAATTAGAAGAAAGAACCCTTTTAATTAAATGTAAGAAACCCTAAAAAGGTAATCAGATTCCTGGACATAATAATTGGTTACGAATATACTCAAAGCTCAAACAGTAATTGGCAAATTTAATAAAATAGTCAAGATTTTAACAAATCCAGGAAATTCCGTTGTAATACACAAAATTTAATATGATTATTCAAATCAATAATTTCTTACTAGTTTAACTCAGATAAAGTCCATTTCATTATATTTTAATCCCAGGACTTAAACATTAATATCATCATCTAGGGATTGTAAAAGAAATATTATCAACTCTGTGTTACTTCCACATTCAAACTTTAGGTAAATATACTTTACCTATTCCGATCACTGATTATGAGTATTAAACTAAGTTGAATTATTTAACTTACCCCCAAAATACATGAAGAACAATATAAACTGCCACATAATTTCTTTAACTTTCTGGATACATGTCCTTGTTTGCACTGACCTTCACTTACTGGCAAGACGAATTGTTTTATTGTTGTCCTTCGGCCTAGGTGCAAAATAGAGCGAAGTAGAGCTAGAAAATAAAGATACAGGGAGAGTGCGACCTTGCTATGCATCTATTTCGTCATGTTGATGTGCCGTCGCCGCGCCTCGATAAAAACCTGTTTTTTAACTGACTGTACAATTTACCTATTTTTAATGGTGTCCGAAAAGACAGTAGCAAAAATAATAAAATCAACAAGTGATATATGGGACAGTGCGTCCCAAATTCTTCTGTCCCAAAAAGCAGCAAGTCAAAAATATCAGCTCATTGTGTACAATATTTCGAAAAAATGGACACACTTGCATCACTTGGAAAAATAAAATCTGTTCCAAGTGCTCTCTTTAAACCTCCCGAGCGCCCCCTACTGATAAAATCCAAATAAAGTACTCTGAAGTCAAGCAACTTCCAGTATTCATAATCCATCGCAGACTTTAGCTTCCGATGGCCGCTTCGTGGAGGATTAAAAACTAGTTATTAAATATCCCGCGAACTTACTGAGATTATTTTGTGAGTTCAGGCTTTTTGGTAATACTGACTCGGACTTCTGTCTTCGTTTTGCGTTAAACCTAGCTAGATTTTAATGAAAGAGGGTTTTGCCTAAACAATAACAATGCACAGTTGAAACGATATTGAGATACTGTAATTACTAAAATATGGCAACAACCATTTTATGAAAAAAAATATTCTAAACCGTTGGCGAACCTATGGCGTTTGCTTTATTTTGTGAAGATAATTTTTTTTTTTTTTTTTTTAATAATAATGCTGGACACAATTCACACAGCATTATCTAGCCCCATGGTAAGCAGAGCTTGTATTATGTGTACTAGATAACTGATATACATAATACAATACATTAAATAGATAGATATTTTTTATTATACATAGAAAACGACCAGAACACCCGGAACAAATATCTGCAGATCATACACACAATTGTTCCGAAGCGGCAATCGAACCCGCAACCTCCTGTGTCGCAGGCGGACCTTCGCCCACCGCGCCACATCGGTCGTCATCGTATTTTGAGTTAGAGATTTGGGTACATTGTAAGATAAAATTTTTCGACATGTCTAAGTGCTTTAAAGAAGTTAAAAGATTAAATAAATGACTTTAAATGATCTTCAGTCTAACCTTGCGCACTAAAATAACATTCTATTTTTGGGTAAGATGCGCAATTAGGTAACGCTGGCAAAAGCTTCGATTTCAACGATTTTCGAATTATACTTCGCTAAGTTCCAAAATCTGACTAAAGGTGGCAAACCTTCAAACATTTTTCTTTTACTTTTATTTTGTTTTGTAAGTATTTTCTTTATAAGTGTATTATTTTTCTTTTATATTATTTATTATAATAATAATAATGCTGGACAATTCACACAGCATTATCTAGCCCCATGGTAAGCAGAGCTTGTGTTATGGGTACTAGATAACTGATATACATAATACAATATATTACATAGATAGATATTTTTTATTATACATAGAAAACGACCAGAACACCCGGAACAAATATCTGCAGATCGTACACACAATTGTTCCGAGGCGGGAATCGAACCCCTATTTCTACCTACGTCAAATCAGAGTATCCTCAGTACTCATAAGGAGATAGCTTAGGTCCGATGATAATAGAAGTGTTAAGCTGCACCAACCTGCAGTAGCTATTATCTTATTAGAAATCGGCCAATAAATACTTCAGCTGCTAGAACTTATCTAGAACTAGAACGTTCTGAAAACAAGTCCTATTTGAGCTAATGACCGCCCGCGGGATCCCTCACATAGATACGACACGACGCGACGTCTGCGATAAATAAATACCTTGACATTCACATATGTAGCTATTAGCCATTGTCATACATCATCATCTTAGATCATCATAGACTTAGATAAAAAGAGGTTAAGAAATGTAGTGATACCTGACAGAAGACTTTAGTGGAACTCTATTGGTATATTTGCAAGACTCACCTGAATTGAGTTCCTCCAAAAGTCTCGTTCCCGCACAGCCTTCCTGAGGCGTCTGAAAAAATCATTGTGTAGGAAAATCTTCCTACACAATGATTTATCTCAGGCGCTGGATGCTGATCCTTAAATATTTTTATCTAAACGAAAGACTGAAATACGAAACCGAACTTAATTATATTTAACGAACAAACGTTCATTAAACACAATTAACGTTACATAACGTAACATCCCGATAATTTTGTACGCAAGTCAATCAATTAATTTCATATTGATTGTTAAATATAAATTTAAATTAATTTTGTTAAAATTAAACTTGTAAGACACATTACAATGAACGACATAGGTACGAGTAGGTACCGCTTGGTCGACCGGTCGTCGGTCAAGTCGTCGGAGTGTGAGCGAGCCCTTTGCCCTTCTCCTATCTCCTCGTTACATCTGCGTTATAAAGAGCTTACTCCTAATTTATTGCCTTGTTTATTTCATATTATTTCTCTCCAGCGAATCTTTCCACTCATTTACAATGATAAAATTATAATTGGGGAGTCAGAATTAATAGGATGTGTGCTTGAAATGTTGAATTATAGTAATTGTTTAAGGTTTTCGTCTTGCGTGTAGCCTTGGGTTAGAAATATCAGAACTAGACTAGACAGAACTAGGATTAGACATAGATTAGATTAGACAACTCCGCGGATTTAGACAGTGTTCAATAAAAGGCAAACGTTATATTATCCCTAACATTCTTCTACAGGTAATGCACTGGGTGATTTTTTGTATGCACAAAGCTGAAAAAGTTGACCAAAAATACAAAAACGCTCCTTGACCTTAGCCTGCTACTAAAGTGCTTAGAAGATCGTGGTCTGTGAAAGATTATGATTTGAAACTGAAACATGTTCAGGTTCAAACATAAAACTTTTGAAACTATCATGGTTATTAACACTGAAGTCATTTAAAACGGATAATATTGGATAACTCAAAAATCTAATCTTGGTAAATATCCCGTTTTAAATGACTGTAGGTTCAAACATGTTACAGCATTAAAATGTTTGTTCAGGGTTCTCTATTGGGATTTCTTTTAGAAACGCTTGTCGAGTTAGTGTCGGTATATTATGTGGTGAGTGGACACTCGACACTCGACCGGCATGAAACATGATCGATCAAGCGGATAGTCGAGAGGCTGTGCTCAAGGTTAAGCGTGAGTCACTCGTTGGGAGGTCATTAACCAATTTTCGATTAGCGTTAAATTAATTGGGAACGCACGGGACAACGCCAAAAACATTTCGCTATTGAACGTTTGCTTTCAGCCTAATGAGGTTTCATTAGGAGATCGCAGAATTAATAATGTTCAGTATTGGATTTGGTAAATTATTACGATTAAAGTCTCAATTATTATTGTAGCCATATTCTGTAATTGAGTTTATTTGCGAAATTATATTATTGTCGCCCAAGGAAACAAAATAACTTAACTTTTTCATAAAATAAAACTTGCTTTTGTTGTTACCTGTACCTAAAATGACCACAGATAATAAAGACTTCCAAAAGTACCATTCCGCGTCCGAGCCAGGCCAGAAGTGACTAAGCATTGAGATTATAGTTATCTGGCAGTAAGACTATGTGGCAGGAGGCAGCGAGCGAGCTTGCCAGCCGACACTGCCAGACTGACACATTAATTTGCGCTTGCTTCCCGCGGGATGATCTAATTCCCGATTTGTGACACTTAAATGTTTGTGAGACCCAGGACCGCTCGTGCTCGAATAAATTACCGAGATGTTGCAATCTCACATGCTTAGATATTCATAATCTTTTGGTAACCTCCTGAGCTGGTAAGCGTTTTTCTTGATAAAGAATGTAATTTTATGGTGAATTTCACGGCGTAATCAGTGGGCGGTAAATAGCTATTGCAGGTTCGAAGAAATCCTCGAACTCTCTGTACTATTATGCAGATCTTCTATCTATATGTTCTAAATTATCATATGAACCACACTAGAATGAGAACAAACGCTACTAATTCGCTAATAATAATAACCAAACTTTCGAGAACCAATTCTCTGCCTGAAAGTAAATGACGTGTCTTATTTCATGTGTGACCGCGCCCTTGTCTGCGCTAATACATTTTCAATTGGCACTATCAACTTTAGAAAGTAATATTCCATTGAGATCCTTCTCAACGGTAATTACCATTAGGGTAAAACTATCTGCGGCAGATTAGGGCCGACACTCGCTTATTAAATAACTTTAGACGACTCCGAGTTCACAACTCGGTTATTTATCGCAGTTTTATTCAGCGAGGTGACGTAATGCGAATCTTTGTTTCTACCTCATTACGTGGTTAAAGTCTCTCGCAAATAATAATGAAAAGTCATTTTATCGGAGAATTCCAAACTTAATGACTGTTTACTTTGTCTTGGATTTTGCTGATAAAAGACGCAACTGCAAAATGGGATAGAGAATATACCAGGCGAGAGCTTAGTCTTACCGCATACTTGATTCGCAACAAACGTCGATGCAATGCTTCACTTAAACTTTTTATATTCTACATAAAAAACTAATCTCCATAGTTAGGAAGAAAATATGAAAATGCAAAGAGCACAGCTGCTGTATCGAGCACGAGCGGTGCAGATTGGAAACTTTCCGAATATTCCAACTTGGAGTAAACCAATCAACTCCAAGTCTTTTTAAGGATTCCTTGAGAGCTTGTCTCTTTGTCAGATGAAGGACTTTGCATGTGAGGCTTGTGGCTCCTTATTCGCGGATAGCAAAGGCAGATCGTCGCCGAATCACTGACAGAACACAGTGCTTGTAGTCTGAGCTGGAATAGAGAAAAATGATTTCGTATTGTCATCGAATACGTAGAATATTAAATTTGTAATTTAGTATTTAAATTTCAATAATTTACCCATAGTGATGCGCATGACGATGCGACGTCATTTTTCTCTTATCGTTGTTCTTGCCCTAGTTCAAAGCTCTGGATTTAAATTCAAAGGTTGAGTGGTGGACATTATATTTTGTACTCATGGCACCATAGTAACTATAATAGTCATCTGTGGGTCAATTTTGTGTGTAAGACACTGTACCAAACTCCATTAAAATGTAGCCCAAAAAGTCAACTTTATGATATTCCAACCCAACTGACCACAATAAACCTTTGTCATTTCTTTCCTCCATGTTCAATCTATGACAATGATTTTGATAAGTTCGTATTGAAACAGAAAATGATGACAAACATTTCAGAAAAATAAAGATAATTTCGATCTATCAACTCACAGAGCGTATTATTATTAATATGGTAGTATGTGGTGTGCGGTATTAACTGTGTTCTTGCGTATTATTATTAATATGGTAGTATTTGGTGTGCGGTATTAACTGTGTTCTTGCGTATTATTATTAATATGGTAGTATTTGGTGTGCGGTATTAACTGTGTTCTTGCGTATTATTATTAATATGGTAGTATTTGGTGTGCGGTATTAACTGTGTTCTTGCGTATTATTATTAATATGGTAGTATTTGGTGTGCGGTATTAACTGTGTTCTTGCGTATTATTATTAATATGGTAGTATTTGGTGTGCGGTATTAACTGTGTTCTTGCGTTTTCCATGTAAATATCCTCAAAATAATCCGACCGTCAAGTATACCACCATGTGAGTCTCAGAACTCTGGTTCACCACATTTTGACCAGTTTTAATTTGGTCGCGATCGCCATTAAAGCGACCGTTCGTGAGAAGGGCTCGCATTATCCCGCAACCATGTTTTAATTAAACCTCCATATTAAATTAGAATCCGATCCTCACTGTACCAAGTATTCAGGTCGCAGCTGTTAGTAGGAAAACTTATAATATCCAGATTTCTCAGAAACAATTAAGACTTTATAATTTGAAGGCGATCAAAGTTAACATCAATGAATGATAGACATAGACTTCTCACTATGAGTTAAGCGTCAGCAAGGTCAACGACACAACCTTAACTTAATTAGTTTAGTAACCATACAACTTAATTACAACGTGTAGTAATAAACTTTAATAGAAATAACGAGGCAGATGCTATCTAGGAATTTTGTCTGTGAAAATATTCCAAAAAACTTTAATTATATTTTTTCAGCGAAATTCAGTTCACTGGTTGCGAATACAACACGAGCATTCTACCAGCGGCAGTGGTGATGTTAAATGCCATTGTGGACAGGCTCGCCTGTGGTGGCAGCCTGGCAGTGGTTTGGTCAGAACAGTTGCAAGTCGATGCGAATTGTATACATAGCCATCATTGACAACGAATTATCCAATTACTATTAATTACGTTGAGGTTTTTGGTCGGGAAGTTTTACTTTATCCTATCCTACTATATTATAAACGCGAAAGTTTGTAAGTATGGATGGATGGATGGATGGATGTTTGTTACTCTTTCACGTAAAAACTACTGAATGGATTTTAATGAAACTTTACAATAATATAGTTTATACATCAGAATAACACAAAGGCTACAATTTATAAAGATATATTGTATATTATTCAAAATATCTATCACCACGCGGGTGAAACCGTGGGGCGCAGCTAGTCAAAAATAAAAGTGACGGCAGGGTTGAAATGAAAGTTAAGTTATTTGTTTGTTTTGACTAAAAGGTATTCAGTTATTTGTTGTATTTGTTGCACACAAATGAAGACTAATACGTAGCCAGGAGAAAAATATTCTCCTTAAGCAAAACCCTTTCGCGCTCTTTCAAGCCTTGCTGGTACTAAATAGATACTATATGGCGATAATAATAATCGTTTATTTCAGGCACATAATACAAATATATAGAGAAGGAACGCAGAACATTCAGTCATAGCACAATATTTGAAAGAAAGAAAACACATTTATTGATTCACAAGTAGGTACAGCTTGTTTCTACATTATTATAAAATAGGTAAATAAGAACATAAAGAAATAAAAAATTTACTACGTTAATATAAACAAGCGACTCTACAAAGTGAACTAATAGGTCCTGTCTCAGCATAATGATGCTCTACTTCTCAACAAGAAGTAGAGCAACGCTGGTTTTCTGACAGATTTGCTAGCCTACATGACAACGACGAAACAGCTGCCCACGTAATCCTGGAATGCGAGGGAGTATTAGCACAACGTATAGAAATCCTCAACTTGCCGAGGTCGCTCCGCGAAGCCTGTGAAGACCCCAGGAAGATTCTGCGCTTCTGGACGGAGCTAGGCTGGCTATGCTAGCTAACTACTACGACATAAAGGACCAACTGGAGTCCAAATGCGGAAAATGGAGTACCCCCACCTGAACCTGAACCTAGCCTACACGATTGACACAGATTTGTACGATGCACAGTTGCGCTGTAGGTACCTTATTCAGAGCATACTTCAGTAGCCTTAGCTAGCCTGTGGGTCAAGTACATACCTACTCAACCGGCTTGCAATTAGTGTGCGAAGGTTTGATTTCGTTGTATAGATTTGGAATATGTCGCATGTCTGGGCTTCTTTTATTTAGAAAATACAGTGTCTGTACATTGCAAGTCCGTGGGCAAGTACCAAATAAAGCCAGTGTTTTTAAAATGATCACGGTTACTTCTACGTCTCAGACAAAATTTTAAATAGTAGATAAGCATTTACATCTATTATTTTTCTTTATGCTTATTCAAGATCCGTTATGTTAAGTTTTGTATAAGTTTGGTGACATTGCAATGTCATGGCACCATCGAGCTGGTCTGATGATGGAGAAGGTGGTTATAGAAACTTCTAAACGTACGAATAACTCAATATCACGCCAGCCGATTTCGATGATTATTTTTTTTAAACTATTGTTTAAACCCATTTTCATTTTTAGGAGTTTGGAGTCGATTCATAATTTTTTAAACCACGCCAGATTTTTTTTTTTCGTAAATTTATCTAGGTTACTAGTACTACTACTCTAGTTAATTGCCGACTAACACAATGGACATTAAGAAGAGACTCAATAAATAAATAATCATTATTATGAAATGTAGTTCGTTGAACGAATGCTTCCGGCTAGGGAGTCGTTACTCAAAGCACTGGTTAGGATACCGTATGCGCAAGCCAGCGCCAGAGATCAATATTGATGCTCAAACATAAATTGGCTACACAAGTTTGCCAATACCAAGAAGTCAAGTCGAACTCATATTGTGTTTGGTATATATTGTATTGGCTTCATGAAGTATGCTCCTTAGTGGAATACAAAACATGATACATGAAGCACTAGTGTGCGTCCTTGTCTGCACTTGCTATTGTTTTGTCACAAGGTCAGTTGGCGATTATTCTGATCGCGAGCCTTGAAAGAAAAGCGAAGGATATTTGTATTGAATTGTATTAGTTTCAGGAATTTGCCTGGACAATAACTTTAAATCTATACAATTAAAGGAGAACTCGAATATTTTATGAATATTTAAAATAATATTTTTTAATAGCAAGGGACTTTTCTAATGAGCCTCAACACAGCCGTTGTTATCTACTCGATATAGTCTTCTCTACGGAATTTCTATTTAAATGTGTTTTGTTACGCTTGACACGCAATAAAATATGTTGTTACTGCCTAAACGTAAAAGCGCTTACAAAAACAAATAAATTACCCAACCTCAAGAAAATCATAGCAATATAATAAGTACACGAAACATAATTAACTGAAGAGCTCCAAAGCGACTCGAATTACTTAATTTAAATGAACTGCGTAAGGAAAAAGTAAAAGAAAACGAAAATTACGATCTTTTGTACACCCGCGAGCTAAGTGATGCCGATTTACAAACATGTACTCACACTAACAGGTTTTATACATACATATTGAAAATATTAAGGGAAGGTCCTTCTACGTAGGTAGTATATCTCAAACAAAGATTAAAAGAAATACAATACACGCAATATACTACACAATAGAATAAAATATGACAAAACGTTGATTGATCTATTCTGTCATACACTCAAAGTCTAAATAAGTCATTAATGCATTCTTTGATTCACTCAAAGAAAATAACTGCACGGATAAAGAATATAAAAAAAAATTTAGTGTATAAAAAAAAACAAACAAAATAAAGCACTTTTATTTAACACTCATTTGACGTCACGTAGAAAGGTGAAAACAAAAAGATTGCACAGAAATAATTGTGATTATCCTCTTGCCCTTTAAATCAAAAGCACCGCACATTAAAAACTCTCGTTTTTCCCGTACACCGTAGAACCTTCGCTACCTTAAGGGCCTATCTCGCCCTGTACGTACATATTTACCCAATTTGTCTGCGATAGTGATCGCTCTCCGCATAAAATAAACAAAATTAACAGTTTGCTTTCAATCCGCTCGTGGAGGATAATAATATAAAAAGTAATGTTCCTCGCGGGCGGCGGGCCTATACAGGGCTGGCGTTCGCACCTTTAGGGCGGCATTCTGACATGAATTGGAGGAATAAATACTGAGATGGCTGGAAAATGTTGGGGAAAAGTTTGCCCATCAGTGGAAAAAAAGAAGCAAATTTTACTTCAAATTATGAAGGTTTTGTTCTCGTACAAGATTAATACAACTGGGAATTAATCATTTCATCACATGAGTCTCCCCTAATGAGCACCATATTCAATTCAATTTATTTATATCAGCTTCATAATAATATATGTAGGAACGATACAATAATACAATACAATATATATCTTTATTGCACCATCAATACAAAAATTACAATAATAAAGGTACTTACATGATACAGCCATAGCACCCTGTCGTCATCTGCCTGCAGGCTTTCGCAAATCATCGTCCCACGTGGCAGGAGGGCGTCCTACCGTTTGCCGAGTCGCGGTCTCCACTCAAGAACACGGGTGTACCAGCTTTTCATTATTTATTATATATATGTTGTTATAGAGCTAATAAAATACACATTCAGGTTTCAACAGGTAGTCAGTTGTATATTAATGTGAGTATGGTTTATGAGATACACGGGCTGACAGACGGACGGACGGACAAACAGACAGCGGATGTTAGTAATTGGGTCCCGTCGGATATCTTTGGGTACGGAAACCTAATAATGAAATGAAATTACTGAAAAAATAATATTCCTTAAAATAAAAGTATAATAAGCCTAAGCGATCAGATTCCAGGAAAGATTTTATCAAAGAAACCTATCAAATCAAATCATAAGTTTCTGAGAAAATTTCCAAACAACCTTTCAAATCACACTCTGTATATAAGCTCTTGCTTATACTGTTATGTCAGTATACAGGGTGATTCGCTGGCGTTATGAGCTGACGATTGAACCATGGACTTGGGGCCTGAGCTTTGATTTCACCCATGACCACTCCCCTTTACAATGATATCTGTTGAGATAAATGATTGTTAAACATTTATATTATCGGGATTTATCGCGAGCCTTTTGTTTTTCCCCCCAAAACGTTTGCATCGCCTTACAGCGATTGTGGTCATGGGGTGGCTGGATGAACTCGGAGATATAGCCCAGAACTGACGGCAGTATCCACGACTACGCTCAACTCGTCGTCAGAATCAGGAATGTCCAAACTCACGATAAACAATTATTAAACAAAAAATACAAACAATTGTTTGTGTGTGGTGTATTTTTTTATCGATTCATTTTTTTATCGATTGATTTCATGCACATTTAGTCCAAACAGTGGGTGATACAGTTATTTCGATATTTATTTTTTGTCTGGATATAAAATAAAACGGCGGCCTGGTCACAAATCCTTCCTCTTAACATAAACACCTAATAAAGTATTCACCGTCGTCACAACAAGCTAACGCACACAAAAACAAATCCCAGCACAATAGAAACCTTGCAATAAAACCTATAAAATTTATATCTAACCTCGATATCAGTAGAGGGAATACGTAATGAACATTAGGAACAAAGGCGTGAAAAGAGCCGATACTGAATGCTGTAGGTGAGAAATTGATACCAATTACCGAGCGCACAAACATCGACCTTACAACGAGCGGCGAGAGATGAGTTTCCGTTGGTGGGGAACATGACAGAGTGAAACAGTTTCCAGAGGAAAGGAATTTCGACTGTGGTGTGTAGGGTGGAAGGTCGAGATTGGAGTGTGGACTGAGAGGATAGAAAAAGCAAGAATCGAAGATAAGTGAGGTGGCGCGGCTCTCGCGCTGAAATATTAGTGTTCTGAAGGTTTCTTTGAATCGCGTGTTGGTGCAACTTTTGTAGCGAGCGTTTATATCGGCGCTCTATCTCGTAGCACTTCGTAGCACCTCGTAGCACCTCACAGTACTACGCTGCTACGCTGCTACGGGCTACAGACGCTTTTGTTCGTAGCACTAAGTGATGTCATTTCCGAGATAGGAATATTGAAGTTCTGTAGTAAGAAATACCTAGTACCTTGAAATACTTAAAAACGTTCTTTGTAAACGGTGTTTATCGTTCCTGTGTATAATGTTTCTTCCATGAAAAGCCACAAATTTTTTACAGGTCAGTCGTTCCTGCTCAAGTTTGAAAGTACTTTTGTGGTTCATCTAATTAAAAGTTAGCAGCATCCAACAAAGCAACGAGTTTCAAACTCCCCGAAGACACAGGATTCAAACAGATTGAAAAAAAAAATGTTTATCAGTTTTCTTATTCGAGTACTCCCCGGAGTAAAGAATTTTCCTTGTAGCACAAGTAAATAAAAATTGTCTGAAGAATCACGACGTAAAATAAAAATATTTAGTGTTTTTTGATGTACAATAATATGATTCCGTGGAACGGAACGGCCGCCAATATAACGCTTTCAAATTAAAACAACTGGACGCTCCCAAGCAAACAACGTTAATAAAGACGGGAAGGAAAAAATATAAGTCGAACAGCAAAATCGCTTTGAACTTTCCTTTTGATCTTCAAGTGTGTAATTGTAATTTAAATTCAGTCAGCTCTCGAAGCCGCCGGATAATTTGTGAACTCATTAGGGGGTAATAACTAGCGGGGAGCACTTAGCGGAGGTGAGAGCTCTATTGAGGTTCACTGATGCCCAGTGATGCTCACTCACGGGGAAACGGTCTTTCTGATGCCATTCTTTTTGTGTGCCGAATTGCAGCGGGGGGGTGTGTGGCAGTGGGGGGTGGCCGGGTTGAGGCGTGCGCGGCGGCAGTCCCTCGCCGCCCGGCGCCACGCACGCACGTCCCGCCCGCCCACCGCCGTGCCACGCTCCGCGCCACGATACACAGTTTGTGACATAATAAATGTGACCGCTGCTTGTGATAAGTGACGGATGATACAGTGCTGTGCTCGACTCAGAGGATACGTGACGGAGTGTTTAGTGCAGTGACGGGTGTTGTGATTGTACAGGTGATTACGAGAAATTAGGTAGGTTATATTAGTGCCTTAAGATTTTTTATAAAGAGTTTATCGCGGAAAATATTCCAAATGCACTTGCGTAAGTCGATTTTTTTAAAATATTTTTTACACACTTCATTTATTGAACATATTTATTAGCGTTGTTCAATAAAACCGGTGAGTTGGAAAATATTCCCGGACAAGGGTACGTGGCTACTTAATTACTTACTTACGATTGTTAGAAGGTCAACAGAGCTTCTTACCTCTTGCCTGCTTAGACAAATGGGACTAGGTTCTCCTTGTCACGATGAACACTGCATTTTGTTGCGGAAACGGTTATGTTATAGCTTACGATTTAAATCTGACGCGCGGCGGGAAAACGTTGCGTACATTTAATTCCGCTAGCAATCCGCTCCCGCTTCCTTAACTATTCACTAAAAACTCTACTTTATTTTCTAGCTGCCGTACAATTAATCTATACGAATAAATAATTATTTCGTTTACTTTCAAGTGTCACAGAAAATGCTGCTTTGTTTAACTTGCGAGTTGAGAGTTTCAACAACCTGCTCCATCTAGACAACGAATCAAAGCTATACCTTGCTAGATTTAAACGTAAGCCTCATATAATACTATGACATGTTCTGTAAGCAAGAATTAGCTTCTAAGTCATACTTCGTGACTTACAAGCTAGATATAATATCTGGAAGAGGATAATATTGTCATCGAACCTAGAAGACCAAGCCAAAACACGCAGCTTTTTTTCGGATAACTGTATCCACCTCCGTCATCAGAATATCGTAGGACTTATAAATAAGTCCAACTTGCTGAGTATACATCCAGACGAAATTAGAGAAAACAATAGAATTGACATAGATCTTCTATGCAACACGGAGCACTTCATGAAAAAAGGACATTAAGAACTGCTCTACGTATATAACTTTGAATTAGCGGCATGCTACTCCGTGTATCAGTTACAATTCTAGATTGGAAGGAAGAGAACCCACTCGCCTGTCAAATCAAATCAAATTAATTCATAAAAGGTGTTGTAACGTAATGGATGTCACAATAAATTCTGCCCTGTTGGGCGTGCAATGTATTAAAATGTACAATAAATTACTAATACAATTCTAACGAAAAAATACATAAAATTCACAGACAAATAAAGAAATAATAATGATAATACAATTATTGAAAAAAGTCAATGTTATATACAATTATACTATATATATATATATACATATATATATAATATATATGTTCGTTTTCTATGTATAATAATAATATATCTATCTATGTAATGTATTGTATTATGTATATCAGTTATCTAGTACCCATAGCACAAGCTCTGCTTACCATGGGGCTAGATAATGCTGTGTGAATTGTCCAGCATTATTTATTTATTTATATATATATAACAGTAAACTTTCAGATTACACTGAATGTTTACTGTTATAAATGAAAAGTATGTAAGATATACTTTATTATTATTAACTCATTGATTTCAGATTCTCATATTTAGATATAATAATCTGGACTGTGCTAAAAGGTGAAATTAGTGGTGAAACCTTTTTAAATAAATAAAACTAAGGCGACTCTAAATAAAAACCAGCATGGATATCTAAAAGCATAAAACGTTGTTCCAGAAGAAAAATATCTTCTTTGGAAAGGCGACGCTCGATCTTCTTGAAAAAAAATACTCAACTCGACTAAAAATATATAAAACTTACACAATATTTACTTAATCATAACCTTTTCACGGAAAAGCATAACATTCTTGATAAAGAACAAAACGGGTTTACGAATAATCAATCCATAAACCTGCTGAAAAATAAATCCCAAGCTATCTCCGTATCTTTTACTGAACGAAGTTGTCGAAATCATGGTCGAGAAAACGCCCATTTGCGCTGTCCGTTCATGACAAAGGCCTTTGACGGTGGGCCACCAAATCTTGCTAAACAAACTTTTCCATTACAGTGAAGAGGAAACACGCTGAATCTAATAAAATCATACTTTAGCAACCGACAACAATTTACAGAGACTAACTCAGTATGCCCTATTTCGGAAAGAGAAACAATAGGTACATATGTTATGTATGTATATGTCTGGGCCTAGAATAGTAGAAAATGAGCTCACATGTATTAGCGACCTCGCGTCAAGTGACATATCCAATGACTCTTTTCTCACATTATCTTAATCCTCCTTACTCTTCTAACTGAAAGTACACAATCAAAAATCATTCATAAATCATTTTGCTCACTAATGTATTTAATTATTTTTCTTGAGGGCATTTGTGATTGTATTCTATTTTGCTTATTGACATGTATATTGGATTATTTTTGCTCATTGACATATGTATATTGGATTATTAGTTTTTGTTAAATTCTATGCTACTGATTCATTAGGTTGACTACAATATTGCATTAGGTAATACCTGTAAAAATAGTTGTAATGCTTTAAATAAATAAATAAATAAAAATGAAATAAATGACGCTCTTAGTCAAGTAATTGATTGGCTCGATCGAAGAAATTACGATACACAATTTTGGGGCAATTGCAGAAACAGGGAAATTATATTTAGGGCACAAAAAAGGTGTATAAGAGCAATACAAGGTTCAACAAGCATTGATAGCTGCTTATCGAATTATCGTTTTAAAAATACCAACCATACCATTCCTTTTATATATAAAATGGCTCTGCTTGTGAAGTCAAATCAAGAGCTCTACCAAAAACCTGTTCATCCGCGCAGCATGAGCCGCCTTTTCTCGAACGGGAGCCACACAGCTTTATATCGTAAAAACTTCAGTGGAATAGCTCTTAAAATATTTAATAAATTACCAGCTGCTCTACGATGAGAGTTAAGCCTAGTAAGGTCCACTAGGCTTAATATAAAATTATATGAGATGCTTAAAATGTACTACTATCATCAAATAAATTTGACGACCGATGTGGCGCGGTGGGCGAAGGTCCGCCTGCGACGCAGGAGGTTGCGGGTTCGATTCCCGCCTCGGAACAAATGTCTGTACGATCTGCAGATATTTGTTTCGGGTGTTCTGGTCGTTTCTATGTATAATAAAAAATATCTATCTATGTAATGTATTGTATTATGTATATCAGTTATCTAGTACCCATAACACAAGCTCTGCTTACCTTGGGGCTAGATAATGCTGTGTGAATTATTGTCCAGCATTATTATATTAAAAATCTATGATCAACACATTTTGTAAGTTCTTATTTTATTATTTGACACCTATATACTTAATAAAAATTTGCGAATCTTTTTGTTATTTCCATGGATCAGTGTTATTGTAATACAGTTTGACATAATTTCAATTCATTTTTCGATCTGCATGTCTCTATTTGCTATAATTATATAATTTTGGTCGCCAAAGCTGTTTTAGCTTATTAGTCATCGTATGATATTTAAGAATAAGTACATATACTAACTTGTAACCCAATTTTATAACAAAAATTTACAGCAAATAAATGATTAGATTTAAACTAGTTTTGACACTTTAACACTCTTTATTAGCTTAGTCTAACCTAATAAGGTATGAGCGAGTGGATTCTATATCCCAATTTAAAGCAAAGCTTGCTAGAACATAGTCGACCGCTGTAATATACATAAGGCTGAAGTGGTCGCGTTTGTTACTACGTTTTACTACATCTTGGAAACAAGGAATTTGCGATAACTACCCTCCATTTTCATAAGTAATAACATCCTCCATGTTTCGCATATCACAAAACATTTCACGCACATTACGCACTATGCGAGCATAACAAAATACGTCGTTTACTGGCATGCGTCAATGGACAAGGCAATCGCTGTCAGAGTATGTCACTGCCACTTCGCACACACAACAAATGAAAATAAAAAAAAAGAACGAAACCCATACGAAAATATTTACTTCGTATAATTTATTTCGCTTTTTTTCATTTGATCGTACATAATTTTCACCTAGCAGAGAGCCGAGTTAGTAACATTTAATCAAATGTTTGGCCCGCTTTGCCCAACTGAAGGGCAAAGGCCACACTCCTACCCTTTTTTTGTGCCCTATGTTGTGCTATGTATGATTCACTGTGTACAGACCTTACTAATAACATAATATGACGGGGATACAGGGTGTATCATGTATATGTAACAGTGAGTAGCACAACTGGGAATCAATCCATTCCCAACCAGGTCAAGTGTACCCGTTGTAATTTAGTCGCAATATTCAAAGAAGACCCCGGAATTGTTTTTCGCCCATTGTATTCAATTGTAAAGACAGACAGAGAAATAATGTGAACGAAACTTGGAAACAAATTAGACAGCGGAGTGGAATGGAGTGTCTCTTGTGGCTTGGAGCCATTATTCCTTTCCAACTTAACGGAACTTTTTCATATCCTCCCGAGAATTAATTAAATAAGGATTACCTAAGTAGCTACGTTTTCCTAAGGTTTATTATTTTCGTTTGCAAGTGGATACCTACTGGTACTTCGGTAAATTAATGAGACGTCATTTCGTTCGAGGCTGAAATGTGAGAGGCTGATGTTGCGGCGAACTCAGCTTTCGTTTTGAAGACTCTAAATGCGACGACATCGGGGAAGGGACTCGGTTTGACATCGGGGAAGGGACTCGGTTTGATCGCCGAAGTATTCATATCAGAACGTTGTAACACGTATCAGTGACGTCGTAACATTTTATTATCTGGAATATATATATAAACCTCCAGGTTTTATTACGCAGAGCACATGGCTTACGGGCGTGGTGTGGGAGCTTAAGCTCCGATTGATTATACCTTCCCCTACGGCCGTAAAAATGACACTAATATTCGACCTAGCTCGCATACCAGAAATACAAATACATACAAAAAGTTACTTTAAGAGCCAAGAATTAGGTAATTATTCGATACTTTAATATCTCTGTAGGTAAAAGACAATTTGTACGATAAATTCCGAGTTTTCACAGTTTCAAATTTTTTTGTACCAGCTTGGAAAAAAACTTGAATAGTTGTGTATTATTATAATGCTGGACAATACACACAGCATTATCTAGCCCCATGGTAAGCAGAGCTTGTGTTATGGGTACTAGATAACTGATATACATAATACAATACATTACATAGATAGATATTTTTTATTATACATAGAAAATGACCAGAACACCCGGAACAAATTTCTGCAGATCGTACACACAATTGTTCCGATGCGGGAATCGAACCCGCAACCTCCTGCGTCGCAGGCGGACCTTCGCCCACCGCGCCACATCGGTCGTCAATTATTATCTTGTGCCCGATCAATACACTAAAATTTGCCTGGAAGAAATCGCATCTAAGCGATAAGGCCGCCCATTGTACATGTCACATGTATTGTAATATATGTATTGATCTGTATCTGGTGTCGATAAAGTATTTTTGTATTGTATTCTATTGTAATACAAAGTACTTACGAGTAGTATTTTCCCGGTGTGAAAATGGCCAAAACTTAATTATAAAAATGTCCTTCCTGGGTCAGTGTTCTTTAACGTCTCGTTAAAAAGCATTTCTTAATTTGTGTGCCGACTAAACAGCGCGGCTCGGTGCCTGAACAAACCCAACAAAAGCGCTCAGCTAAGTAAAAGGTCGATAACGTTTTGGGAGTAAGTAAAACATTATAAGAAAAGCCGATAAGTAAACAGAACAAAGGGCCGAGAGCAGCGAGATTAATAATAAAGCAGTTGTCGAGAGAATCACGTTTCCCGTTATTGTGGCGAGCGTAAATGAAACTGTATTGTGGCAAACGTTTAATAAAATCATGAGTTTAGTATTTTTGTTTCAGAAAGCAAAAATACTTGAGTATTTAAATCCCTTTCTTTGAATTCTTACTTACTAACTTTTTGGACGATCACTCGATCTAATTAAGAAGAGGAGTCAAAGCTGGAGTCGTGGCATGAAAACAATAATTGTCTCATTCCTCAGACCTCCCTGACGAAAACACTATTAATATTTGGTCCAAATAAAATCATCGCGATTTACAACAGAATTTGTCCCACTGCTGGAGTATACCAATATACCTTATAAGTTCTGTGCTACCCACATCTACTGAAAATAAACGTATCCCAATTTATTATTGAAAATTCAAAATAATTCACAAAGTTCTCTGAAGACAGCAATTCAAATTATTTACGATCGCGAAGGACTGATTTACGAGTTATTTATACATTCTACTTCAAAGAGAAACGTTAAACAAGTAACTTGACTTTGAAAATATAAATGAATAATATTAGGCTAGTTGGTACTTATGGTACTTAGCAGCTACTTATATTATTAACATAAAGCGTGTGCCAGCGGGACCCTAGTAGAAAGCCATCGCTGTTTGTTCGTCCGTCTGAACGTCGTCGGCGACCCTCGCTTGCAAAAATCGCTCCGAATATCGCTGTCCCTGTTTAACCCTTGCGCCGCGCCACATGCGTGCGCGATAGCAATATTAGCCATTCAAAATTTGGTTTATTCCGTAATACCAAAAATTATGACTGAAAACTTTTTGTATTCTTCACAAAGTATTGTTATTCTGTAACTAGACAATATAAGCTATGTTCCTTAATAAATAAAACGTAAGATATTGATGTTTTTAATACGAAACAAATAGCACGAAAACTTGTCCATTTTCGCATAAAAATGTGCAAAATGAGATTGGCTTTCATTTAATTTTAGGTAAGTATTTTGAAAAAAAAAAACTATTTGGGAACCTAGATAAATACTATTTTAATACAAATAATGCAATATTATAGTGGAAATATGCTTTAATTAGAAATAATTTTGGTATTACGTTTGTATGAAGAATTCGTCCCTCCGGAGGCCCCTTAAGCGAGCTGTATATGGAAGCATAACTTGGTGGTAAATTCCTTGCTTACATTCTAATCCAATAGTACCTTTAAATGCTTACATAAGCTTAATTCGCACTAAGCTTAACTTAGCGAAGCTAGTAAATTAGTCAAATAGCAAGTAGAGGAAACCTCGAAATTTAGTTGAGCGCTAGTCTAGTGAGTCGATCTAATACAAAACGGGAACGGGCAAGGGCAAAGATTATCCCTTGTGATATTTTTCTATTATATTTTGTGGGAACACTGAATAATTACACTTAATTATAATAAAGCTTACGGTTACATAAGGAAAAGAGTAGGTTAAATTAGAGCCACGGTTCTAGAATCAATTTTTTTATAAAAAGACATAATAAAAACCAAAGTGATCCAAAGAATTTTACGAATCTAGTGTCATCATCAGAGAAAATCGCAGAATCTAGATTAAATATTTGGTTTTAGCGTTCATTCATTAGTCGCTCTACGTATTCGAATATATCTTTCTAAGCGCGTGCAAATTGCAAACCTTGCTGCTGTCTGTTATTGTAGTCAGATTTTATTAAGTGTTCATTTATTTCTTTGTTGGCAATAAATATCTTGGATTCATTAAACGACTATGGCTAGGGAACGAAGGCTGCATCTTCTGACTGATGATATAGCTATAACATCGAGGATCTGTGCTGTTCGCCTGCCGTCAGACTCGATTCAAAGGTAATTCTATTGGATGCCTGTTGTAAGGCAGCTTCAAGGAATTGGAACAAAGACGTAGGTACCTACTTTCAAAGAGAATGCTTCAAAATGAAACGATGCTTTGTTTCCCAAAGTTCCTTACATTGTAGTTGAGAAGCTTTATGAAATAAATAGATTACTGCTTATATTTTACTAGCTGCGCCGCGCGGCTTCTCTGCGCGGAAATCTATAAACCTCCCTCTTGAATCATGTATTTTAAAACGCAAACTCTAAATATTTTATTTATTTTCTTCTATTTTGCGTCATTTAGCGCATGTCGCGGTCACCCATCCAAGTACTGACCGCGCCCGACGTCGCTTAACTTCGGTGATCGGTACGATCAACGTGGTATGGAAGTTGGCTACCTTTATTATTAATTTATTTTTTATCATTATATAATAGCAGCACACAATCTGTGTATATATAATACGTCACATTTTAACTGCATCTCTATGAAGGTTCAAGAGATACCTTGACTAACGAAGAGCCAAAATAACCAAAAAAGAAAACCACGTTTTTGTATGGGATTTTGATGTTGATTTTATATTTATAATTTTTTGTTATAGCGGCAATAGAAATATTGTACGTACACTTTGTATAAATTTCAAGTATGTTTTTTCTTCTTAAAAGAGTCACATTCAGAATAATTACCAGGAAACGACCGTTCGCGCTGATCGGTCGTGGTTCGATGAAACGACTTCAACAGTTATTTAATTTCATCGAAATATTGTTCGGAAATAATTTGATTCCATTTGTGTTTTTAATACTTTATTCTAGATGAGACCCACATAGGATGCTAACTGGAAACACTAACTAACACCACACGAAACAGGAAGCAATATAGTCAGAGACAGAAATACAGAAATAAATACTTAGGATAGCGGAAGTATAAAGGGCGGCCTTATTGCTGAGAACGATCTCTTCCAGGAAAAAATATAGACGGTGTCAATTAATAAATAATGCTGGACAACCCACACAGCATCATCTAGCCGCAAGCTAAGCAGAGCTACAAAGCTAATTTTTTTTGATTAGGTATACATAGATAAAGACCAGAACACCCGGAACAAATATCTGCAGGTCGTACAAACAATTGTCCCGAGACGGGAATCAAACCCACAACCTCCTGCGTCGCAGGCGGACCTTCGCCCTCCGCGCCATAGAAGTTGTCAAATGAATCGATATGTATATATTATGATATTGATGACTCAGCTGAGTATTCCAATTCAAATCGCTCGATAGGCATTAGCAGAAACAGTCCAAGTGGCCAGTTATCGGCTCCGGCGGTAGGAAGAACATCGCAATAGGATTCCCCGGTAATCCAACGCGGGAGCACTCGCCGAGCCGAGCATTCCATTCCATGATAGTTTCTGCGGCACCGAGCTTGCGGATAACACTCATAGCATGGTTTTAACTGTAGGCTCGGATTGTTCCTTAGCCTTTGTTCGGTTCAGGTCAATTAGGTTAGGAACGATTAACCCGTAGGCTAGGTTAACAATTTTTACTAACCGCGTTCAAATATTCGCAATCATACGCACTACGCTATTTTTCCACCCACGCATTCTACCATGGAGGAGAAACACCCTTCTTATAAACATACAACTATTACCAATGGCGCTTTCAGTTCCATTTTCAAAAATAAATTCAAATGAAATTTGTAAATGGAAAACCAAAAAGTCGAGTCTTTATTTAAGAGGACGAATGTTTTGTAGTGGCTGATGATTTCAGACAGAATTAAAAAAAAAAACTTCTTAGCTCTAGAGCTAAAAGTACTCGAATTAGAAACTTACGAATTAATTACGTCCGCTAAGCTACGATATAATGAGACACTTTTTGAACAAGAAAAGTCAAATTGTTGTTTTTAAGGTTGAATCAAAAAAATTTGACCCTCGAGGAATTGGTATGTGTGAGTCTCAAATAACATCGTAAGATAATTTACACAATCATTAAATAAAAATAAAATAAATAAAACAAAGCCCGAAAAAAACATTACAAGTTGTCGGATTACGGATAACATAAAATGAAAGACAGCCGATCCGTTCATTCGATGACCTTTCTATAAAAATGGTTTTGACATTTTCAAAAGGTGTAATTTAGTGAGGCGTCCGAAGCAACGCACGTTCACACGTTTAACTGGTTAAAGTTTTTTAAAGCAAGCTAAAATATTAAAGATACCAACCTAATTCCGATTTATTTATTTCTCTCTATTCTCTTTTGGAGATGGCGAGCTTTGTCTAAAATCTAAACCAATATGGACTTGGACCTACTTTTTTTTCAAAATGATTATTTTCAAATATATAATTTAGACGCTGTTTTTTTATGTATTACTTATTTTTTAAGGGAATTATTATATGACCAGGAGAATGGTTGATTTTGTTCATCCAAGGGAATAGAGGTCTTTGCTCTGTAGAGACAAACAACACAGACGAAAAGCAGACTATATACTCGTAATAGCACAAAAATGTCTAACCTTTTGTTGTTTTTGCGGATATAATTTCTCGAAGCCCCAATGTAGGTTCAGCGCAGGCCTATTGGTTTCAGGAAATTAAATTCAGCAAGCAAGCTTCGCGGAAACACAATTTGTCGAAAACCTTATGAAATTCCCGATTTCTGTTTGTTTCCCTCCAATTTTTCGACATGATTGGTTCTAAATAAAACAAGTAGGTGCTATCTAAAACAAGCACTTGCAATCAAATGAAGCTAATTATTTGATCGTCCATATTAAATTCAGCTTAAGCCATATCTCGCGAAGAACCGACGGCCGATGGGGCAAACGCGTTCTTGAGTGGAGACCACGACTCGGTAAACGTAGTGTAGGACGTCCTCCGACCAGGTGGGATGACGACCTGCGAAAGACTGCAGGTAGATGCTGGATGCGGCAAGCTGAAGACAGGGCGCTATGGCGCTCATTGGGGGAGGCCTATGTCCAGCAGTGGACTGCTATAGGCTGATGATGATGATTAAATTCAGTGCAAGTATATGAAATTAACTCGTTAACTGTGTTCAATGCATGTCACAATACAACATTTAGAATTAGCTTCTGATTTTGCTTGCCATTTGTTTTTTTCAACGAAATAAAATGTCGGCTATTTTCCATTTTCGGCATGTTTTTTGGAACTCTCCTAAAATATACAGAAACAAACCTGAATTTCGGACCGAAAAAAGCGTTCATTATTTTTCATTCAAAGGTATTTTAGAATAAAATAAGTCTGATTTACTGAGACGTACGTAGAATAAACGATTGAAACTCTTATGGCCCCTTGTATTAACTCTAAACTCGTACGCATTGCCTTCACAACACTATGTCGATAGCAAAACACAACACAAATCATCGCACATAAATCGTTACAAGTGAATTCGCAGTATCCCTGAAATTCCGAAGGTATTCTAAAGTGCAGGTAGGAGTTCTTGCATTATCGCATAGGAACAAAGGGGCACAGCGCTGGACCCCAGCGCGATTTATAGTTCGCCTCGTCTCCGCGGATGATATACGGCGCCACCGCGCGCTGATTTATGCCGGAAAAATTCCCGACTCGGACCGAGTTGTGACGGTTTAATTAAAGATCTTCAATTGCAATTTTTACGTGAGATTTATGCACTTGGACACGAGTTTTGATAGAGTCGTTTGGTGCCGCAGAGACTCGCTATTGCGTCACTAGTGAATATTGCATATTGGTTACTTTATCTACGTTATATTTCAGCTCAGATAAGTAGACGTCGTAGTATGAACGAGCTAGAGTATGGACATTGCCTTTTTTAACAGAATCTAATATTTGTAAAATATGAATTAAATTAAATACACTGGTTATCTCTACAACTATTTTATAGTTCAAGATAAAATTCGGTGTACATACAAAACCACGGACAGAAGCTGATGTTTATATAAATAGCACAAGGTACATAATACCTTAGTAGAAATAAGAGAGTAGAGCTGCATATCTCACCCGAGTACAGACACGTGAATCTAAAGCATTAATGCTACTAAGATACGGTAGGTATTTGATATAAATCTCGGCAAATATCTCGTTTGATACCGGTATTTTTGCAGAGTATAGCTATTCATGGCGAGCTCTTACCGCCGCCACCGGCCCAGCGGCGCCGCTCTAAATTGCATCCGATTCGGGAAATGAACTCACCTCGGGCATTTCTTTCTTATTCCAGATGATTTCTGATTTCATATACTAAAGCAGACTTTGATATAAAAGTTAGGTAAATTGGCTGTAAACGAGCGATGTCGAGATACAGAGAACATTTTAAATATTTGTGTACGTGAAAAGTTCTCGAGATTTTCACTTCTATCTTACTTGTTGTGAAGTTTATTGATTAAATACTGCAATAGAATTGAATAGAATTGACGACCTCTGTGGCGCGGTGAGTGAAGGTCCGCTTGCGACGCAGAAGGTTGCGGGTTCGATTCCCGCCTCGGGATAATTGTGTGCACAATCTGCAGACATTTGTTCCGGGTTATCTATGTATAATAAAAATATATCTATGTTATATATTGTTTTAAGTATATCAGTCATCTAGTACCCATAACACAAGCTCTGCTTAGTTTGGAGCAAGATGATGCTGTGTGAATTGTCCAGCATTATTTATTTAAAAAAAAAGAATAGCAGTAACTTATTTTACTAAGAATTTATTATAACATTAACTTAATTAAGATAGGACTAAGTATAGCAAGTATTATTCTCAACATGATAAGTGCCGATTCCCGGCAGACCGCACTCATCAAAGCTCTCGATCAATTTCGAGAAAGTTCCACCTCTTTGCGTGACGGGGACTTTCTTTGAAAGAAAAACACGGCTTAGTTCCAAGTTCACAAGTACACTTAACCCGAGTCCGAGTACAAGATTGATCCAGCGGTAATTAATCAGCGGTGTGTGCCGCCCTCTGCGCGGTCTCGAGGGAACTACACGAGTACCGCTGGTGATTGCTGGAAGGTGTGCAAAAACTTTACCTGAAAACTGTAACATGTGAAAAAAAAATGTCTAATAATTATTTATATATGTAAACACCTTAGGTAAAAACTCAAAGGCTCATAACTAAAATAGTACTGCACGTACATTGTGCTGTATCATAATTATTTCTAAAACTATTATAGACACTAATAATAATTACAAGTACTATTTTAACGGGTATTTATCGCGTTTATTTACCTATTTTTCCCGACGTTTCAACAGCTTTACACACTGTCGTGGTCACAGAATGATTCAATCTCTAATAATAATTATTATTAGAGATTGAGTCATCTACCGAAATTGAGAATTTATTGAGTCATCTATCGAGATTGAGAAATCTACCGAAACCTGATAAAAAACTAATTATAATTAGTTTTTTTATCAGGTTTCGGTAGATTTCGTAATGAAGCGTAATGTTTACCTTGTTGGTATTAAAAACCTATGTATTTAGTTGAAATCTTTATTAAAATGACTACGACTATGGACCCGATTTTGCTGCCCACTCCCTACAAAACATACCTATAATCATTCTAGGCATTTTCAGCCATATTTTGAAATATACAAAAATAATTCACATGACCTGAAAAACAAAACTTATGTTAGAAATCAAACCTGTAACCATCTGCGTCAGGCGATCCTTTACCCACTGCGCCACAGAGGTCGGTAAAATGATCAAAAATGTTTCCAAAAAGCTAACAAACATTCTACAACGGTAATCCTGCGCTCATTAAAACTCCGTAAGCCGCTCATTTTTTTACCCGTTACCCAAAAGTTAGGGTCTAAAGTTAGGAGCTAAACACAGGTCAGAGGAACTTTTTGCTTTTCCGGCCAAAGTAAACTGTAGCGGCCATAACTCATAAAAGAAGATTTCATGCCTCGCCGTGCCGGGATCAGGCTGAGATACTACACAAGAAGAAAGGATTTTTCTAAAGTAAAATGGTGGCCGCTACCTAGTATCCGTAAACCCTTGCTTGTTTTAAAATCTTATTATTATTTGCATTTTAAAATCACAAACAAACATCACCAAGTTCTTTCTAGTTTAAATAGACGTTTGAATAAAACACAGTTTTCTTGACTTCTTCATCTGTCTCAATAATCTATAAAGACTTAGAACTTGCTTTGCCTTTTCTGGATTTTTTCTTTGTTGTTTTAGAATGCACTACACCAGAGTGGCAATGAGGTTTACCTAAACATTACCAAAAGAAAAAAAAAGTTTTCGTTTACTTTTTTGCCAAAGTTTTAAAGTTATTATTGCTCAAATAATTCGCAAAATATATTAGATTTCATATGAAACTGTTGAAGCTTAGCTTGGGGCTAGATGCTGTGTGGATTGTCCAGTATTGTTTATTTATTTATTTAGCCAGTAGAACGAAACTATAACTTTTATAATAAATAAATGTCTAAATGAATGATTTTCGTTTTAGTTTGAGAAACGGGTGTGCGAGATGAAGCGATCTCGACAAAACGCTAGCCTACTTCGACTGCACGCTTTGTGTACATTAACAACAAAAAATATTTATAAAAGTCGGTCCGGCCCCGTGTCTTCCCGTCGCCGTGTAAGATACTCCGCGCGCCGTTAATAACGAGTGGCTGCGGAAAGCGGCGATAGGCCCTGCGACGTGACCGCACTGCCGTGATGCGCATCAATGAGCCACACTGATTTTATACAACCGCATTGCATTGCTAAGAAGAGTGATATTGAAGTCGAACCGAATCCGGCCCGGATCCGTCCCAAAGTACCAGGGATTTTTCTGTTTGAATAACATTAAGTTGAAGTTTTGAGCTTTATTCATCATCGCGGGTACTCTGAAATATTCATTTGCAAAGTTGCTTTTTGAATTGTAAAATTAATTTGCCTGTTCTTGTTCGACGCCGCTGTACCCGGCGCAAGTATCTGAAACATTTTAACCAATTACTTACAAAAACACAAACTCGCGATTTGTATTTTCACATTCCGATCAAACTTTTGCTTTGATTAACTTCTCATAACGAAATCCTTTCCATCCTTTGAAATATATTCCCTGTAACTTCTGCCGTTTGGGAAAGAGCCTTCTTAATTATTATTATCATCTTAGCAGCACAGAACTTTATGACACCGCATTTTGAAACGTATTTTTAAAATGATAAAGGAAGGATCACTCCGTCTCTCAAGTACACCTGGAGGTTCTTTTGCCGGGCAAGCGGCTAGATTGTGGAACTCTATCCCTCATGATATCCGAGCCAGTCCATCGCTTAACATATTTAAAACCAAATTAAAAGAGCACTTCTTATTATCATAAAACTATCTATCTAGGTATATTTATATATATATTTTTATTTATATTAAAACTGAAGTTATTTATTAGGTTTATTGAGCTATTGTTATTTTAATTTATGTATGTATATTTTAATCTCATACCATATGTATTATACTCTTCGTCTAATTTGTTTCTTTGTACACTTCCTCTATCTGTTCTATCGCTTCTCCTTTAAACCTAAGGTTTTGCTGTAAGAAAACTCTTTGTTAGGGTTAAGCTCGCCTATGTACATATCTTTTTTTTAGTTAAGTTATTTTTAAGTGTTTTGTGTACAATAAAGAATTACAAGGATTATTTGAGTTCAGAAAAGAATAGGAAAACAATTTATTTCGATGAACCCGAGGTATCAACTAAGCGCTATGACGTCACAGCGTTCTGTCTTCAGCTTGCCGCATCCAGTATCTCCCTGCAGTCTTTCGCAGGTCGTCATCCCACCTGGCCGGAGGGCGTCCACACACTACGTTTAGCGAGTCATGGTCTCCACTCAAGAACCCGTTTACCCTAGCGGTTGTCGTATATTATCATGTATATCAGTTATCTACCCATAACAAAAGCTCTACTTAGCTTGGGGCTAGATAATGCTGTGTGAATTTTCCAGTTTGATTTATTTGTTATAAAATCTAATTCACGCGATATTACTTGCTTCCATAAAGTTACAGTTCTTATCATGTGGTAAGCTTTTCGGAAGCAAGTAATATCGCGGCATGCTGTGGTTATGTAACCACAACAAGCTGCATTCATAATAAATGCGTTTTATGTAATTTAATTACAAAAAGTCTAGAACAATTCTAATAAAGCTTTTCCACGGTAATGAGGGGTTCAAATAAACAAAGAGAAGTATCCTATATCCCCACTCCAGGGTACAGTACACCCACAGTGCACCCCAATCCATCGCCAACGAGGGCGTCATAGCTTAATTAAAAGAGGCCTTTCATGAAGGTGTGTACACTGGCCTCTACTCATTATGTACTCTGCGGTTAATTCCAGCGCAGGGCTGATAGGGCCGCTCCGACAGTGAGGGCGAAGCTCTCGAATTATTCATATTTATCCATCAACTGCTTGGTGTATTGCGATGGGTCAAAGGCTGCTGGCAGATGCTTAATAGTTAATGGGCTGACGGGCATAGTGCTCAGGGAAGGCCTATGTGGCTTTTTTTAAGGCACGGTGCCCCGGTAACTGATGGTCCCTAGTTTGTTTTATTTCTTTGAATGTGTATTTAGATATATCTTTTTGTATGAGTCCTGTACTCATAATAAAAAATTTTTATATATTGTATTTATATCTATGTTCGAAAGTCAAAAGAGTCCACTCAACACATTAAGGTACTCCAGCGCTGCTGCTCATTGTAGACAACTGGAGGTGGTCCGTTTTCGGGAGATAGGTATGGTCGGTCCTGTGCCTTTTTAGCTATACACGTTACATGATGATAGATCCAAAAGTTAGAGAACGAATGAAGGAGTGATCCAGCTGTTTACAATAAGCAGCAGCAATAAAAGGTGTAATGTAACGCATTGCGCGAAACCGGCCCAAGTGTGGCGAGGGCCCATGTGTCCCATATTCCCTCATGTGTACCCGCGTTCGTTGTATTCATTCAATCGTTAATACAAACGGACATAACCCGTCTCATGCCGAAACAATTACGATTCATCGTATTGACTTGTTGGCTTTGCTTTGTTTGCATTTTATCATGAATTTTTTTATTTCGATGTTTTTGTAACTTTTCCATGGTTTATTATTTGCAGATTTCACATGCTCGGGACTATTTATGGTTCTTCCGCGGGCTAAGTTGAATTTTGGAGAGCCTAGTGCTAGGGTCTGATCATAAAAAATCTTTAAAAATATATCTAACAATTAGTAAAACTTCTAAAAGAATTAAGAAAGTTAAAATCCGAATTTGTATTGTGAAAGTCGTTAAGTATATAATATTATTTTGAGCTCCACCTATGCTGAATTTGAGAACAATTTGTTTAGTAGTTTAGGCGTAACTAACTTACAAACATTCATCTATCTATTAATGAATCCATCATACCAAACTTTCGTATATATATATGAGTGTGCCAACTCATCTTGTAGAACTTCCAATGCAAACACGTTAACTATGTATTTAACCAAAATACTGGGCGCAGGTAGCATGGACCATTACGACTAAACTGACTTGGTATAACTACCAATTCAGTTGAGTTATACCTAATGGTCTTATTACTTTACAAACTTCTTTTTTTTACAAATTCTGATAGCTTTAGGCTTAGTTTATACAGCCGTTAATTATATAAAGCAAAAAACGTGGAGGTGGAAAGCCCGAACTTTAACACTTAGACTGCGGTTTTTTTTCGATGACTGCGATCTTTTTTTTAACCTAAAAAATTCGTGCTGCCGCTCTACACAGCGGTTGTGTTGCGCCGCACGTGCGTTTCGTTCGAAAAATATTACGGCTGTGCTGAGTCACACAGATCTGTATTTTCTCAGCCGCTGCGCTAGTGTGGATTTACGCATATTAGTCACTTGTGGAAAACACATACCGTGTGATTTCAGCAGTCAAAGTGTTAATGTCTAAAGTTTATGATTAAGAGTACTTCCTTTTCAATCGTAAAGTTACTCTGGTCTGGTCTAGGTCTACGGCAGTATGCGAGGATACGACTTGTAATGACGTTGAGTAGCAGGCCACAGCCAAGATATTTTCACCTTTATGCATATAGGCTAACATTTGAACCGACCCAAGTGACAGTAGATGCTTGATTATTTGATATGATGTAACACAGAGTACGTAAACTCCTTAATTTGTATTGAAAACAAAAGTGGCTTAACATTCTTGCCATAACCATCGGAACAAACAGAACGTGATTTCAAGTTGTCACATCACATATTCACCGAGAGGACTTGAAATGACGTTCCGTCAGCGAACGTGTAAACCAAAACAAATATAATTAAACATCCTCGTACGATTTCTCTTTCAAGCGGTACTGCTGAAGACATTATCTCGTGTTGTTTGACTTGCATCGAGCGAGAAGATATTCCACGGATGTGTGCCGACGTGCAGCGTCACAAAGTATCCTGTAAATAATGAAACTAGTTCGCAGTCCCGGCTTACAATAAGATTTCCCCGTCCCAGCGCGATGCCGACAACTCACTTTTCTGGAAAATAGAATAATTTGGAGTTTGTCACGAAATTCGCAGCGCCGGAATTTGAAGGATTGAAGTTTAACCTGGTTTGGGTAAGTCGGGCAGATGCTTACCTACTAGGCGGGCACTACACGGGTTTAGTGCTCGCTTAGCAAGCGCCAAAGCTCTTGCTATGCAAGTGGAATAACTTCAGTTCAAAGATCTTTGTATGTTAAGTAGTCTAACTCTATATTACCGGGTATTTATCGCATTTATTTACCTATGTTTACCAAAATTTCAACTTGTTCACACAGTGTCAGGTCACGGAATGCATGAAGCATTCCATGAGGTTAACAAATTATATTATAATGCATTCTGATCGCGTCAGCTTGTTAACATTATAATTTTTTCTTACAACTTATTATTTATTTTTGGTTAGTTAGGTCTTCCGCCGGGCGCAGATAAGTGCATGTTCAAAAGAAGTTATTTTTATCACCATAGTTCGTTCGTAAGGTAGACAAATAATTCCCTATATGGAACACTTATAGAGCTAAATGAACAGGGCAATAAAAAAAAACAATAATAATCTAGGCCCACCACACAATGTTCGCCATTTTGTTACAGCGTTGTCTTAGTCCTAAAATCATAATAGAAAGAGATACCTGTATCCTCCTGTATCAGAGTATCAGTAATATATCGTTTTACTAGATGCGCTCCGCGGCTTCGCCCTCGTGGAATCTATGTTTCAAATGATTTATAAACCTTCCTCTCATCATCAAAATCCGTTGCATAGTTTTAAAGACCTAAGCATACATAGGTACAGACAGACAGCGGTAAGCGACTTTGTTTTATACTATGAAGTGATAGTTTTATGAATGAGTGGAATTGACTGATATATGTTGTATAATAAGTTGTAACTAGCCGGGGGCTCCGAGGCAATGTGGCGCGACCGGTCGTTAGCGGCAACGGAGCGCGACTGCACACGCCTCTAATGCGACCTAACTGCGAAAACAAATGGGGGTGGACGGCCATGAATACTCCTGGGATATCCATGGTGGACTGGATTTTTGATTATTAAGCTCTTACAATAAAAAAAAAACACAATTTCTCACACATTTGCTCGGCAAAAGTAGTCTAGGACGCCCTCCGGCCAGGTGGGATGACGACCTGCGAAGGACTGAAGGTAGATGCTAGATGCGACAAGCTGAAGACAGGGCGCTATGGCGCTCAATAGGGGAGGCCTATGTCCTGCTGTGGACTGCTATAGGCTGATGATGATGATGATGAAGCTCTTACATAAAGGTCCTCGTTGAAAAAATAATATTTTAATAGTGTTTTGACAAAAAGAATTACACAATACAACTTTGTTGTTAGAGGGATACCTTCATCATTCATAATGTGTACCAATTTGTCTTGTTTTTATGGCCGCATTTAGCATACACCGTCATTTCAAATCTATGTAATTTATTTGATAGTTGTTCTTGTCTTCTTGTCCTTGCCAACCAGGAGACCCACTTTAGTTAAGACCCAACCTAGTGACGTCAAGATGCAAACAAAACGGTTTTAGTTCAGCAATATTTCTAAATAACATAATAATAATAAGCCTTTATTGCTGGTTAACAGAGTTGAGAATATTTCAAAAAACACTTAACTTAAAACCTTAAACTAATAAAGATGCTCTCGGCGCTCGGTTTCACTTCTTCCCAGCTTGTCTTTCAACAAAGAACATAATAATTGAAAAATGTAATGTATCATATTGTGTTCCTAATGTTCGAACACATGTCATGTCTCAGGAAGTAGGTCGCTGAAATGAACACCAGCTTTTAACCCTCCGCCTGTCCCGTTTGACCCTCAACCCCCCTCGTCCGTTGGCTGTCAGCAGCGGCCCTGGTGGAGAGCCCAGCTGAAGGACGTTTCATTAATACCAGTATTTATTCGAGTGTTGCTTCACCGCTTTTATTGTTTAGCCCTTTTCCCGCACATTGTACCTAGTGGTGAATGTACACAATTCGTTTAGGGATGTTCGGGATTTGTATGTGAAAAACGATCAAAAGTTTTACTCAAAGGCTTACAAAAACTGAAACAAGCCAAATAATAATGCATGCCGCTTTTTCTCTCTGCTCTGCACATCTGTTACAAAGAAATAGTTCAAGGGACCTCATAGAAAAGCAAGGATCTAGCTAATACATAAACAGGCTCTGCTTACCTTGGCGCTAGATGCTGTTCCGTGAATTGTCCAGTATTACTGATCTCCATAGAATACTCTGGGTAACAGGTAGGTACATAGGTACTTACAAATACCTCCTTACGTACACAACACAAACTTAAAGCTTATCTCGCAACTAGCGGTTGATTACAACCCGCTCACGACATCCTAAGAAGCCGTTTAGGCACAATGATTGCTATTAACACAATTTACATCTTAAAGGTAGGCTCGGGAACTTCATTCCCATAATTCTTCCGAACAACCGAATCAGATCCAACCCCTCTAACCTTTATAAACATGGGCGCAAGGTTCATATTCCGAGAGAGGATATAACGTGTAGTTGAAGTTCGGTAAACGACAAGTGTACCGGCCTCCATTAAAACTAACTTCCGACTAATAAAGTTAGAACAAAGTCCATTTCCGCGCGCGCTCCACACATGTACACGAGTGCGGGCGCCAGCCAGCGATACACGGCGCTGCGGGCTCAATGGCCGCTCTACAAAACTGCCGTTTGGGAAACGAGTTCCCGGATTATACAGGATTGTACATTGTTGGGATTTTGAAATAGTGGATTATATTAGTAGCCAGTCGCAATGATTTACGGTTTATAATTATTTTGATTAGTTTTGCAGATAAACTTGATGAAAATGTAATATACTTACAGATTTAAATAATCATAAATGTTTTTGAGCTCAAACGTTGCGCTAAAACTCGCCGACCATTCGCCGACAACCTAGCCATTTCGCAAATCGTCATAGTATTGCTAATTTATGGGTAAAGTCCCGAACGGACGACTGGCAGTGGGTCGGCGGCCGGCGGCGGCGGCGGCGAGTGGCGCATTTGCCCCGCTGTCGCACTTCCCCCGCCGAACCCGGCCGCTGCGAGTTACAACTACTTTGACCTATTACTTTTTGTGATGAATGTTTTACATCGGTATTTATGTAACGAGTCAACTAAAACTGTTATTGCTGTTTGGGAGAACTCTATTACAGAGTAATTGAGATTGAACTTTTTGGATCGTTTGGACATAGAAATGTTTGAAAGCAATAACAAAAAATTACGCATTTACATCGCCACCGCTGGCATTGAGATGAGGAAAATTTTTATGTGTCCCTGGACGTTGTTATTTATTTAAGTTTATAGGTACTTTACTTTAGATTTACTCGTAATCATCCGAGAAAATGAACGAACGAAACATTATACCTACTCTTACTAGACAGAAACAAAAGACTGTTCAAAAGCTACAGCACTAGCTGTACTCACTGAATATTGCCAATAAAATAATGTAGTCCAAGTTAATTTCAGAGAAAATAACGTCTGCTCCGAACACCCTTAATACAGAAGGGTAACATGCAGTCAAAGTGCTCAAATTGACTTGAAGAACGGAAATTAAAGTAAGTACCTACTCCGCGCGAACGGGCGCGGGCGGCGACACGATATCATCATTTTATACACAGACTTGTTTTATACAATTTGTACATGTGAACACGTGATGCGATTCAATATAATATAATAATAATAATGCTGGACAATTCACACAGCATTATCTAGCCCCATGGTAAGCAGAGCTTGTGTTATGGGTACTAGATGACTGATATACATAATACAATATATTACATAGATAGATATTTTTTATTATACATAGAAAACGACCAGAACACCCGGAACAAATATCTGCAGATCGTACACACAATTGTTCCGAGGCGGGAATCGAACCCGCAACCTCCTGCGTCGCAGGCGGACCTTCGCCCACCGCGCCACATCGGTCGTCAACAATAAACATTAACGTTTAGTAATATCAAAAGTAGAATACGTATCGTATGTACGTATTGTACACTCTAAACATAGTGTATAGGTAGGTACTAACGAATACGGTGAACAACCGAAATAAATGATTTATTATTATAAAGAGCTCGTTTGCCCAACGAATGCTTGAATCACTTTCAAATACGAGTAACTGGTTGAAAAGTTACTTGTTGTATTTACAAAATTTTCCCCTTAAGGGTTTATGGGGAAAATTTTGGATAATGTTATATCCACTTCTGAAGGAAAAGATCTATTGTGAAGAGGAAATAAACTATTTTATTATTTTTTTATAATATGTAGATGATGAGAATTGTGAAGAGACAACACTAGACCAATTATTATTTTGAAATATTTGCTGACGAAACTCCTTTTTACGACATTGGCAATAATTCCTTCCAAAGTGATGCCTTCTATCTCGTAAGCCTGCTCTCTATTTAGATTATCTAATGATGTAGCTAGATAAGCTGTAGCAGTATACTGCTTGATACAGGTTTATATTTAACTTCTACAGGTACTCATTGCAGCTTATAAATATTAAAGTCATTTAAAACGGGATATTTACCATGATTTGACACACAACACTGACAAGTCAGTGTTGTGTGTCGTGATCGAGCTGGGGTCGATAATAATGAAACCGGTGGTAGTGGTAACGTTCGTAGCAAAAGACAGAAAATGAGGGTAGATCGGTATATCTGCTCATAAAAACGAACTCGCAGTGTCTTCAGTTATTCCGTGATCACGGCGCATGAAACTGTGCCGAAATATTGGAAAACTCAAAAATCAAATCATGGTAAATATCCCGTTTTAAATGACTTTAGTGTTAATAACCATGATAGTTTCAGAAGTCTTATAAATATTGCATTGGAGTGAAACGTTTCAAAATTATTTTTCCTATGCTTGCTTAACTCGGTAAACGTAGTGTAGGACGCTCTCCGACCAGATGCGATGACGACCTGCGAAATACTGGTAGATGCTGGATGCGTCAAGCTGAAGACACAGTGCTGTAGCGCTCATTAGGAGAGGCCTAAGTCCAGCAGTGGACTAACTGATGAGGACGATGCTTGCTTAGTCGTAATTCATTTTGGTTTCGATAAATTAATGAAAGTGACTTTTATAAGATATACAAAGTACTATTAAATAGCATTTTGAAGTTAGAATAGCAAGTCGTCGTCGAGACGTGTGTTTACGACGTCGTCCCATCGAGACGTCGTCCGAGGTTTATCGCCAGGACCAGTCACCTACAGTCACACGTTGTGGCCGCTTCAAAGTTTACACTTACACTTATGTAGTTGCAGCTTGTAACAAGCTTTAGCGTTCTTTGACTTTATTGAAGGAGTAATTAGCTTTGTATTGAGATTAATATGTCAAGCGTTGAAGTTGAGACGGTGCTAGTGGGAGTTTGATGTCGTGCTTAAAATAGATTTAGCTCTTTTGTTTACATTCTCTGGTTTTAATTTTGCCTCGGAACAAATGTGTGTACGATCTGCAGATTTGTTTCGGGTGTTCTGGTCGTTTTCTATGTATAATAAAAAATATCTATCTATGTAATGTATTGTATTATGTATATCAGTTATCTAGTACCCATAACACAAGCTCTGCTTACCATGGGGCTAGATAATGCTGTGTGAATTGTTTTCCAGCATTATTTATTATTATTATATAATATTTTTGTTATTTCGGAGTTAGTTAAATAAAAATACATTATCATAACTGTCCATTTGAGCTGTATAGTACGTAGATAGATAAAATATTAAGTGTATTTTTATTTATCTTGTTATAAACCCTAAGTCAAAAGTTCAAAATTAAAATTAGTGCGATATCTTTAGAAACACAATATACCCGTTAACACATTAAATACTGACACTGCTGCCGTGGGACATGCTTTTCTATTGGACATGAGCGTTCTGGGCAAGAAAAGTGTTAACTACTTAACACGAAACTCTCAACGCCTAATATTAACTCTTCGATTTTATCATTTGTGAATATTCCAATAAACAGATAATAGTAATAAAAAGAAGTCGGTTAGGAATATTAATAAACAAGCGCTGGGAGTACTCGCTCGATTTCCCGGAGAAGGCTTCGCATGAATCACGTCCCGGGGGCTTTCTGCAGCCTCTTCCACACCACGGGCTAAATGATTGGCTTCCGGCCGCCAGGGCCAGCTCACTGCCGGCATGGAGCTAACTGATGTGAGACCTATTGCCTTGCTGGTTAGACCTAAAATCATTTAACTGTCTCACATAGGATCAAAGTGAACATAATATTTTGCTATTCTTAAAATACAATTTTTTTATACTTATATGTATATGTACACATTTCTGGCGGCCCCCTTACTATTATCATCATCAGCCTATAGAAGTCCACAGCTGGACATAGGCCTTCCCTAATAAGCGCCATAGCGCCTTGTTCGCAGAAGAATAGATTGTTAGTATTTTTGTTTTGTCCCGAATTCCTTTGAAACCTAGACTTTTCTAATCAACATTGTTAAAAATTTACTAAATTCATTTTTATTAATTCGATTCATTCGACTCCTTCGGCGATTTGGAAATAATAAGTGAGAAGAGCTGAAGAGACTATTCCTGAGTCGGAGTCATGTATACACGTTCATCTTTGATCATCGTTCATATTTACGAGGGACAGCTTAGGCAGTTCAGGGGTTGGCAAGGTTGCCATGCCACTTGCTTCTATCTCTTGCGCATTTCTCACCAATGTAGTTCAGAGACTTTGTCAATTTCCTCGACCCGACACGCTTCCGGATTCATAGAAGACAAAAACTAATTTATGCAAACCGAATCCCAACTATCACCAGAGCACTTTACGGCACAATTTGCATTGGTCCTTACTCGTGCAAAAACCAGTGGATCTCTCTCCAGTAGTTAGTACGATCAGATCTGTGCGAGAGTTATGCTCTCCTGCGCGCGGGAGCCGATGATTGATGACGACGCGATTGTGCGCCGATTCAGATGAGTAGGGATGCTTTTCAATTTGGTATTGTGTTGTGTGATTATGGTTTACTTTGTACGTTGGTAACCTGACGTTGGAGGCTTATTGTAGTGTCAGTCATTTGTTTCTTTGAAATGTCAAGGTTTAGAGTTTGAATTTTGTTTCATAATTATCGAAGCATTGATCTTTTGTATGAATAATGTAAATTGTTGCTGTTATATGAGGTGAAAAGCAAAACATACGTTCTAAGAAATGCCTTTAATATTCGTTGAAGCTACAGCAACCACATTACACGCACCAACAGCACATAAACGCACAATATCAGAAAATGAATAATTCATCTGAGCCATCAAAAAGCCATGCCACAGAGAGCCCGTAACGAGATCACAAAACGAGAACGGGACAAAATGATTTCATACTGCGAAATTACACAAGACATGAAGCCGGCACAAAGCGTGTGGGGAGCCGTGTTTACGACAGCCATTGTTCCGGCGAGTGTTTCTCACGGCCCGGCCGCGTCTCATTATCTGCGCCGATTACACGATTACACAGACGCAGGGCCTTTCTGAGGTTTTTTGAATGGCTGTCGCCGAGGCAAGCCCACTGCCGGATCAGACAAGCCATCACTGATTAGATGCGGACTTTTCTGGAAGATTTCTATTCTATTATACGCTTTAGCCTACAATCTCTTCCCCTTAATATTCACAGCATCAGTAAAATCGAAGGTACGTGTAACCTAATTTGTATTCCAGTGGGAATTGATCAAGATAATTAAGCCCTAGGTAGAGTCCCGCCGCTGAATCAACCTTTCACAAGTTACCGAATCCTCTTAGCAGCAATTTAAATTATTGATTAGCAATTCTCGAGCGCTCCGATTCAGAGTCAATCCTCTTAAACTAACTCTTAACTCCGGCGAGCGAACTGGAGCCTACAGCACGCTGAATCAGCTGAAGCCTGAAAAATTAATCAGAATGAATACTAAATAGCTCCAAAGTACGTACAAAACAGTTCGGGGAATAAGAAGCAGTTGGTGAACCGCAGCGCAGGCTGAAACACTCACCGAACGTACCGCGGCGATGTAGCCCCGCACATTGTAAGCATACATAATGTATTAGAAAAGGCACCGCGCCTGACGTGATCTCATTACGTAAACGCTCCTAACTTATAAACTAGTTGGCCTAAATGTCTGCTAAAAAACATCCAACATGTTTACGTCGCAGGCTCCGCGCCAATAAGTCAAGAACTTTTTTGTTATTTCCTTTTGGCGAGAGGCCGCGGAATTTATCCGAGTGTTCGAGCTCGCGCGTCGCTCGAGTGTCGTTCAGCTGTCTGTTCTACAACGGAGAGAATGCTGGGGCCAGATCCGGTGCCTTGGTCGGCACTCCGCAATATATTCGAACCTCGAAACTTCGTCCCAATATTCGCGCCCTTCTTTGACTACTTCCGTCCGCAATTATTCGACGGCTTCATCCGCACCGGTGTTTTAATTAGTATCTACCGGAAACCAGATGTCGTATCCTTCATTATAATTTTCGTAAAATAACTTTTGGAGGGAAAATTAGCAGAGCTGGTGGAATTCCTTTCGATTTATCGCAAAACAATCAAAGCGCTTTCTGGGCGGAGTTGCGAGTTTAACTTCTTGTCCTCAAGTTGCCCTGAACTTTGCAAGATAGACGTTAATGAACCTTTAGTTGTTAATTTCACGTTTAATTTTGAGTTTACGTGGCTTCTAATCAATGTCGAGATGAGAGGCTGACACGAACGTTACAGTCGAGCCCGACGAGAAGGAACCTTCGTAGACTTGCGTACATCCTCGCAACCGATTCTAACTTTTAATAAATTGAAGAGCGGAAAGTTCTCAGGTAGATAAGTGTTTGCATTTACCTCTGATTTATTGGCGTTGTTGATTATATTAAGGCGTGATCTTGAATTTTAATACAGTTCTTTATTGGTTCTTCTCTTTACTCGTGCTAGCGCTCAATCTTGCCGAAACTTGAAATCTCCCGAGAGTTATTTCCTATCTCAACAGAAAAGAAAAATGTTTTATGAGATTGATAAAACAGGCGTCTTGTCTTGTTTACTTTGGCTTGTGTTTTACATGGAGTGATCACTCGGGTACGCATGGTTGTACGACCCCGGCTCGCTGGCCAAACTTTAACGATCTCCAATTATTTTCGCAACATCAATTTTTTATATTTCCTGTTTCTTGTTCTTTTGTTTTTCGCATTCTATTTTCTCTTTGGTTTATTGGCTCGTTTCGGATTATGCTCTCCAAAACTTATTACGAGTCAACTAAATCATCGCAATCAGGGCAAGGTAAATTGAATTTTTCTGACCCAATTTATTAAGTTTTATTTCCTTTATTGTTATTTCTCTTGTCTCCCTGCATCATTTAGGGTTATTATGGTGATTGACGAAAGAAAGTGGTAACGATGGTTCACAATCCACTTTTTGAGTTTAGTCCCTGATACAATAGAAAAGAACTATAGAACTATGTATATATATATAGAGTGCAAACAGCTGGGAGCAGACATCAAACAGTCGAGTCCATTGTTCCCGCGTCCGTGGCTCCTCTAACCCTATCTTGAAGTCGGTTAATAAACGTAAATCCCGTACAAAGTGAACTGTATTTCGACTGTGGCTTACCAAAGATTTGTAACGGGCCCGTATAAACCGGCTAAATAGGGGAGAGTGCACACGAGTCAACAACAAACAGAGGGCTAACAAAGTTAACGTTCGTACCGGGGGGTTCAGGTATTTATCGAACTTGTGAGTAACTGGGTTCCAGAGTTGGAGCAAACTGAGTTCTTACCTACATTCATTTCATTTTTATTTTTATTTTCCTACATATGTGTTTCATTTCCCATGCTGTGAAATATTCATTACAAAAAGACGGTACATATACTGTATAAATCTGCCATGTTTAGAATAATGATTTGCATTTTTTTAAATCATTTACGTTACAGTGAAAACAGCTCCTTAATATGTTATGGATACTGCAGTATGTTACATACAGTTATAATGTTTTCCATCCATCCAACTCGAGTGCCTCCTACTTTGTTACACTCCTAACTTTGTACGCTTACGAACAGTCTGCTCTATTTGTTCTTGCGGCGGTGGTATAAACCGGATAAATAAGGAGGGCCCTCGAGGTCTATTTAATTTGGCTTGCTTTGGAAACTTGTGTATTGAGGTGATTTATTCTGCTGTGTAGGATGCTTTTGAGTGTGTTTACTTTACGAACATACTTGATTTTTACTGTTTTTGATCTTTATCACCATTGCTTATAGTTTCATAATTCATAACAAATCATAAGTGATTAGCTACCTGTATTAGGATGTATACCAAAATTGTTTAACTCAGGGAGATTTCAGCAAAACATCTCAGTACCTTTCTCTCTAGAATGGCGACAATACCGTGACGTCACAGTGTCCTCACTGACGCGCGCCATCAATAATACGACACGTGTGACGCCGTCGCGAGTCGCAGTGAGAATGCGACACCATGTATCGCTTGTGTCGGAACATCGGTCTTTCATTGGACGTCAACACTGGAAAACAACAAAAATACACTTCCAGTACTAGGTACCTATCACCACTCAAAATTATGTCCACTACTGAACTTGCCTCTCTCGAACAACTTACCTTGCTTGAGAGAGGCAAGTTCTGTCATAATCACAACGCCTGGCAGCGGATAGGCAATCGCGTTGTAGAGGTGTTAAAAGCACTAATAGCGAAATATAGAAATATAGGAAAATCACAAATAACGTTATAATTAGCTGCCTGAAGCGCTTTCATATTATATTTGATAAAATGCAAAATATTACAAACAGCAAAATGCCAACTAAACCGAAACAATGGTCAATAATAAATCCATCGTCAAACAATAGCACTACATAATGTAATGAGTTTGGTCGATCGACTGATGGACAGACAAACACAAATAGCTAAATTATGTGTTGGTTATGAATTAGCAAATTAAGCCTCTGCAAATGCAGTATTTCAACAATTCCAATAATTTACCATATTTACAGTATTTACGTTGATGGAAATCAGCCAATCTAATTTTGAACAGGTAGTAGTCAGACAACAATTAAACTAAATCGTAGTTATATTATTATATATCTAATATATTCAAATTGAATTATAATGTAATGCTGAAACCTCAAAAACAATGAAGCAATTTCAGTTCAAATAATTTTATGAAAAGGTTCATTCATAAGGCATCCGATATGATTTTTTCATGTACCATAAATTGCGCAAAATCCTCGTAATTAAGTGGAAAAACTTGATTAGCTCGGGGATAAATCACGGGAATTAATCCGTGGGACAGGAGTATGATTAATTAGGAAGCATGTGAAGGGACGTGTACCTGGGATGGCCCGCGGGACGTAGGGCTGGCCCTTTGTCACGAGATAGTGACGGACTCACTCCTGTGGTTCAGCACCTACGGTGGATCCTTACAAGAGCTCTCCAGGAATCTTGATTCTGAGCTGTCTCTCGCCGGCTAGATGATATTGACGTAAAATATTTGATCTGGAACAATAAAATAATGTTTATTAGCATATTTACAAATTTAATACTTTTAAACTTACGCGATCTGTACACATAATGATTAAATATTAAATGAAAAATAGGTAAATAAACGCGATTAATGCCCGCTTATAATTATATGAAATATTTACCAAATTATGTATGGCATGGTAAATGTGTTTTCCAGTTCCTAAAAAAACTGTAAAACCAACAGACTATCCTCGTAGACACTGCTTGTTATCTTAAACCTAGACTCTGCAAGACTCTTAATAATCCTTCTTTAATTATAAACCGAGTCAGCTGTCAAGTGTGAGTAATGCAAGGCTCCTACTTAGCCGTCTAGGGTGACTTTTTAGTTTCTATTCTAATTTTTATTCTAACCATAAATATGCAAAAACACATGTATATTCAGCTAATGGACAAACCGTGTGTTTATGTACATATATGTATATAACTTAACAGCTATTTACACTAAATATATTCCATCGACAAGATTTGCTTGCTGAATAGCCTTTATCAAACGATCGTTCATCTTGAGCGTCTGATCAAACTTGTATCTACACTGTATTCATGCGACAAAATACGATCGACTAAAATGCGCCGGGAAATAAAGCAACCGATGTATAAGAGATCAAGGCAGCAATCTAGCAACCTCTTGTAATGTATGGACCTAACAGCTTTTGATTAATCTTTCTGGCTTTAAAAGAAGCTTATTATGCTAAGCTATGAAATACGTGCATGTAAAGTTTAAGTCGAATACATGTAGCAAGTCTTTTTTTGAAGTTTACATCCATTAACATATGTTTAGCTATTGCATTTATAATTAGTGTGAAAATTAACTAAAGCTTTTCTTACTTCGCAGCATAAAGTTACCAGCAAGTTCAAGTTTGCCTTACCAACAAATAAGTAAGTTTTTTAAAGTTACAACTCACTAGGTCAATCGATACTTTACATCCGATCTACTCCAGCTGAGGAAAGGCTTCTTGCCTTTTTAACCCTGAACGTTTTTGTACCGCAATACTGCTTCCTTATACCATAGACTACCATTAATCATCTGGCGGTAGTCAGAAAAACTTCGGGTAAGGTATTAGGGGTATTAAGTTGGATAACTTATGGCGTAATCAATTGGCACGGATTTGTTTGTTTGCTTAGGATTACATTCTTCCGCGTTTGGCTTTTACTCAATATGTGTTAGAACTCGATTCTAGCTATTTTTAATCTACGTAATTAGTTACAATCACCATCAATAGCGCACGACAGTCGACTGGTGGGCAAAAGCCTCTTCTACTGAGTGCTAAATTAATGGTCGTACTGATCGTCTTTAGACATTCAAAGCGGTTAGCCTCAGGCTATTATATTGTTTATAGCAAATTTAGACACTAAATACGCAAAAATATTCGAAATCGTTTTACCGCAAAGTATAGCGAGTAGTATATTACGGCTTCTGAGGTGTTTAAAGGAACCACAGCTATTGGTGTAAGTGCCGCCTAACGAACACTAATCAAGCAATCCTTCAAGATAACAGTATGCCCCGAGCAATCGAATACCAACGAATTCAAACTACTCATCATTATAGCGTGATCACTTACTGCTTGATGTAGGCTATATCCTTCTGCTTGTGCTATGATAATCTCATCCAAGTACATAGCTGGTGTTGATAAATTTACCCGTGTCTGCTGCAGTGCCGGTTTCCGTCATTTGGGGTCCATAGGGCCCATAAAGTTCTTATTTTGTCTCAAAAATCATTAAGCAACTGGTAAATAATGATCGGTCGAGTCAGAGAGAGAGAGAGAGCTAAATTTCAGTAAATCAGCTTTTAGATGTAAATTGAAGTAATGTAGGACGTTTCTATGTTAAACACATAGTTACATGATTTAATATTAACTTAGTACTTGGTTTAATTTATGTAGGTAATTAGTATTCTGTTATGTAAGCATAGGAAAGTATCTATTCTGAGTAATGTTGTTATAGTAGTATACGTTCATTTATAACCAGTGTATAACATCTGGCTGCCTGTTTTATAAAAAATATTGTATAAAAAGTAAATTCGTCATAGTTTTGATAATTAACATGTTTATATTAATTAAGGGCTGTGGATTTTGTATCATAAATAAATAAATCCAGGTAAAAATAAATTCGTATTAGCTGATATTTCCCAGCTGGTTTGTTGGGAGGCGCGTCACGTCCCGCGCATACGTCACCGACGCCGTTTCCGCCACGCGGCATGTCCACACGTGTGTATAGGAAACACATATTGCGGTTTTAAACCGGACTTTGAATAAATAACACAACATGCTGTCCAGTCCCTGGATATAAATTTACCGCCGAAATCCTTAGACCATTTAAAGGGTCCCATTTTGTATTGTATTGTATTTATTTAACTCAGATAATAAAATCCATAGTATACATTCAATTAAACATTATAACATTAATTAAATCATAATAAAACATTAATACATTGAATAAGATAAAATAGTATTAAATTAAAAATGAGTATAAATAAGAATGGTATTAAAATTAAATTAGTTTAGTTTCACAAATATAAATGGTCTAAGGATTTTGGCGGTAAATTGAAAACTATAAGATCCTATGTAAGACATGTTTGCGATAAAAATATTGAGTATTAAACTCGAACCTTGGTAAAGTAAAATGTTTGATAACCCAACGTCCGCGGGCTAAGTACGACACTACTTAGCCCGCAGACTGTCATTTTGGGACAGTGGTGGGGGAAAAGAAGTTATGCGCGTTATTCAGTCACCTCGCGATCATATGCCAGTTTGCAGATGCTCCCGATCGCGTGAATAAGTGAATAAGTTCCTGTCATTCTGATCGCGCTCGCATTATACCAATCTATATATAAAAGAAAGTCGTGTTTGTTACAACACTTATACCTCGAGAACGGCTGGACCGATTTAGCTGAAAATTGGTGGAGAGGTAGCTTAGAACCAGGAGTCTAACATAGGATACTTTTTATCATTTAAACAATTTGACACATAGATTTCCACGGGGGCGAAGCCGCGGGGAGCAGCTAGTTATGATATAAAACAAAGTTCAAATTGTTTAATGCGGTGAACTGTGCGCACCAGCAATCACGAAAAGAATATCCGAGAAACAAACAGAATCGATAAATAAAAATATTTTCCCTTTGTTCTGATAGAGAATCTATAAGTAACTGAACAAAGTTGAAATTGTTCAATGAAGTGATCAAGGCTCACAATCGGAAATGTTTTGCACAGAATTTCCGAGTAGCTGACAAATATAAAAAGTATTTAAATCATTGACCAATTTATTGGGCAGAGCGGTGAGTCAATTTCCTGATCATCATCATCATCAGCCAAATAGCAGTCCACTGCTGGACACATGCCTCCCCTAATGAGCGCCATTTAGCGCCCTGTCTTCAGCATCTGCCTGCAGGCTTTCGCAGGTCGTCATCCCACCTGGTCGGAGGGCGTCCTTACACTACGTTTACCGAGTCGAGTTCAATTTCCTGATAAAAACTTTAAATTAATGAACGTTATTTAAAATATTTCAACATACTTTTTATCCACTAGGCAAAAATTATTAATAATTGAATGAATGAACACTTTTGTACATGCAAACATAATACCAAACCCGAATCTCACAATAAACAACCAATTCCTTGCCATAACGCGGCCCTCACGGCTAACCGCAAAGGTGCGGAAGGCAACTCTCACATGAGCGACTCATAAATCCGTGTGTCAGCGTCGCGTGCATTATTTAGCGAAACAACTGCTCAGTCCGATCCGTGAAACACCTCTCCGCGCTTCAGCCTCGCAATTACAAGTTTGACGGTGTCTACGTTATATGTACCAGGAAGCGTGACTTGCGCGAAACAGCCTTTCTCGTCCTGATAAGCCCACCGGTGTCTCTATATTTTTTTAATGATGTACATGTTGTTTGTATATCTTATCAATACAATACATTTATTCGTAACACCAAGTTATACCCAATCACTACATAGTATAAAATACAGTCGCTTCCAGCTGTCTGTCTGTCCCTATGTAAGCTTAGATCTTTAAATCTGTGATTTAAGAGGAAGCTTTATAAACTATTTGACACATAGGTTGCTATGTGGGCGAAGCTGCGGGGCGCATCTAGTAATATTATAAAGTTTCAAATATTGACTATGTTATAACATGGAGAGTGTGATTTGATGTTTATTTGACGTAAGAATGCAAGCACTGCTAGTCCCCTGCAGTGTGCGAGCGGCGAGAGGGTGTGTGAAAGGTAATCGTGCTAAGAATGTCTTCAAGCGTCCTTTAATTCTCGTAAGGGTATGTCTTTGCTATTAATTTAATCCCTTGAGCCGCTTGCAGACCTTACATAAAAATGCATAGGAGGTAACTACTAGCTCTCGTGCGAAAAAGGCCGAAGCTTGCTACGTCGTAGCTTACTACGTCGTAGCTCCTTCGTAGCATTAGTAGAGGCATAGATTTAGGTGTTGTTACTTCGCAATAATGAATCGCCGTTGCCTGTTACAACGTAGACAGTAGACACTTCGTTGTAATATAAAAGGCTGCTACAAAATGACTAGTTCATTTAAACAATTTTATATATTACCGTCTAGAAACCATCCACTCACTCTGGAATGAAATTACACCAGCAGTATTGCATCTCTAGTTCTAAGCTGGTTTAGTTTAGATTAGAACTATTGTGGTAGCGTATTGAGCCAGCGTCTGTGTACACAATCGAGGCGAGACAATTTGCGTATGCTTCCGCCCACCGACTGCGGATAATGTCGCCACAACACGCTTCCATGCGGCGTGTCGTGCCCATTGCCACTGCCTCGCCATGTGCTGGCACACTTAATGAGTTCACTGTTTAATATGTTCGCAATAATATTCAATAACATGTGTGATGTTAGGTACTTGTTGACTCACAGATAAAACCACTCATATAAGATATCATCATCATCAGCCTGTCACATCTGTTGTCCACAGCTGGACATAGGCCTATAGCGCCACAGCGCCCTGTCTTCAGCTTGACGCATCCAGCATCTCCCTGCAGTATTTTGCAGGTCGTCATCTCACCAAGATCATACAACCACCGTATAAGACATGTATTTCAATAAATAAGCGAGATGATCATTTAATCATTCATGTAAATGTATTATTAACCTCTTTAAATTAACGAAAAATTACGTCAAATAATGAAAATGAAAAGTTTTTATTTCTTTAAGCTTACAAATAAGCACTTAGACAGGTCATATTTTAAATAAAAATGTAAATAAAATATTTTTATGTGTGAATTTAATGAAGTTTACTACAAGGCTAAATTAGGTAATCTGCCTATTTATGAAATTGTACCTCCTACACAAGCTAACCAGAAACCAAGTAATTAAATCAAGTTTCCACAAATGCGTTAATAATTCTAGATCAGATTCTATTGTAACGGTACTGTAAGTAAACCTATAGCTGTGTTTCTAGAAGCCTACTATGAAAAATTTAACACGAATTTCGAATGATGGATGATTTATTATGATGGCTTACACGAAACGAACAACGAACTTCCATGTCACCACTGAGTTGCATCAAACGCATGATCAAATGACATCTATCGCACTAGCTAAGAACATCATAGTAGGAAAACGTGTTTTCTTTATTCCGAAACGTCGTATTTCGTTTTCCTCGGTAGGTTTCTTACAGTCGATCAATGCAACAAACTAGTAAACTACAAGCTAGGCTACGAGCAGCGGCAATCGGCTGCAGTGCATTAACAAATTGGCGTTTAATTTGGCTTGTATCGAGCAGGCCATTAAGTAAATGGACGATAGACGCGGTCGCGATCGACCGCCGCTAAGCAGCTGCCATTATGGAGCCACAGACGTCAAGTAAAAGTCACATCAAACGTGATATTTACCATGATTTGATTTTAAAGTTCATATCAAAAGACAAAAAAAATGAGGGTAGATCGATATGTCTGCCCATAAAAACTTAGCTTGCCTTCAGCTATTTCGTGATCATGGCGCATGAAACTGTATAACTCAACAATCAAATCATGGCGCGTTTTAAAGGATTTAAGTGTTAATAACCATCACAGTTTCAAAAGTTTTAAGTTTAAGTCATGTCAAGTATGCATGATGGCATGGAAGTCAAATAGGGATGAAATAAACCGGCTGTAACATAAACGATAACTTTTTCATGAAAGATTAGATAGATAGATAACACTTTATGACACCACACAAAACAGAAAATAATACAGAGATAAAAACTTAGAATAAAGTAAAGTAAAAGTAAAAAATCATTTATTTCTTTATGCTTACAAAATAAGCACTTAGACAAGTCATATTTTATATATGTATAAATTATTTTCAAATAAAATTATTTTACTGTTCACTTCAATTTTTTGTCCAAAGGTATAAAGGGCGGCCTTATCGCTGAGAGCGATCTCTTCCAGGAAACCTTGGGATGGACTGGACATGAACGAACAATATAGACGGTGGCACTTTAATAAATAATTGATAACAAATACACTAAATACCTAAATTATTTACACTAGATTATTTATCAAGAGCTGTTTTTATTCGCCGTCTATTTTTGTCTTTATTTCTAAGAAACGGTATAAAATATCAGAACATCGCTGACTTAGATAATTTCATTAGAATAGAATAGCATTTATTATAACAAAACTGAACAAAGAACATGGAGGTTTATCGCGAAATTTCACAAATGGTGGGCGTCATTCATTTTGTTACCATATTGGTTACGCGGCACACGCCAGTTAAGCTGGGCAGACGTCGTATTTTTCCATTGTGTGGTTTTATGAAATCATTATTGATTTTTATTATTATTTAACATCGGCATACTTGTGGCTAGACATGAACGCCTATAGCCAACATAAGGGGTACCTTGTGCCTGTCTATCTGACAGGGTCATATTGACCCGAACTGGTACTCATGGCCAGAACATGTGTTGTTGATCGATGGTCAGATCAGAACAACACTGCTAGTGAGATCGTTAATCACGGTGACAAATGATAGTAGACACTAACGGCGAAATCTTTATAAGATGAAGAGAACTTATTTTCGGGAGCAGATTTTTAACTATTTTCAAGGGAATCCTTCTCGCAGAGGTTTCCTTATAAAACTGACAATAATCCGGCCCTCTTATATCTTGATACACACCAAAACCACAGCCTTAGTCTGTGTGTTATTTTGAATGGGTTCATAGACTATGCTTCTTTTACTTATCATCATTATTTTCATTTAAGAAAAATCATCAATATTTGAATTCGTCTGAATCTATTGTCTAAGAAAATAAGAATAGCCAAGTACACAGTGGCAAGACAGGTCAGAGACAGGTTAGGTGGTCACCTAGACCGATGGTCACCGAGACCGATGGCCATCGATGATTACCTCTGTGCGTCTGGGACCGTACCAATCAACTCTATCACTTCGCTTACTCGGGCATAATAGGTTACCTACCTGAGGTCTGGAATCACTCGATATCACTAGAGATTCACAAACCGTCAGCAGTGATGCGTGATATGACAACTAAGGGGGTTGATGCGTGCATAGTGAATAACGTCGTAAATGATTAAGCTTCTTTTTAAAATTATGATTCTTGGGAATTGCTTTCAATATATATAACTAGCTGCTCCCCGCGGCTTCGCCCCCGTGGAAATCTATGTGTTAAATTGTTTAAATGATAAAAAGTATTCTATGTTAGACTCCTGGTTCTAAGCTACCTCTCTCTCCAATTTTCAGCTAAATCGGTCCAGCCGTTCTCGAGTTATAAGTGTTGTAACAAACACGACTTTCTTTTATATATATAGATAGTGTTATGTGCTCTAAAAGTATAAATGAGGTGGTGAAAGAAAATTTGTTTTATAGTTATAATTAAAATTCAAATGTTTTTATTTTCTTTAGGTTTACAAAATAAGCACTTAGACAAGTCGAATTTTATACTGTACTATATATAACCTCTAGATATAACAACAGAAGTTTGCATGTTTTCTATGCGAACTTACATAGTTTTATAATGTTATATCTTTTAATATTGTTAACTCAACTGATTTTATTATAAAAAAGCACTGCAAAGAAAAGCCTGTCTTCACAGCACTTCAAATTAAATAGCGTTTCATAAACTGAAAAACTATTTCGAAATTCCCAGGAAGCGAGTTTCACGGCAAAGAAATGAAAGTTCAGAGTACATGTCGTTTAGCGGCAATGTCGGACATGTCATTACCGCGGAATGTTATGCAAGGATATTATGTTCCGGGCTTTCTTCCCCGGAGTCCCATCGCCGAGCTCCAGCCGAGGAGGGTTCAATATAAAGCTCTGTTTCGTTATGTTAAAGTATCTTATCGCTTGCTGTTTTTAATGCAATTTTACAATAACAGTGCTCTGGCTGTCAGAGCGGGATCAATATCTATGCTTTATTCCGTGGGAGGCAGCAGTGGGCAATGTTATTGCAGACGCGAGTACCGAGGACGAGTTAAATCACGAGCTGTAAGTTTCAGCAATATTATGATATGCAAAGTTAAGTATGAAGATCAATATTTCAATGTTGTGCATACGTGATTCTTAAAACGATTGTGAATAATAAATGTACGGGGCACATTTGAAGCCATATGTTTCTCAGAACGACTGCGACGGAGGTTACGGGTTCGATTCCCGCTTCGGGTCAACTGTTTGTACGATCGGCAGATATTTGTTCCGGGTGTTCTGGTCGTTTTCTACGTATAATAAAAATATCTATACATGAAATTTACTGTATAATGTATATCATTTTTTTAACCATTACACAAGCTCTGCTTAACTTGGGGCTAGATAATGCTGTGTGAATTGTCAATCATTATTTGTTTATTTTTGTTTAAAACTATCTCGATCGGAGTTTATATCGTCGTTGTGTACAATGACGGATCAGTTCAGTTCATCTCGAAGCCTTCTGAACTACTCCGTTTTATAATACAAAGTTAAAAATAGTTCTTCCTTCTTTATTCGTCTATTCACACCATATTCACTCTCATTACACTTCAGTTCTAGAATCCGAGTTGAAATTCTTTCTTATCTATTTTGGGGTTCAGTTAGAGTTTGAATTCTATGGAATCGTAATCTCGTTGTATTATTGCTGAAACATATGTACATAATAAGTTTGAACAAGTAGTGGTTGCGATTGGTCACGCTATGTAGACTCATACACGGCCGGAAGCGGACCGGTCGGGACGACTAACAGATCATTTGGCAGCGGGCGTTCACAAACTATCCTAATTGCCTCGGTTTTAGCTATCGGTCCAATCTGGGCAGCCGGCCGGTCGTTAGCAGGCGGACTGATAAAATCACACGTGTGAGTTCATGGACGGAATTTAACGGTTAGTTAGCTGACCGGTGCCATGATGAAGTTTGATAGTTATACAATTCTGCTGCATCATTCTGGCGGTCACAAGTCCAGTGGGCCAAATGTCCTAACTTTATATAAAAGTATATAGTATACTATTTGTTTATAGTATAATAGTTAGCGAAGAAAGAATAGGCACGCGGAAATTTGGTCTCAATCAAACATTTGCTAAGGAAGACATTATGCAACTTTGCTCTATTGGAAAAAGCGTTGTTATTGTTGAGACAGAAACAGTTTCTCTCGCCGTCGCCTGTGACGCGCCGATCTCTCGACATAAAATTGCTACCATGTAAAGTTCACCAATAAATGTATTATCGATTTCCAGTGATTTATTTTCATAGTTACTGCTCAATATCAGTTCCTAACCTAATATCCTCATGAACTCCAATATTTACCTCTCGATCACAGCATCCACTGCCTGCCACTATCGGGCCTATCAAGTCTATCAGGACTATTGGGCCTATCAGGCCTTGTTTCAGCACGCGCGGCATTTCCCCACTAATGACTGTAACGTACTGCTCTATTACACGCTCCATAGATAACGCACTACCTGCCTTTATGGCCCGTCTGTCCTACCCATCTCACTTACTACCTTATTATGTACTCTCTCGTTTAGGCATTCTGTGACCACTTCGTAATATGTCTTCTTCTAGATGTGACCAGTTCTGGACTTGTCTACTTCTTGATGAGTTCTCAAGAAGACCAAATGATCTCAATTAGACTTTCAAACTATCCTCACTAAGGGTTAAAAACTTTCGCAGCTGTGTGAGGTCATCTACCAGCCACTACAATAAAATATACCACTAAAATATTCAACTAAAAATACACGCCATTTTGGTTTGAAATGCATTCGTGGCCACTCGTCGCGCCGCGCTCGAACGAACTAAATCATATCATATTCGGAGTCTGTCGCATCTTGTTCGAATATCAAAAGCTTTGTCGGTAATTTTTTGAAACATTTCGGTTACTCGCTGAAACTAACTGCGTGACTCAACAAACTTTCGTCATTTACAGGGAATTCAAAATGCCAGATTTTTTAAATTACTTATTTTATAACTAGTTTATGCCCGCGGCTTGCACGAGTGGTGTCTATAAAAACGTTTAAAGGTTATTTTTATCCCATGTGATTTATGGGATAAAGGTAACTGTAGTTTATTTCAGGTCTGGAACTTCCCGTATGCAAAACTTTTGCCCGTTCCGTCCAATAGCTTTAGCGTGAAGTGGCAACACTTAAAAACTTTCGGAAAAAATCCAAACTTTCGGATTTATAATATTAGTGTGATGTGATGTATTTTATGAAGTACTAGCTGCGCCCCGCGGTTTCACCCGCGTGGGTGAAAGATATTTTGGAAAATATACAATATATCTTTATGAATTGTAGCTTATGTGTTATTCTGATAATGCTATATTATTGTGAATCCTCACAAACTTTCGCGTTTATGTTATAATATTAGATATACACATGTTGCATACCGTTGGAATGGCCATGAACTAGAGAAGTTTTCTATGAAATGGAAGATCGGAGACACACTACGTTCTTTGAAGTTGATATAAATGTACTTATACATTTTTCAACACTGCATGTTGTTGACACTTTGGTAAATATTAATTTTATTAATAAAAACGAACATGCCACAGAAATAAAATAAAAATGTAAGCCATGTTGTTTTGTATAACTAAAATTACAGCCTTTAGTAATTAAAATTTCAGAAAATAGTAGAAACATCTTTAAAAAATCTTGAAAATAGCCGAGAGGCTTTTCGATGATCGAAAAACCATCAATCAAGTTGGACTTGGTTTCACCTACTTCCCATTCTTATATGACAAACAAACGTCACCAAACAACCTGTATTCCCTGGTTTGGCTCTCACGTCGGATAACCAATCAAACTCTATTTCAACATTCTACTAGATTAATAAAATAATTGAGTATCGAGTTGCCGTTATAAAATAAATAACAAAACAAATACTAAACCTATTTGAAAGAATTTTTACGAATATCTGTAAATCCAGTTATGTTTTTTGTTATTAAAATGATTAATTATCATTTTGTTGAATTTCAAAGGCAGTGAAATAATAATTTACAGTGATCTGTAACTTTGAATTATTATTTCATTTACGCATAAAACTAGCTTCTAGTGTCTGAGCTATTCCCGCAAGTCTTTTCACAAAGGCGTCCTTTCTCGAACCTAAACATTATCAAAGCAATCAGCCTATTGCTACGCAAACAAATTGCCACTACGCTGCCTGTCAATGTGTGTATTTAATTACAGCAATTCTATACAGAGTCGGAGCTAGGACCTCAAGACGGAGGGTGCCATAGAGAGTCAGCGAAGCGAGATGCAGCCGCCGCATTGCGGGGATTGAGGCGTATTGTTCACGGACCTATGTTTTAGGGTCTATGTGGTTCACATATGGGGTACACTATGTAAAATCTTATGACGTGGTGTAAAACTACTCAATAAAAACTATTCAGTTCTGCTTAGACAGTCATTCGTTCTACCAACGGAAGATAAAGGCATACAATGACGTAGGTACTTTTCAAGCAGTAATAATGTGTGCGGATTGAGATGTTCCTTGTAAAGAATGAAGTTGGTGTTCTTCCATCGCAAACAAGGTTCGTAGATGATCCGATTTCAATTAGTTAAACTACGATTATTTTTATAGAACAAGACTCGTCTACTGTAACAACAAAGCCGCCCCCACTGCTGCACTGTTAGCCATGTCTTTTCCATAGCCTGAGTGCGATCCTGTTCGGATAAGTTGGTATTGTTGGCTCAGCGGATAAATCGCTTCATTCGAAAACAGTTCTGTTGGTTTATAATTTACTGCTTGACGCCGTTATGGAGACTTGGATTTTGGGAATAAGGGAAATAATGAATTTGAGCTATCTACGAAGGTACTTGTTTATCCTGCACGATAGAGTTTTACAATACAATACAAAAATACTTTATTGTACACCAGTTACAGATCATTAAAAGATATCTCATGATACAAATACAATGGGCGGCCTTATCGCTTAGAAGCGATCTCTTCCAGGTAACCTTTGGATGGAAATAATTATGTGAATACATTTAAAAAGGTAGCCGGGTTTATAGCACTACAAATCAACAGCTGTGTTTAGCGGCTAAATATTAGTGAGACGACAGCTTTACTTACTAATTTTTTAAAGGTTAGCAGGTAGAGAATGCTCTCTAGCATTATGCTCGCCTATGTACTACTTTTTGTGCAATAAAGTATTTTATTCTATCTTCTATCTATCTAATTTTTTGTCAGCCTTTTGTATTTCACCTATTGACACTCTTGGAAAGACTTGTCCTTCCAAGCTTTATTCTCTTTATCGGCCAACAAAACCAATCATTTAGTTAAATACCTGCAAATTATACAAAGACAAAAAAAACCGTAGAATAGGGAAACTCAAGGAACGCCACGCGCACGATGTCCTCAAATTGCCGCGAACCATCAATTATCAGCATCATCCGATCCACATTAATATCAATTTCATCGTTAACTAACTCCCAACCTTACCACACACTGATAAAGCACAATACCGCTCGAACGATCCGCACATTTATCATTAGAACCATAAATTGCGCCTTCGACTCCGCTCGCGCCCTCAGCCTTTGTTGGATATTGAGAGGGCCGAGTGCCCTGACGCTGTCACTAGATTAAACTCACTTTATGTCTATGAATAATGGCCTGTCTATAATACTCTCCTTTACTTTTGATTAAGACATGAATACCCATGTCACCTATTTAATTAATTACGTTTTATAATTGACTTAGTAGTGAAACTGCGCTTATCGTTAGCTCAAAAAATTGTTTTACCCTAGAACCACGGCTTAATACTAATGATCGCTTGGGAGGCAACTTTTTAAATAAAACCAATTTATTTTATTCGTTATTTATTAAATTTTAATAAAGATAATATAAATTAATAGTCAAACCTCTACCTTTTCAAAAACTAAAACCAGAATTCTTCTTTAATATATTTATTTTTTTAAGTGTCAATATACATATGTATATAGGGGTACGGGGCGTAATGTACCATTCGCAACGCGCATGAAGCGATTCGTAGTATAGCTACTCGTACAATCCATCTCGTTGCTTGTTACGCCTTTTTTTCCCGTACGGAACTGCATGAACGCTCGCTGTGTAACACGTTACATTACGCCCCGAAACGCCGGTCAGTACACGGCTTGAGAAAGGAATACTTATAGCTTGTAATAGAAAGTATATCATACTACCTGTTTTGCAACATAATCTAGTCTCTAGAGATACTCGTATAATAAACAATCATCCATCAAAGAATTCCTTTTAATCTACAGAACTACGCTATAAATAGAACGGAGTGTCGTCAAACAATGCCGTTAATCATAGCACATCATTTATACGGCCGAGTGGTATTGGAAGCCACATTTCATCTGTCCATGAAAAGCCGGGCGATTCTGCTAGTTTACTACCCGAGCCTAATACAAAATTGACCAATATCACAGTGCCTCCGACACCCGACTCTATCCCCAGTATTTGTAGTCTTTCGGAGGTCTAGAATAACTGGTGGAATGTGTTACTAAAGTAGTTTTTGTATTAGAAGATCGAAGGTCAATGTCTATCAATATCAAACGTCTCTTTGTTTCGAAGGAAATAATAAACTAGAAGGCAACCTACTCGCCGAGATCATTCAGACGAAATAAAACTGAAGGGAGACTGTAAGACGTTTTATCTGTGAAAGTAGGGCTTATCGCTGGAAGAGTACTTACAGGATAATAGGCAAACTTGTTTAGTTCTACAGTAAAGAAAACATTTGAATGTTAGGGGAATAAAACAAAAACATTTTTTTTTGATAAATCTATAATTTTCTTTTGCGATTCCTTGACTTTTAGGTTTATTTCACCCGAAATGTTTTGAGCATTGCAGTTTTCCGGGGAAAGACTTTTTAATATAAGTATTTTATTTATACAACCCACATAAACACACACCTTTAGTACTATCCAGAAATGCCTAATGTCAGATACAAAGACAGTGACCTAAGCCCTCCTACAAAGCTATACCAACCACTCATAACGTTAGCCAGCCGTGAACAGATCTACCGATTTCTGCAAAAGCTCATAAGTACCTACGAATACAACTAACATAAAAAGCCACGTCTAACTTAAGAAGCGGCCCCCTGCGCCCTTCACTGGAGAATCGCCGAAAACCTTGATTGAAACATAATCGTCGAACAAAAACACTTGTCGGGCGGCGGCGGCGGCGGCGGCTCGCGAGCAAACAGATCCGGCGATGAGCCGAGATTACAGCATTACGGCGCCGAGCCGCCGGATTACCGCACCTTTCGTATTTACCACACATTTGTTTAATAAACTTATTTGGAAATATAAAATCAATCAGTCCGAGAAAACAGAAATTATTTCAGGCGCTTGGCCTGCTAAAATATTTATTTATTATACCTAATGATTTATGTTCTTTTGTCGGTTTTACTATTCTGTTGGTAATTTTTTTAAAGTATTTTAAAAAACAAAGAATCGTGGCATAATTAAAAAACAAAGAAAATAACAATTAACAAAGCTTTTCAGAGTTGTGGTTATGCTGAGAAAGCAATCGTAAAATATCGACATACAATCAACTCCACATTTTAATCACTTTCAAATAAAAATATTTCTTCTAACAACACTACAATGCGAATGCTTTCCAATGTTGTGCCCACACACACTTAGGTAGGTTCTTATTTATAGCTCCGCTTTGGTTCTGGTTTGGGCACAGGGCACAGGGCGCAGTGAGGCGAGGGACCGGCCCAGGTCGCCTCATTACTCGGTACGTTGGCCATGAGTACTTCGGGAGGACACAGGTCTCGGGGCACCAGACAAAGGGACCCAGACTATAGAATAATATAGAATAATAATAATATAATATAGAATAATATAATAAGAAAAAAAAATTTGGACACAGGTACTACATACAGGCACAGAATAACAAACGGCAAATAAAGTAGTTTATCATGGTGGTAAGTGACACAAATAGGTGATATTAAGAAAATAAGACTACCTCCATGACTCTGCGCCAAAATAGGGGTTGGCTCAGCGTGTGCATTCAGCGCTGTTTTGCAGCCAAAGTCCTTAAATACCAATTGAAGTAAAGAAATATGACGAACGTGTAGGTAGCTACTGTAACAACATACACAGAAAATGAGGAACAGTGCAAACTTTACGGGGGATTCCAAACTTGCAGAAATACAAGTAGGTATCATGGTTCAATTCAATGAACAGAGGTAAAGAGTAGTGTTGCTGGTATACTTCCGTGCACTGAGGAGGAACAGATGCTATATTCAAAGGAAACGCTCCTTTGCTTTTACTATCTGTACCTCCTGAAAGTATCTATCTACACACAACACGTCCTCGAGTGTACAAGTCGCTATTACCTACTTAAACACTATGAATTCTAGTCTCCTATTGTTTTGTTTGTTGTACACTGTGTCGAGTAGAATTGTAATATATTCTATTGTGTTCTTTGGAAGTGAACTATATAACAACGACAATTGCTATTGAAGAATATAAACAAATTAGAACTAGTATTTACAATGGAAGTTAATTTCCCAGAATGTACAAACGTGATCAAAATGCCTTTGAATTACACCAGACGGAATAATCTAAATAAAAGCTTTAGACTCGCGTACTACTACTGCCTAAGCATATAAAGAAACAGTTCAGCGTACTAAACACGACAGAATTTATTCAGTTAGCCTTCAAATTAAACCAAGCTCTAAGTCTGTCCGATAAGGTCCATCATTACGTACGGGTCCGTAATCGGGTTAAAGGCCCGATGGACGGATAAATAGGATTTTTTGACGGACCATCTGTCCTCACCCGCGCTACGAGTGATACATTCGTACAAAGGAACCGTTTGGAGTTAGCACTAAGCACATTACTACTCTCTTTCCCTTTTCATCGGACTCTTCCGATAGAACAGCAGGTTTTCACAGGCATTTTGCGCTTCGCTGAAAAAGAGCTGTAAAGCTGGGTTTCCATTTTGTGTTTTGATAGCGTTTTCCGCAGTATTTTGGAATTAAATTCTAAAGAAATTCTGTTATAACTTCTGCATGTAATGTGATTGAACTGTTGCGAGCCCTAGACAACTGTTAAAACGTTTTGATGTGAATAAGGTACAAATTACTAATTCATAAATTGCAAACTTATATCCAGAACTAAATAATTATTATTACGTAGGTAGTGTCCGACTGCAAAGACCTAACTTACCACCTTCCATTATTTTATTTTATTAGCTTGTGGTTGTCGCGAACAACATAATATCTACCTGCAGAATTCCACTTGTAATATCACCGGTAATAACACGAAGGAATTAATTGTAATAGCTAAAAGACCGGCATTTAATGAGCTGGTTGATTTCCGGGCGAGGCGGATGCGGCCCGCGCTAGAACTCACTCGGCTTATGAATTTACAGCCACCATGCTGTAATTAATGCGAGCGTATAGCAACTAATGGATAGCAGTGTTAAGAGATTAGTGGTAATAATATCTGTTGTGATAAATTGCGTGGCTGGATTAGGTTTACAGAACAATTTGTATTTAGTTTACATAAACAAAGGGTGAACCGACGTTTTAACTTTGTTTAAACATTGGTGAGCATATTTCTGTTTGTCAACATTTCAATAGATTGTTCAAGTTACCTATCGCAATTTGTTGCTCAATTAAACTAGACCTTTCTCATTGAAAATATAGATAGGACCTATAGGTATCACACTAAAGCACAGCGAAAGTTTGGATGGATAATTTATTGTCATACTTCATACACATAAAAAAATCACATATACAAAATAAAAATCTAGAAACCTTGTAGTTGTATATTTGTCCCTGTACGCATCCCCCGTACAGTACACGCTACACAATCGACTTCACGTCTGATCCCCACTCCGTATCTCACAAATCTGACCTACATTTCACGAAGCTCCACTCGTAGATTTTCGCCGTCTGAAGAACAATTGACGAATGAGGAGGAATCGAAACAAACGGGCCTCGAATAAATGCTCGGTTCAGGTGGCTCACGCATCGCGGCCTGCAATATACGGCCCACATTTGCCGGAAGGAGGCCCAATCAATCGAGCCTTGTAGGGAGCCCGCCGGATGGAGGTAGCTACTACACTCGCTATATCACGGACAGAAACCAATATAATTGATACGGGTTAGATTTCCTGAGATATTTTTGGTAAATAACGAAGATTACGACTTAATTGGGGAAATTTTTAGGTTTATTTTTCATTGTGCGAATATACAACGCTATGTCGGTCACACGTTTCGTAAGCCATGTCATAGAATTTAGTACTTTTTTTATCACGTTTTGAGATACTGAATTAGATAGTAAGCTTACCTATTCAATGTATGAATAGATGGATACTGATAATCTGATAATGGTACTCACTGATAATGTTTTTCAAATGGTATTTCTCAAAAACATACTAAGAAAGGACTTTTTCAGCTGTTATTTATTCCAATTGTGAGAATCTTAAAAAAATATCCGCTAACAAGCGTAAATGTTACCTTGGTTTCCGGAATGCCGAAATCGAGGAAAAATATACCCCTTAAAATTAAGCGGGAAAACACAGTACACGTCATTAATAAAGGAAAAACTTATAACAGCTGAGTTGCGGAGCGAGCGAGGCGGCGTCGCGTCGGTGTCGTGTCGTTACGTCGCTAATGCTGTTATTTATGGGTTTCCGTGTGCATGGAGCTTCCACTCGCTTAACACGTCTACCGCAAATAATACACTTCACTTTTGACTCACTTTAGCTAGTTATTATAGGGCTAGTTATTATAGGCATATTGAGCGGGTTCACTATAAACGCTTGTTGTGTTGGAAGATCACCAACGATTCATTATCCCTATAGATCCCTATCGCTCTTAAAGAACACACTGTCTTCACCTTAAATACAAAGATAATAAGAAAAGTGCCAATAGATACGTTCTTAGTTATAATATATATTATAAAACAAAGCGGGGTTTGTTCGAAAAGTTATAACTCGAGAACGGCTGGATTCTTGATATATTTATAATTTTCAGGATTTTTGGTTTTTTGTCCGTTCCGAATTAAAAACATAACATAAACATAAAAACACAAGAAAATTGACGAAAAATTAAATAAAAGAAAAAATCATTTTACAATACTAAATGTCCATGGGTTTCGTAACTGTTAAACATTTACTGTTAGCCGCTATAATATAATAGGACGCTATAATGTTATTTTGTAGCTAGAAATAATTACAACTGCGAACTGAATAGTGCGCGGTGTGATAATGCGGGGGAGCGAATTCCTTCTATGAAATAGTTCTCTAACAAAACTACTGTTAGTTATCAGTGATATCTGTAATCAACTAAATAGATATCATAGCAATAATACAATATAACATACGAGTTTTCTTCACTTCATACAATATTTTTCTTCTGTGCCACACATCCTCTATATGAAACCGAGACAATAATGTCCCGTGTAAAAGAACAAACGTACAATAGGAGTGAACGTGACACTTCGTGCCCGAGACTGTAGACCTAGGTATCGTAGGTACTAGTGCTGCTGTTGTGTCCATATAGGAGTCAGCTCTGGACAAAATAAATCATAAATATTTTTAAATTTCGCGATCAGAAAACATAACTACCTATACAAGTACTATTTTAAACGATAAATATTCGTTAAAATAGTACTTGTAATTGAAGCGAAATGATATTTTGCTAAATCGGTGTCACAGGGACCACCATTCAATAACCTTGTACAACTCTGGAGAAACAGCCTGTATAGTATAATGCTGACACAAACGGTTCAACGTATACCGGCGCGGATAAGTGTGTTGTGTGATTTAACTGCGAATTAGATCTTTTTCTTGGCGCGTTTGGCTCAAAACAAAAAACAAACAGCTTGGAAAACAGTGTACAGCTTTATATCAGCGATATTTTTCTAAAAAAGAAGCTAGGTATCTTCTTCCACTTCGTTACATTTTTGTCAAAGCCACCGTGGTCATCATGTTAATTTTTGCTAAGTGGCTGCTGGTGTAATTGGCTAACTATGTTTTGTCTGACTACCTCAATTTGTGGTCTTTTCACTGCACAGAATAATCAATTGATTGGTAAAGACAAATATTACAGATGACAAATTAATAATTATAATAAAATTATTATAACTAAGTAATTATACTTAAATTATTATTGAATATTCCAAAGTTTCCAAAATTTCGGACATACGGCATACGGCCGCTGGGGCAAACATGTTCTTGAGTGGAGACCATGACTCGTTAAATGTAGTGTAGGACGCCCTTCGACCAGGTGGGATGACGACCTGCGAAAGACTGCAGGTAGATGCTGGATGCGTCAAGATGAAGACCGAGCACTATGGCGCTCATTCGCTCATAGAGGGAGGCCTATGTCCAGCAGTGGACTAATATAGGCTGATGATGATAAAGATGATTTCATTTTCCGCATATAATCGTCACACATGAGAGCGATAAGAGTTTAAGCGTTAGTCTAAATTCAAGGCTAGAGAAACTATTATCAGTGAGTAAAGTGCCTAGTGCAATGAATATTTTATGATTCAAGAGAGGTTCTTGTTTAAAGTATCCGAAATAGCATCTGTGGTCGACTACACCTACTCATGTTCATAATGGGACGTCGCGTCAGGCCGATCGCATTACAGGTGGAACCTACAGCCATCAATCTTCCAGTAGGTAATGTACTTTGCACGAGTGCCAACGTGTCATTACCTTTATCACGGAAATACGCTGCGTTAGTACTTGAAGCCAATATAATAAAATGGAAGGGTTTTCCGAGGGAAGAATGAAATAATTGCAATGTTTTAACATTCAAAGTAAAAAAAGGAAAGAGACCGATTTTATTGCAGTTCTTAAAAAATAAAATTAAAAAGAATAATGCTGGACAATACACACAGCATTTCTAGCCCCATGGTAAGCAGAGCTTGTGTTATGGGTACTAGATAACTGATATATATACATAATACAATACATTACATAGATAGATTTTTTATTATACATATAAAACGACCAGAACAATCGTAACAAATATCTGCAGATCGCACACACAATTGTTCCGAGGCGGGAATCGAACCCGCAACCTCCTGCGTTGCAGCCTACCTTCGTCCGCCGCACCACAAGCTGAGTAGAAGGAAGTAGGTACCCCTAAAACAAAAAGTGTGATGTTATAAGTGAAACGTACCCAGTCTGTCTGTCTGTGTGGCTCCGGCAGGTGGACGGATTGTCATTCAGTATCCATATAATATTTTAGGGTGAATGGTATCTTTACAGACCTTACTTGTAGCAATTACTAGCGGTCCGTCCCGGCTTGCGTATTAGAATTTTTAAGGTAATTTTTTTACACCTTGGGTTACATCATTGGAGTTTTCGGAAGGATAATTTCGGAAGGAATTTTTTTGAAAATATAATATAGCCTATGTTTACTGCGGATAGTGTAGCTTTCCAATGCTGAAAGAATTTTTCAAATCAGTCCAGTAGTTTTGGAGCCTATTCAATACAAACAAACAATAAATCAAACTTCATAATATTAGTATAGATGAAAAACATCAGTGCTGGAAATAATGAAACGAGAAATTAAAGTGAAACTGCCAGAGGTTCCTGAATTATATAGAAATAATATAACTTGTTGAGCCGCCAGTGTTAAAATACCTTATATTTATTATATAAATACCTTACTTTGACTAAAGGCAGTGACGCCAGTGAAATGTTAACATATAATTGTTTGTACAAGGTTGGTGGATGATATTTGGGCTGATATTTTTGTATAGTTAATTCAAACCAGCAGAATTTTCTTTGAAATAGGGTTGTGAAAAAATTCAGTTTTTTTGACATTTATTCCGACTACGATAAATAAATACATTCTACATTTGAAAAAGTCATAAAGTTAAATATTAATATGTTTTCTATCCCATGGTAAATAGTTTAAATATGGGTCATAAAGTAGGCTATGTGTTCAGCGTATATGTAAAATTTTGCGTAGATGATCTACGCAAAATTTCATCCCGATCTGTTCAGTTGTTTTGGCGTGAAAAAGTAACAAAAATACATCCATCCGTCCAAACTTTCAATGTAGCTATTGATAAAGTGCTCCTGTTAGTTTGGTTCACATTAATATGCGTGAATATCGCAAGGAGAGTCGTTGTTTTCATGGCAGATTCGTAGCATTTCCGTAAATATCTCATAGCACCTGCGTAGCGATCTCGTAGCGATCTCGTAGCACCGTCGTAGCACCGTCGTAGCACTCTCCTAGGGCCCATAAAACTGTAACGTTATAAAATTGCTACATTTTACAAGCTATCTTGGCATGTCGTGGACCTCGGCAGCGCAGTGGGTGAAGGCTGCCTACGACGTAGGAGGTTGCGGGTTCGATTCCCCTGCGGTATATTTTTATTAGTAATTATCAAAAATATCTATTATTGGATTTCATAACTTCGTTATACCGACACATTATTTGTGGGAATATTGTAGACATCATTTAAATTGCCATCTCATTGAAAATACTTCGGGGGGACGGAAGCTGTATTTTGTGTTTAAATTGATGGAAGCTTGTAATTCGAGACAATCTGTATGGGAATAAAGTATTTATTTGCCTTAATCAATAATTATAAATAAATATATTCACATCGCATTATCTAGCTCCTAGTTTGTGTTATGGGTACTAGATGACTGATATACTTAATAAAATACATTACATAGATCGATATTTTTTATGATACATAGAAAACGACTAGAACACCCAGAACAAATATCAGTAAATCTTACACACAATTTTCCCGAGGCGAAAATCGAATCCGCAACCTCCTGCGTCGCAGGCGGACTTTTGCCCACCGCGCTACGGAGGTCGTCATAATAAAGGCTTCTTTCATCCCGGAAAAATGTATGCGGAGTCGCGAGCTACAAATAGTTGAGCATAAAATGTTTAGCCTACACGACATCTAGAAACGATGTACTCTATCCGTGTGTATGAGAGCCTTAGGACGTGCGTACACTTCCGTTTCCTCCCCGGGTTGCGTGAGTTAAGTGGAGTTCGGTGTTAACGCCCACGCGTGTGTTCCTGGGTTTAAAGGCCTGTCTTGAAACAAAACATTACGAAATTCGTTAACAGTTTCAAGAATATTATAATGGATAATATAAATAATGTATTTTAGGGAATTTGTATAAACATTATGCTTTCTTGAAATCAGCAGCCTTCAAAGAATAATTAAATATAAATAAATAATTCTTGACATTCCAAAACACAACATCTATAGCCCTAAGCTACAAGGAGCTTGTTTTATCGGCACTAAATAAATTCATAGTAAACATTGATGAACATTTTTTATTATACATAGAAAAAAACCCAAAATACCCGGAAACAATATTTGCAGATTATATATTTTCGGTAAATATTTGTCCCAAGCCGGAAAACGAACGCGCAAATTCCTGTTTTTCCAACTGCGCCACAGAGGTCATCGAAGATGAAATACTACATCTATTAGTCAGATTACAATACAATACAATACAAAAATACTGTATTGTACACCAGATACAGAACATTATGAAAGATATTACATGTGACAAGTACAATGGGCGGCCTTATCGCTTAGAAGCGATCAGATTAGCCCCAACCATCCCCTTGTCTTTCTCTAATTGGCAAGTTGGACCTCTGTACGGGTTGGACCTTCTTAGAATTAAATTGAATGTAAACTGTCATCTTGGTCATCCAATAACAAGACGATTAGATATAAGAGCGTGTTTCTCCATTGATAGGGTGATTGTTGACGCAATTTTATTTATAAACCTTGTCGCATACAGGGTGAAACGATTTAGGACCAACCATCCCCTCAGGGGGACAGTCCAGGGTGACGGTAGGTAATGATCCCCTAAGCTTAAGTGCCTGAGCTACGTACTACGAAGGCGGGTAGACATAAATAGTTGCCTTTGATTCCGAGCGGGACCTCAATAAACCTTCCAACCTTTCCCTTCTAATTAACACTTGATTGTAATAGAAGGATATTTGCACAACAGCCATGAAAGCTTCGTCAGGATACATGTCTGGAGAATCATGCGACGCCTCTGGTGTTAGTCATAATCAACGAATCGGAAATTAGCGTTTAAGGAATCTTGCTGTAGGAAAAGTGACTTAATACTTACGAGCAGATTTTTGAAGGCAATGGCAAATGAAGTTGATTTGTTTAACACTTCTCCCAGTAACTATACTTTAATTAGGGTTCGTGGCTTAGGCCCGCAGTGGTCGACGCACCTGTGGTTGACGCCCCCGATTCTATTAATTGTATTATTATATATTTTCACTTATTTCTTTTATAACTTCACGTGAAACTAATTTGTTTGTCCACCATTTGTTATCTTTAATACTCTTTTATATTATTTAAGAAAACTTATTATTTTGGCCGTCCTAATATTTATACACAATTTCATTTTGTTTTATATGTATAGCAGTAAGTTTTTCAAAAATAATTTTAAAATGACTTATTATTTTATGAAACTTTTTTGAACAATTTGCTATTTGATTTGTAAGGCAAATTATAACAAATACACAAACCTAACTTTCCTTTCTGCTTAAACGGAATAAAAATCGCTCTGAATACATTTCGTGCGCTAAACGGAGCGAAAATGAATAGTTATATCTGAAAAAGCGCTTAAAAACCCAAACTAAAACGTGGACTTAAATCTAACAATGTATAAATCAAGTGTTTAAAAGTGTCGACTCGGAAATGGGCGAAATGCTAACACTGTACATTGTTACACAAGCAGCACAACACGCAAATCACTATACCTACTCTAAATATATCAAAGTAACACCAAAAATGTGAAATAACGTAGTAAAGGCAAATGCACGGCATTACGTTTGCAATCAATCCAAATTGGTCTATAAATTGTGTGCAATAAAGTTCAAAATTGAACAGTAAAACGTGGAGTGATCGTGTTGCATGGCGACGCGACGTAAATAGCAGTTATTTATTGTGACATCGGTATGGAATGTATAAAGCGGACAGGCGCGGCACACGACGCCGCAGGTGGCGCGGTATGCTGACATTATTTGCTTATTTCAAATAAGCCGCAATCTCCTGCCTCGTCTTCAAGTTATTTTCTTATCGGTATTTTTTCCATTCAATGTTTATCTGCCAATGTATTTAAACTGATTCTATAGATTCTTAATACTGTGAGATATAACTTCAATTACTTCCCAATCTTCTTTTTGCAGAGCCTCTTCGGACTATACATATGAATGATATTGTAATGCCCCCATTAATAGTTTTTATAACTATTCTTGGGACCCTACAACCGGCAAAATGTTATCTTGAAATATGTGGCTCCTCTCTTGACATATAGCCAGGCTGTCTGGGCTTGTAATAAAAGAATCGTATGAAGTTTGCATTTTCCTTAGAACGGTTAACAAAACTTTAAAAGTCATTTTTGCAGCCTAGCAGAGTCGTCTGCAGGAGCCTACGTTCCATAAAGGGTTTTCGTTAAAGGCTCGTTATATCGAATGACGAAGAGAAATGACGGAATGCTGAAAAATGAAGGATACTGTTACGAAGTGAATTAATAAACACGAAAGCACTAAGTGGCTGAATAAATTGAAACCCTTTTATAGCAGGGTCGGTTATTAATGGCGCGTCACTCTAAGCTTTTAACCTTGACAAATAATTGTAGCTTGTACAATTTATAATGATACGGTGACAAATGGAAACGAATTCATTGGGATTTTTTAAAAGGTATTTCAGTATCACAAAAAGCTAGTAGACCTTATGTTAAGTTATATTTATTTTAATAAATTACAAAACACAAAGAACCGCACGCACAGCCGGGCGTAGTAATATCAGTGGCTAGATGATGTCGTGTAGATTGTGCAGCATTATTTATATATATACTTGCCAAATAACATCCATTTCCACAAAATGCTAAGAAATTTAAAATTCACTTTGCTAAAATAAAATAACCAAATACGAAAAGAAGTAGATGTTGTTTGTCTGTAATACTCACGAGTATATCTGATGGGAACATTCAAGCTGAAACCGTCTTGTTTTGAATGCAAATTCATATTCGTGGGAAACAAACGTTCAGAGACGGCATTATATCAATGCTTTATTCAATTTTACCTCGAACTCGAAAGTTGTTCGCTTCACTCGCAGGCAATAGGGCGATTTCGGCGATAGAGCCCTATTCGCCGAGTATTGGGCGATTTAGGGGATATAGGGCCATATCGAGCACGGTTCATCACTCCCAACGTATTCGTATTGTTTACGGCCGCCGCTTTACATTTATTACTGGGTTTTTACTTGTTTTGGAATGAACGAATGAACAGAATTACGAGGTATATGAATTGAGAGGTTTTATTGATGTTCAGTTAGGTGGAATCCCAAATTGGAGATGTTTCCTTTGAAACGAAACTGCTATACGTGTAAATAAAAGCGAGGTTTTTTTTATTAATACAATTAGATGCGTGTTGTATAAAAACGACGATAGTATAAAAATGATATTTCCAGTCAGAGTCAATGGCATCCACCATTCTAATAAAAAATACTTTTGGTAGCCGAATATGCCTATCTCGCAATTTTGAATGATATTGGATACATTTATATAACCCCGTGGTTTTACTAACATTGCGAGTCCACAGTTAACTGGATATATACATATATATGGATCATCCAATATGAAACGCAGACCAATAACTGCTTTTACGAAACAAATCGAGAGAATCGTATCCGACGCAACCAGCTGCAAACACTGGAAGCCCGCTGCTAACCGCCGCAAACAAGCAAGCTCGAAAGAATAAACAATTCCGAAGGAATTCGACTGAAAAGTAAATAAAAAATAATTCCCTTCTCTCGTTAAATTGTCACGCCTCATAATCTCGAGTTGTTATTGATTGGGAACCGTTCCAGTTGTGTCCAAATTACGGAGTATTGTGTTACTTTCTGTTCGAGTTTACCTAATAGGTTCAAATGTTTGATGTAAAGAATAATTTAAATTTTGTTGGTTATAATTTAAAAAGAGGCAAAACGGTAGAGAGGCTTGTGCCCTGCAACTGAGATAAATTTGTGAGTACCACTAATATTATAATTTATCTTTGTTTATTTTTTATATCGGAAATATGGACGGCAAAAATAATGTCAGTGCTCCCTCACGAATATGTTTGGATTGGCCAGCTTGCGTAGTGCTTCCATATTCTCGTTACCATGCTATATCTAAATTCATGTTTTTCTTTGTGCAAAGAGTAAAAGGGTAGGTTTGTAGGACACTAGGGATAAAAAATACCTTATTTTAGAAAAACGGAGCCTAATTAGCAAAGTCTAGACGAAACTAATATCCTTCAAAAGTCTTAAATACGAAGACAAATCCATCATTGTACTCGCGATCCCCGTGAAAGGCTAGACAATGGCGTAAGCTTCCAATAATCCCCGCCAGTAATTGCTTTATTTTTCCCTTATTAATGAGAGTGGTGCTTAAATCGACGTTATTTTTACGAAGGTGCCTGGAGATCTCGATGGGACGTTTTATGTCTGCTTTTAGTGTACTTTGTCGATAATGAGGTCATTACGTTGTCATAACCGGCCTATGGCGGGAGTTTACTACTGCCTATAGATTGGAAATAGGTCGACATCAGTGGAGATTATATTTGACAACGCCGGGAGGGATATCATTACCGATAAAGGGTACTTCCAATATCCGATCCGTTTGAAACTATTTATTGTTACAAGAGTTTTGAGATGTCTGCATTTCGAAACAAAGCTTTTATTTTTCACTTGCTAGACATTTTTGCAGGCACCATTTAGCACCAAAGAAAGCAATGGTTCTTGTTAGTACACATTTTTTAAACCGTTGATATATTTATACAAACAACAAAACGACAAATTACAACTACTTACTGAATTCGTGAAACTACGATAATTTTTTATAGTAAAAATTACAACTAATATAATATACCTATACACTAGGTGACTGTAAATCGACTTAAATGTTACAATAACCAACTTAAAATTTTTAACCGCCTTAAAAAAAAAGGAGGTGTTTCTATGTTCGACTATATTATGTACCTATGTTATAATGTAAAAATGTTCACCGATTACTACGTCAACAAACTGTGGACCTGATTTTATGATCCGTTTGTATTGTATTTTTTTCTATTGTAAAGGAAATTAACCCAAGATGAGAAGAATTCCCATGGGATTAGTACTTATGTCCGGAAAAACTAAAAAAAACTAAATAATAATAATAAGAAATTTAAGGATTTTTTTTTCTTATTATCAAATTAACGAGAGCGTTCATTACAATGTCATCATAAATTTTATACGATTTTCAGAGTGAGTTTAATGGGAATCTTAAATAAATAAAAGAATATTTTTTGGCAAGATGAGTTACATAATTGAAAAATTAAATTAAACGGGGTCCCAAACCAATTAGAACCTGACATTTGAGAATCCAGTGGCTTTTCCCATTTTGGAAAGGCATTTTGTACCCTAATCTATTTATCTTCATACAAGGGACTTCGTAAATTTCGTCTAATAGAACCTTATAATCCGGACATTCAGAAGCAGGTTTATTTCAGTTATTTGTTGGCCACATTCATACAGCATTATTATACGGCGTGTTTTCACACGAAACTCCGAAATATGCAAATATGTGCAGTTCGACACAAAGCGATGCTGTCGCATTGTGCCTCAGAGTTCCGGAATATTTTACGAGTGCATTTCTAGGATTTCCTGCTTTGGAATTTGTGTAATCCTCTTACTTAAATATTTTAAAGTACTAGGAATAGAAAGACTTTCTTTCAGAAGGATTTATCAAAAAAATAAGATGTAATTTTTTTACATTTTAATATTAAAATGCGTTGCTCTATGTATAGTTTCTCTTATTCCTTGTTTAAACCTAGGGTTTTAATTCGTATTTAAAGCTTGTAATTTTATGTGAAAACTGGCAATTTAACTGTGAAATTTTAATTTTTTTAGGACTACAGTTGGTTTGACTCAGCAATTTTCATAAAAAGTAACAACCTTTTATCACTGCATCAAAGGAGTAAAGAAACGCCATAACCGTTGTTCCTAAAATTCTGGCAACATTATTCTAAAGATATGATGTCGCATCCTGTTTTAATTCCGTTCATATAAAGGTGTGATTTAGTAGTCTATTTATCACGGGGAACTTTAGAGGGCGCGACGAGAGAGAACTAATTATATGCACAGAGTTGATTGTATCTCACGGAGATACGGGACAGTCTTTGTCATAAGACGGGCTTTAGTAGAAGTTTCTAGAAGCTTATTATGATAGCTTGAAAGTTACATCAACGGTGTAAGGTGCTGGATGTTATAATTATATTATGTAATGTATTATTGAGCAGGTATCTGGCCATTACAATACAATACAATTATTCTTTATTGCACACCATAAAAACAGATACACTAGACAGGAAAAAGACAAATAAAGAATGTGATGTACAATGGGCGGCCTTATCGCTTAAAGCGATCTCTGCCAGGCAACCTTTGGATGGACATGAAGAGTTACCATTATAATCATAGTGGCCATTATCATACAGCAGGGCCATGAAGCCCACGTCTTTTTCGTTTGGTCATGCAACCTATCTCTGATTGTTTAATAATTTGCAACAGTCTGCAGTTTGTTTAACTGTTTCAATTGTAAATACTAGTTCTAATTTATTTATATTCGTTGATTGTAGTAATTTTCTATCATTTCAGTCTTTAAATAAATCATAATTATTATTGACATTTACTAGTCCATAGAAGATCATAGGCCCAATAGACTTACATGCTTATGGTTGGTGCAGTGACACAATAAAAAACATTTAAATCAAAGTTGATATAGTAAGTACCTGCCTAATGCGGACGCGCCTTTTCTTTTCATATATTACTTACTGATTGATACTTAAGGTGTCTCTTTTGATTTTATACTTTGTTACGTCAATTATTTATTTAAATAGATTATAATTCACAGCCATAAAACAGACAAGATAGGAAACAATCAAGCAACGTAGAAATATATTTCATATTTCATATCATTTATTGTAATTTCATGCATACAGGTAGTATCTTAGGTGTAGTCTTAGTGGGTAGGTACACAATGCATAAAAACCCTGTCAGGGCACAACAATTTATGGGTTCTTTTTAAATGTTAGCCTAAAATTCTAAACAATCATTATTTATAAAATTAGGAATGTCATATAGGAATTATATAATAATAGATACTGTGTAGATGTAGATATAGTATAGATACTGTGTAGATGTAGATATAGTATAGATACTGTGTAGATGTAGATATAGTATAGATACAGTGGATCTAATGAATAATAGATAGATTAATAATTAGATCCACTGTAAATCGGCATCGTTAAAGTCATGTAAGTAAAAATTAATTCTTAATGAACAATAAGGAGGTATAACAATGTATGCAGTTATTTATGTACCGAGGTAAAGTATAGCTTCTATTTCTACTAAGATCGTTCAGAACTCGGACAACAACATTGAACCAGACGCAGCCTTGCTAGATTGTTTCGTTATTGTCAGACAATATTGAACAAAAAAACACGGGCTCCACTAAACAATCTAATAAAAACTCACTGAAACTGAATTACACAAAAGAAATTCAAAGGCTCCTCTCCAACCAGATAATGTCTAACGAAATTACGTGAAGTTTGCGTAGAATTGAGTTTGTACTCGCAGCGAAATGATGTGCTTTCGCAAACAAGCGTGTTTGTAGTGTTGACGCAATTTGTTTGATGCTGACGGCGAGACTTCATAATCGTGCGTTGGGCCTTTACAGGCTCTGTTTTGATCTAGATTGGCGAGAAACTCATAGATCCAATCAGGTCATTACAACCGCAGTATAAAGGATGCAAATAAATAGCAATGTTTCACAGTGTAACTAAAGCAGAGCGCAGAGCTATACTATGAGATTCATATGACTGATCCACTATTTCATTTTTGTTCCCAAGAAAAATCTTTATTGAATAGGACCTGTTCATTCGTTTAAATACAAATTATAGTGCAATGTATCGGTAATGGCCAAAACTGTTGATGAATGAAACTCTTCGATAAGTTTGTTGTCTATTTCTTTTAAACCATATTTATGAGACTTGGGTTGGGTATACGTTAGATGTTCCAAACTAAATAAGTAATGTGACTGAAAGGTGTGTATTCTAGCAGCCTAGACTGTATAACCAACCTACAATGGCCAGTCTACCCACAGCGCCAGTTTGTCTTTACCGTATTTCCTTGTTCAGTTTCCTGTCGGGTGCATAAGTACAATAGTTTCCGTGTTAGGTTCCCTGCAAGGGGTTCCGCCCTCGGTTCTGCCGCACTAATGTGTCTGCGACGGATTTAGGTCTGCCTCTGATCTACATACGAACAGACCGTAACGACCGTAACTATGCCGCGCCGTAACTCTACGGCACGTGAACTGTTCCGGAATACGTGGTAAATACCGTTCTACTGTTCTTTAGACAGTTTAGAACCATTGTTTTTAAATTGTACTTATGGCCTGTATAACATAGTGATATAACTACACCAGTCGACCGGTCAGTATCTTCAAAACGTATAGGTAGTGGTACAAAGAGCTAGCTTACGCCCGCCGATTCAATCACATAGTATCTAGATTGAACGATATACAACACTACCCAAATGTAAAGAATGTACAGAAACGAATCGGTTCCGGAGATTACGTATTGACCTGACTGTTATAACATTAACTAGAACAAATGGTCTAAGCAAGAAAGCTTACTTCGCCTCTTCGATAGAATGTTTGCGTTGTATGAAAATTAAATAAAAAAAATGTTTTTTTGCAGGTAATGAGAACAACCACCATAAGATACCAGTCAAGAGCTTCTAAAGGTATTGTAGCACAAATTAAAATGAGCTCTATCGTAAGAGGTCTAGGTCCACAATGCAGTCTTTTACACCAATTTTCGTTCGCAAGTATGCAAACGTGCGCTTCAACCGCAATGTTCAGAGCCTGAATGTGCTTAAAAATGTGAATATAACTTTAAACCAAACAGTAATATGATCGCAAATACATCTCTAGAACCTTAAGTTCAAAGTTAAAAGGTTGCAATTCGTATGTTTCTAGAGAATTCTAGAGATAAACAACGTAGACGTTGGCAAGTGCACGCGGGACCGCAGCGAGACGTCTGTTTCCAACAAATGGTTAGTAATTAAGGCATTAGGAGAACTAGCCCAGTTCCTGAAAGATTAACTTGCTGAACTAAAGTTACTTGAATATACACTTCGGTGGCTGACCTCTGACCTTTAATCTCTTGGGGTCGTGGTATAAAATGGAGTTTAAATGGAGTTCAAGAGGAAATTTAACGTCAGTTAATATTATATACACGATTTATTAAGAAGATACCTCAATGCATATTATGAGGATTCAAATTCAAAATGTTGTATTTTAGTCTTACAAAACAATCTCTAAGATCAATTTATTTTTTTATCAAATAAGATTATTTCCCTGACTTACAAAACATAAGGAATAGTTTCACAGTCTTACCTCATCATTGCTTTGAAAAACGTAATAATTTAAAGAATCCACTTTGTTCTAACTAATCGTAAATAATATATTCAGGCACTACTTTGCGGAAATCTATTGCAAAATATAATAATGAAAATATTGAGTTACAATTCCGCGCAAAACTTTCTTCGATTATATATAACAAAATGTAGTCCGCGTGTATAGCCCGTCCTTGCACAAATTGACGCAAACACACAACTTATTTGTATAAAAAAAACCACACCAACTACGGCATGAAAAAAATCGATTAAAGCATGTCGCAAACTTGTGTCGTCTCTCCACGAGACATTATAAATCGGGCTCCGATACGCATTGTGACGACTATCTGTCGTCCGTTTTGTCGTGCATTTGTTTCATATTCGAACCAAAAAGAGCGAAATAAAATAGTCGACAAAGTTTATCGTGGCGCACATCTTAAGCCAGTAAGACTCCATAATACATTTTAGTAGTATAAGCTGTTTTGTTTCCAAAATAAATAAATTAAATAAAATGAATACTTGACCCTAACACTGAGAGCGCCAAGCACCAACGGCAGAGTCCCACCAGAGATGTGGCCTTGCATCTGAATCGGTTGTAAGAAAATAACCACCACTAAGGTTCAACCAATCTACCAGGTACTTCCATTTGTATTAGATAATTTTAATGGCTTTCCAAAACAGGGTATTCATTGAAACAATACCAGTTAGGATCAGTATCTCCTAGTTATACTCGTAGCGCCGCAACCACAGGCTCGCTGTCTCAGCCGGGAGCCTCCCTATCATCGGAAGCGGGGCCAACTTCCTTAATTGAATATAATGGAATTCGGAGCTCGCTGTTTCAGGTATTACTTAGATATTAACTAAGCCAGGCGATCGGGCTGACTACCTAGGTACTATATTACTGGTAGTATTCTGCCTAGCCTCGCTAACTTTGATGTGACTGAATAGTTGAGAAGCAATATCATAGTGCTGGACAATCCACACAGCATCATCTAGCCCCAAGCTAAGCAGAGCTTGTGTTATGGGTACTAGATGACTGATATATTTAATACTTGTTTCTGCCCGTGGCTTTAAACGCGTTTTTTCTATGGAAACGAGTTAAGGTTATTGATATCCCATGGGAAATGATTTATACGAAAAAAATTAGCGTATGTATAATTAAACACACGACTTATTTGTAGAAGAAAAAACCACACCAACTATAGAATGAAAAAATCTACCAAAGTTAGCAAACTTGTTTCGTTAAAATAATGTTTTCTTTTATATTTTTTATTACAATTTTTTACACATATTGTCAAGCAGCTTGTTCGGTGTTTCGTTGACTTTGAGGTTTCTTTTAGAATAAGTCTATTCGGGTCTCTACATTGCCTAGGGTCTTGGTGACATGATGATGACGAGGTTCCACGTAAAGTTATCACAAGAAAATAGCCGATTTAGTCGTTTTCTCGGGCGGCGGTGGGACAACTGCCTAAATCAAGTAATAACGCTGAATGCTGTTTTCTAAGGTTTCAAATGATAACAATAACGCTTGACTTTTGTTTGGCAATGGAAACTATAACAGCAATGATTGATTTTCTCTGAAAAGTTTGGGATCAACATTTCTCAGATATACGCATAATGTGAAGCTTTATAGTAATATGAAATTACCCTTTATTGTTATTAATATTCTTGTTTGTAGGTTTGTATCAGTTAACTAAATAAATAGCTTTAAATAAATAATGCATTACACGGTTTTTTTTATTATACATTTAAATAACCAGAATACCCGAACAAATGTTTACAGATCGTACAAATATTTATTCCAAGGCGGGAATCGTACCCGCAATAATGAACCCAGTCGTAATGAACACAGTGTTCTAACCACATACCTACCCGCAATAATGAACCCAGTCGTAATGAACACAGTGTTCTAACCACATACCTACCCGCAATAATGAACCCAGCCGTAATGAACACAGTGTTCTAACCACATACCTACCCGCAATAATGAACCCAGTCGTAATGAACACAGTGTTCTAACCACATACCTACCCGCAATAATGAACCCAGCCGTAATGAACACAGTGTTCTAACCACATACCTACCCGCAATAATGAACCCAGCCGTAATGAACACAGTGTTCTAACCACATACCTACCCGCAATAATGAACCCAGTCGTAATGAACACAGTGTTCTAACCACATACCTACCCGCAATAATGAACCCAGCCGTAATGAACACAGTGTTCTAACCACATACCTACCCGCAATAATGAACCCAGCCGTAATGAACACAGTGTTCTAACCACATACCTACCCGCAATAATGAACCCAGTCGTAATCAACACAGTGTTCTAACTACATACCTACCCGCAATAATGAACCCAGCCGTAATGAACACAGTGTTCTAACCACATATGGTATATCCACACATGCTGCGCAAAGGATCTTGTGGATAGATTTGACAGCCTCGTACAAGCCAGGTCAGGTAATCTTGTGTACAGAACATTACAAATCCGAAAAATTCTTTAAACCTCAAATAAAATGTCTACTACATGTTTTAATATTGTAATTTTTTATGCAACAGGATATTACCTCTATAAGCGCATATTAATACCCTATTGTTTTGACAGACACTTCACTCACACCACCTTATAAAAGTAAAAAAAACCGGCCTAGTGCACTCGCGCACGAAGTCTTCCGTACCATCTATATATATAAAGGAAAGTCGTGTTTGTTACAACACTTATAACTCGAGAACGGCTGGACCGATTTAGCTGAAAATTGGTGGAGAGGTAGCTTAGAACCAGGAGTCTAACATAGGATACTTTTTATCATTTATTTTTTATCATTAAACAATTTGACACATAGATTTCCACGGGGGCGAAGCCGCGGGGAGCAGCTAGTTATCTATAAAAACGGCAAAAATTGCAGTTGTTATTATGGGAGCCCCTTTTAGTATTCATTTCATTCTGTTTTTTAGTATTTGTTGTTATATTGGTAACAGAAATACGTCATCAATGAAAACCATCACTTTCAATTGTATAACTTTCACGGTTCATGAGATACAGCCTAGTGACAGACGGACAGACAGCGGAGTCTTAGTAATAGGCTCCTGTTTTACCCTTTAGATACGGAACCCTTTATAGATAAAAATCGGTCTACGATTGACAAAGAAATCGGCGAATAAAGACTATTATATTTGCATTATGTTTTTCCATTATTATTGTAATTGTTTTTATTGATGGTGCAATAAAGAAATATTGTATTGTATTGTATTATTGATACACCCGAACGTAGAACCATAATTTTAGATGTCGGTTATTGAATGATCCCAAATTTTATAAACTGAGCCAAAAAATGATCCAGGACCTCTGAGATATCCCTCCCCATTCCTGCGTCGGCCCGGACCTTCGACCTACCGTCAGGAATTTAATTTGAGTACACGCGTCCGTCCGACTCCACTGCCGGTATTAACTCGTAAATTAATTTCACCTCGGGCCTCTGGATACTCTTACTAACCTAATAGGTGCGATGTGCACAATTTACTTTGTAACGTACGGTGTATTTCAGGCTTATTCCCAGAGGTCCATGACTCTATTGTTCTCAAAAAATAGGCTACAATTGATAAAGATATATTGTTTATTAAAGGACTATTATATAGAATATATATTATATAGAATATTATAGTATAATATTTGTCCCAAAGGGGGAATCGAACCCGCAACCTCCAGCGTCGCAAGCGGAGCTTTGCCCACCGCGCCACACCGGTTGTCAATCCATCTATCTACCACATCAGGTAGATAGATAGCGAAACATTTATATATAACACCCTGATACAGCACAGAACAAATTAATACTTTCAACAGCTATTCAACAGCCTATTTTGGTCCACTGCTGGACACAGGACTTCCCCATCATAAGCGCATAATCAGCTTTTATCTCATGGGGGGTAATGCCCATAATCCCCACGCTGGGCATGCGGGTTGGGGATCGCAGTTCGGTGATATGATAAATTGTTCTGCAGGAGGCTGCTGAAGCCCCCAGGTGGATATCGCTTAGCCTTAGTTGTAGGACACCCGCGGGATGAGTTGAGGTGCTGCAAATGTTGGCTGGAACACGGCAAAATAACAAAGGTACCTTGGATATACATGATAATTATCTTCAATACTCTAACCTGCGACAACCAATTCATAGGTAGTCCATTCAATGAGTGCAAACCCCAATGAGTGGTTAGGTAGTAGGTTTTCTATTTTTCTCAGTTTTTAATGAATCTTTTGAAAGTATAAACTATGAGTGTTATCCCCGATTCGCTTTTGACCAATAAAAATTTTGAGATAACAAAGGCCAAGAGAAGCGGGATCACATAGGTAATTAATTTATGGTAAAGGTCCCCAACTTTTTGTCTCTAAGAGCACGTGAAAGTTGGTAAATATCAGTACAAGAAATATCTCGAGTTTTTCTCTCATTTCGAAGACGTTCATAACGAAAACAACCGAAATAAAGCAAATCTTACAAAAAACATCACAGTTTGTTAAGAAAATGGCAGTTGGTCGTTTTCAAAACGGACTCCAAAGAGTGCAAAGCGAAACGGCATTCAGATCGCCCTCAGATCTCTTTAATCCCGGCCGCGGGTTCCGCAGGTTCATTTGCAGGCGGGCGAGATTCCCGTCCAGATTCCAAATTCGTTTTGTTGATCTTTTTTAGATAAAGATGTCTTGATGTCTATTCATTTCCATTTATTGTCGAGCGTCTTCGGCCCGCGCTGTCTCCGGACCTGCTATTGTGTCGCCGACCCGCCCAAGTATTATTTTTGATTAATTCTCTCCATCTTTTCAATATTTGTTTTGATTTTTTGTCTACACAACTGAATTTTTCCAAATCCATCTCCTTTGAGCGACCGAATAATCCTGATAAAAGCACAAAGCGTTTGAATCGGAGTGATTTAAGCCTTCCAGTCTGATTCCCTAAGACTAAGCACTCTACTTGGATGCTGCTTGAAAGATTTCCGATCGGTTTTATCGCTGAAAGTTTACAAGTCTCTCGAGTTCACTTCGCGGAGTTATTTTAGAGATTAACATTCATCAGATTTTATAAAAATGGTTTCTATCATTCCAAGGGGTGTAAAAGAATTTTTTCGCAAATAAACCTTTAAATTCCAGTAATCTTACGGCTCCTCGCTAAGAGGCCGGATCGGGGCGGAATCCTCGAATTAGAATGCCATTTGACAAGAGATACAATCGAATCCTCAAAATGAAATCAAAGCAGAAGTTGAAAGGGCCGAAATCGCATTAAAATCCAAAAGGACAGTTACAAAAGGTTTAAGCTTCAATTATTACCCGTTCGTATCTGTCTTGCAAAAAAGGAAACGACGGGACAAAAAGAGGCAGCGATAATGGCTCCACGCACTACGAAAGGCTCGGGGGCATTTTAGGGTTTAGTACAATGGGCCCCGTCGAAAGGCAATCGACGTTTTATAAGAAGCACTACAGATCGTAACGGCACCGCGGCCTTTCACCCGCCGCCGCCGGCCTTTGTGCGCCGCTCATTACGCCCTCTGGATGTTCTTTATCGAACACCGGTAATGCAATACACCAAATTGCTGACGATTATTCTACTCCGGCGGAGCAGCCGTGGGCTCCAGATGTGTCTCGGCATTTGCTTCACGCTTTTGAACGATCTACTAAATTATACGGACAAAAAACAAGTTAAGCGCTAGGTTCGTTTTGCGCACTCTGCGTCCCAATTCTCCAGTTTTACAAGGGTCGTACAAAAACAATGCAAAATTTCCTCAATCCACTTAGAGATAAAATATTGAAGCAACAGCATCTTTTTGTAGCATCCAAAGGCGATAATTTGATATTGAAATCAAACAGGCGTTTTCTCGATCCTTTCCAGAAATTTGATAAGCGCCATTTGCAAAAAAACCCGATCCGAGAGATGAAAATTTAGACATTCTCACGTTAACGTGGATCTAGAAAATAATTTTCAAGAGAAATATCCGAGCCAAAGGGAGCACTCAACGGCGTTAATGGCATCGTTTTAAAAGGAAACGAAAATAATAAATTATTGACACGGTGGTTCTATCATCGCGAGATTATTTATTTTATCGTTGGAGTGTGAGGACGTCGGGGGTCGAGTGGAGGGGGCGAGACATGCTCGCCGAGCAATGGAATGGAAACAGATGGAAAATGTGTGAGGCTGATGGATTTACGCTTGGAGTAGATATGAGACTAATGCACTCATTTCGAAAATTGCCGCAACACATAAAGAATCGGTACTCAGGCGTTTATTTCGTGCTACACAATAGAAGTAGAAACTTAGACACTATAATTTGATACACATTTGTTTATTACTGACGACGCGATTTAGCGTAACTGAAATGGGGCGTGGCGGTTCGATTTTGTTTAGTTCTCAGAGAGACCGCCCAATAGACTTTTTACTTCAAGCAATCAACTACATATTTTGATGCTGAATTATACACGTTACTTTTCTGAGAGTACCTTCTCCCCCGAATTTGTCCACTGGAACCGCTGCAGGTAATATTTGACCACCAAAGGAATCTAGTTCTCAGAAATTGTTAAAGGTGTGTCCGGGATCACGATAGGTGATTTGATAGATATTGGTATCCAGTAACTGGAAGGTAAATGTTTGGTTAGCTATCAGCCATGTACCTAATTTAATATGACATGTTGAACCCATTTACTTCTTGTGAGGGTAACCACTATGGATGGATGTTATCAGTTTTATACCTACACTAGCTGACCCACCCGACAGCAGTTTCATTCGCGTGGACTTTAGAAATATCTCAACTAATTAGTTTTAATGCATACTACGAGTATGACCGCCACAGTTGTACAACCAATCCTATATGATTTTAAGATATGATACAAAAAAATTGAATCCCATTTCTTAATTCTTTGAAGACTTGTTTTTAAAAATTGGCTCAAATCGAGTTTATAAGCCTTCCTCGTGAATCAACCCATCGACTGCTGAAAACAGCATTAAAGTCCATAGAGTAGTTTAAAAGATCTAAGCGACAGCGGAAGCAACTTCATTTTATACTATGTAAAAATGATTATCAGTTTACAAATACATTTTACAAATAACTGCTTCCAATTCATTTGCACGGTTAACGCTTCAGTTCACAACAGTGTTTGGATACGTTCGAAAGGCTGCCAAATTGTACTGTTAACCATCGAAGTGGCGGGCACGTGCGGTACTCTTGATAAACATGGCCGGCACAATCGCATGAAATTGTAGCAGGTATTGCGGTTGCGGGTTCTAAAGCAGTGCTCAGTAACTAAGCACAAACAACACAAAGCACTCCCGAGCCCGCCGCGCCGACCGGCTCATTGAAACTCCGCTCACAGACGGACAGACCTGCATAACAAGCAAACAATCGAACAAACTGTATCAAAACTGTTCAGTTAACTAATTGTGCACACAATGCCGCATGCGGACCCTAACGACACAGGTGGAGAAACACAAAGGCGTATGAGATAACAAGGGCGAGGAGCGCCGGTCCCATTACGCTGCCTTGAGGCACTCCACCCTTTAATGAAGGATAGGACCGCTATAGTGAAGAGCTCTTGTTTCAAACGTAGTTTCATTAACACGTTGGACATGACTTTTGTGGAGGTACCACCGTACGACCGCCGACTGCGGGATTCTATTTATGTGCGAACTTGGAGACTTGAGCACCTATTCGCCGGACTTGGGTAGTTATTTGTACTCTGCTAGTTGTGCTCACCGGCCGGCGGCTAGTTGCACATTGTTTATTTCAAGTCTTGTTTAACTAATTTCAAGGAGCTTTTAGCTTCTTTGATGAGTTTTGGGGAGCCAGGTAATTTATAAATCTCAAGATAAACCTTTGTCAGTAATCTTCTTTGCTGCATTTTATTTTTATTGCGTCCAATCCAACCGTAATTTAATTACAATGTTACGAGTTGTAAACTAGAGTTGTAGTTCAAAGAAAATTAGATGGTTCAGTCAATTACAGAAACACAACGTAGTAATTAGGTAGCACGCGACCAAATTGAAATGAGCAGAAGTTTGGCAGTGCAGTCGGTGCCGGCGGCGCGCGCCAAGCGATCAGCGCAGATAGCTGGTGACCATGCCGGAACAGCTGGGCTAGTATCAACTTGACCAGCTATGCCGACATGCTGGTCACTCGGTATTACCCGAGTGACTAGCTCATGTTGATTATATAGTAACGTTCCTAACATGCGAGGTAAGCCAAGTCATATTAATACTTAATTATTCGTCGTAAGAGCTCAACACATGCTGGATAAGTCCAAGTACATTACATATATAGGTAATGTTAGTAAAATATAGTATTTTTTGTTATAATTATAAGTATTAAACCAAGCTGCGCCATTAGATTATTTATTTATAAATTGATGATTAATGCTTTATTGATGGTTCTCTGGACCAAATTGATTGCTGGATCCTAGCGATTATAGAGAGACAGAGATTATAATCGTTCTTGCGCCTTGAGGCAGATCACGATGAAGATGACGGGAGTAGTTAGCTTTGCAACTTTCAGTTGTCTCTATCGCGTGACGTCACGGGCTAGTAAATTAGGACAATGGGGAGCGAGGTTTTTATCCAATGCGACTAAAAATAACTCTCGCAGGTTCGCAGCGAGTGACCTTGCTGTCCGTCCCATGGCCTGTGTGCCCGAGCCAGGCTAACAATAATCCAGCTTTGGCACGAGCCTGCGCTCGCTAATAAGCTTCACACCCGCTCGAGACGTGTGTGCTCCACGACTCATTTACTTATATATATATATATAGTTCTTATAAATATATATACAAAAATATTAATAGACGGAAGTAAATGGAGTGATCACTTGTCGCTAATTTAAAACGGCGACATGTTTACAGTCTAACTGGAATATTGCATTACATTGTATTGAATTTATCTGAGTATAACTTGAGATTTGCCTGCTTTTTACGCATCGGAAATAAAAAACTAACAGCGGCAGTTTAGTACCCTGACGAAAAACAAATACACAAAGACGTGAACTTTGTATTTTTTAACCGGAATAAGTCTTTCATTTGACTACAATTTGAGTTTCTCCCACACACCTCACATGAAATTGAATTGAATGAATATTGGTACTTACTATTTATTTATTTATGTATTTAAGTAGTGTATTATTTATTTTGGAATTAGTAATATTTATTATTTGTTTTTTAGTATTCTTATTTAGATAAACTGTGGTACACCCCCTGCCTTTTCTTAAATTCATATAATTCTTTCCATCCAAAGGTTGCCTGGAAGAGATCGCTTCTAAGCGATAAGGCCGCCCATTGTACCTGTCGCATAAAATGTATTTTTTTAATGATTAATTTGATTATGGTGTACAATAAAGAATTTTTGTATTGTATTGTATTGTATTGTATTACTCATACACCGCAGGACCAATCCTACATATACAAAAAGTTTATTTCCGAAAAAAGTTTACAAAAAACCTTAATATGAACATAGGTCTTTGATTTCAGTGGTTACTAGTTTCGGTGGATATACAATTTACAATGACCCCCGCACTAGGCTGGACCTGTGAGCGGGGATTATTGGGAAAAAATAACACTAAAGCTAATGAAACAAAGTAAGTACTACAATGGCCATACGCAATCGTATTGTATGTAGTATTGCTCTATATAAATAAATAATCTTTGGTCATTAGCTCTCACACAAGCAGTAAAGCAGCCATCGACGGGCAACGCGAACACGACGACGTTAATAACGGTATCAGCTTCGCACCGTATTGAATTATTCGCAAACATCACATTGGGCGGATTAGCCCGAACGGCTGAAACGCAGCGCCCTAATGACTCAGGCTAATCACACTGTTACATCACACTGTAACACACTGTTATATTACTATTTGTATGTGTACCTGGGATATAGATTATCATCTTCATCATCTGCGGCCCGGCCGGATGTTACCCACTACTAGGTATTATAGGCCTCGGTTTGTGCCCTCTACGAGACGGTCGGGTCCTTTGCTGGCCGCTTCTACCGACGGTTCGCGAAAGGTTATACCTAGAAAACCTACAATATTTGATTGTTTTACAAAACTAAAAACCGGCTTCAAATAAATAAATAATAATAAAAATATAGGATCATCTAGCCTCAATCTAAGTTTATCAAAGAATACATTATATGCAAAGATATTTATGTTATACATAGAACATGGAACACATATTTGCAGATCGTAAACTCATTTGTCTCAAAGGCGAGAATCGATCCCACAACGTCCTGCGTCACAAGAGGACCTTCGCCCATCGCCCCACATCGGTTGTAAAATTTCAAAATTCCTTAGTATTTCCAAAGTTTTTTAGGACAAATACTTATTCCTCGGAATGAACATTGTTACTTACCTCGGGATCATTCTCCATTATAAAGTCAAAGAAACATTTCATCATTTAATTAGAGGAAAAAGTATTAAAAGCATCTTAAAAAGAATTCACAATTATTATATTTTCATCAGTTCATTATTTTCTAATAAGGAAACATCGGAAACAATAATTTCATCACCCGATATCACATTTTCCGAGCATTTTCCCTCCGCGGGCTCCGTTCTCGCAACTTGTAAACTTTCCTCGCCATCTTGAGACTCGGAGTAATATTTTAGTAAAGGCTTGTTAAAGAGACACAAGAAACTTATTGTGCCACTGAGATAGGGAGATGGACGCGCGCAATATTTCTCCAGCGTGATCTATTTTAATGGCTGCTATCAACATGCGGGCCGTTATCCTAGTTCTAGATAGTGGACCTTTGTGCAAGATCCTCGCTATTGATTTACTAGGCCATTATGCGACTGGTCACTTCGGCGTCGTGCCTTTACGAATATTCAGCTACATTCTTTACACAGAAATTTGAGCGCCTTATTCACGAATTCGGGTGATACGATTGCGAGAATGTATTAATAATAATTCATATCATTTATTGTTCTACCTCTATATGTAACGAATACAATGCATGTGACAGAAACTCTATTTATGAACTTTCCTATGCATGAGCAGCTGAACCTCTATGGGCTAAACATATGTATAGGCCCTAGTTTAGTTATTTTGTACTACACAAAACGGGTAAATGACTATTATTATTATTAAGTCACTTTATTTATTATGGTTACAAAATACATTTTTACCATAGAAAATACGATAAAATATTATAAAACTATTCTACAGTAAAATATATATTAAAACGGTAGATCACCGACCGCAAATCTAGGCGGTCAAGCGGCCGGTGACCACGTCGCCTTTTGGATTCGATCTATATCGCATATTTATCCTTGCTGATCTTTATTATTATTATCAAACTAGACATCATATCTGGTCAGTCAATATCTTATTGAAAATGGGCAAGAATGTAAAAGCTACCCCGGGGAATGAAATAGTCATCATTAAGCTACAATAGTCCAACTGCTGGACATAGGCCACCCCCAATGAGCGCTATAGCGCCCTGTCTTCGGCTTGCTGCATCCAGCATCTGCCTGCAGTCTCGCAGGTCATCATAAACAGGGCATAGGCTACATTTTAATTCAGAAATAAGCACGAGAACCTATGTATGCATTTACATCTACAAGATGGCCACTCTATGTTCATTAGCATGTATTTACAACATTCAATTTCCCTACATAATAGTGGTGCGTCTTACATTAATTTCTCTATTAATCCACCGTCGGGTTTCAGGATTACAAGTTAATATTTTGGTTGAATGGACTTATCTGCGATGCTGCCAGTTTCTGAATATTAACGAGGTTTGTTATCAATTTGACTCTCTAATTGGACGTCTGTCTGTTCAACTATTCTTATTGCTTTATACAAGAGACGCCACCATTACATATTTACTACTTGATTGTTATTAAATTAAGTGACTCGACACAGCTCGACGCGAAAGGCACAGTACATAACTAGCTGGCAGAAATAAAAGAAGACCTTGGATAACACAAGGGAAATACAAATAATGAAGTTACGTATTAACGGAATTTTTAACAAGTTTGTTTCAATGCTGCTTTCTAATTGTTCTAGAAATGATTTGATTTGACTGCGGGACTGTGGTTTCAAGTTTTGTCTTCATTTTCTAGAAATGACGACACTTACGGCAACAGTTTTATATCACAAAGAAATGACCTAAAATATGTGTATATCTTCATGTCGAAGATATAACTAAACATATTTGTATTTGCGCGGTATTATTGCTGACTTTCGTAACAATTTCGTAACAATCAAGTAAAGAAAAATGGAGCTGATATCTAAGATGTGTCCTAAAATAAGTTTGTCGTCACTCAAGCAAGTTGTTTGAGACAACACGACACGATAATGTAATCAGCCGACGACGTTCTAAAACTTTTTTCGTTACATTAAGGTAATAATAAATCACTCAAGGAAAACGAAACGTTAATTTAACGCATTTAGGAACGAAATTAGATTGCAAAATCTGTACAACAAAGTATTCAGTTGGAGTAAAAATGTAATGTAGTTAGAAAACTAATCCACGGAGTTTGAAAATTACCGCAAATCTGTTCTGAGTTCTCGGAGTGAGGCGTGAGGCTCGCAGACATTCAAACCATTACCTGCTTTATTATTATGTGTGGATGTTGATACACTAAACTAAATTTTTATATGTTTTATTAATGATAATAATACGTATAAGGTATTCGTGGAGCTTGCAGATAAAAGTCCTATATTTTTAGAGATAAAATCAGATACATTTTCCGTCCATCAGCAAATTACATCCTCCAGTGGAAACGCAGTAACAAGAGAGATATAAAAAGACCGACGTAAATAGCACTGTGCACATTTTTACTTCTGCGAGTTACCTCACAACCTTAAAATGTTACGAAATGTGTACACGCTGTGCTATATGCTTTTACACTGAATTAAATATTTAATTAAATAAAACGTCTGAGTTGAATGTTTCTTTAACCTTCTTGTCGTCATAGAGAAGTAACAACGTGCAGTAATAATGTGATAATTTTAGGAATAAGAAAGTCATGTTCTTCATGTCGCTTCAGGTAAAATGAGACAGAGGATTACGAAGAAGAGTAATCCAATCACTCGTTCCGATAACAAAACATATAAAATTAAACAAACTCCTCGCAATTGTAAAGATCCACCTTTCAACGACAACTCCGCAATAAAATTTATTAGCATCATTCGTCAAAAGAAAGGGGAAGACGGTTCGAATAACATCAGAATTGATGCTGACGTCGGGGCTTCGTTTCCATCATACACAGCGGGCCCCAGCGCGGGTCCCGGCGGCGGGGGCCCCGCGGCGGGGCCCCTGGGGCCTGCCTGACAAATAGAGTTCTCGTGCAACGAATTCGGTCAAAAAAATTGTCGCGGAACGAGCTCACGAAACCTATCTACAGCCGACTTACATGGAACTTCCCCGCTCCCCGCACCGCCCTCAAACTCAGGCGCGCGGAGAGCCGTTACAGAATCACTGACAGCTCTGGTGATTCTGGCCGTGATACGACGATGCAATAAAGAAAATTGCGAGCATTTGCTATTGGAATTTGGAACAACGGGTAGCTTTATGGCACCGATAATGTTATGGGCAGGTAATGCGCTGTTTCGGTACAAATGTACGTTTCATTGTTTTACGATGTAGCTTCGAGACGGCTCGATTTACGATTAATGTTGCTATTAAAGATTCACAGACCCTTGCCACAGATTAGGTATTGATATAATATTATGATGCAGACACATTTGAAACGTCTGAAGGTCTATTGGTATAAATTTATTTTCTTCAAATTTTAAAATGTGACAAATTTTAAACCAAGATTTTATTATTAAGGAAATATATCAACATAATCGTCGACTCATTTATTAGTGTTTCTCACCTCTCCCACAATTAGTATTATAAACAAAAATAAAGGTAGCACCAAAATCCAAAGCTGGTCAGAGCTGAACAGGCCAGCGACGGTAGTACCAACAGCAAAGAGCCAACTTGTCCGACCGCGGGCGAGCAAACATTCTGAAATGAGTTGTCTCTTGTGCGGCGGCGCTGCGGTGCTGTGTTTGTTTCTGCTGAGCAAAGTTCATTCGAGTTGCACCCGTTTTGTTTTATCCACGAAAATTGTAGAAGTCTCGTTCTTGTGATATCTTTATGTTTTGAAGTCGACATCGTTAAATAAAAAACTGGCCAACTGCGATTTGAACTTGCACACGAAGGGTTCCATAGCATAATTAATAAAAACGGCAAAAATATCACGTTGGTTGTATGGGAGCATTTATTTTATTTTGTTTTTTAGTATTTGTTGTTATAGCGGCAACAGAAATACACCATCTGTGAAAAATTCAACTGTCTAACTATTACGGTTCATAAGACACTGCCTAGTGACAGACAGACAGACGGACTGCGGAGGCTTCGTGAAATAACATTTAGTTCTAAGGGGACCCTATTGGTTCCATTTTACCCTTTGGGTACGGAACCTTAAAAGATGGACCATGTAGCTTAGCTTCAGCCTTCGACTCTAATCACATCTACTAAGATAAAATATAAGAGATCCAGATCTATCAGAGATTAGAATACAACAGATAGAACTAAATGTTATTTCACCATCAATACATGAATACAAATTAATAAAGCTATTTTTTGTTGCAGCAACCAAAAATGTGTAGACGCAGTACGCGGACGCGGAGAAAAGAGTAAGCACAGAATGTGACGTCACAGGGGCCTGAAGGATTGCGTTGCCATGACGACGAAGATGCTGCTTTCGCTGCTGCTGCACTGCTTTTGCGTGGCCACCACCGCCTCCATCACCAGTGGAGGTACGTGCTGATTTACACTATTATGGAAACTTGCTCCATCATACGTCAACTCTTCACTTCTCATGAGTGAAATGGTGGTTAAAATCTGCACCATTAAAAGCCTGTGTAGGATAACGTCTACGTAATTGAAGAGAAAATAGTATAGCGAATATTTCTGAGAAAGGATTAGTTTTTCCAAAAAGGTTGAAATACCTCGCCATAGATGCTGCCCACGCGCGCCTTCCACATTCAATCACTACAAACAAATGCTTGTCCGTTGTTTAATCGAATTCTTTTCTTCAAATTTTAGAAATTATAATGCTTAAAGAGGAGGATCCAGCTAGCTGGGCAGCATTCCGAAAACTACGTCGAGTTTCCTCGTCATCCGTACCGCAATGTTTAAACGTCAATCAGTGAGTCCCTGTCAGGACCTACTCAGCTGAGACGTGGACACTCACGATAGGGCTGGTTCAAAGATTCGGATAGTTTATTGTCTTCTTCACATTCGTATACTTCACACACATAATAAAATCACAATAAATTAAATGATGAGACTATGACTCGTCAAACACGATACAGATACTATGGAGATAGGTAATATAGAACAACTAGTTGTTAGGTGTGCGCGAGCTGCATGCAGCTCGCGGCGGTTATGTGTAACAGTTATTTTTTATTAAGACTTTATTTTCGTACCTTTGATTATTTTGTTTGAAATCGATAGCGATGAGAAAATTTTGCGATGAAAAAATGTCAGCCATCATGAATTTGGAAATGGAAATCTCTGCTCCTCTCTGCTCACGACTCTGCTCCTGCTGCCACACAGCAAGGCTCGCTTCGCTCGCCTTGCTGTGCGACAGCTGTCGCATCAGGTCAGGAAGCGCGGCTCGCTTCGCTCGGCTTGCTGTATGGCGGTGATCGCATTAACGCACGACTCTGCTCCTGCGACAGCTGTCGCATCAGGTCAGGAAGCAAGGCTCGCTTCGCTCGCCTTGCTGTGTGACGATGGTCGCAATTCGATCGCATTTCGGCTCGCTTCGCTCGCCACAATGCTACCCTGGGTTAAGGGTGAGGGGGTCTTGGGGGGTCGTCGGGGGGGTCATTGGGGGGTTCACAGCACGGCTCGCTTCGCTCGCCATGCTGTTCCCCTTGGTCGCATCGAATTCGAAATCCTCACCCCCAAGTTAGTCATATCAGATTTTTTGGTTGGGGGAGAGGGGCTGGGGACGTGGGGGGTCACGGCACGGCTCGCTTCGCTCACCGTGCCGTTCCCCTTGGTCGCATTGCGGCTCGCTTCGCTCGCCGCAATGCTCCCCCGGGTTATAGTTGAGGGGGTCTTGGGGGGTCATTTGGGGGTCACAGCACGGCTCGCTTCGCTCGCCGTGCTGTTCCCCTTGGTCGCATCGAATTCGAAATCCTCACCCCCAAGTTAGTCAAAAACGATACCCATATCAGATTTTTTGGTTGGGGGAGGGGGTACAGGGAGGCTGAAGGCGTGGGGGGTCACGGCACAGCTCGCTTCGCTCACCGTGCCGTTCCCCTTGGTCGCATTGCGGCTCGCTTCGCTCGCCGCAATGCTCCCCCGGGTTATAGTTGAGGGGCCTTGGGGGGTCATTGGGGGGTCACAGCATGGCTCGCTTCGCTCGCCGTGCTGTTCCCCTTGGTCGTATCGAATTCGAAATCCTCACCCCCAAGTTAGTCAAAAACGATACCCATATCAGATTTTTTGGTTGGGGGAGGGGGTACAGGGGGGCTGGGGGTGTGGGGGGTCATTGGGAGGTCACAGCACGGCTCGCTTCGCTCGCCGTGCTGTTCCCCTTGGTCGCATCGAAATCGAAATCCTCACCCCTAGATCCGATACCCATATCAGATTTTTTGGTTGAGGGAAGGGGTACAGGGGGGCTGGGGGCGTGGGGGGGTCACGGCCCCGTTCCCCTTGGTCGCATTGCGGCTCGCTTCGCTCGCCGCAATGCTCCCCTAGGTTAAGTGTGAGGGGGTCTTTGGGGTTGTCGGGGGGTCATTGGGGGGGGTCACAGCACGGCTCGCTTCGCTCGCCGTGCTGTTCCCCCCGGTCGCATCGCGGCTCGCTTCGCTCGCCGCGATGCTCCACCCGAAAAAAAAGGTCAAAAATAGGCCAATTTTCGGTTTTTCCTAAAAAAAGGGGGTCTGGGGGGCAAAAGGGGGCAATTTTTTTTTGTCATTCAAAACCACTAGTCCTCCTCTACAAGACTGTGAAAAAAAAACTCTTCCAAGTCTATCCGTTTTGGAGATGGAAAGGGGGGGCAAAAAAGGGGGTCAAAGGGGGGGTCCCATTTTTTTTTGTTCCAAAACGAAGAAAAACCCTCTATACGACCCCGCAATCAGAACCCCTCTATCGCGACGCATCTGGTAGCACACTCAAAAGGGGGGTCCTGGGGGCAGGGGGGGGGGCAAAATTTTCTATGCAATCAAAATCACTTGTCCCCCTCTATACAACCCCCATAAAAAAATTAAGCAATATGGCTCCACGTAGGAGCCCCCCCTGAGGGGGGGGTCTTGGGGGGGCAAATCTCAAAAAGTCGGAATTTTCCCTAGGAGACTTTTACCTCCCCTATACGATACCGTAAAAAAAAACATACCTTCCCATCCACCATCAAGGCGAACAATTATGTCAATAAGTCAGTCAGTCAGTGAGTGGTAATCTAGCTTTATACTATAGTAGAATTATTATGCTGTAAAGGGGCAGTAGAGAAAGTATAAAAATATGCTTAAATCTAAGGTTCTAAAATCTATCACTTTAGATAAGGTGATTCTACGAGGATGTCAGTAACTTAGAGGATTTGACATTAAACTGACTGTAGTCGTTTTCTAAAAACTACTTCTATATTAAACCGATTTTCGTTTTTAATTAATTTCAATTCTAGAGGGAGCTTATTATAAAGTTTTTGTCCCATTATTTTAGGGAGCTGTTTAAGCATGTTTAGTCGGTGCTGGATCGGCTCTATTATCATTTTATTTCGCGCTTTGCGTTTATTACTGCCCCCTCTTATAGTATATTCACCTAAATGTAGTCTGACTCTAATGAGTCGCTCAGCGAGCTATGGAAAGAGCTAATGCTCGGAGTTTTTCTAAAGTATAGGATTCGTAACAAATACATTCGACCGAGAACCAAAGTGATCGACATATCTCTAAGAATTAGCAAACTGAAGTGGCAGTGGGCAGACCATACATCGCAAATAAAAAACCATCGAAACATTTGTTTATTTATTTATTGAGATATTAACGTCATTACTATTACTATACTATTTTATCTTATTCAATGTATTAATGTTTTATTATTTATTATGATTTAATTAATGTTATAATGTTTAATTGAATGTATACTATGAATTTTATTATCTGAGTTAAATAAATACAATACAATACAATTACAGGTTTTGTTTTCATAACATAAATCAGAGACCACCACATCTTTGAATGTAACATCCATCTTATTGATTTTGTTCACACAAAATGTGGCTCAGATCATAATAAAAAATCGATTGACATGACACATCATTCATCAAAATCAGATGAGTGGTTTGAACATTGCCCTTTCTATTACCCTTGTCGGTTAATATCGGTTTTAAGATTCTTTATTTCTCAAAGAACATACATTTTTAGTTCATTTATAAATATAAGAAAAACTAATCTTGTACTTATTACCTACGTATATTATACGTACTTATTTATCTACTTAGATTTTTATTTTAGTACGAATGTGGTTACACCTATATTAACATAGTACGGAAGAGGTCACTTGCAATTCTACAGCATTTTTTTTTCTACGTGAAAGTGACGAAAATGATCATATGTTGTTATGCAAATCCATTGTCAAATTACAAATATTTTAGATCTGAACTATGAGGCGACTGTAATATTTATTCGTTCGTTTAATAAAAGTCAAGTTCATTTGTCTAGTCTAGGTAAACGTCTACTCTTTCTTCAAACAATAACTGTAGACTTATTTGACAATTTCATATCTCCACAAAATTTTACTTATTCCACTTATACATAAAACAAAAGGATCCCCCATTTTGAATGGAAATGTCTCTATTGCGCTTTTACAGCAAAAAAAAGCTGAAAGCGAAGCAAAGATTTAATATCAGGTGTGGGTAACCTTTCTATGTAAATGTTACTTTGTTTCTAAAATGTTCGGCGGGATTTTGCTTTCATTTTATGTACCTGTGCTGTAAAAGGTTTATCTTTTCTCTGAGTGTTTAAAGCTACAATTTCATCACTCTATTCATCATCATCATCATCAACGTCTAATGCTGCTATAAGCCCCCCATCGACGCGACCCCACAACTATGTGCGACCGCTACAATGTATTCGGTCCATCGAGTGGGAGGTCTTCCCACACTCCGTTTCGCATTGCATCGCGGTCGCCACTCCAGAACCTTTACTCCCCAACGGTTATCGGTTCTACGAGCTACATGACCCATCGCCGCTTCTAATTCTGAAAGATATTCTGATCACTATATTATGCCAAATTTATCATGAGAAATAAAAATATGCCCGCTACTTTTCTCGCATGGTAACCAAACAATGTCTCCTCGCCCAATTTAGATAAAATGATTCGAAAAGTCTGCTTGACAGACTGTATAATATTCGTATAGTTAACGGGATTAAAAATATTTTCATAAAATTGAATTTTTAGAAACAAATTCGGAATATAATCTGGCATAAGCCTTGTAACCTAAAACTGTGTTGCCAGTGCTATTCATTATTTATGTTACCAAATGAAGCAACGTAGTTCGGTAGTGTACGGATTTTACTTCGCTTTATCCTCTCTGGTTTAAAATTTAAAGCGGCGCGAAATTTATGGCTCATTTTCGCAACGCAATTAATTGTTATTTTCTTCGGAAGCTCTGAATTTGTTAGTGTAATCTTAACTTTAGGAGATACAAAATCTTTGTTTTATCACAATCACCGTTTACCTCACACTAGCATTATTTCTAATTTATGCTAACGAAACATTATTGCATAAAACAATGTTGATGTAATGCAAAAGTCGAAAATAAATTATTAATGATGCAGCATTAATAATGTAAAAAAGCATAGATAATTGTTTAATTAACAGTAATTTTCGTCAACTACCAATTTTGGTTGTCAACCTTAAAATCCGTGATCCGGTACCTACATCAGGTAATCTCTGTTGAAACCATTCTGCACATTGCGTGTCGACACATGCCGTAAACCCAGCGCCATAACACACGGCCGTAAAACTAATCGGCCCACTCCGAAAACTATTCAGCTCTAGCTACGATACCTGTATCGAGTTTATTCCGATAGATTGCCGCTGAATGGAGATCTATTCGCGTGTGCTGCCCACTGGCCCGAGTCTTGGGGACTGAGCTGAACTGGGCTTTATGGGAAAAAACGGCACGAGCATAAATGGGGCGGCCATTATGTGTTCTATTCTATTTTTGTCATAGCTGCTTTAAGTCACACTTTTACGATTTTTGGAATTTTGCGCTATCATATTCTGACAGAAGACAGGGCGCTATGGCGCTCATTGGGGGAGGCCTTTGTCCAGCAGTGGACTGATATAGGCTGATGATGATGATGATGATATTCTGACGTGTTTTAGTTATTGAAAATACTTTTCTAATTGATTTGCTCTGAATAATGTAAGTAAGGGCTATCTCGCGTAATCAAAAGCAGGTTATTGAATCTTTTTTAAAATGCTTAGTGGATAAGACGCTCAAATTAAAAATTAAGAACGGGTCACTTGTTTATTTTGATGTTACAGGTAAATAGAGGAAATACAGCGTATTATTTTGTGCGATTTTACATGTTTTCAAACTATAATAATTCACTATTAGGTGCGTCCCTAGAATACTACTAATAAATACTAACCTCAGAAGTGTGAAGTCAGCCAAATAACCGAACAAAGCAAGAAAGAGCTGTATTCACGCAGGTATGTTAGAACAAATGGTACAAAATTAGCTTTTTCCGGCAAAATTAACGAGCGATACAAAATAGCTAGAGTGGAAACAGTACAGAAGAATACACATCCGTAACAAGTTCTACTACGTTCATACAACCTTCCAACGAAGCTATGCCGGATACGCTTTTCTAGCGAAAAGAGTTCCCAAAATCCTACATCCAGACTTGCCATAACGAACCTAAAGCCAGCGAGATAAAGCTCATTTAGCATCGAGGGGCACTTCGGAGAGGTGCGGCCAATAGGATCGAAGCGGTAACCGCACGGGATCAATAAAAAGGATTTCAGCATTTGGAAAATCCTTCCTTTAAATATTCTAGTTTAAGCCGGAGCTGCCCTCAGACAAAGAGGCTAACTTACTGCTGGAAACTAGCGTATAAAAGATTTTATTTCAGTACTTATCTTATTCCGAAAGTGAGCTTGCTCTTTACGGTTTCATAAATCTTGAAGGATTTTAACGGGACCTTATCTCATTCGTTAGCTATGGAACCTATGTTTTCAAATAACTCTACAAGAATTTTACTTCAAAAGGCTCAATTTATAATATATTCGAATAATTGGTTTCAATGATTTGTATTAATTGAGCTGGGTACAAAATCGGGAATAAATATTAAAAATCAAACAAATAAGTGAAGCGATCATTATCGGAGTCATTAGAGTAGAGGAGTTGACTAAAATCCAATTAGCTCGGTACATCCGGGTCCGGGTCATTAGGCGGGAAACGATGCGTCAGGCCGCAGATTAGACAACAGTTAGTACCGATCTGCTGGTAATGTGAGGGTACATTCACATCTTTTGGGATTCGATTCCCGTTACACACCACAAATTGGTATCGAATGGTAAAGCAGGTGTAATGAGGAATGTCGTCGTCGCGCGAATAACTATTACTATCTACATATGTGTCCGGTATTTACACATTATAATGATGTATCTGTCGGCTTTACTCACATGGTACCACATAGCTTAGATCACTTACAAATACAGAAATATATGGATTCTTTATTAATAACTAACTTAAGATAATTTTATATTTCTCTATAAGTGAATGTATATTCTTTTGAGAAAAATAAATTTCTAGAACCATAAACCGTATAACGCTTGTTACATGTCTGTACTTGTACTAGAAACAATTCAGCATAGTACCACTATGTATATGTTAAATGAATTAAGATTTAAAGAAAAAAAAAACTTATTATTACAAATAATAAATTCTCAAAAATTCTAAGAGTAAATTGACATAATAGTATGAATGTTACACCGTAAAATAATCTTCGTACAGTATACTTTGTCCAGCATTATTTATTTATTTGTTACAAACAATAGATTCACGGTACGCAACACTGTTCAGAATAAAAAAACTTTTAGATTAAATACGAATAAAACTATTCCTATGGTTTTGTGTACAATGTAGTGTTTTTGTGCAAACTAGTATTGACATCGATTGGATTTAGCACATTTACAAACAAACCCGTTTTGATGCGTCCGCACCAAACGATTACAAATAGGTACCACATTATAACGATGACCGTCAATCAGCCGGCACTAATGTGTCTGCATTAACGGGATGACGCCGTCAGTGGCGACGCAATGATTAGAGCGGATCAACCCGATCATCGCAACCGGATTATTGATCGTTTGAACGGCCCTTAGCAGATTATTGGGCAAATCCGATTAGTCATACGATAAACATAATTATAATTAACCAACTTGGCAGCGTTTGAGAAACTATGTCGAGTTGTCTCGTCAGCCATACCACACTAAAGTCATTTAAAACGGGATATTTACCATGATTTGATTTTTGAGTTTACCAATATTTCGGCACAGTTTCATGCGCCATGATCACCGAATAACTGAAGGCACTGCAAGTAAGTTTTTATGGGCAGACATACCGATCTACCCTCATTTTTATACCGCAATGCTTGACAACGAAAGTTTCGATCACTGCGTCCTACCCATTATGACCTACGGAGCTGAGACGTGGACGCTCACGATAGGGCTGGTCCACCTGTTTAAAGTCACTCAGCGAGGTATGGAGAGAGCTATGCTTGGAGTTTCTCTGAAGGATAGGATTCGTAAAAAATAGTACATTCGACAGAGAACCAAAATTATTGACAAAGCTCTAAGAATTTGCAAGCTGATGTGGCAGAGGGCGGCCATATCTGAAAGCTTTGAAAGAAGAACCGACAACCGCGCTGGGGTAAACGTATTCTTGAGTGGAGTTCGCGACTCGCAAACTTAGTGTAGGACGCCATCCGTCTAGGTGGGATGATGATCTTGGACCAGTATAGGCTGGTGCCGTAATCTGAGAAATAAAAAATATTTCGACCGTCATCCTACTGACGATGAGGTGATAGTTTAGGGGGACTGAATATAAGGTGACACTTGCTAATAATCCAACATTTTGCACTAAAAACTTCGTTGTACATTTATACCTTACAAAGCATTATTTATTGTAAATATCATTTTACTTTTTGAGATCAAGCGATCGGAACAGAACACGTGTACGTCATTATCATTTAATGAATTCTTAGAAAATTTCGCGTTTGTTTAATTTTTAAACATCGGAAAATAAAGGCTTTATCTGTAAATGTTCAATTTCATTCATTAAAAATAATTATTACAGTGCCTTAAAACAGTGAGGTTCTTCCGTAATGATGGCTGTTCTGCATACATCATAAGCTCTTTGAATAATGTTAATCACTGATAGCAAGTACATGTTTGCTAAGAAATTATTATTATTTTCTTTGTTTATTATGTAATTTTATCTACGATATACCTTTTAATCAATTTATTATTTATTATAATGTGATTATTTACCTATTTTTAATCTTATATATATTTTTGAAACGTGTCATGTCTGTCTGCTTCTTTCCGAAGGCTTTTTGTTTGCACATGGTGTTGCCTATATCAATAGTTAGTGTGTAATCGGTAATTAATTGTAATATAACAATTAAGAATTTATATACCTTAACGACATCAAGTGTACCAATTATGTACCAACGGTGGAAAAAAAGCAATTAACATTGCACTTTCCTACTAAGTACACGTTTAATGTGACCGCACCGACAATGATTAGTAAATCGGCGCACGGTGTGAATTACCAGCACGAGTTCTGTGATATGTGGCCACCACTTATAGGGCGATTAGCGTCAAATTGCTGTAATCAAACCCCTTCTGTTGACTCCAGTAGTAGTGTATTTAACCTTCGCCGAGTACCCTACTGATGGTGGTGATACACCACATAGGCATTAGGTGTTAATGTCAATCCCCTTTACGTAATCATCACGAAGTTAAATAATATCCCAAAAAAATCGATTTCGAAGATTCGAGATTTGGGATTTCATCGATACGGAGGAGGTCGCGTCATCATCATGCTCAGATGATGGATGGGTATGCGGTATTGTAGTAGAGGTTGTCAATATAATCAGAAGGAAGCTGCTGCCCTTCTTTGGCATGGATGTTGGCGCACATAACAAGTACTTTCAACCGCGCTGCATAATTCGTTAAAATTTTCGTCCCAACACGTAAATTCGAAAAACACCACTCTTTCCCGTGAAGGTAAAAAATTCAGCATTTTTAAAAACTCGTTTCCCGTAGGTGTTCACAGGGGGCGCGTTAAGGACAATGTTTCGTTGTCATGGGGCGAGATGGGACAAAGGCAATGAAACGATGCTTACTCGCAAGTTTATGTAGCACAACCCATTATACAAGACTTAACTCCTGAATTTTGGTTTTATTTTACAAAATTTGACGCGTATTAAGTTTATATCACTGCATAGTATAAAACAAAGTACCTTCCCGCTGTCTGTCTGTCCCTATGTATGTATATTAGGTTTTAAAAACTACGCAACGGATTTTAATGCGGTTTTTTAATATGATTCAAGAGGAACGTTTATGAACCATTTGACACATAGATTTCCACAGATAGTTAATATTAAATGAAGACTTAGCGGCACGGCGCTCTGTAGGAAATGCATATGTCCAGCAGTGGACCAGTATACTAGTGATGACGTAGGATTTAATATAATGCTGGATATTTCCTCATTTAGGGGCATTTCAAATCACATCTGTAAATAGCAGTGTAAAGCTGTACTTTTGTTTTCGCGGACCCCGGCCCGGCTTAGGCACGCTTTTTGTTGGGTAAATATTTTCCCGTTCGGAAATATCCGAAACGATTGATGGAAATTGTTTTTTAAACCCTGAAACAAAAGTTGAATCATGTCTGAAACACGAAAAGCTTTTGATGAACAATGTTATTTTTTTCGATCGGACTCGTTGCATCGCTTAGGGTCCGCTCACACCGAGACCCGAGGCATCTCGTAGTTTATTAATAACAATCGTAGTTAATTTTTATTTCTTAATATTCTTATTTATATTATAATATATTTTAAAAAGTTGTACCTACTTCTATAAATCAATAAATGTATTTTCTTTCATCTAGATGCAGCGCAGCGCAGGTCGGCGCCTTTAGTAGTTTTCGTATTATGTCACAAAATTTGTATATTTTTGCGTAGATTATTAAATAATGCTGGAAAACCCACACAGCATCATCCAAGCTAAGTAGAGCTTGTTTTATGGGTACTTGATGACTGATATACTTAATACAATGCATAACATAGACAGATGTTTTCTACTATACATATGTAGATAACGACCAGAACACCCGGAATAAATGTCGTGATCGTACACACATTTGGAGCGAGGCAGGAATAGAACCTCCTGCGTCTCAGGCGGATCTTCGCCCACCGCGTCACAGAGGTCGTTAGAAATGTTGTATTTTGAATTACACTCTTTAAAAGTGCGCGTCGCGTCTCGTTGTGAACTGGCCCTTGGTACAATTTTCTGGCGGCCTGCATACACTCGCCTTGCGTTCGAAGATTGCTTTGCAGATGCAGTTCTGCGAGTCATACCAGCTGCGGCCCGTCCGCTGGTCGAGCAGCAGAGGCTGGGCAGTGAATATGTTAATAGAATAAAGAAACAAATATGTACGCTAAGGCGAAGGCACACCTCATCGAGTAGATTATTATTGTCCTTATAAAAAGTAGGTAAATGCTATAGGCAGAAGTATTGAAACCTTTTGATAATATATACAATACAATACAAAAATGCTTTATTGTGCACCATATGCAGATCATTACAAAAAGACATTACATGCGACAAGTAAAATGGGCGGCCTTATCCGTTAGAAGCGATCTCTTCCAGGCAATATCTATAGCAAAGGTGTGGAGGAGTGTTCATCAAATATATCGATTGGAACAATGCGCCGAGCTCTCTGAAGCGCCGAATATTTGGAGACGACCACGTGAACCGCACACTTCCTCGAACACGACCGCAACTGTTCTGAGGCAAACTGTCTGCCACGTAGTACAGCCTACTATCTATGCAAAGAATATTATCATTAACGAGCCCATGCAAGTCCACTACTGGTCTCAGGCCTCTCTTAAAGACCACCTTAGTACCTGTCTTTCTAAAAGAATAAGAATTTAAAGTTTAATTTCATTTATTCTCAAAAAGACAAATTATATAAAGTCACTTACATGAGACCAGGGTTCTTAGGTTATACGTATGTAGGTAGATACATAGGTTATGGTATCCAATATATTCGACTGTAATAATATTCGACACATTGTTAAACAATAGGTACAAAACGAGAAAAACATGGAGATGTTAACTAGGTGACTCAGCACGCTCGCTCATTCCTAGGGGATCAATGGTCAGCTTACGTTTTCATGCGTAAAATAACCAGAGCGTTTAGTTTTTGTATACACCCAAACCATAAGTTATTTTAATAGCTGTTATTTGTATACCTGCTCATACCCAACCCAAACGCCAAGGCTCAGAGCCAAACCATCAGTTATTTGTATAGTATTTGTCGTGTTCAGCTATACAAATAACTCATGGTTTGGGTGTATACAAAAACTAAACGCTCTGGTTATTTTACGCATGAAAACGTAAGCTTACTTAACCCTATTACCCCCCCCCCCCCCCCCAATTTATTTTATTACCGCAAGTGTGAATTACGCACAATAATAAAAACCTTAAAAAAAACTTTTACTAGATTTGCTAGTTACCTAATGATAGATGTACTAGTTACCGATTCTGTTGTTTAATGAATAATAAATTCATGTTATTCCACTTAAAGTTAAATAAGAAACAAAAGGATACACATCCTATTTTTCTCTGAAGGTACAAAATAGTATTAAACATCGCTTTAAAATGGACTAACTCGACGCCGACGCGACGGCACTCTGTCCAACTAAGAGCGTGTTATTATGACAAGGTACTAAGGAAGCCTTATTGGTAGATCTTGTCTTCACGTTTCTCATCACGTGCTGGTTATGAGGGAGATAGGTGCACAGCTCCTCGCGAACCTATTACGAGAACGAAATGATGTAAAAATTCTCGTATGGAAATTGTTTAGAAAGTGCTAGCAATTACGTGAAATTCAGGGCGAAAATTCTTTCGCGTTTTTTAAGCGCTTGGAAAAAGTGGGTCGGGGTTTGATAAAAAGGTTTCAATCATACAAAGCGACGGGTAAACATCACGTATTTGTTTAATGCCTTTCTGAAATATTTTTCGTAAAAATGGAAATCAAATAGTAAGGTAATGTTCTCTGAGTCTAGACATTTCTAATCAACGTAACCTGCACTTAAAACTATGTTCGGCTTTGAAGCTACAATTTGTTTCTGTCGCTACAATTTTGCCTTCATCAACAAAAACTGAGTCCAATCGCTTCTCTCCATCAAACCCCGCGCTCCTCTCGCTTCATAAACATTAATTCGTGCAAAAGGGCCTTTATTCGTGCAAAGGGCCGCAAATACTACTTTTAGTGAATTTATTCGCCCCGCAAATAAATAACGCTGGGAATTGTAAGTAACTGGTGGGAACGCCTACGTCAGATAACTTAAGGGATGTGCTACACTGAGCGGCTGATAAAATATACAAGACATTATGTGCGTGTGTCGCGATTTATTGTCGGGGAGCCTAGCAGGCGTATGGTTACGGTGCGTACCTACACAACGACAAATAATACAAATTGAACGAATATACAAGAATATTTCAAAATCTGAACGAAAGATTTAACACGAAGGTCCTATAAAGTTTTCGTATAAAAACATGTACTTTGACAAAGTAATTGTAAATGTGAGCCCCTAAAACAAATTCCTAAATAGCTTTCACTGCCCAGTCTTGACGCCGCGGCTACAAGCAGATACCAAAACATGTGCTTTGTGGGCAATGAAAGAATTAGGGTAGTAGGCCACGAGTATAATAATCGGGTTATTCCTATTTTCTAGGTTCTACTAGTACCTAATTCAGGTAACACATAGTACGTTTTTTTTAATATCGTCATTTTCCATCGTTTACTACATGCTTTGAAGAATACGTGAAAGTCTCCGGCTAAGTCTCAGTTTACTAAAAATAATTGAGAACAATATTCGTAGCGCAACAAAATAAAACATGTTTCAAACTGAACGCTCAAGAGAACCTTACGGGCGAGTCAAGTCATTCTAGAGCACAATAATGCTCTACAAACCCGAGCTAACCATTCCAAATCGCTCAGAGATTTCCCTGGCTCGGATATACATAATATATTTGGAGCATATTCCAGCTCGTGTGCCGGTGACCTAAGCTAACGCGCACACGACTCTGGGATGAATGCTAAGTGGGGAAATGAGACGGGCAAATATGCGCCAGCCCTTACAATATCTGCTATGAATTAATATGGTATTCGACAGAGATTTATTCATCTTCCCGTTTTAGCTCCGAGTAAACGTATGAATACGTGGAAACTTCCTTGGTATCTGATACTTGATGTACTATTTATTACAAGTTTTTTGATTCGCTGAAAATGTTTAATTTTTTTTCTTAACTTATATGATAAATCAAATAAAATTTAGATACACTTCTGAACGTTGAAAATCTGAAAAGAGGTCTATATCAATATCTATAAATCTGCAGTCAGTGATCCTTAGCTAGAATCATAACAATGATGAATCTTTGGAATAATTATTAACAAGTTTCAGCTATATTTATCAGACTTTCGTTAATAGAAAAACAACAACAAATACCTTGTATGTAGGAGCGGTCATCAATACTATAGGTATTATGTACGCATAGAATAAAACACAACATGTTCAGGTTATAGAGACTGGATCGTCTAACTTGACATGAACCTTCTCTGCTCGTAGGTGCGTAACATCACTCGCTACTAACCCCCTTATAGAAATGTAGCCTGACTGATTTCCCTGTAACCAGTTTACTGTTTTCCCTGTAATAAGTTTAGTGATTTCTCTGTACTTGTAACTCCGGCTAGATACAAACAACTGGCCGCAACCGCTGAAAGGGACTCAAGGGCTCAACGTGATTAGTTTTAAAGACCACACGTTTTGATGTTTACTTGAGTAGGCGTTTAACTAAACTAAATCTGGGTTTTGAAGAATTCTACTACTAAAATATTGTTTATGACTTTTAAAGAAAGGGTAAAATAATAATTTGGAGGAATAACGAGAGATTAAAGCTTGACGTGCTTAGTATAAAAAATTAAAAAGATTATTATTTTTTAATTTACATTACACTAAAATAAACAAAAAATAAAATTTAACTAATCGATCTACCTAGTCTATATAATAGGCCTTGTAGACGTGCTACGCAATGTACTAAGAGATGTTGAAACTTGCTACGAAGTGCTTCGAAACTTGCTACGTCAAAACTAAGGAGATGTTTTTGACGTAGGCAGGCGTGATTACTTTCACTTGTTGTTTCCGGGTGAAATAGTATAGAGAGAATGTACAAAGTACGGACGTTTCCTTAAAGAATATTATTACTTCGTTATAATTTTAAAGAAGCCGTGTAGCTGCTAATTGGAATATTGGTTAAAACCACCGAAATAACGTCGCAAATTAAATTCCATCAGACAAAATAACACAAACAATGTTCTCTCGCAAATAGGCCATAATTTAATTAAAGTTGCTATTTTAACCGAAATGTATTTAAACGTGCATGTTTAAAATTAAATTACACACTGTCACAATTTATTAAAATGTATCACATTGGGCAGATTACCACTGGAAAATCACAAAATGCGGAATCATCGTGTGTTCAAAGCGTTTTGTTCAATACTTTATTCATTCAAACAACTATGTTAAAAACAAATAACGAGCACAGAATTGTAGGTCTTGCCTTAATCACTAAGCAGTAGTCATTCTGTAGTTAAATTGTACTAAGATTTATGTCATCATCATCAGCCTATGGTAGTCCACTGATGAGTATATGCCTCCCCTCATGAGCGCTGTTAGCGCCCAATCTTCTGTTTGATACCTTTGGCAGATCTTATTCAACCTGGCCGGAGGGCCTCCTACATTACGTTTACCAAGTCGTGGTCTCCAATTAAAAACATGTTTACCTTAACGGTTGTTGGATCTTCTGTTTGATACCTTTGGCAGATCTTATTCTACCTGGCCGGAGGGCCTCCTACATTACGTTTACCAAGTCGTGGTCTCCAATTAAAAACATGTTTACCTTAACGGTTGTTGGATCTTCTGTTTGATACCTTTGGCAGATCTTATTCTACCTGGCCGGAGGGCCTCCTACATTACGTTTACCAAGTCGTGGTCTCCAATTAAAAACATGTTTACCTTAACGGTTGTTGGATCTTCAAGCAAGATATGGCTAGCCGGCCCCACCGGCTAGTTCAGTTTCCTAATTCTAACTCTCTAAGAATTAGATTTAGGTATTTAGAATTAGGTGACAGTTCGTAATTGTTTATGCATTTAGGTACCTATAACCGCTACATACTCTATTTACGCTGTGATATAAACTCTGTATGATTTTAATAAGTGACCGTAGGTGTATGATCACCGCACTGTTCCGTCCAACGATTTCGATAATTATTTACCAATGAAATATTTCCACAATTACCTGGAACCCAGTTTAGTTATATTTGTAATAGACTGCTAATAAACCCGCTGATTAATGGATGCGATGTATACTGCGTTACGTAGTAGTTGTATCGTATTTGTTGATTATACGTTTTCCAGTTAATTTTAGTATCAACCGCAATCCTTTGTGAGAATTTCAAATACTATGATATAAAACATTAATTTTATTTATACGTGGTCTTTATCAACCATAAAGACCACACTCCAACAAAGTTGAGCTGAGATAAGCGTAGAAGAGATGTGTCTCGCCTCCGCTCAGCTTCAGCGGAGGCCAGCGAGTGGAAATGTATCATATTTGTGTGCAAAGAAACAAAGAAAGATTGATCTCCGCTTTGGTGGAGTCTGAACTTAAATCATTAAGGTCGATATTTCAAATGAAAATTTCATTTCATAATGATACGATTCAGTGTTGATCAGTATTTAAATCAATAAAAGGATAATTAAACCGATCCATTAGATATATATCTATAGCTTCAGGCTAATTAAGCGGAAATGAGGCAAACATCAAGCAATTTTACCCGAAAATAAAATTAAAAGGACTTATGCTAGGGAAAACGTAAAAGAGTAATTTTGACAGATTTATGAAGACGTTCCGGGGAACGTTGCCTTAATTAAATATTTCAAGGAGCCACGAAAGCCCAACAATAAAACGTCCAACAATGGCAAAGAAAATCGTTTTTCAAATAAAGCTTCTGAGAGGCTCTTACCCGGAAGTGGGCACGGATAGCAGGTAATGCGCCTTCGCGAGACACTTGGCTTTGATTCAGTTTGTCCTCGCGGTCCCACCACACCACCGCACCGCTCGCTGTGTACCTCTCGCTTCTGTTTGCCTTGGAGACATTCAATGCGACACTCGACTATTCTACTCTGGAAATATTTGGACTCTATTTCGCTCTTGTTTGTCTCTAGTTACTGAAGAGATACTGGAGTTTTACTAAGGAGCTAACATTTTTGGTATATAATTTTTCATGAGTACACCGATTTCTTTGGCGAGGTAGCCGATCGCTTGAATAGATTATGTCTCGACTTGCTTGTTCGTTGGTAAAAGAGATGAGCTGTCACATCACTTTTTTTTATAAATGTGAGCATATTCATGTAAACGATAAGCCTTAATAATGAATTGTGGAAGCGTAGGCAGCGTGCCGACAACGCCGCACAAACCCCCGTCAGTAACCTAAACAAAGTGCCAGGGAAGTTCGCATGTTACAAATTATCAAAGTTTTTGTCCACAACGGCAGGTCGCCATAATTCCGGGAGGTAAGCGCCCGATTATTACCCCTGGGTCCATTATTACCCCTGGGCCCATTCGTGGGCTCATGTTAGGGTTTTTGTTCCGCCATTGTTTAGCCATTACATTGTTACAGAAGTTCTGTGGTTAGATTTTATCTGAATCTATTGTTGATGAAAAAAGGGACCGAGAGGTGGTTGACATACTGTTATTTGAGAGGATTATTTGTAAACAACTGGAAGCGATGTTATTCGGTATTGTGTTTCCGATTAGAGTGGCCTCGATACCGCATAGATAACTTATGAGGGGCTATCGAACTATCTTGTCCCGTTTTGTCCCAAAAGCTTTACCTATGAACAATACGATTTACTACATCAAAGCGGAGTCTTTTGTCATTACTTACTTCCTTATACTTTTATAAATATTTACATAAAGTAGTTAATTTCTGTAAATTAACAGGGTTATTTTGTTGTTTGTCCTACTTACACTATCATATTATATATTTCTTTCGTGCATCGCTCAATCCAATCTAACTTAGAACAAATGTCCAAAATCACTTTATTTTCATTCGCCTCCAATTATAAGTCCATTATCTCCAAAACGGGATTAAACTAGTTCAATCTGATTCTCGGAACGACCGCAAATCTGGCCCCTGGGAGGCAAGGGTCAGAGGATCTAAGGATCGGCGACGCAAACTGACAGACGTAAGCCCCCACCTCACTATTATACACGTTTCCTTCTCACTATAAGGTAGGGTGTATTAACTGAGTATTTGCACATTACGCCGGTCCCCTGCCTAGAGATTCTGCTGAGCAGAGCCTGTACCACGCTTGTATGGGATTTGATTGCTTGAAGAAACGTTGGGAATGATTGCATGATGGATTACTCAGCAAAATATGTACTTACGTAAACTTATCATGTTAAAATACACACCTATCCTTTTTCATATAAAATTCTTCATTAGCTTAGTACCTTGCGAAAATCGTACTCAGTAACTTTACCGTCAAGTTATCTTACCCTGGTGTTCACCAAAAAGACGATCGGGCAATTACATTTTAATTGCTGTTTTTGATAGAAGTTATCACACATTCAACGTCAATATTAACCGAAGAAGCTGCTAACCGTCCCTTTTATCTTTTGGTGCACACCAGCCTTAATGTGTTATTATAATATAATTGCTGTTTAATTCTAAGTTTAAGGTATAAACTATAAGCAAGCAGGAATTACTGGTTCTCTATAACACAGTTTTTATAAAACGGAAACATGGAATACTTGCTTATTTATGTTGGAATAAACGATTTCTGTTTTCAGTAATGAACTAACTTAGTATTTACTTACATTAAAACAACGTAAGTACTTGTTTCTTCACTGAGTAAGTACGTTAGGTAGCCCGTTGCTTACCTATTTATACACCAAGTTACATAAGCGGGCCTTGTCCGTCCCGTCGTAAAATATAATACAGACGATACAGATATTATCTGCTTTGACAACAACAACATAAAAGTCAAATCCCGATAATTTACAGCTGAGCGGAGATTACGTCGACGTTTTATCAGACATAAACAAAAACCTTCATTAACAGGAGCCAAGCAGCCTTCTGATCAGCGGCCATACACGACCGCTCCTATCCACGTTACTAACTTGCTAACATCATATGTCAAAGTGCTTCGTTACTGCCACGCTGCGCATTTTAGCTGCGTGGGTGCTTTAAAAACGTGGGTCTACACACAATATATTACATACAATTAACCACAACTATGTATGTACAACTGTAGCACAGCATAGCTCTGACGCAGTGAAGGTAGGCACGCGTGTAAAGCGTGCATAGCAGAAACTAGTAATATATAATATATACACTTTTATTATGCGACTTGAATCCTTTCTTGAGTAAGCCGCCTCCATATTTACCCATGACTGAATGTCGTGTGTCCAGCTCATCCACCTTTTTCATGCGCTTTGGATTATGTCGTCAGCCCACCGTTTCCACGGTCTGCCAACGGTCGCTGAAGATTATAAATAACAACAATTTGAGTTTTCTAAGACATGTAAATCATAAAGTCAATCAAGGATCGGAGTGACCGTGTAAAAGCGTATTTAATAGCCTCCGCATACATCCGTTATAACCGAAATAATTAGCGAGATCGTTTGAACGTCAGCTTGATCGTATTCTGTGATAGAGTGGTTTGTACTTCCGACCTATATAAAGGGAAGTTGACTCATTTGCTGCAGAAGGCACTCATACATCTTGATTCACTATAATGATGCAATTTTTCAATTATTTATATCTTTTGTTTGACTTGGATGGCTTCTTGTGTTGACTTCCCATTTCACTAGCACATATTTTTTTCAAACAAAGCGTAAAAATAGCTAGAAAAAATCCAAAACTATAGTAACGATACGACACAAATCGGTTCCAAAACGAACTTTTTTCAGTAATACCTACCTCTGTAGATGAGTACCGTGGGATCAGACATAATACCGTTAACAAACCGATAGTTTAATTAAAAAACATACACGGAATAAAATAGCCGTAATCAGCTTAAAAGGTCCGCTCATCATCGCTTTACGGATATTTACCCGTTAGTTAGCAGCGCAATAACGCCGCCCAGTCCGATTGGTCGCTTTAACCGAAACAAATTGTATTTTAGTACAATTTCCATTATTAAAATTAATCAATAATTTATTGGCTATTGTATTATGGAATATGTTTACGCGGCTGTGTGTTGTTTTATTAATGACCAGTGGTGTTCACTGTAATTATTTCTTTCCAATTAGCGTAGTTTCCGAAATTTCGGTTCGCTTGTTTTACAAACGAGTACTTTACTTGCGCTCGTGAGCTCTCAATTTAAAATAATACGAGTTTTTAAACATCTCGATGGGAATGCAGTTCCACTGACGAGCCGAGCCCCTGGGCACACCCCTCTTGGAGTATCTACATCATACTCATCAGTATTTCATCTCCACTAACATTATTCTGAAAGCTTTTAGCTGAGTGCTCTAAAATTAAATGTATATTTCTAAAGCTAATTATCAAACACTAAATTCATGGTAATTTTAGAGATGTTGTAGCAAAAATTTAAAAATTAGAAAAGCTTATTACCGGTTTGGTTAAATTTTATTATTTTATCTGATTTAGATTTTTGAAAACTTCCATATCCTATTTTACAAATAACCTGTTAAAGAAATGTCATACACGAAGATAGTTTATTAAATTTAAATGAAGCGAATAAATAGTTCTCTACAGAATGACTATATAGTATTTTACTAAGAACTTGGTTCATATCTAAGTTCTCACAAGAAACGGTAGAATTCTCAGTAAATCCTCAGAACGCAGTCAGATCGCAGATAACCAAAACCAACATCCTTTGAATCAGGTCCATCAGCTTTAGACCGCTTAAAATAATCTCCTCATAAAATTCCCGCTGAAAGAATTAATTGAGGACCTCAAGGCGAGAGATTGTGGAAAGAAAGAGGGAAGTTATGGGGGGATTCAATTATAATAATTAGCGGAAGCAGGTGCGGCGGGATAATACTAGTGCTTACGGAGAATAGATTTCATGAGCGACCCTCCGCGTTACGGAGCTTCTAAGGACGCGCGCCTGGAGGACTGTTGGTGTAGGTACCACTACGTGTGTAAACCTGGGGATAAGCTGTATGGTGTAGCAAAGGTACTAAAAATTTAATAGGGGAGAGAGCAAAAATACCTTTAATAAATAACACCTGAAATGGATAAAATATTTTAGTTGGTAGTAATTTCCTAGAATGGTTAAATCATGTTTGTATTGTTATGGTGTAGAATGTAACGCTGCATACCCATAGATCAGATTTTATTGGAAATATTCCCGTTTGTTATATTTTTGATGTTATAAATTCCATATCATGACAATAAAACATATTTTTATACAGTAGAATTATTGGAAAGCTATTTTATTTAAAAATACATATGAAAATAGTTTAGCTATCTGAAGACTGTCGCTAACTGTCTAAACATAGCTTAACTGTTCCAAATCAATATTAATCGGAACCGTCTTCAAGGTAATAGTTATTAGAGTATTCTGTGTATTCACCCGTGCTTCGGTTGTCACAAATCCTCTGCGCCTGCCTACTTACCCACAGGTGGGCCCTCCGTGGCAGCGCCTACAATAAGTTGAACCCAAGTTGTTCCTCGGCAGCGCCACCTGCCGACGCGAACTTCGCCTACTAATTGTTATAATTGAATATTTTAGCAGGCTCACTGCGCCCCTTTATCTGATTAACTGTTTGGAAAACTTTCCCAGTTATAAACTGGTGCATAATAAAGCAATGAGGATGGGAGGAAATTGCAGCTGAATTTAGGTGAATTGGCCTCTTAAGACACGGAATGGATCTTTAAATCTCAGCATCAGGAGCGGCGGTGCTTTTAAAATAGCAAAACAAAAAGTCTTTACTTCTTTTCAGCTGAAAATACTGGTCTTTGATAATTAGGAAGAAAAATGTCTGTAACCGAGGAGATCTATATACTTGCCTTAAAAATACAAGAAGCTCAGTTGCTCCTCTAGCTAGTTTTTTATCTCAATATGATCTAATTAGGATCAGTAAGAGTCAGTAACAGTTCGCCTCCGTCATAGCGAGTGCTAGGCAGTTCCACAAACCACTGCGACTAAACTTGTAGGCCAAATCTAGCTCAGACCTAAATTGAACCGCTCTCTAAACCAACTTGTACCAACTTGTAACTCCAAATAAAATAACTTTAAATGATCCCGCAGGAAACTTCCAATCGATTCGGACAAACGTAGTTAATGAGTTGAAATGTGCTTACCCGGGAACCGAACTCGCTATCCCTGGCTGCGATCCAAGTTTTAATGATTCAGCTAGTAAATTTTATACGTAATAGAATAACAAATGGCCCTCGTGTAGTCTGTGGAGCGGTTTATTGTATCCGCCTTGTTAACTGCTTTATGGCGGATGCAAAGCAGAGCCGAGGGACTTGTCGCTCGAGGTGGAGGAAGATTGTTTAGCTTCGAGTGGGGAGCTGACTCTTATTGTTTGTTTTTGATTGAAAGGTTCTTCGTCATCTCTCAGCCTTGACACCTTGAGCCTTCTCATGAGACCCACAGTAAGGCTTTAAATGAGCATTATCTAATCTGTTATAAATAACCTATCTTCCCAAAATAGTGCGGTAAATGGGATGAAAGCCCGCGTTGTGTGCACAATACATAATTAGAGAATAGCATTATCCTATCTAGTCCCGAGCTAGGCTGAGCTTGTGTTATGGGAACTAGATAACTGAACTGATATATTTTATGTTACAATTCATGCATAGATATTTTTATTATACGTACAAAAAACCCAGAATAAACATTTCCAGATCGTACAATTACTTGTCCCAAGGCGAGAATTGAACCTGCAACCTCCTGCAAAAACATTATCAACAGGAATGTTTCAACAAAGAAAAACGACTATCAGCTATTAGGAGGTAGTGTAGTGTAGTGTAGTGTAATGTAATGTCGTGTAGTGTAGCCCGGGCTTAACATAATACTTGTCTTTATAGTTTTTTAACGAGACTTTAGGATTCACAAGTTTTTGTTTCATGGATAATTCAGCTCTGGAATATGGCGATAAATAAGTTCTGTCTTGAAACTTTCACGGTCGTTGTATTAATTCAAAAATTGCGAATAAACCCTGGGAGACTCAGTAACTGGGAGACTTTCAAGTTTATTTAATGTAATGAATATTTTTAGTTCGTAAGTTTTTATTAGATCGTACTTAAGGATAATGACAGGATTATGATTTCTTTCAAAAATACTTTGCAATTATCCTTTGAGACCGTAGCGGGTATGCTTTTCATTTATTTTTTTCAATCTTATTTAGGGTTGAATTTTTTTTTTTAGATCTGTGCTCGAAATTTTTTCGTATTATCCTTGAAGGCGATGCAGGTACCTACTGCCGCAAAACTATGATACAGTTCTAATGCAGCTCGTCTAAATAAAACTATATAATTTAGGGTTGTCCCAAATCAGAGGCACACTACTACCACGCAGCACAAAAATGTGCATTCAAATATGGGCTTTAAACTCGCCATATCATTTCATATTGGCGGCATCAGATCACATACAGTTTGCGCTTAAAGCATTTCGTTACTGTTAGGTAAATGTATATAACTCTCTTTAGACGGGTCAAAAGACTACCAACACGAACTTACTACGTAAAAATTACGCAGATACTGCATTAGATAATTTTGTTAAAAAAAGAACAACAAATGTGATGTTAGCTAGGCTATGGTGTTGCCACCCGCAGTGGCGTGCTGCGCCAATTGTGCCATAAACACGAACTTGCAAGTCCAATTCCACAAGCAGACACAATCGGAGCACATCAAGCCGAATGCAACGTGTGCTCTGTTGATCGAAGCAATTTCATAAGCATACTGCTCCTTAGGGTGTGTTTACGGTGGTGGAAGCAAGAGCGGATTTCTGATGAGCTAGATCTCCTTTGAAATCTGTATTAGATACGTCTTCCATCAATAATCAAGTACCTTATTGAAAACAAATGTAAAACAAAAAAACTATATTTTTGTCGGTCTTGATTTTTAGATAATACTAGTTCTAATTTTGTTTCTGTATTTGATTGTATTTTTCATAATGAAGTTTGCTTGATATCTTTTTTCAATATGACAGCGAATGCAAGCGATAGGTGATAAACCGGCGAAGTGCGAGTTGATTCGCACTGGAGGCTTCCGTACCATACTTGATATTCTTTCGCAAAAGAACCAATCGAAACCCTAAATAACTAACTTTTTGATGGATCGAAAAAAGCCAATATGACGCCGTCACCCATCCAAGTACATACTGACCGCTCCCGACGTCGCTTAACTTCGGTGATCGCTCTTCACTTTGGCATTGACGAGGAGGTTGTTGTTGTGTTAATTATTAAATTTATTTTATTCACATTATTCGTTGTTATAGCAGCACTAATAATACATACTTTGTATGATTTCTATTTTTTACGATTTAAGGGTTTTAGACTAGGTTAGTCTATATAGTCTGTTCTCCATTAAAACATATAAAAATAATAAATTTGTCGCAGTAAAAAGATTAAATAAAATATTAGACTACTTAATTATATAGTAATGCAAACAAACATAAGACATCAAAACATAATTAACAACGTCTGCACTGCCCTGTTCTCACAACGCTTCCGGCCTTGTTAAATGAAAACGAATGTAATTATATGTGAGCTTATAAAATAGGTACCTATGTAGACCCATGTCGCCATGAGAGACTGACAGACGGAGAATTGAATGGTGTTTCATTGTGCGAGAGGGATGAAAGAGTAGGTACCTACCTACGTGCCTGCGGGACGGACAGGACAACCGCAAAAAGGTTTATTAATGGTACGTTACTCTTTTTGATCTTAAACGTTTACACAATAATTAACTCTTTGGAAGGATTACTCAAATCATTATCTACTTACCTCCAAATACATAACTGAAGGTGCGTTCAGATTGAGTAATTAAACATACTTATATGTATAACAATATGTATCAATCAATCAAATCATTTATTTGCAGAACACATTGTTACAGGTACATGTCAGGTCTTATAACTAGAGTGGAGTCAAATGAATTCAACCCGCAAGCAGGTGTGCAAATATTCAATCGTGTTTCAAGGTCGTTAAATTAATCAATAATTCAAATAAAAAGTATGTCTGTTTTATAATGTTATAACAATAGATCTTTATTTCAGATATAAATTATCCATAAACTGAGTGAAAAAATACTTATCAAATATTGTACAAGTATATAGGCTAAATTAGCTAAGTATTATAGCTATATCTAGGTTTAGGTGGCGATATCCACCCATCGTCTAAATGTTGCTGTTTGACTCTGCCAGACTCTTGATAACCGAATTATCACACGAGTCATACCTATAACTTAAAGTATTAAGTTAAGTATGTTACTTAATCTGGACGAACCTTAAGATTTAAGTTTGTCTCGAAATTACGTAGGCTTTTATTGCAAAATGACAAAAAATCACGACTTGAGAATTACTTAATATATCTAAGTTGCGTTTGACTATTCTGGCTTAATATAGAAAAACAATAAGCTCTAGAGCTTGGAGAATGTCTTAGTCTAGAACTGTGAGCTAGGACCTATAGTTCTAGACTACAATTATTATTGCTCTAGACTTTAGAGTCATTATAATTGTGATCTAAAACTGTGCATGACTTTAGTTTCAAAATTTCAATCTGAGTACTTCATTAGTTTTCACAAAGCAGGTAGGCAGGTAGGCAGGTAGGCAGGTAGGCAGGTAGGCAAATAATTACGCCACCGTCAGCTTTAATACGTACCGATCCTATCCATCCAAAGGTTGCCTGGAAGAGATCGCTTTTAGCGATAAGGCCGCCGATTATGCCACTAGATTTAGTTAGTATTAAGATACTATTTTTATTATTTTCTTTACTTATATTTGATGGTGCTATAAAGGTATATTGTATTGTATTGTATTGTAGGTATTTTACCAGAAGAGTAACTTTTTTTCAAATATTAAAACAAACGATGCTTTTATCATTATCATAATTTATCTACAACAATTAAAACCACAACAAGAGATTCAAAATGTTCGTGAAAAGCGTTCACAGTAAATAATTCGAGGTGTGCGTACCAAATAACGGCCGGACGTTGATATGAACGGACGAACAGCTACAATCCGTGTCCTATGAATATTTATTGATAAATGATACATTATCTCATTTCCATGAAGTCTGCTACCTGAGGTTCATATAATATCAGTAAAATATTGGGAGCATGTCCAAAATTAATGTCTTTAATAAGGCTGAATGGTGATGAGTTTTGATTTCTGCTCAAAATACAAACGAAACGACCGGTTCGTAATGTTAACTTAGATAGTTTGGTTGTTGTCCCTATACATTATATCTACCCAACTCATCAACAATTTTTTTAATTTTTTTGTTAGGTTTAGCCATTGAATGGTCCGGAACTCGGTATGGGATACCTATTCTATTATTTAATTTTAATCAATTACCTTTAAATATCAAACAGTTTTATTGAGAGTAAGATTTAAAGAGAATGTAGTGAGCACCCAAATGAACAATTTCATACATAAATAAAGATTTTACTACTAGGACAAGGGCGACTAACCGCCTACGCGTAAATCGTATCATCATCATTATCATCATCAGCCTATGTTAGTCCACTTCTGGACATATGCCTTTCCTAATGAGCGCCAAAGCGCCCTGTCTTCAGCTTGACGCATCCAGCATCTCCCTGCAGTCGATTTCGCAGACCGTCATCAAATACTTGTTTGTCTTATATCCTTAACAAATTATAGAGGGCGTAAATCGTATGCGAGCGGCAATTACTTTGTTTATCGGTCTCCCTCACACTCGCACACGACACTGCACGTCACTAGGCTATGGCACGTAAAATTCACAGTCTAATAATAGTTGGCAATCTAAAGGCACGGTAATGACAGCTGGGACGGACGATCGAGTCCAGTACACACAAACACGTGAAATGAAGCGCGGGGAGGCGCGGGGGGAGGCGCGCAAATTGGACGCGGTGGAAAGCAAAGCAAGCAGCCGCGAGTATGCGGGCGGGCTGTCGGCCTAGCTGCACGGGGGCGGCTGGCTCACTTATATGCACTATTTCTCTATAAACACTCTATTTCAAATACATGAAGGCTGGCTGAGGCTAACGAGCGTAATTTTCTTAGTGTCTTGTGAAGATGAGTCACGTGAAATGCGTCAACAGAAATGAAAAGTCATCGTGTGGCAAAAACAGGACTTTTGTATGATTCGACTCATTTACCGTGATTAATTACTCGAAAATTACGCTTATTGGACCGTAGTATACAAAACCGTTAATAACATCTAATCTTTCACAAAAAAATCTTATAAAATGTACATACATATATTTACACATATATTTTCGGTCTCAAATGCCCCAACTTATTGAAATTAATTTTATTGGAATAAGCGAATTGGATTTAAACCTTGGCATCAGAATTAGTTAAAAGCTCTAATTGCCTTCTACTTCTACGTATATAGTATCGTGTCCTATACAAGAGAAGTAGCTGCTATAGATTTGCAGTTTGAAACTCAACAGCTCTGTTTAGTTCTGTACTCAGTCAGTCGGTACGGACCAACGCCGGTGACGTTACAATCTTCCTGCAATCCATTTGATTTCCAAATCAAAAGTGGTAGGGCTCAAATTTGATGTTAAATTCTAGCTTAAATTCATTTATTTTACACCTTATTAGTAGGCAATAGGATTGAGTTTGTTCAGCAGTTGTAAATTCCGTAATTTACTAGAAATGCGGGAAATTCGATAAATGTGATCGCTAATTGACGTGACTGGGGGAGACAGCTTTGGATGTAGCCATTGCAATAAATCATTTTCGAACACCATTGTTATTTTGGTCTAAAAATAATAACCTATTTTTAAATCTGACATTTTATTTGATTGAATGTTCCTGACTTGTTCCTTGGCCCAACGCTTTGGCAAACGTTCCTTATTAAATCTAAACCTTAAAAACTATGTCCAACCAAAACAAATCACTTGTACGATCCATAATAGCAAAATTTTATTGAACACTTCTCAGCTCATGTATTTCTCTCGACTAGACAGCTGATGTCTTCACAATAAAAGAAACACTGTTTGAGTGTTGAGCACGTTCGTGACGTCAGCACTTTACTCCGAGTGAACGGGTCAGCGAGACAACTCGAGCCATTATCGACCTTATTCTATTCATCTCTATAGTTTAAATTGCTTAGACAGCTGTGTCTATCTTGTAATATCCTATTCAATTCAATTTGAATTGCATAAGGGTTATAGTGTAGCTATCAGAACACTTGGCATTATTATAGAGGGTTATTTTACTTGGCAATCAGCATTATTGTTGCATGCAATGGCTGTCTAGTCTTACTTAACTGTTTATTCGTCTATCTCTGGCAATCATTGTAGCTACGTAGCAATGGGGATTTGAAACTCTACGACGTAGCAATGGAGTAATAATCTCCAAGCCAATCATTTTGTAACTTTCTACGACTTAGCAGTAGAAACTGGTGAGACTACGACTTAGCAATGTTATCTCCACTGCTATCATTTTGTAGCAATTCAGCAATGGGGATTGACTTAGCACCTAGTCTATAGAGGCGTGGCTATGTAGTTATAGTCCCTATTGACTACAAGAAATAATCAGATAAAAAAGAGTTTGCAACAGTATTTCACAAAACCGCCGCGCCGTCACCGTTTCACGGCTTTTACGTAGATATCGCGTCATAATCAGATAACGCTTCTAGCTCTTAAAGTCCATCAATGCAAGCGTCGAGCGGCACAAAGCGGCACCAGCGGCAGCGGCACTCGGCGGCAGCGGCGAACTGGGCCGGCGGACAATGACTGTTCCACAAAGGTACGCTTTTTACGTCGCGATTAGTTTCAACCTGCCTTTGATGTGTGCTTTACTGAAGGCTTAGGATTATTTTTGCTAGGAAGCTATTTTACTTCTGAAATGCGTTTTCAGCAGCGTTCAGGTTAATTCTCACTACTATAAAGCGCATAGCTTTTGCTGATATTATAGCAGCAAGTTATTGCTAATTATTATAAAACATTAATGGTTTCCTTCCGTCTCTCAACACAGTTAATTTTTTTATTAAAATGTGTAGCGATTGTGAGCGTTTCGCTTCAATATAATCCAATGTAATAAATCCAAAAAAGCTCTCAAGATAAAAAAAATATTCCTTGAACCACGTAAAGGGGCATATCAAGAAAGCTGTTAATATGTGTCAGCGCTGTCAGCGCGTCTCAAGTGTCACTGTCACTCTGACAGCGGGTGAAATGCGAGGTTTGGCGCGAAACGCACATACAAGGACACGTCGTTATTAAAGTTAAATCGGATTATGTGCGAACTTGTTAATGAAGCTTCTCATAGCGATAGTAATTATTGTAGGTAGTTAGTAACTTTCATGTTGAGGGCTGGCAAAAGAATGAACATAGTACGAGAGAAGGTAATAAAAAATAAATACGTGGTTAACCTTAGCCATTTTTAAAACGTGTTTGTCAAAGGCTCGAACATGCTATTACAAAAGAGACAAACTTACGGCAACTTTACTTTAGTAGACTTTCAAATAAATATAATAATGTATGTATAAGTTAAAATTTAATAACAAAGCTATCATGGTCGGTCCATTTATAAAACACGTACATTTGGACAATTTGTTTTTTTTATAGGTATACATGAAATGACTGTATGTTTGTTTTCAAAATTTCAATTGTCTACCTATTATGTTTCAATCAAGAGCATATATACAACAGCCTCGACAGAAGTAGAGCTCATTAAAGCAAAAAAATAAATTTATTTTGATTGTTGTTATAGCGGCAAAAGAAATATACATATATTCTGTGAAAAAATCAACTGTCTACCTTTAACGATGCATAAGATACAGCGCGCTGGCTGACGGACAGATGGACAGACAGCGCGCAGGTCCCGTTTTCACCCTACGGGGTACGGAATCCTAAAAACCCTTAAAAGTAGTTAATAAATAAATAATGTTGGACAATCCACCCAGCATCATCTAGCCCCAAGCTAAGCAGAGCTTGTGTAATGAGTACTAGATGACTTATATACTTAATACAATAGATAAATATAATAAATAAATAATAAATAATAAAATTGTTTATTTCCTCTTCACAATAGGTTTACTTAAAATTAAGTTAATTAGGACACAAATGTTCAGTAATATAGATTACATAGATATATATTTTTATTATACATAGACAACGACCAGAACACCCGGAACAAATATCTGCAGATCGTACACACAATTGTTCCGAGGCGGGAATCGAACCCCCAACCTCCTGCGTCGCAGATGGACCATCGCGCACCGCGCCACAGAGGTCGTCAAAATTTTTATTAGGTACCGATTTTAGAAAAGATCTCCAAATATTAATTTTCCAACTCCTTAGCTCCATGAAACAAAAACCTCTTTTATCTACAGTTTCCGTCCCAGTCACTCGCGTAAGTAATTAACTCTAGGATACAATTTAAATGACAAATCTTTTCCTTAGGCCACGATGAAATGAAATAAAACTTCTGAGACCGTCTTTTGTTGGGTTTTGTTTAAAATTAATTTACGCGGAATAATTTTGCGATGTGGAAATAGAATTTGTTTGAAACTTCCTCGTTAGACGCTGTTATATTGTTTTTATGCGAAGGTTGAGAATCACAGGGACCCGGATCTTTAAAGAACAGGAAACGACAGATGTAATGTTAAGTGAAAAATCACTTAATATTACAACTGCCGTTTCCAGTCGAATGCCTTAAACTAGTTGAGACTCCATATCACATGACTATGGTAGTATTACTTCCTTACTTATGTGCCTCATGTGCCGGTAAACTAAACAATGCTACATGAGCCCGCGGCTTCGCACGCGTTTTTCAATAGAATTGGTTTTGAAAAAACCTTTAAACGATTCCATAGAAATAACGCGTGCCATGGAAACGGTTTTATGGGATAAAAAGTAGCCTATGTTTTATTCCAGGCTTGCAAAAATCAGCCCGATTCGATCAGTCGTTTTGGCTTAAAGAAGTATCATACATCCATCCATTCATCTAAACATCCTTACTTTGGCATTTATACCTCTAATATAAGTGTGAAGTTATAATTATATATGTGAAGTTTTAAATATAGTCAATCAGCATCGTTTTTGGCTTAGCAAATGCCTAAGCATGCGTCTTTTAGATATCGCTTCACTAATCTATGTAAATGTTTACAATATGTGCCCAATAGATGACACTGATTTAGATACTTACGCTTGCTTAAACTTCGGAGCCATAAATCTTTAACATAAAGATGTGTCAAATATTTCGAGAACTAAGGCATTATGTTCCAATTACCCGGTTGAACAGTCACTCGTCATTAATCAGCGCGCGATGACGCGGCGCGACAAAATGTCTGACAGCGCAACAATACGCCTCAACCTCTACAACAATAGCATCTGCAACAATATAAATACAGACACGATCAAGCTGATTTACACTCTGTGTAGGCAAGGTTACAGTTGAAGTTACTGTGATAGAAATTCGGTATTTTATTGTTACGAATTGTGAATTGGAGAAGTTAAAACCAACTGAGATGTTCGAATCAAAGTTTCGTAAAAGTTGATGGAACTTAAACAACGTTGAGTGAGATATAGCTAGTAACGGAGGCGTTTTAATTTATCGAATAAATCTTACAAGGTTTACTGTACAGTGTGGAATATCTGGAGAGACTGGAAACTATTACTCTTTTAGTTGACATCGAATAATAAGTTTTGGATTGATTTTTTTTTTGTGAAGTACTTATGAAATCTGAAGGAAAGTTTTCTATCTATTATATCTAAAAAAACATTTTCTAGTTATTTAAAATAGTTTAATTATTAATCGTTATGTTTTTTGTTATTCCATTATTGCTTGTCATGTTTTTGTGTACTTAATAAACTAAAAAAATCAAAATAGTTAATTTACTTTCAGATTTCATGAATAGAACACCGTCATAATATCTGAAAGTAACCTTTTGTCCGTATCAACTTAACAAGGAGTAAACAGATATTTTTCCTACATAACAGTGTTGTCTGAGAACTTTAGGAAACATCCTCGTTATAAAAATGTGACGCAATTGTCGGCCCTCTCACCAGGCCGGTCCTCTGACAATGGAGCCAGACCAGACACCACAGCTTCCTAGGAACGGTTCAACCAAGACGCAAGCACCAACGTATCAATCGAAAACAATGAAGGTTTATAGAACCTGAGAAACCTACTTTGTTTTGTGTTCTATATAGTTGAATCCTGTAGAATTATATGTATCATTATGGAGAAACGTAATAGGAAATGCTATTTTCTGCTGTATTTGGGATTTACATCGCACTTTTTAATGGTGATGGATACTTACGACATTTTAATCTAAATCCACTTGCTTGTCACGAGTATGAAATGACTTCGAGCAGTTAACTCTTTTGATCTGCTCACATAATAACTATGACAAAGGTACTGGAAACGTTCTCTGTGACTAACGATTTGACTGCTCGAACAAGTTTAGGCCCTCCATGACTCGGTCAACATAAAACTGACTGTTCAATTCACCAAACACAGATTAAAATCCAAGTATTCGGTCTCCTATTCCCGTGACATAACGCAGCTGCCCTTTAAAGGCTGTGTTCACATTGACTTCTCTATTTTGCATTGCAAAGGAGGCCGTACAATAGCTACGCCGCGCGTCTGTGTCGATTATTTAAAGTTTCGAGACAGTTGTAATTTAATACACCTACTTTGAATGATTAATCATAACTTCGCCATTTGGAGTGAGCGATGCATAAATTAATTTATTAGAACATGACTTGACTTCAGAGAGGTGTTGTCTATAAAACTTGTGTGTACAAGTTGGAATCAAAGTCCAAATAACTGGCTTTACAAATGTTACGAGTTGTTTTAATTAACGTAGAGTGAAGCCAAAGTTTATATTATCTCCGGGACAAAAAGGCTTACTAATGGATGTCTGTTTTTTACTAATAAATGTAGCTCCACTCAATTCAGAATGTTAGGGATAATAAAATGACAAAGTCCAAGCATAAAACCAGCAACTGGAACAAAAAGCTAGACGAAACCGCAAAAGAAGAAAACACAGCTATCAGTGAAAGCAGCGCCCATTGTCAACGGTGGTGATCCCACAATGGTACAAAGGGCACAAAGACGAGGGACTTGCATCGCCACCTTTCGTCACTTCGACACACCGCCATTTGCAATGCAAAGTCAACAATGAGTTTGTCGCTTTGTTTCTTAGCGATTATTTAAGTTTCCAAGTTATGAATTAACTTAAATAATGACACAATAAACTTTGCTCGGTTTGTTTCTATTACACAATTATATAATGCTGGGGTTTCGTAGTTTCGCCTTGGACTAAACGTGCTGTTGCAGTGATATTTTAGCTGAGACAAGCAAGCTTTGCTCTGAGAACTAGTTAGAGTTTCATTGTATAATTTCTACAAAACGTCTATAGCCCACCTGTAAACTGCACGTTACCATAGACTAAATATACTTTTATAGTCATTTTCAAAGCTCATCAAACGATATATGTAAGTGTAATGTTATTGTTCTAACACCCCAGTGGTCGGTAAGTGATAGTGTGTCGCTCACACGCGAACATTTCTCGTGAAAAATGACACGTAACGATATAAATCGGTTATCTTCGCATGATTACATCCACATTTTATTTATCGTGTCTAGACAAGGGTGAAATCTGTTTATCAGTGGGAATAAATGTACAGGAATTTATGCAAACTAATCGAGATAGTAGGCCCTAATGTATATGTTGTGTAGCTATGTTTCGTGCAAGGAATAGTTTTAGTATTAATCTGTATCACGAGTCGGGTATTTATTGAAAAAAAATTATTAAGAAAGTTTGAGCAAAGACGAATTTTTTTAAAATAAGTAACTTTTTTTTCAAACATTTACTAATTTACGTCTCGTAAAGATAAAGATAAAGAGTCTTCTATGCTATTCCTTTGTGATATGATTATAACGTTTAAGGTATGAACGTATGTACCTTACCTGTCTAGTAAGGTACCTACATAAGTTTGTTGTTTGTAAGCTTAAGTAGGTAAAGTAACGTTTATTGAATCTGTATCTATCATTTGTCACGTTCAGAGGAGATTGTAATCAAACCAACACCTATTCTCGACAAATAAAAATATATATCAACATCATCATTATCAGCCTATATTAGTCCACTGCTGGACATATGCCTCCCCCAATGAGCGTCATAGCACCCTGTCTTCAGCTTGACGCATCTAGCATCTACCTGCAGTCTTTCGCAGGTCGTCATCTCACCTGGTCGGAGGGGCACTCAAGAACACGTTTGCCCCAGCGGTTGTCGGTTCTTCGCGAGATATGGCCGGCCCACTGCCACTTGAGCTTGCCAATTCTCAGAGCTATGTCGATAACTTTGGTTCTCTGTCGGATGTATTCGTTACGAAATAAAAAATATATCTCAAGGTCAAATATCTCGTGGATACAGATCCCGAACCTCTCAACAAACATCCACAAGAGCCTCATCAGTCACCCAATGACTTCAACTCCTCATTCCTGCGGATTGCACTCAAAATATCAATTTAGTCGCGAATCGCTGGTTTAATTGTCATTCAGTGGAGGCGACAGGCACAATTTGGCCGCGTCATAGCGGCGTCATCGCCGGTCGCGTTACTGACACTGACAGTGACAGTCGGGAAGGGTCGACGGCTTAGCTGGCAGCTTTGTTTGTTGAACTGTTTTCGCGAGAACTTGTTTTTTACGATTGGGGGACGATTTTTTAAATGTGGTAGCTCACGCAAGTCGATTGTAGATTTTGGCAAGTCAAATAGAAAGGGTTGAAAATATTTCAAGTTTCCAAGTATCATACCGTTTCTAGTATGATACCTGGAATTTCTCATTCATTATGTCAGATAAAAAGCAAGAGAAGGATAAACATAAGCCGGTGTTCCTTGGATCATTTATTTTGTTAATGTTTAGCACATTAATTAACCGCTGGTGGTGTTGCCAGCTAACGTGCCGAGATGTAGTCGGATCACGTCGCACAAGTTTCACATCGTGCCACACTTTTACTAATAAATTCTTGGAAACTCATACAATGAACAAAGAGTTCTCTTACAGGTTAAATTAGCAATAGTAGCTTTTACACGTGTCTGTAAGATGGCAACGATGATATTGGACTTTTTATTCCCTAAAATAATTTTTATGTTTTAAATCCAGTGATCGTTTATTAGCTAGTATATTTTCGTACTAGAAAAGACTGTGTCCAACAGGAGACTAATAAAGGGTGATGATAGGTTCTACACGACTACTGCGCTAGAAACCTTTGACACTACTGAAAAAATACCACCTAAATTAAATTATAATAAACAGTTGGGTGGCAGGAGCGAAATAAGGTTTAAACCCCGCAGTGAGTAATTCCAGGCTGATAAATGATGATGATAAATTCAATTTCAGGAAAACCTTGCACTTTGTTTCAATTAGGGAAAGCATCGAAATGCATTTCCCTCGAAATGGAGCATAAAACAGTCATGCGCCGTGACAGAGAACTGACAGCACAATTCGTTAACTGTCGGGATCGGTCGAACGCGGCCCGAACTACGAACTGACAGACTTGACAGTTGACAGCTAAAGCGGGTCGCTGTTGTTCCTTTTGGATATTTTGCGGATAGATGTTTACGTAACGAATTGACGCTTTTGTTGTAAGGGTCGGTTTTAATATTCTGACAATTATTCTGATGAGGATGATGTAAGAAAGATGCCTAATGTTTTTAATTAAAAATACTTTTAAACTTACGCGATCTGAACACATATTTATAAGTATTAATACAACGGGTATTTATCGCATTTATTTACCTATTTTTCCCGACGTTTCAACAGGTTTACACACTGTCGTGGTCACACGGGATGACTGGAGTACTGGAGTTACCGCCTCAGCGAAGCGGGGCTAGTTTATTTGAAACTACCCTCACTTGGTTTTCGAGACTAGTAGGCATGTCCAGCTGCACACTTGGACGACATACTACACTAACAGTATCCGCGACGCACTGAGAGACCGGTTTACGACGAGTACACTTGGCTATAACTGGATTCCACGAGGCAGAGAGTTTGAACCCGTCTTCACGATTGAAATTAGGATATTTCCTAATTTCAATCGCTTCCCGAAACATTCTCTTGTAGTAATGCCTTTTATTACAGATCACTTGTGGTTTGTGTAATTCGATCCAGTGATTGGAGTCGGGAAAAATAGGTAAATAAACGCGATAAATACCCATTGTATTAATACTTATAAATATGTTTTTAATTAAATTGAAGTTGGACATGTGTTTAATTACTCTGAAAGGGTTAAACAGTAGGTTAAACATGAACATTTACGAATGATCTAAAATAAAAGAGCTGGCAAAGATTTGAAGACAACAACGTCTCAATATCTTGTCTAAAGCAATAAGAGCATCATAAAACTCAAGGCAAAGCTTCACAATAACGACCATAACCGCGTAAACCAATCTGAATTTGAAGCTGCCACAGTAAAACACATTTCAAGCTATCAATACGGCCACATTATCGTCACGTAAACTAAAACTTTCAGAGCATTTGAAACTTTAATAACGTAAAAATAGAACTGAAGTATTCACCAATAAAGGCAACCAAATTCAAGCTGATTTAAGCCTTGTGCGGTTCAGTATAAGTTTTGAATTCGAGCGAAAGGAGATGTTATAACTTAGGTATCTTTTTATTTGAAATGAAGGCCCCTAGATGCTGCGGAACGCTAATAATGGGTTCAACGACCGCCAGATAGAAGTGTACGGAACCGTCGAAAATAATTTATTTTGTGGAATAGTTTCGAGAAGTAGTGGGTGTTTCGCGGAAAATAAATTGTCTTTTGAGCATTCATGTTTCCAGGAAAGCGGATGGCAAGTTCTGGAAATTACACATATATTTACGATTAGAAAAGAAATACCAGTAGTCCTCGGACCAAACCTCCCTCCTACATAACGATAGATTGTGGAGAAATGTGGGAATGGCTTAGCAAAAACTAATTCATTCGAAAATACTAGATTTAGGTCGTTTATGATAAGTTAATCTTCATGCCAAATGTGTGCCAACACGCGGGAACGTAAACACTAGAGAAACCTTTTCAGATTTTTAGTAAATAAATATGAATAGTATAAGTTTTTGGTTAATCAAGGAATACAATACAACACTGGTAACCTACGAAAAAAAAGCCTAGCCTAAGAGAATAAAACAGGTATTTATTTTAATTTAATTTATTTTAATTGGATGGACGCTCTAGCGCTTCTCAATCTCCTTCCTTGTGCCCGTCAATTTGATGCCAGCCAGAATACAATCGATATTGTAATCAGAATCCATGCATCTCGAACCTGAATTACCTGACAGGTAAGCCTATGTCCTATCTTATATCCTACTTCACGTAATATGATTATAATAATAGGTACGGGGTAGGTGGCTAGAGGATACTGTGTGGATTGTTCAGCATTATTTATTTATTCATATCAGCGGTGGTCATCCCACTCCCTGGTATCCCTCTTTTACTGTTCACGGCCGTGTGCTCTGGAGGACCTTCCATAAACCCACGAAGTTTGTCATGTCACTTAATCAGACTAAAGGAATAAGATATAGCTTGCTTGGCAGAGATCGCTGTTAGCGATAAGATAAGCGCCAATTGTACCACATTAGATATAATTTTTATTAAGTTTTTTTTAATTTTGTATATTAATGGTGCAGTAATATTCTATTCTATTTTATTTAAAAATCTACGCAAAACCACGTAGAAATCCACGCGCATGGGCAGAAACTTGTAGAAAAATTATGAAATACAAAGTTCGTTGTACAAGTTTACGTTGTACGCAATAAATATATTGCAAACATAGTTTCCCTGTCGGTTGCGCATTACCCAGCTTATTGCAGAATTCTTTGTGTCCCTTTATTTAATAAGTGCTTGAATTCAATTCCGTTAAAGTTAGTGCGAGTTGGCAACACTGCAAGTGTCGCCGACATTACGATTATGTTGCGAACGCAGGGTTGGAGCTAGGGAAATGCACCAAAAAATAACACAAAACTAGGAAAAAACAAGGCTAAAATTGTAAAAACAATGACTGTAATTACGACGAAAGCTGTGCCGAATAGAATACTGGAAAAATTGTTGATTAATAATCATTTCAGTGAGAAGTCAAGTCGATTCGCGAAGTTTTGAATACACCCCTGCGCACCATTTCTTTTTGTTATGTGAAAAGGAAGCTGGCTTTTCGTTCCGAGAAAAGAAGTTATGGTGCAATTTCGAATCAGGAGCCACATCGAGTCCTGCCGCGCGCAACCCCGGCTAGGCGACAATTAGGAAGCATTGACAAACTGCTTCGCTTTTAAACTTCTTTATTATAATTGTTGACGATCAGTGTTTGGAAAAACAAAGACTATTTAAAATTCAAAAATTGAAATATGTCTTACCAGCCGAATCTCGACCACGGAGGCAGATGTTAACGGAGACTACGGTGCGCAGGACATATTTCAGTGCACAAGTGTGTGCGTAAACACAGGTTCATACTTCTCTGTAGTTAATGACCACCGAAGTGGCGCGGTGGGCGAAGGTCCGCCTGCGACGCAGGAGGTTGCGGGTTCGATTCACGCCTCGGAACAATTGTGTGTACGATCTGCAGATATTTGTTCCGGGTGATCTGGTCGTTTTCTATAACACACGCTTTGCTTACCATGGGGCTAGATAATGCTGTGTGAATTGTCCAGCAATATTTATTTATTTATTTATAATGCATACCAAAACAGTAGTTACAAAAATTTTCATGAAATATACTAGACTTTTTTACACACCACACACCGCGTGGGTTATATTCTAGTACCTAAGTATATAATATTACATTATATATGTATATCACCTCATACTTTCAGATACTCTTGATACAAGTCTGACCGCAAACTCAGACAAAATGTTTAAGGTAATAAATGTAATATATAGAGTTGTTTTTGAAACACAACTAAATTACAAACCACATAAAGAAAATCCTTTCGACACGTCCTCGGTTGCCCCAGCACACAATAAAAGCTCCCCAATAGAGATAACATCCACTCCCAACATAATTCAACTTAAACAAAACATTTGGTTCCAATAACCGAGACATATGCTCTCATTTCGCAAACGACAGGTATTCTGGCTCGCGTCATAGCTTGGCTGAGGATGGAGTTCACTCAATTTACTTTGTATCGAACATTTTCAAGAATTTCAATATGAAAAGTAGATAACTTTAGTGCTTATAGATTGGACATTTCGGAGACGGGTCTATTCCTATATATCCGATAACGTCTGATAGCTTTTTTTTGTCAGAAAAGGGTCATACGGATTTCCGTCTTCCTGCTGATCAAGTCCAAGTCTGAAACCTATAATAGCTCCAGCAAATCTGCGTTTCGCGCGCGTTTGTGTTGCTTTTTTGATTGGAAAAACATATTTTATGAAATCATAGGTTTTGGTTTTTTTATTCATAATTATAAATAAATTTAGTAGTAAATGCCTAACTACTTAATTCTAGGACATAGTTGCACATAGGTCAGTAGTTTTCTAATAAATAACTAATGAAGTTACAGACTATAATTTAAAAAAAAATTATAGTTTGCGTTCTTTTGCTCATAGTAATTTATTTCAGGCAACCAAAGATGTTTAAACAAGAGCATCGTATAGCGGTAGTGCTAACAAACAAACTAATCTAAAAAATTTAAGTTTGTAGGTTTATTCAGACAACTTAAAAATTTGACTTTCTGATCAGGAAGCATTTATTCAAAAAGGTCATGATCATGAAACCATGTAGATAATAAAACTGATAGCTTTCTACTACTACAAAATAAAAGATATCCTTACATTACATACGTTAAAGAATAAAAGTAAGAATTCATACCAATCTGACCACAGAGGTCAGATATCTATCTGTAAGCAACATCCTGCGTCCGTTCAAGACAACTTGTAAAATGTACAGTCGCTGAAGTCAGCGCGTTCCTGGAACTGTTATTGCACTTTTATGTTCTTCTGCTGATAGATACTGAACTCGAATGTAATTTCTATAAGTGTACTTTAGTATCAAAATTGTTTTTCGATGGTGTGCCGCTGTGTGGAATGCACGGCATTATTAACTTAATTTTGTTCATTTTAATAATAATAATAAAATAATATTTATCGTTTTGGAGATCCTACATAACAAATATTTTGATAAATCTTTGCGCACACTATTATATTACACAAATATTACTAGGATAGTTCAGGGTCTTTCAAAATGCTGCCCTGAATAGCTTACCTAAGTGTTTGATGAATGGTTGATGTTGATGATGAATTAAACATAGTGAAGGAACTCCGTATCAGCTTGTTTGACGGTTGTATAATGACGTCACTCACAGCTCGACACTGCATAAATTACGCAAACTAAGCCGCGTGCCCACAAATCACCATTCGCTGATAAGCACCTCGTTCGAACAGTGCGCCGGATGTCGAATATCAACTGGGATTATTGACATATCGGTTGTTACGCCGGTTTTGGGTTGATACGTGACTTGCTACGGCGTAGCACTTTGTTACGTGTGATTTCGTAGCTACTGCTACGAGAGTTGCTACGTTGCTACGACGTAGCATTATGCTACGTTTCTTCAAGTCGAGTAAAGTCATTGTCGTAACAGTACTACGCCATACCAAGTAACAGTTATATAAAAATAAATAAATATAAATGAGAGCTGATGAGAGCATGGCTCACTATTGTTCATGAATATGACTATTAGAACACTTCCAGAAACATTGAGCTAAATTTAAATAAATTCATAATGTTAAAGCTACTATGATATTATAAATATACGCATCCATAAACACGTTTAGTTTGTAATACCCTTTGTGTTGACACACACAGAGTATTATTGCGTTGGGACTAATAATCAGTTAGCGATCGCTTGAAAACTAGAGCATTCAATAACAAGCAACTATAAAATATATTCTTGGTTATACGAAACACTAGACAATACATCTCCCCTCAATATTCGAATACAATAAAGCTGCATTTTAAATCGGACTGCGGACTGCTACAAATTATATCAATACCATCTTTAACTTGCAAATTGTTCTAGCGAAATAGAAAAATGTATTTTGCCTCGCGCCGCCGGCCGCGTGAGATACGACTTGGCAGCGCTCGCTTGCTTTCACTTCACATTTCTGCGCTAAAGCCTTCCTACAAGGAATGTTGAGGTTTTCTTTGTTCGCCGCGTTGAGGTTCTATCGATTGATAAGGATTCCCGAACTCTGACCTAATATGGTAAACATTAAAACAAAACATATCAGAATATGCCACTTGTTATTTCGGCACAGTGGGCTTTCTTCTTCCATTAATTTATCTCAGTCGTCATCATCATTTATGTGAAAGGACAAAAATGAGATGAGAACCAACGGATAAGCATTTTTAAATCATCATTATCAAACATCGAACATCTAAACCTACAAAAAAAAATATAGTGGGAATTAAATATGTACAAAGCAAATAGCTGGCCACGGAAACACATGTTTCTAGTTTTCATGTTAAATGTACACGTCGTGTTCCCGTTTGGACTTTAATTGGTAGGAATTGTGCAGGCACTTCCGGAATAAACGAGTTTGAGAATTACCTCAAAACACGCTATTTTTAGTTTATAATGTTTGCACGAGGTAATTTCAGGACCCGAGTGGAACTCCCTTCAACTTTCATAGTTATTTTAAGTCGACGTGAATTTCATTCATTATGGATAAATTTACGTTTGCTAACCACAAAACAATGTGACGACCGCTGGTGCAGTGGGTACAGGTCCACTTGTGACTGCAGGTTCGAAACCCGCTGCGAGACAAATGTTTGTATAATTTGGAGGCATTTGTTCTGGATCTGGGTATTTATGTTATGTATAGCAGTAATCTGGTACCTGAAATACAAGCTTTGCTTATCAGCGAGGTATATGATATTAAAATATAAAATAAATTATGTGAATAATGTCTCGTATTATTTACTAAGCTCTTATTCTAATTAGCTTGTTAGTTTGTGTGGAAAAAATCTTGTAACTGAATTTAGAGCAGTTATATATATATATATATATGTTTATAGCAGTTTCCGCTGAAATGTGGAATGTTTAAATGCTTATGTAATCGTAAGTTTGTTGATAATGCATTGTTATGGTACCATCGAGCTGGTCTCATGATGGAGACAGAAAGTGGCCAAGGGATCTCCTAACGAAATGAATACGTATGTATGTACATAATTAACAAATAACATTTCCATCACAAACGAAGCAAAACTGATATACAGTTCAGAAACAACATCATACTCCAGAAGTTGACACGAAGTCTATTTCCAAAGTGCAGTAAGTGAGGTCAATATGTTCGAATGATAGTTCGAGAACTTCCCCCGCCCCCGCCTGCCCCCACCCTCGCCTTTGTGGCCGGTCCAGTGGCGATAGCGTATGAACGGGGACCACCTACTCCGGAAAATTATTGGAAACGGTGCGATATGGCTTCAATATCTTCGTTTAACCTGGAGCCATACAAGTTATTATATTTTATTTAGAGATCTGAAAGGAAACCATAACATTTGTCATCAATGATTCCCCTTCTTTCCCGTGGTTCACCTATTTTGTCCACCTGGTGGACCACGGGTTTCAATGCCGCGTATTATTTTTACCTTTCATTCCCTAGGGTATTGATTGTCGATGGTTTCCTTGTGTGAGATTTATTAAAAAAAACAGTTGGAACCATCTTTAGCCGGTCTAGTTGGTTATATATTTATAGTCTACTGGTCTACATATTAAAATGGTTCAGAACATAATCACATTACTTTCATGTCTATTTTAATTTTAGGAATGTTACTTTTCTAATTGTAGGTACATCTATTGTATCGGATATAAAGAATTTTTGATTTTGAACGAAGTCTTCAGAAAGCTTTTGATTTATTGGGCTTAAACGTAACCACGATTGATGCCGTTTTAACAAGACTTATTTCTTCTTTTGTCTCAATTTTAGTCGGGTCTTCGGAGTATCTCCTTCGGTTGCTCACTATTGCTCGGCGAGTGGGTCCTAGCCAGCTTGTAGCAATAGAGAAGCGGTAATGTATTCAGATCCAATTGCATATTGGATTTCAGCGCAGGCTGTTCTGCTTGTAAACGGTCTGCGGGTCCAACTGAACGACTTTTAGGAGAGTTATTAGGATTTTAGCTTTCAAGTTTTGAAACTTTGTGAAAGACATAATGTCTGTGAATTTATTTAATAATTGTAGGTTGGGAAAAGAGCGTGGATTAAAATGGGTCATTTGCGACTTATGGAAGGGAGTTTGGTTCGGCCTTCCAGTAGGGAGATACGTCCCACTGTTGGGAAAACGCATCAGTAGAAACGTATCTGGCTATTGACTTGTACTTTTTATTAAACAAACTTTTTGATAATGCGCAGTAATGGGAAATTTTATTGAATATTTTTGTGAAATTATGAACAACAATATGTACATAATGGCGGTGCTGAAAATTCAGTTATACATAATTACATATAGTAGTTTATTACTAAATTTCTTCATCTAAATAACAAAGAATAAAGCTAACAACTGCTAACTCAAGCGTGAAGAATCAATTTGTGCAACCCTTAATACATCCTCGTGTCCACCGCACTTTACACTAACAAGTAAATCGATACATCACTTTACGATACCAGATGCCCAGTGAAAGGGTTAAATCTCATTCGGTTACTATCTCCCGTCCTCAAGGGAAATCCGATAGGGCTGGCAACATTGTGAATTCAAGACGAGCGCGCCCTGTTTGCTTCTTGTTAACTCCACTGTTGAAATAATGGCTTCAATAAATCAATGTGCATCGGAGATTCATTCCATTTATTGAGTCCTTTTAGTAGAATGGTCGAAATGTCTCGAGTTGTAAAAACTAATTGTTCTATTAACTGTCGAGAAATCACTTGACCTCTAGTTATGCTCACTCATCTCTTTCCTTTCAGACGAAAACATTTATTTTTTAATTTTAGTGTTTTAGTAAAGTTACACATTAAAAATGTAATTTTACAGAATCAGAGTAAATAACGTTTTTCCTACATGTTCTTTTCCCACGTTTATGTTTGCATTTAAAATCCTTTTAACCTGCTCTAAACTGTAAAGCATAAAACAAGGCAACTTTAAACCAAGTTTTCATAACCCGTCCCCTGCTCTCGGCTGCGCATTATGGAAACTACATTTATTTAAAAGTCATAATGAAAGCTTTTTAATTCTCCCTCCGGTGTGTCTAAGAAACTAAATACGTGTTGCGACCGCTGCACGGGACGCACAGCTTAGGTAGAAACAGCTGGAGCAGTGCTGCACACATCAAAGCCAAAGTCAAAATAACTTTAATTCTTTAGCCTTACAAAGTTACACTTAACACTTTGACTGCGGTTTTTTTTCGACGACTGCGATCTTTTTTTTTACCTAAAAAATTCGTGCTGCCGCTCTACAGCGGTTGTGTTGCGCCGCACATGCGTTTCGTTCGAAAAATATTACAGCTCTGCTAAGTCACAAAGATCTGTATTTTCTCAGCCGCTGCGCTTGTGTGGATTTACGCATATTAGTCACTTGTAGAAAACTCATACCGTGCGTTTTCAGCACTCAAAGTGTTAATGATGTCAAATGTGATCTATACTAATATTATAAAGAGGAAAGGTTTGATTTTTTGTTTGTTTGTTTGTAATTAATAGGCTCCGAAAGGTATAGGTCGAAGACGACGATCTCTATGGCGTGGTGGGCGACATTCCGCAATTAAGAATTCGATCCCGCCCCCCGAAAAAATGTTTGTACGATCTGCAGATATTGGTTTGTATAAATAATAAAAATATATTTAATGTATTATATTAAATATAATTATGTTATATAGTACACACAACACAAACTCAGCCTGGGGATAGATTGTGCTGTGCATGCAGATAATATTAGATTACCCGGAACCTTTGCAGATCGCACAAACATTATACACGAGACGGGAATCGATCCACGAAGGTCGTCTAGTATACTATAAACACTGTTCTTCATACAAGCAAGTTTTCGTTACGTTTCTGCGTCACTACACTTAGTGTGTAGTGACGCAGCTGTCCACATGTGCACTGGGAACACATCTAGTCCGCACTATCAGCAGACTACTCGTTAGGTGCGGCCGCAGGGTAACTTCACAGTTGGTGCCACAACACGGTGCGGTTATCTGAACGGGTTCAATTGCGCCCGTGACTTACTGCGCGCCTCCGTTATCTTGTTCTAGTATTAACTAGATTATTGTGAAGAAACTTCATAATTTTAGGACGTTTGTATGGTTTGGGCGCTTTATATGGTTACACGTCTACTCCTAGAAATACAATCAATATCACGTCTAATGTAGGTATAATGGTCTACTCCTAGAAATATAATCAATATTCACGTCTAATGTAGGTATAATGGTCTACTCCTAGAAATACTATCAATATTCACGTCTAATGTAGGTATAATGGTCTACTCCTAGAAATACAATCAATATTCACGTCTAATGTAGGTATAATGGTCTACTCCTAGAAATACTATCAATATTCACGTCTAATGTAGGTATAATGGTCTACTCCTAGAAATACAATCAATATTCACGTCTAATGTAGGTATAATGGTCTACTCCTAGAAATACTATCAATATTCACGTCTAATGTAGGTATAATGGTCTACTCCTAGAAATACTATCAATATTCGCGTCTTATATAATGTAGAGCTATTGGCATAGTGATGATTTCTGAGTTGTTACATTGGCCAAAATAATAATAAATTATTTACTACAAACAATATTTTCAAAAAAGTTACGAAACCGGCTTCATTAGCAGTTGTTTATATTATTGGTTAGGAGAGAAAGAGAGAGGCATTATTTAACTAAATGAAACCACAATATCTCGCATAAGTAAGTGCGAGCTACCTCGTAAGCAATAATAGAGAACTCACCGCCGCCGCGCCGCTAGTTTCAGCAAGCGGCTGGTAATTGAGGCGTATCTCGAGACAGTCCCGCGGCCGGGCTGCGGTCTAATGTACAACATTTACCATTAATTCGCAATTATACATCTCCAGATAACAGTTTAACAGCCGAATGGGGACTAATTCAGCTGATTTTCATCAGTATTACCAACTTCAAAGCACCCAATAATTACTTTAGAATTTTTACTGTCTCGAGATACTGTTGCCAGCTGGAGGTTTGAGCTGGTCCCTTAATTTATTACCCGAAATTCGCGCTAATTTTGGGGAAACTTGAGGAGCCAACTTTACCAATTAAACCCGCTTCGATTTTGTAATCCCGACTGACTCTTGCCGCTAAAAATTACTTTTAGTCTAAGTTTTCCAATCACATTTGAGTGTTTTTACACAAATTGGGATCGAGGTTACGCGGTCGGAAAAAGTTGATTCGAGTTTGCGGATACAAGTGCAAGTTGGGTGGAGTCGGGCAACTCGCTACTCAAATTAAAACTTATTCTTGATAATAATTGAAAGTGTTTCTCAAAATTGACTGGAGGGAATTTGAAAAAACAACGAGGCAAAGTAAATGTTTATCGCTATTCAGCAGTTTGTTGCGAACACAACTATACATCAACAACATCTAATTCATCAAAGGCTGTCTCTGTGAGTTTCAATTTCGGAAAGTTTCGCTGAATCGGGCGCAGTCTCCTTGTTTACATTTTGAAACACTTCATTTGAGGGGAGGCTGGGTAAGGTTGGCTCGTTCAAGAAATGAATGGCATAATAAATTATATGTGCTTACGATTTTTGTTAATTATTCCTATTATATATTATTAAAAAATGTATTACACACAATATAATATTACCACAAGCTCTGCTTACCATGGGGGTAGATAATGCGCAGAGTTTTGGCCGAAGGGTGTCAAGTTCCGAAGGTTCACTGGCCGCCTGCAACGGGACACCGCTGCTCCGCCCGCGCCGTGCACCGAAAACAGCCGACACCCTGAGTACATCTACACGCTGTCGGCATAATCAAAAAAAAAGCGTGTTATTATTAATTTAGTCCTTTTATATTTTATGTATGCTAGTTTTAAGGTATATATTACTATGGACCGTAGAATAAGTTGATTAAGATCTGTTACTTTTCTATGGTCTGAAATAAATGATTATTATTATTATAATGCAGTGTGTTGAATTGTCCAGTATTATTAGTATTATTAGTACCTGTTATCGTTACATTGCCATTATCAATATTTCATTGTTACGGTTGTGTTTTTATGGAATAAAATATTGTTTCTCTGATAACTTCTGCAAATAATACCTATTCTTATCATAAACATGACGACCGATGAGGCGCGGCGGGCGAAGGTCCGCCTGCGACGCAGGAGGTTGCGGGTTCGATTCCCGCCTCGGAACAATTGTGTGTACGATCTGCAGATATTTATTCCGGGTGTTCTGGTCGTTTTCTATGTATAATAAAAAATATCTATCTATGTATTATGTATATCAGCTCTGCTTACCATGGGGCTAGATAATGCTGTGTGAATTGTCCAGCATTATTTATTATTTTACATCCTTTTGATTTCTAACAAACAGTGGAAAGGCTCTCTTTGTTTACGAATTTCATCACAAATAAATGTTAAAATCGTGTGCTCTCCATTCCCCGCTCTCCTTTATTTCATGAGCAATAAATCCTTCGCGATCAGATCTTTGGAATTGTTCGCGAGTGCACCACAACGCAATCTGTTTCGTATTGCAATTGGGTTACAGCTCAGAATACATTCCGGAAATGTAATGTAGTTTCAACAACTCTGAGGTAAGATAACATTTTATCAACGAACGGTTTGTATCTTGTGCAAATAAGTTTTGAATAAATCTTAACTCGTGAATCGACTTAGAAGTGATTTTAAAGTATTATTCTGAGCTACAAGTTATCCTGGTGCGCAGTTCGCAACAATATATTATAAATAAATAAATGTGCTTTATTCATTGTAAAAGCCTACTCATAGTAAAACATAGGTAACTAAATTGGTTTAAAATAATTATTTTAGGTGGGTAGGTATTTCTAATGCAGCAATAGCCTTCAAGATATAAACACACATAGGTGCATGATATAAGGCAACATGATGAAAAGTAGTTTGAGTGGCTACTCAAACTACTTTTCATCATGTTGTCCTTCAAAGTCCCGAGAGTCGCAGCAAAATGAAGAAAAAGCTGGCAACATCAACAATGGCTAATTACTGAGAGCATTTGAGACGGCCTCATTATCTGAGAAAGAAGCTCCGAGATTGAAACGGTCCTTAACAACGCGAAATGTCCTCGTGTATTTTTGACAAAGGAATTATCTCATGAAAACTGCGACGAAAACATAAATACTTATTTTGTATTTATTTGTTATTTACCAAAAACTTGTAATATTCTGTAAACCAAAGCAGGTTTGTCTTTGTGTAGTCGGTCACAGTGGGGGCTGTGCCACATTTGGCAAGATGTTCTCAATTAATTATTATCATAAATATAATTGTACATCCTACTAATATTATAAACGCGAAAGTTTGTAAGTATGGATGGATGTTTGTTACTCTTTCACGCAAATCTACTGAATGTATTTTAATGAAACTTCACAATAATACAGCTTCCATATCTGAATAATATATAAATAGGCTACAATAATAATTCATAAAGATATATAGTATACTATCCAAAATATCTATCACCACGCGGGTGAAACCGCGGGGCGCAGCTAGTAAATAATAATGGTTAGTGACTGCAACAAGTTTAGAATTCATAATTTTACTAGTAATCATGTTTTACGATTAAAACCGGAGTTTACCCATCGGATAGTAGCCCCTAAGGTTTGTGACATCCATCACTACGAGTAGCAACATCCATTGACGCCCTACTACTTCTGTCTTTGGTCGTGAGTTGCAATTTTAGTCATGCCACATATTTTTCATCAGTTAAGCTTGCAAGCGTGAAGTGGCGAAATTTTCGGTGTGACATTCTCTTGCGGTTATTTTATATTGATTATGGCGGTAAGAGCTTTTTGTAGCAACCAATTAGGTAGGGATTGATAACTACAATAAATCAGAGTTTAGAATCTACAAGTACAGTCCTCAGATACATAGAGTAGAACATTTTCCATTGCCCAGGTGTTGATGGTGAATTTTAACAATCGCTATATTGTAGCTGACAGGCGATCGGTCTGACTGTCGCAATGTTAGCTGAGGCGGTTCATCGAGTGCCGACAGTAAAGGGACGAGAAAAGTGGAGGGGCTTGACTTAATTCGGGTTCGATTTGACTAAAACCAATATTTTTTATTCGAAACTTGTTCGCAGAAATGGCATACCGTATCTAAAGTTGTTTATTTAGTCATTAAAAGTAAGGTAAACTTTATTTACTCTGTTCCGACGACTTGTGTGACTCACGTTGTCATGGTAACTATTTCGAATGCCATTAGACACTGCCTTTATCTACTTTTCTACTAATTTGCTAAGTATTCGCTTCCCGCGTTCCCATTTTGTCGAGACGACATGATAGTCGTGCAGTTTAAAGCATCATGGCTATATTTAAATGAAAGTGTTCACATATAGGATTGCACTATTAACACAAGCTCTGCTTAGCTTTGGGCTTGATGATGCTGTGTGGATTGTCCAGCATTATTTTATATTATTCTTTTTAATTATCGTCACTGTCATCCACATGTTTTTTCGTTGTGACGATTGATTGACAAGACAAGTGACGATTGTTATCCACCGATAAATTATCCGTTACGACATAGTGGGAGCGCGCTAAATGTTAATGTATTTTTTTTTCCTTGGGTGACTTCGGTGTCACTGTGGCCATGGTAGGGTTATTGTGATCGCTACTTTATTCGTTCAGCCTCGAAGCCGTAGCGTTCATAGTTCGCCACTAACCCTTGCAGCTGCTAGGAACTGTAGGATTTTCTTCGGGGTGATGTCTCGTAGCTCGTCTGGGCTATGCACTATGCAGTTGCAGGTGTTGTTAATTTATTTATTCAGATAATAACATCATGACAGGTTTTTTTATTAAGCCCTAAGGCTATGTTATAACTACTTATACTAAAAATTACATATTTTTGTACATACACACAATACAAAATAATTTATAATTTTGTTTCAATAACATTTTGTGCCTTTTTCATGGCTTTCGGCAGGTTTTCGTAAAATATGTCTACGCTGTTTTTGGACAGAACATTGATTAAATATATGGCGATGTTAATGTAACTGAAGTAGTCTCACAGGAAGTGGTCCTACTTCCCGATACCTAGGATACCTGAATATGCTCCACAAACCACAAAAGGTTCGTGTAATTGTGAAAGGATGCAAGAGCGGCTTGCGTTGAAATAAATACAATTGATGTTTATTAAAACGAACCGTCTGTTCGCTTTAATTCTGCAAAAACCAAGTGGTAATTGAGGTCTACATTATTTCAACCCCCGTTCCACTCATAATGACCAATCAGCTATTGATTCAAAATTGAATTTAGCCCTTACCGGCTACGTAATAAGGTTGGGAATAACGTAGTTAGTGGTGCACTTTGAACGTCCGTACGTACATGCATAATTTAATAGTCGTTGGAGCCATGTGGCCGCGGCATAATAAAAATCCAATACACTGTTACACCAATAACTTATCTGGTATTCTCGTTTATTGGTCTATGTCCAGCTGTGGGACAAGCAGGAAAATATCAATAATATTATTTTTACTAATAAGATTATGAATAAAGATTATATACATATAATGTAATGAGCGAATCATAGTGGTGAGTCCTATTGGGTAAAACAGTACACTGTAGTCAAATGCACGACTAAGATGATTAAATTGTGAAGTCTGTAACGTTACCGATTTATATTTTTAGTGTGATAATAACTTATGTATTGTCTACAGCAACTTCAAAAGGTAAAAGGTTCAGCAAACATGTCATACGTCGAACAAAACTTTCTAGTTTGCAAAACGAATTTTCGTATTATCCAGCCGAAAAACATCCAAGAATAATATTTTGCGTTCCATTTACCAAAGCCCAATTATTCAAAATCTAAATCTAATAGCTGAAGAAACTTGGTTACAAACAAAACATAGTATTACAATTTTGTTCAAAGTTTACTGTTTTGTTATTTTTGTGAGAATTAACTTACAAAAAGTTCAAAAACTATTTTCCTAACTTATGATATTATTCGTATTTAATGTGTGTTGGACTTTTTTATCTTCTAAACTTACTTTTTATCCCTATTTAATAAAATAATTTGGGCCGGCCATATCTCGCGAAGAACCGACAACCGCTGCGCTAGGGCAAATGTGTTCTTGAGTGGAGATCACGACTCGGTTAACGCAGTGTAGGACGCCCTCGGACCAGGTAGGATGACGACCTGCGAAAGACTGCAGGTAGATGCTGGATGCGTCAAGCTGAAGACAAGGCGCTATGGCGGTCATTGTGGGAGGCCTATGTCCAGCAGTGGACTAGGCTGATGATAAATCATCATCATCATCATCAGCCTATATTAGTCCACTGCTGGATGATAAATAAATTACTATAATTTAGCACATAGAAGTAACAAGCTTGGAGGGAAACAAGAATGATTTGAGAAATTATTAGTGTGTCTGTGATAGATCAGTTAGTTAGGTACAGGTATACTTTGCTCAGATAAATCAATCGTGTAATGTGCCTAATGACAGTTATCAAAGCGGGTGCTCTGCTCATCGGCGGCGTTCAACTTCCGCGACCTATCGGATTACAGATGATAAATGTTGCCAGATTGAGTGTGTAATTGCTTAATTAGGTGTTGCCAGAAAAGCCTCTTACTTACTACGAAGTACAAACGCCACTTAATTTATGTTATTTATTAATTGAAGGCCTTCGCAGATATACTAATACCTTTTCCTGTCGCGAAACAACATAGCTTTGTTTTGTTGGGCTGTGGTGTGGATGCTGCCGAATTCATTAGTACCTATGTTGTGAGCCTTATTATATAAATGACGTAATAGTTCACGTGTGTCAGTGATTAATTACTATTATAACATTAATTAAGTTGGAAGCGTCCAAATTGTTTGATCTTCAGTTATAGACATTTCTTCTCTCAATATAAATTAGAGAACACATTTTTAAATCTGCCTTTGCCGATGGTTTGAAAAAATCATACTTGAGACGAGATTAAAGGCAGATTTACTTAACTTTTTAATCTTTCAAGAATGTCGGTAGATGTGCAAATAAATCGTGACAAAGCATTCATGAGAGTCAATTTCATGGATCATCGAGGCGGGAATTAGCGCCGAGGCCGAGGGGTCTAGGGCCCCGCGGACCCACAGGGGTCGATAGGCCCCTTCCTCTGGCCCTGGGAGCCAATTTAGTGAAACTATAAACGGGGCCTGGCCTTCAGGCGATAGCTGTGTCACTTACCTATCTGCTTCTCTACAAGTACTCCATTTCGTGAAGTCTATGTGAGACGATGATACTCATATTGTGAGTTATCAAAACTTTTTATTGTTATAAGTTTATTTATTCTACTTTATGGGTTTTCTAAGCAATTTGAAATTTCTCTTTGTAAGAGTACTTTTAAAAGGATTTGTGGACTAACTTTTGTCAGTATAAATAACGGTCAGTAGGAATATGTAATAATAATGTCCTACTGACTGAGCTACAACCAGATTTCACTGAGAGTCGCAGTATATTATCCCTTGTAAGGGAAATTTTGTCCGAGTCCTCACAATAGGCCCCTTGCCCTCATTTGAGTACAAAAAATTACGAGCTCCAATTTTCGAGGCCAATTACAGGGAGGTCTTGAATCGTGCTCACTACAAAGACCTCGGGGAAGCTATAAGTAGATATTAGACAATATTAGATGATTCGTTGAAATACTAATAACAATTTCAAAAGTTTTTCTTTATACAGCTTGTTCCTGACGGATCTAGGTTGATAAAGGTGAGATAGGTTAATCTGGAGTAAAGAAATAAAATAACATTCTACCTACATTTGAGTAAATTAGACATAGAAAGATTCCGTGGAAGCCTCAGTTAAAAAAAACACAGAGGGCGAGAATACATTTTCGTTACACATAACCTTTTAAAAGGTTTTAGTAAACAAATTCATCAAAAAATCTGTAAAAATCCAATATTACCTTTTTGTTTGATTTTTTATAATTTGAGGCTTCCACTGCGATGAGCCATCGGGAACGCTACGGATGACTCAATAGAACCGCTCCGCTCCAATGAGTGGCGACGTTATTTTCTCTCAGTATTAACCCTTTGAAGTAGGCAAAATTGATGTTTTATCCCAATGTGCCATTGAGTAGCCAACTATACCGCTGGATTCAGGAGTTACCTGATATCCCTATTTGACGGTCGTTTAGCTGGTGGTGGTGTTTGCTTCCTCGACATCTTGAATTAACTTTGAATTTCTCCTAAAACAAGAACCATATGACTTAAATTATTCCCGCCTCGGAACAATTGTGTGTACGTGTAATTGTATATCTGCATATTTGTTCCGGGTGTTCTGGTCGATATCTATGTATAATAAAATATATATATCTTTGTCATATATTGTATTAAGTTTATCAGTCATCTAGTACCCATAACACAAGCTCTGCTTAGCTTGGGGCTAGATGATGTCGTGTGGATTGTCCAGCATTATTTATTTTATTATGAAAAAGTAAAAAAGAATAAAAAAAAGTTATCTTGTCAGAACAGAGACTCAGAATAATGCTGGACAATCCACACGATATCATCTAGCCCCAATCATGTGCTATGGTAGAGCAGATAGTACCATAGCGCTGGTCTTCTTATTATTTACAAAGAGTCTAATATCGCAAAACTTTTATAAGCCCAGGTCTTCAGGATCCTCAGTATAAAAAGCCACATTTTCAGAGTAAATAGAGTATCTATCTATGTACCGCCATATTTCCAATCCCCTCCGAGGTTCTTGGAGATATTGTGATACATGGCTCCAATTCACCTCTTCCTTTATAAATATGATAGCCCGCCGCCGCTATCTCCACTCGACACGGGGTAGTTTACAGATATATTTGCGAGATCGCTTTAGATAGTCTAGCTATAATGTGACTTGTCTGTGTCATACACGAAGATGTTGCTGTGTCGTGGTGTCCAGCATTATTAATTATGTATTATTATCACGCTGAAGTGGCAGTGGGCCGGCCATATCTCGCGAAGAACCGACGGCCGTTGGGGCAAACGTGTTCTTGAGTGGAGACCACGACTCGGTAAACGTAGTGTAGGACGCCCTCCGATCAGGTGGGACGACCTGCGAAAGACTGCAGGTAGCTGGATGCGTCAAACTGAAGACAGGGCGCTATGGCGCTCATTGGGGGAGGCCTATGTCCAGCAGTGGACTAGAATAGGCTGATGATGATGATGAACTATGCATAAAAAAATATAATTACGATACATAATACAGTTTTGCACTTTGTGAAATACGGAATACAATTTATAAGTAAATCTTATACAAGCCCGATTTGTATAATCAATATTCAAGACAGATCTGCTTAATAAATAATGGTGACAAGCAGGCACACAAACACTAGGCTTTATTCATATTTTATAAAATTACTTCAACATCATAGCAAGATAATTCCTCGAAAAGCAACCCATTCCCAGAGCAACAGTTCTCCTAGACAGAAGTAAAGCCGTCCGTCCCGGGCGAGCCTCACATCAGCTCAATCAAACGGCATTTACTAAAGGTTAGCCCTTGTTTTCTGCCTCCCATTTAAGTGTAACTTAATTTCAGGCCATTACGCGTAATGGGCCGGCACTTATCGGTACATCTCCAAGATTGCCCACGATTTTACATCATAATAAGATTGTTATTTATACCTTTGAAAGCCTACTTAGTTTCCTGATTAGAATTTGGAAACATTAACGCGTAATCTGTACGGACATTTATTACTTTCCTTTCTGATTTATAGGCTAGTGCGGCGAAACGTGGTTATTTAGTGAAGGTGCGTCGCGGTGCGCAGTTATTACTGGCCAGTGGTTTTACTGCTGGAACAAATAATCATAAATAAATCTACTGTTTACGTTACATTTGCCGCATCTATTTTCCGTCCGTTTTAATCGCTCGCTCAAGCAAAAGCCACATTTTTCAAAAACCGTTAAATCCTCGTTTCCGCTTGCACTCTGCATCTGCATCCGCTACCGTTTCCGCTGAACTCGTTTAAAATATAGCAGCTGTCAAGGTAAATTTCCACAAATAAATAATTAATAAAATAAAATAAATTTATTTCAGCCACATTATGTTGCTACAAAAAAAATGAGCCATCAGCATTACCATACAGCGGGCAATGAAGTCAGCGTCTTGGGGACGATTCCTACCCCTATATGGATCAGTAGAGCTAGTCATAGTTTGTTTGCAACAGTCTGCAGTTCGCTCAATAGTAAATACTTGTTCTAATTTGTTTCCTTTGTTGATTGTATTTTTATGTTATACAACACGTATTCGTTTAATAAGAAATTAGCCCATGTCAAAATTGAAATTGAAATGAAATACACATAAAATAAACGTATAAAAATACACAGAAAATCCCATCACAAAATAGTATAGAGGTTACAAATTAGCTCGCGTACGTTTATAGCGTAGTTCCGCGCGGCCATGTTTCACAGTTATGGGGTACACGCCACTTTCTATGCAATTTCAAGCCTTAATTCCGCTGAAATAGGAGCTTTTGTAAACTAGCATGCATTCTACAGGCAGCTAGGAATATTATCTAGTTATAAAGTGCTTCAATCACTTTACCTTTAGGTTCACTTTAGTGTCTGAGATCAACATTGAGCAAACACGGGTCAAAACCAAGTCAGATTTCCGAGAGAGCCGAAAAAACCGAATTTTGTAAATTCAGGCGCATTCTATTGATTAATTTTTATTCTTCCGGCTCCATATTGTGTGACGGCGTGCTAAGTTTTTTTTTACCGAATCGATACCGTTACGCGCTTGCTATTGGTAAAGGCGTTAACATTTTGACAAGATTCGAAAAGAACAATTATTGCTTAGCGATAAATAGTATGGCGGATCGTACATATATATATCGATAAAAAGTATCTGTGTTTTCATAGGAATTTCAACAAAATACTGAAAAGTGATCAGTGATTTTATATCTACTTACTTAACTTCGAAATGTACGAAAGACCACATAATGTGTAAAATTCGGATAAAATGAGCGTTCAGCTTTACAAGTAGGAAGTTAATTGTTGTAGTGTGTCACTTGACGACACTTGACGAGTGCAGGAATTTCTCCCTTCGAACAGAATTATTTGAACAAAAATAAAAAGGTTTTGAAAGCGCTCCGCGGGACCCCACTGTGAATTAGCCATGTTAATGTAGTAGGTAATATAATTATTATTTTGGTCGGCGTTAATCCGATTTATGACCGTATTGTGGTGAAATTATAAATGTTGGAAGCAATTTGCGTGACAAAGTTCAAGGAGGCAAAAATAAATAATTATTGTTTTCTGAAGCGAAGGTTGCCCAGGGCCGGTCGTTACAGTTTAAGGACGTCATTCCAAGTTTATTGTTGTCGATATCGGCTCTTTATTGTTGGCTATAGGCTCTTATACTTCCGTTTGGAGAAACAAAGGTAACGGCAAATATGGGTATTGGATTGGCTTTAAGCTGTACTTTTCAACTTCTCTGTTGAGGCCAATTCAATTTGTTTAGAAAATGCTTATGCAATCCATGTTGCCTCCATATATTATTATGGAGAAGATATAAGGTAGATTTTTTTTGAGTTTGGTTTCACGTGGAAATAACTTTATTTCAATACTCATCAACAATCACAATACACATCATTGTTTATTGTTGTTGTGTGTTATTGTTGCCGATTCAAAGAGTAAATGGTCACTATATTCAATAGTCGCATTTTGTAACAGATACCTATAGTTTATTTAGAAACTCAAACGACACCGTTTTTTTGTTGAGAGTCCGTATTTTGTTAGGTTTACGAGCCCGTCGTCATCGTAGTTAAAATAAAACGAATAACAATGAAATATCTGTCGCTTATCCGCGCTAATGGGAGTTTAGTAGGTGTAGATTTTTAAGGATTAGGGTCGTTCAAGAATGCGAACCTAACAGCCGGTTGTAACGACCGCTGATTACCTGACCAATAAATAAATAAAATAAAAAATATATTAAATTAAATTTGTTTATTTCAGAAAAAAAACCATATCACATAAAATACAGTTTTCAAAATATGTACAAATAAAATGTTAATAATAAAGTGGTCAAGCCTTTTCTCAAATAGTTATTTTTCCTGTCAAATTGATGTTGAAAAGAGATTTGATTGAACCGTCACTAAACTGATTAACTTATTCAAACATTTAATGTCTTTGGAACATTAGTCTTCAAAGAATTTCCACGGAGATGTTAAAAATAATATTCAAGCTATTATTCGACTAATATCCCTTTGCTAGAACACTAAAAAGTAAACTACGACAAATATTATTCAGTAGAAACATTTATTCCGTAAGTTATTGTATTATTCAGGGACGTAAATGAAAACAACAAATTACGCATAACGAAGTGTTCTTATAAACAAGCTACGGAGTAGCGAGTACTGGGTGCTGGGTGACCACAGATAATATGTGGAGCTGTTCATTTGCTCATGGCTTTATTTCTCTGTGGTTCTAACACAAAGACCATAGTTTGGTTGCCGCAGTACACGTTGTCATATATTTTTTATTATTTTACAATAGTGTTTTTTGTGTAATATAGCAAAATAAATTGAAGTAGGTACGCAGTAGTCGGTTTAGTGCTAATAGTCAGGTCACATGTTCTATCTTTATATAATCACACAAACCTAACAGCGTTGATTGCGTCTAAAGAGTTTTATGAACTCAAGATTTAGTTATTTCATGGCTCTTAGTTAAGTGGAATGACCACAAAGTGAGCGTGCCGCAAGCTCCATCAACTGCATTATAATGTGTCCATAATTAGATCTGGTTGCGGACAGCGCGCGCGGTCTCCGCCACTCTCCATTACTGGATTATGGGTGCTCTCGCTGTGTACCGGCGCGCTTTTATGAGCCTGCTTACAGGGGATAACGGACGGTTTACTTTTCATGCACTTTTGCACTTTTCTACTGCAATACCTTTGCTATGATTTTATGGGTACCTTATTTCGACGTCATTATTCTATTTAAATCTATTTTTATTCGCGAAAGATGAATCCATCCATAAAAAAGTTTAGCAACATGAATAGAGAGTTCCCTCAAGCGCTTACAGAACACTCGATAGTCGGCAATAAATTCAACGAGTCCCGATCCCCCTTTACGTTATGGCTTCCCCAGAATTATTAAAGTGTTGCCTCTATCAAGGGCCATTCCCGACATTTCGGCAGAACATATATTGTTAACTGCGTTATTTACGGACAGATTTATTTCCCCCCACTTCGCTACTTTAGGGGAGAACCGTGGAGCAGTTTTTTTGTGGAAATCGTAGTTTATAGTTCCTTAATGTTTTATGTATTACCCGCTTTTGGCGGGAATTAGGTTAATGCGAAATAAATGTCCCCCATAAATGATTATTAAACACATTAGCTTCATCTATGAGTTTAGTGATGTGAAGATATATGTCTGATCGATGTTGGTGTTCTGTTTCCTAGCCGATTAATAAGGAAAATTTGAGAATAAAAGATCAACGGATCTCAAGTGCAACGGATCGTTCTCAGAAATATTTCCTTTCCTCATAATTTCCGCGTTTCATTTCATCCTAAACTTCGAAAAGTATTCATAAAAGTATTACTCCAACAATAACGCTTCCACCTTTGCATAACCGATCCCCGAGCAGCCGTGAGGCGCTGCGAGCGCGAGGTATTATGGAACTTGAATACCTCCCAAGGAGCTAATGTCCATAATCTTGGCAACTTTTAATAGGACAGACCCAGAATTTGACGGTCATTATTCAAGAAAATACACTCTTGGGGTGACCCTCCATCTGTGAAACTTTATTTCATTTGAATTACGTCGCAAGGCTATTTTTCCCTCGGAGTTTTTTACAGACAGCGTGTGGATTATAATACAATTTAGCATGGATCAAGAAAAGAATTTGCAGACTTAAAGGACTTTATTTCGTTTTGTCAAGTGGGTTTTCTTTTATTTGATGAGCTGGATGAGTTGTTCAAATTGCCTTGGATTCTGAATTATTTTGAATTCATTTCTTTCAATTTAATAGTAACATACATAATATGTAGGTTCTTTCTGAAATCCTATTTATTACAAAAACAATTTTCAAATAGTCATTCGAATTATATATTTATAACATTGTGATAGCACGAACATAAGATTAACTTACAGACTAACTTATGTGAAATGATTGTAAAGCACATACAATAAATAAATAAATAATGCTGGACAATCCACACAGCATTATCTAGCCCCATGGTAAGCAGAGCTTGTGTTATGGGTACTAGATAACTGATATACATAATACAATACATTACATAGATAGATTTTTTTATTATACATAGAAAACGACCAGAACACCCGGAACAAATATCTGCAGATCGTACACACAATTGTTCCGAGGCGGGAATCGAACCCGCAACCTCCTCCGTCGCAGGCGGACCTTAGCCCACCGCGCCACATCGGTCGTCAACAATATGTTCGTGCAATAAATGTGTTTCAAAATAAAGCGTTTATTTTACATCGATCAGTAACATTCGGATCAATATTGAATGATTGCGCCGCTGCTGATTAGTTTGTTGCGAAAGCAATCAGAACTCAATATTCAGCAGAGGCATCCGAAACAACACTATATCGATAGCAGGTAACAAAAAATAGGCTGAAAAATTGCAATACAGCGGCTGAAAACGGCTGAAAACTACGAAAGAGAATTGATGGGACGTGCGATGTGTGCGTTTTGTCGACGCTGAAATAGTCAGCGACCGAATGAAAAGCTAGCGGTGAGCGATCACTCGCGACTGTTCTACACAGGTCATTGACAGCTGCCTAGAGCGACATTTATTGACCAAAAAGAGTTAAATATCTGTAGTGCATAGAATAGACATCTATCGCTGAAGCATTTGCTAACACTTTGCTATAAAAGTTGAAAAATTAATTTGCAACGAAAAAATTATGAAGGTAAGGACCGTCAGCTGCGATCGCAGTTCTGACAAACCCCACAGCTCACGTTCCCGTACAGATGATCTTACAAAGTCATCTCCCTACATAAGCTACAACAAACGGACACTAAAAACACCAAACTTTAAAAATGAATAAGCCAAAGAAGAAGCCAAAATAGTGGTTAACACAATCAAATATGATTTGTCTAGTTGATCTCTAATAAATATAGTGCCATCTCCCCACGATACACACACAAACATCCAGAAGACCCCAATGATTGACCCCAATGATTTGACAAGTTATTACCATCAATCCAGCGAGGCAGCTCTATCGTCGCGCGCAGTCCCTAGCGTACTCTAGCGTACCCGCGCGTGCCCTCGTGCATCTAATCTCTCCGTCGCATTGCTATAAGAAGCCCCCGGAGCCCACAGAACATTAGGCACCCAGCACACGTCATTAATCGTAGAGGCGACAGAGCAGTTGGCAGACACTTGAGTAATTCCACTCTTCCAACTTGGCAAACAACGCCATCTAGGCGACAAATATCGCGAAAGCAATAAAATATTTTACACTAACTTTGTGTTCAGTAAATTTTGGCGATGGGCAATTGGGCACTGACATTGGATTGTTTTCATGATATCATTTTTGAATTTTAGAGAACACCCGAATGGCAAGATATAAAATATTGAATAAGTTTCAGAAGAAGTCACACTTATAGATGTCGGATGTTTGTTTGTTCTCGAAGCTACAGAACGGATCAGGCTGAAATTGTATACATGTGAACTCAAAAATCAAATCATGGTAATATCCCTTTTTAAATGACTTTAGTGTTAACCATGGTAGTTTCAAAAGTTTTATAGTATAGATGTTGTTCTAGACCTGTTATAAAATAGTTGCTATGGCAAAAAACGCGTGCGAAGCCACGGGTGTAAGCTAGTTAGTAATAAGTTTGAATCATATTTATCCAATATGGTTATTTTATATGAGGGCTTCTTTGTCACATAAAATAATTTCGGATATTATACACACGCGTGTCTTCCCAGTTTTTAAATAAACATTTTCGTGGAAATTGCTTTGCTTTTGTGTTTTTTCCATTAAATGCTCAGAGGGCGACGACAGTTGACAAATGACGTCACGAGCCGCGGGCTCCATATAAAACTATTTAGCGGCCTATTGCATCATGAGGATACGGTCGTTGTGTCCTTCCACTCCGCGGCTCAAGGGCAAGGAAGATAATACTCTCAGTATACGGCTATGATAATATCCGGGCAAATAACATATTTAGTGATAACAAGTAAGATTATGCACTTATGAATATATTGTGTAGTTTTTGTATAAAATTACTTATTTTTATATATTACGATATTTGACTAAATAGTTTATCGTAACCAGAAAGCACTAAACTCCCACGAATTAGGTACTGAAAACGACCTCGTTACAATTCAAGAAAAGTTAAGTGTATTAAATCTATAAAATAATGATCCACATTTCACAGAGCATCATCTAGCCCCAAGCTAAGCAGAGCTTGTGTTATGGGTACTAGAAGACTGATATACTCAATACAATACATTACATAGATATATATTTTTTATTATACATATAACATAATATAGATATCAACATGATTGTTCTGAGTAAGCAGCTCGGTGTGAGTTAACATTGTGCTGTCGATAGCCACTCGATAGGCCGAGGACGTGCGTCGTGCACAAAGGGATGATAATCGCACAAAAATACTCGTTCTCGAACAATTGTCATGGAACCGGAGGTACGCGTGAGCCTCCAAGGTACGTCACACAATAGAGCCTTCGGTAAAACCGTAAATCACAGATAATAGCGTAGACTACGGTATCTCTGATATTGGCTCTAGTGAGCATTTTCGTAATCTAATAGTTTTACTCGCACTGTGGGCCGGATATAAATAAAAAGTAGCGTATCTCGTACCCATATGATAGGTTTTACTTAAATCACAGTATCAGATAGCCTGAAAGGCTAGATGCTGTGGCAAAGGTCCAGCAAAAAAAAAGCCTAAAACATATTTTGAATGTGGATGTACTGGTGGAACAATGTATAATTAGGTGATAGGGTCAAAGTTATTTACATATATGTCACAAAATACTCAATGACAAAAGTTTATCGATCTAGGTTTTCTAATATTCGTTTTCAGAACTTTTTTCAGCACAGAGTGAGGTAGACGCAGTAGACTAAGCGAAACCAGACAGGTCGTTTTTGTGCGGCACTTATTGGTTTTTCTGTCTTCAGGACTCCAGAAAATAGAGTAAATGTAGATTCTACGCTTTGAAATCGCACTATTACAAAAGAAATTGCATTTAAGTGACTGAGGTTTTTGCTAAGGTATTCGTTATGAAAAAATCTGGCATTTTCATTTTTTATCGAATCTGAGTGGTTAGCTTTATGGTCTACAGACCAAAGTGCTGCCGACAATGTGACAATAACACTGCGGTTGCCCATTCCTACTCTAAATTTTACAGTGTGAATGGGCAGCCGCAGTGTTATCCGGTGACTTAGCGCGACATTTTAGAAAATGTCAGCGTTCAGGCGTAATGTAGCAAGTCACCGTTCTGTGTTGCCAACTTTAGTGTGCTGACTCCATTAGTAACCAATTAATTATTTATAAAAAATAATCACATTGAATTAAATCAGGGTGACCTTTTTCACAAAAGTATTACAATAAACACAAAATATATGTTATATTAGATTTCTAAATGACTAAATTCAATTACACAGGCTAATAAAATAATTTCGTTTGTTACACGGTAAAGTATCACCTCAAATAGCACTTATTACACGAATTTACGATCACGTAAATGTGTCTCATGTACCTACTTTACGTGACACGTTCAAATTCGGGAGTGATTCAGTAATGCGCTACGACGTAGCCCGTAGCAGAGCTACGACGTAGCAGTGCTACGAAGCCGCTACGACAGCGGTAAATCGCAATAACCAACATGTGCCGGCCCGTAGCGTTGACTCAAAAGCTGTGCTACGAAATTGCTTGTCGTATGAAATTTTACATTGAAGGAACGTGTGCGTTTTAGTTGCTGAATATATTTTCATTATATTTTTAATGTTAGATGAGTTTGTACTGGATTTAAACTACTTTAACTAATATTACAACTTCAAAAGTAACTCTGTCTGTATGTTACCTTTGTACAACTAAACAGCTGAACAGCTTTTAATGAAGTTTGGTAGTGATATTTATTTATTTATTTAGAAACAAAATCCACAGCCTTTAAAACTAATATTAACATATTTAATAACTAAACTTAAGGCCAATAAAAGATTTACTTTGTATAAAATAAAAAAAAATGACTATCACTATAAATCAAATTAATTAAATATAGACACGGTATCCCAGGGATGGATATAGGCTCCTTTTTTCTTAGGAAACTGCGTGCGAAGCCGCGGGCAGTAAATAATATATGAGTTTTATTTCATAGTATCTCAACAGACGGTTAAGAATGGCCACTGGCTGTATGAAGGTTCCACCTAAAAAGTGCTCAACACCCACTAAAGTAGTTTTCTCTTCAAAAATAAGTAATTTAGTACGTCCATGGTCCATGCAAAACTTTTGATATTTTATTTTTTAGAATTATCTACAGTATTGCAGCTTTTAGGGACCACTGTCTGAGGCAAATCAACAACCCCTCAGCTATCAACTTAATAGATCCCACACTCTTGATTCCAGTCTGATTGTGAACCATATTCTGTTTACTACCTTCAAATATAATTCTTATCGACCTTAATACTCATAGCAAACGTTATTTCTAAACCAATACTCATGCATTTCAAATGAAATATTCATTCAAACAAAAATGCACACAAAAATGCCGAATAACGTCATTCACCTATGTGAATGACGTTCGTTACGTATTTATGTGAGAAGTATTACGGCAGTAAAAACACATAAATACGGAACGAAAAAACTAATCAGCGTTCCAGATCACAGGTTTATGTATTACCAAATGCAGGTACAATTAAATTTTATTGTATGTTTTTCTATAGCTAACCGATTAGTGGTCCACTTGGGGCATTGATGGCCCCGACGACGCTATTTCTCAGTGTGGTCACGTTCCGTCCCCATTGGGGTCTTTTATGTATCACGCATAGTCGACTTAGTTTTTATGGGTCAGATTATGCCCAGCTAATTGAGAGAATGGGGCGAATCAGCACTTTTTTGGCCCCATGGGACTAGATAACAAGATATGGGCGAGTTAGATTTTATGCGGAAATTTAGTTTCATGGTGCTATTGTCGAGTGGAGGCCAAACTTTATTCATGGGTTCATGAACGGCAAGATGCAACTATATATATATATATATATATATGTTTTGAAACAGGTTATTCGTTCCCTCGGATCTGTCATTCGACGGCTAATAAACGAACAAAAAGCCAGTAAATAGCCTGAATGAATGAATGAACACTTTATTGTACCCAAAATAACAAAAAACACCTTATATCTAAATCTGAATATTAGCCTGAATATTGGCTTCAAGATATCTCATTCGATTTTATTTCCTTCACCCAATAAGTTTGTACTGCTAAATAAAACTCCGTCCTAAAGGTCGCATTAACATCTCGTCGGCATGAGATTAAGGTTCAAAATATTTAAATAATTTCCTTGTAACGGCCGTTACTGAGCGCGCCGTGAGTTACGTGGTGGGTTCATTAAAGAATTATGTAAAGTGTAATGGGGTTGTATGAATTTTAATATTGGCTCCATTTCAACCCTAGTTGACACTCGCTTGGATCCAATATTGGGGACGAGGGATGTGAATCTTGCCAGCCGAATGTTTACTGAGCAGGAAATACCTTAGACAAGATTACAAAATCTCCAAGTTTCAAAATAAGCTTAAAATAAATAAAATATAAATAAATAATGCTGGACAATCCACACAGCATCATCTACTAGTCCCAAGTTAAGCAGACCTAGTGTTATGGGTACTACATGACTGATATACTTAATGTATGTATTTCATAGGTATTTTTGATGTAGATAGAAAATACCCAGAACACCCGGAACAAATATTTGCCGATTGAAATGTTTTATCGCCATTCAGTGTTCATTGAGGTTTTCAGAAGTAGCGGTTGGTCCCAGTGTAGTAGCAGTTGGTCCCACTGTAGTATCAGTTGGTCCCGGCGCGGACATCACTAGAGGCTAGTTAATATTCATTACCGTAATGAGAGGCCGTCGCCGCACATTCCGGCACTTGAGGCAACTGCCCTATTTATTACCAGCTTTATATTTATATTTTTGCTTAAGTTCTTATGAGTTTTTGATTATTTTATTTCACCAGAGATTGGAACGCGGGTTACATTAATTTTATTCAAAACTACTTTTATTCAAGAGTTTTTTTTTCACTGTCGTTTGATAACTCATTGCATAAATATATTTTTAGTCGTTATATTTTAATCAAACCCCATTTGTTTAAATATCAAAACGAATGTAGATTTAACCTCCATATTGATGTTCCCACGCTCGTAAATACCTAAAGCTCAGTTATTTAATAGGATTCGGGCGATAGGGTGAGGCGGGGCAAATGCGGTGGATGGGGCAAAAACTGTAATCGTGTTTGAATCATTACGTGACTTGATAATTTGAAAAGTCATTTACATTTTTATACGTTATTTTAATTATTGTTTACGTAAATAAAAATGAAAACAAAACGAAGGTTCGTGTAAGTTGAGTGTTTTTGAATGATATTTGAAAAATCGTTTCAACTGTGCATGTATCACACTAATTTATGTGCGAGAATTAGTATGGATGGATGGATATATGGATGTTTGTTGCTTTTTCACGCCAAACTACTGAACGTATCCGGCTGAAACTTTGAATAGATGCAGGCATTGCCGAATGCGGCAAGCTAAATAGCACGGCGCTAGCCACTCAGTGCACTAGCATAGGCTGATGACGATGATATATGTAGGTATAGCCCTGGAATATAACATAGGCTACGTTTATCTCATGAATCAGTTCCCACGTTGCCACGGGCATAGATCAAACTTGGAACGTTTCCATAGAAACAAGGCGAGGCAAAACCTAGTCCTAAAAGATTTTTTCGCAGGTTGTCATCACCTGGCCAGAACGCGTCCTACGTGCGTGTAGGACGACGTTTACGTTTCGTACCAGTGAGGAGTATCTTGTTGCTATGCTACCTGATGACGTGAGTTACTCAGAGTTCAACTAATTTTACATCTGCTGTGTGCGGTCTAATGGCTTTAAAATGTAGCCAACATTCCTGAGTACACATCGAATAACAGAAATCACCGAGTAATACAACTAAATACAAAAATGTCAGAATACTTTCTTCTCGCAACATTTTCTTCCACTTTGAGAGTGCATCAAATTCATCTACAAGCAAAGGATTACACACATCACTATCTACCGTCTCCGTAGACGCGGGGCCACGTAGACATCCGTAGAGGTAAAGATAGACACAAAAGAACTTCATCGTTGTCATTTCCATTTTCTCGCTGCACCGCAGACTTAGCGTGTGGGACCCGGAAACTAGCGGGGGAGGCGGAAATTAAGTTTTCGAGGTATTGATATATTTCTACGTGTATCGCGGAAGATGTATGACTTTTATGAATATGAAAAGTTGCTTGTGAGTTCCTTGTTAGCGACAGCCAAAGCACTCGTTGTGATGTTTTTATGAGTCGAACGTGTGTATATTTGGCTTTTATTCAACCCTAAAAAAAAATCTTCTTTGAAAAGGCTCAAGTATATGTTTATGTTTGTAACCCAGATTTCGGAACGGATCTAGGTGAAAGGCTAATAAAGTACTCACTGGCTGAGTAGATAGACAGAAGTAGTCAATCGGCTTGGTATCACTTGAGAATGATAGTGTACTAATACTAGTTTTCTAATTGGTAAAATGAGAAGTCCGCTGCATTCATAGCCCCCCCACAACTTTATATGCTCTCCCGTGTTTCCTTTATAAGAGGGCGGGCAAAGGCTGCGTTCTTATTTCCGGTTCGGTGGGTGTGACGTCACTTCCGGAAGCGAGCAGCTCGCCGAGTCACTACGATAATGATTATGCTCTCTGTCTATTTAATTCCAGAGCAAAGTTTTATTTAAAATCTACAGATTTGTTTTGCTTTTTGAAGTAATTAAGAGGATTTTATTCCAAGTACGTTTCGAATGTTTTAGAATAGAAATAAACTTTGGATTCATAACAATAGGTCATTGAAATGAGCTTTTTGATTTAATTATGAACTTTATTCAACTTTGATTGAACTAAACTGCGAGTAACTACATTTTACGTAATATGCAAAATCAAATATTATTCTAGCGAGATCCCCTCCCTAACTAAATATCATCAAATGACTTGTTTTATGAGCAAATGTTTGGTTTCGCCAAGTTTTGAAATCACAAGCAAGATACATGTGCTCAATGTTCAAGGAACGACCAGACGGCTGGAGGTCGCTACGAGGGTTTGTTCAAGAATTCCTTTGCTACGAAGAAATGGCTTGATAAAGCATCGGTGCTTTGTTTGTTTTATTTTAACACAAGCAAGAAATAAAAGTGCCAAATGTCGACTCGGTCGGATTCGCGCAGTAACGTTTTCGTTTATGCATTCGTGTATTTCTTAATACCTTTCAATTTATGGATTCGTGCATCAGGATCCCATTTATTTATTTGTTATAATTTGCGGTAACTTAGTACGTAATTAAAAACATATTTTGTAAGATAAAGGTATGTGACCGACAGACAGACAGGAATACCATTTTAGAATAGAATATAAAATATTTTGAATTTAGAGTAGGATCCCGCACGTAGCACTCTGTCGGCAGGAAAGCTTTCAAACAAATCACTGTGAAAAACATTTTTAAGTAATGGAATTGTGAACTCATTCTGTCCCGCTCAAATCGAAATCGAACTGAGCGCAACAGCAAGAAAAATTAAGTAATTGTTATTACCATTTAAAGAAGTTTTAAGTTTTACAAGTAACTCGAAGAAACCGCCGATGAACAAAGCAAGATAACATTCACACAATCGTCTGTAGACCGGGGCCCATCTCCGTCTAGCTCGCCGAGATAGTTAAGCCGAGATATTAGTGCCCTCTCGCTCTCGCGGATGAGATGGAAGTTATCTGCAGCATCTCATTCATCTTAGTTGCTGTTATGAGTTTCATTGTTTTCATTCCGTGTTCTAAATTAAATAATAGGTCTTAACAAGAATATTACTCAAGTTGTTAACTTCTATTTATTGTAGTTAGTTAGTTAGTGTTCCGGTTTATTAACTTTTTAACTGTTTCTAAATGAGCAACTATGTATAAAATTGAAATAAGATTAAATCTGAACTACGCATCATCACCATCATCATTCTAGCCTGGTATAGAATAAAAATATAAGATATTTATTTGCGTTTCAAAATATCTAACAATGAAAAGTAGGAACAAATATTAACGGCGAGAACACTAATAGGTTACCGGCTCAGCATTAAATGCTCCATTGACACGGGTGCCAATGCAGCGCTGGTGTTCAGCGGCGCCAGAGTATTAGGTGCAGCCTCTTCAGGCAGGTATCACCCAGTGCTGGGTCTAGACCTTCTTTCGCTTCCACCAGCCTCTTTTATCTGGTGCTCCCTACATACACGTTTGCCTTGTGACCCGGTGATATTGAAAACACGTGATACTACACAACTATACCTTACAAGTACTAGCACAAGGGTTGACCCCTATCCATACAAAGTATACGAGCGTCGAAAAGTACAAAAACACTGGCATCAACTCTCCTAGCTTACATGTTTAGATCTATGTTAAACCTGTATTGTGAGAGGTTGGAGCTTGCTATAGGGTCCACTCCACTGATTAAATTAAGATACATCGGGTAATTACAATAAAATAGATGTAGTATATACAAGTTGAGTCTTAAACTAATCTATTTGTATTATATATAACATTGTTTGTATTTGTTCCAGGTCTTGGTCCACTGTCAGGGGTGAACCTACCGGAGAGCTCGCGACCAGAGCGACCGTACTTCGACGACGTGTCCCCGAGAAACGTGACGTCAGTGGTCGGCCAGGTGGCCGTACTGCGCTGCAGAGCCAAGCACATAGGAAATAGAACTGTGAGTATGCTGCTATACATCTCATATTCACATTTTGACGAAGTGCTCGTCAAGTTGCTGAGCGGCAACTGGATGTTACTCTTCGGTCAGGTGGTCATTATACTCTGCAGAGTCGAGCATATAGGAAATAGAACTTTAAGTACCATACCTAGAGTTCATAGTCCCACTTCGAAGACGTTACGACGAGAAACATGACCTCAGTCGTCGTCCAAGTGGCCATGCTACGTTGCAGAATCGAGCATATAGGAAATAGAACTGTAAGTTCAACACAGTAGAGCTCATTGTGGTTTCTAGGGAACGTTCTTGGTAGGCAGAGAAGTCGAATAGCTATAAGAGAGGTCCATTAAAGAAATTGATTGTGTATTATTAGGAGGTAATCTCCGGATAGATACATTATTCTTGAATGAGAGTGGTCACGCTTCATACGAGTACTACGAAAGTGAAGCCAAGGACTGCGATTTAGTACCTAGCTAGGGTGTGTGCTTCTATGTGGGTGAATATATGTAAATATTTCGTTACATTACTTCTTCGGATAGGAGTATAAATAAATTGTTGTAGAACTCAAAGTCTTCAAAGGAACATTAATAACATTCAAAATACCTTTTATTAATCAGCGCCAAAGAGTTTGTAAATGTTTTAGAATCGAAATATTACGGAAGGCAAAGCTACGTAAAGTAACAAATTAATTTTCATCTCGAAGCTGAATTCTTTAGAAAGTAGAAATAATCGCGGGTTCAAAGGAACTATTGTCTGGGTCGCAGCCCAATCCGGATCATTTGTCTATGCCACTCAGGAATACCTACCTCTGACGTAGGCTGGCACCACTCGAGTACCGACACAACTATGTGAAGGTACAGAGAGGTCACTTGTCGTTCAAGTCGTTCAATCTAAATGGGTGCCATTGAACTTGGTACCTATTTAGATCTCACTTCTTTTATCGTTGAAGCAAACAACCAAGGCATGTATATCATCAATCATAATATTGAACTTGGCTCTCATTTCACATTTATGTTGTTGATGGGATTAACTCTTACTCGTCTATTCCTGGATTTCATTAAAATAAGTAGAAAGTATAATAAATGCAAAGTTTAAACCGTCCACATTGCTGAGGTTCAGATTCAGAGGAAGAAGAAGATTTTGGTCACAGATCTAGTTAACTTTCGTTTATCAGACAGACCTTAATACAATTTTTGGATGTTTGTTACTTCTGCACGCCAAAACAAGTGAACAGATCGAGCTGAATGTATATAGGTAGTTCTAGGCCTGGAACACAACATAGGCAACTTTTTATCTCAGAAATCAGTTTCTATGCGATATAATTAAACTTACAACGATTCCATAGAAACAGCGTGCGAAGCCGCGTTATATTTAGTTTTTTTACCGATAATTGATCAACTTAGAGAATCAAAGAAAATCGTATTCACTCTTATTCATAAGTTTCAAGCTTCACTACCGTTTCTGTCGGTCTGTTGTGCGTCCGAGCCGCCTCACAGGACGGTATTCAATCATCGTAAGCTGGGGCATAAATTACTTATTATTGTACGACCATCGCGGCTTAGTGGCGGTGCGGTGTTACGTTCCAAAGCAGGTTCTAAATCACTCATTAGTGCACCTGTTATTTATAGTTTCTGTTATCAGTATTATTTGCAATTAGGGAGGGACTTTATTAAAGTTAAAGTTACAATCAAATAATAGAAACGAATTAGAACGAGAACGGGAAATCATCAGCACACTACTACTAAATATACGAATATTTAGTAGTAGTGTGCTGATGATTTACCTAAAATAAATAAATAAAAAATATATACAGGGTTATTAAAAATTATAAAATAAAATTGAAACAATTGAGCCAATAGCAGACTGTTGACTGCAAACAATCTACTGGTAGCTCAACTTTTCCGTATAAATTAAAACCAGTCGGCGCGTGTCTCCTAGACGCTGGCTGCATTGGCCCGCTGTATGGCAATGCCGATAGCTGCGTCAGATACTCAGCAGCTCTCGGCTCATGCGTTGTATCCACGTCGTCGTCGCGTTTGTTATTAGTTTCTACTCATCCCGTGGACGTACTTTTTTGGCCATCAGAGATAACAAACATCCATTAATTCAATAATTTAAAACTTCTTATTAAAATAAGCTAATTAGACGAGTATAATACAGAAGATAAACACAATAAATAATAATTAGCAAGTTGATGTGGCAGTAGGCCGGCCATATCTCTTAAAGAACCGACAATCGCAGGGGTAAACGAGTTCTTGAGTGGAGACCACGACTCGGTAAACGAGTGTAGGATGCCCCCCAACCAGATGGGATGACGATCTGCGAATGACTGCAAAGAGATGCTGGATGCGTCAAGCTGAAGATAGGGCGCTCATTAGGGGAGGCCTATGTCCAGCGTGTACATATAACACACAGTAGTTAGTGGACTAAAGGCTGATGATGATAATGATTACACAATAAAATTAAATCTTCGGCAAATATGGAACACTGTGAACTGTATGAATACGAAGACTGAATGGAGCCTGCTGCTGGGCCGACGTGAAGGTGGCGTGACGTAGGCACGGGCGGACCCTTGGGACCGCTCGGCGCGGCTCGGGTCCGCTCAGCGACCGGAATTATTTTTATCATCCGTTATTTATGTAAAACTTTCTGAGAACCGAGGATATTGTATTACTACTACATTTTTAAGGCTTCGTTATCAGATTCAACAATAAAATATTGTTGAAATCCTGAAATAAGCATTTGTTTTCAATAATGTGAATATTTTCATTAACAATCGCTAATTATGAATCCCATCTGCACAGATATGTTTTCTATTGTATTACAAACAACACAAATTATCAATAAGGTAGGTACAGAGATCACGTTTATTTACCTATTTTTCCCGACGTTTCAACAGGTTTACAACTTATAATTATGTGTTCAGATCGCGTAAGTTTAAACATATTTATTGATATTGTACAGTGCGAGATATTGGTCTGTTATTGCAGTCAGCTAATGCCTTAATTAGACGCCATCTTGGTATTGTATTGTAAATCCCGGGGGTTATTATGTGACTAACAATGCGGCGAGATTGTTCGACGATTGTGACATGTGACTGGATGTCATAGCACAGGTCCGATACATCCTGTACGTCGAACATCACTAAATAGTATAAAACGTAGTAGATTCCCGCTGTCTGTCTGTCCCTATGTATGCTTAGATCTTTAAAAGTACGCAACAGATTTTGATGTAAATTTTTATAATGTTTTTTGTAATGGATAGAATGATTCAAGAATAAGATTTATAAACCATTTGACACATAGATTTGCATGCGGGCAAAGCCGCGGGGCGCAGCTAGTGTGAAACAAAAACGGAAAAGTTTTCCAGCGTGTGAAGGTTTACTATCGCTTACTTTTCAAAGTTGGTACCTGTAGGTGGTACTGCAAAAATGCAATAAATCACACAAAAATATTCGAAAATAATTTAACAATAACGGATCGAATGCATGTGATACAAGAACTGATCCGGGACAAGCTGTTAATAATTAATAATTTTATTTGATAATAATTTAATGTATAAAATATGACTTGTCTAAGTGCTTATTTTGTAAGCCTAAAGAATAAATGATATAGACTTTGACTTTGTTGCTCGCTCAGGTGACTATTATGATTCCCCAGATTGCTTATTTCTAACTAATACAGCTACTGGACCCGTTAAACTCTTATTTTAATGTGACTCTGTTACTATCATCGTTAGTATCTAAATAGTTATTTCTAGAATGAAAAAAGAAAGGATTATTCAATATTCAACATTTTGGTATGGCCTGTGAATGATGATCGAAATAGCACCCATAGGTGTGGCATGTTCTAAGAATACGCCTATTACCACACAGTATTGTAATTTAACAGGAAAGAAACCAAACATCAACGATTATAAATAATGTCCCTCGGCTTCACTCGTAGATAACCTAAGCCTACAAGAGCCCTTACCACAAAACAACCCGCCTCCGAAAATGACAGTTAATCCGCGCGACGACGATATATTACGGATGCACTACGGATCCGTCCGCTCCCTATTTATTCTGGAACAAGAGGCCTACTTCGAAAAAAAATAATATGCACGAAGTAAATCTTTCACTTTACAGTCCTAATTAACATGCTTTGGCCGCGTCATCAGCTGACACCTTTTGTTTCAGGTATAAAATATTTTTTATGGATAAGTTATCGAATCTCATTTGTTACCTAACTTATCCCTTAAGGTTAAAGTAGTCCTTAGGTGTGTTTTAGTGCAACAAAGAATTAATATTAGGAATCAAAAGAACAGATCGGTTGTCAAATCTGAAACAGCGTAGTAAGAAAATGTGCGATCCGTGACCCTTAACTTCGCATATCGTTTTTCGAAGTAGGCCTCCTGGACCTCGGACCATTAATATCGCGATCACCGGAGCGCTACTTGATACCTCACATCATCTCACTGGAAAATAGGCTTTAACAGCCTCGGTGAAGGTTCAGTGTAGCTTGCAGGGTTCAAGCATCGGGAAGACACTTATTTTTTATTGCGGAGGATAATAGTTTGATCCGAAAGACATTTGGAATACTTGAATGGTCACTAAGATCGATCAAGGCTAAAGTTTCATGGATCACGCTATAAAAAGTAAAAGTACATTAATCGAGTGTTATTATCATCAGCCTGTGTCAGACGTATAAATCTCATTTATTTTAGACATACTAGGTTAGCAGAATACAGCGATTTTTTTCGTCGTATAGCTGTTGACAATGACTTAGAACAGATATACGACATTTTATGCAAAGGAAATTAAAGTGAAAGTGTGATGAAAGTTCCAACGTTTTGTTACTTTATGGTTACAGAGGCAAGGGCTAAGGCCTCGATGGGATGTCGACAATGAAAAATAGGCTTTTAGAGGTCGGCAGGTGGTCAAAAGGGCACGGCTGACTCGAGTTTCAGATTAAGATTGATGAATATGGTTAGGAAACGCTTGTTATCCACTTTAGTGGCCATAGGAAAAATGTTAAACGGAAATTAATGAAATACCACTTCAGATAATTCAGAACAAACAACTTTGGGGACATTTTAATGGCGCTGTTGAATTGAATAAAACTTCTTTCACAATATTTCTATCGTAATTCCCACGCAGTGCAAGAAACTGTTGTACAACTTTTGCAGTGAAATACAAAGATTTTTTTACTATGTACATACTTTCATATATCTAATACTTTCTAGGAACAATAAAAAAACTTTTAATATAAATTACTGAAATTGTCTTTTTACATTTCCGTCATATTAATTAAAAACGAAAATAACTTATTGTATGATAACAATGATAACTGTAGTTTTAATATGATCCAACAAAATATCAAGATACTCTGAAGATCATTTAGCAATAAGGAATAGGATGACGTGTGAGTTGAGTCAGACATACTCGTATGTATTCTAAAAATAACTTTAAATTAGATATTGTTACGGTAGATCGATATCTCTAAGATTAAAATGAGGTTCACCTATCGTTCAAGTTATGAAAGTTTAAATGTCATCTTAAAATTGATCCGCTTGGAAGATAAATAGCTGCTGTTTGTTCGAATCTCTAAAAACGCGGCCGTTACTTAATTATATTATTTTAAAGGTTCTAAACAGCCCGTCCTCCATCTTACTTAATTACACCGGTTTAAACCGGCTCGCTCTAATTATGGACAAAAACAAAGAATTCAGGAAAGAATAGAATTTATTTTTGTAATTCTACGAAAGCATCGGATCTACTTGCAATGTTCTTTGTTCATCAAAAGCTGTGTAAGTACGTACCTTTTTTATTAAAGCCCAAAATGACATACTGTTCGTATAAAATTAGATTTGTTATTTGAATTCAGAATGTTGTACTAAATTTCGATGGTGTAATAAGTTGTTAGTACTCTATGGCCCGCCGAAAAGCATAAAAAATTATTTTGACCTATTTTTGACTTACCTATATTTCATTCTTAATTTTATGTTGACTCTTCAATAATTTGAATTTATAATTGACATTATTGATTATTTGATTTTATTTTAACTGTATTTATAACATGTGTTCTTTACTTTTATATTATACCTCTGTAATTAGTATAATTGGCCTAAGGTCGTTCTGATTACATTAAATAAATAAATAAATAAATAAACTCCGCGACCGAAGACCATCCGTCAAGGCGGACAGGGCCATCTGCAAATATTTTCCCAAATAATAGGTTTGGACTTTATATTGGAACTTGCACCTCTCAGAGCTGCACTTATTTCTGCTTATCGAAGGGAAGGAGGTTAGATAGTGTTCAACCTTCAAAGAAAATAATAATTTCATTCGTTCGCGGTTTGAAAGAGTTTTAGTTTTTTTGAGTTGAGTTTCTGACATTCTACCTTTTTTATGAATTACGAAATATATTCTCGTTAGTCGAGGTGAAAAGTTGTGTGTTTAACTCGAATGGTTTTTGTTTTATGCCTCGTTAGCTCACTAGCTCAAGAAAAGATTATTTGAACTATTTTATTATCTATTGCCTACTGATCTAAAAGTCAGTTTGGATAGGTCATGTTTTAAAATAACTTATCCAAATGTTTTTTTTTCTCTCACGAAAATAAAAACATATATGACTTGTCGTTTGTGAAACATAGAAGACAGAACAAAATAAACTTGCAGAATATGGAGTAATTAAAAATATTTGCCCATAATCCCCAAACTGTGCATGCGGATTGAGAATCGCAGTTTAGTGGTAAATTGATTTATATGTTAGAGATATCGACCTGTGCTTTAGATCATCAAATCTACTGTGTTTTGCAGATGATATGAAGATATTCTCAACTATATCCTCCAATCTTGATATTGTTGCTCTTCAGTCGGATCTCTCTGGATTGGAAGACTATTGCCTTTTAAATAAGCTGGAACTCAATCCTGCCAAATGTTTCACTAACACTTTTTCCCGTAAACCTCACGTTATTCCATCGTGCTATTCATTAGCAGGACAGGTGCTTACTAAAACTACCATTATGCGTGATCTCGGAGTATACCATGACTCAAAACTACTCTTTGACGTCCACGTCGATAAAATAATTAGTAAGGCTTCGAGATCACTGGGATTTGTCATGCGAATCTCTAAGAGTTTCACGAATGTTAAAACTTTAAAACTTTTATATTGTACGTTTGTGAGGAGTCATCTCGAATATGCGTCTCAGATATGGAACCCGCGTTTCCAGACGTACATAGATAGCATTGAAAGCATTTAGAGGCATTTCTTAAGGTACTTATGTTTTAAAGTCAAGATCCCGTACAGCACTCACAGTTACGAAGAACTCTGCAAGAGATTCCACTTTTTACCTCTAAAATATAGGCGGGATATTTCTGATTATCTATACATTCTTAAAATTATAAACAATGATGTTGACTGCCCAGACCTCCTTAGCAAATTACACTTTTATATTCCTCGTAAGCAACTTAGACACAACCCTCCACTACATGTCCCCGGAGCCTCAACTAACTATAGACAAAATTCGTTTATGAGCAGGATTGTCAATAGCTTCAGCAAGATGTTTGACATTGACCCGTTTCATACCAGCATTACCAGGGCAAGGTGTATATGACTCTTGACTTTTTCGGCACTTAAATTAGGTCTAGGTCGGTTCTTGATAATTGTGTTTTATGTTTTCTATTATATTTATCACTAGTTTAATTACGAGCTCTTTATGGTTTCCCATAAAGTTTTTTTTTTATCACAATGTTGTTAGTGTTCACACATAAATAGCTTATTTTGATTCTATCAGTGAATAACTATTATTAGCTTTCTGTTGTGATTTATAACTCTATAGACATTATTGTAGTTGATGATGTTCCGAAATAAATAAATAAATTGTTCTGCAGGAAGCGCTGCCCGCCCCCGGTGAATATCCCTTATCCTCCTCTTACGACACTTGTGGGAAGCATTGTGGTGGTACAAATTCTAAGCCGGCACCACACGGCTAAGCCGCCACAGAGTTTGCTTATAATTATAATTATGTTCATCCATCCAATCTCTCCGCAGGTATCCTGGATGCGCAAGCGCGACCTGCACATCCTGACTTCCCACATCTTCACTTACACTGGCGACGCACGCTTCAGCGTGCTGCACCCGGAGCCCTCCGATGACTGGGACCTGAAGATAGACTACGTGCAGCCGCGGGACGCCGGCGTCTACGAGTGCCAGATCAACACAGAGCCCAAGATCAACATGGCGGTTATACTCGCCGTTGAAGGTAACAGACAGACACTATTATCTCTCCGACTTGTATGAAAACGTTGATAAATGGGAAGTTGCTCTGACCTGTGTGGTGTAGTGGAAAAAGGTCCGCCTACGACGCAGTTGAATAAATAATGCTGGACGGACATGGACAATTCACACAGCATCATCTGCCCCAAGCTAAGCAGAGCTTGTGTTATGAGTATTATATGACTGACATACTGTATACAACACAATACATTACATATATAGATATTTTTATAATAAAATAACAACCAGAACACCTGTTTATATCTACGCTACTATTTTCACTCAGTTTCGCGCGGCTCGCGCTATTCTGTCGAGTATTTTATGACAGTAGGAATATGGTACCTATACCCTTTTGATTATTACAATCCCGATTGTGCCTTTACTAAGAAAGAATCACTTACATGAGCCAGTGTAGTGGTAGCCTCTCAGTGACGTCACAGCCATGATTCCTTTTGATGGTCACAAGACCCTCGCCTCCAGCGGCTGTCCCTAGCGGGTGAAATAGGCTCTAAAACTATTACAATAGTAATGTCGCTCCCCGAAATGATAAGATTCAAACGACAAAGCTACATGCCGTGACCCAGCAACAGTTAACTGAGCTACTTTGCGTCATAAAGCAAAATTACATTTGACATTAAAGTAAAATTAGGTCATTCTGAGATAATGTCTTTATGATTTCATCAACCCTTACTTAAATTTGGGGTCGTTTGCGATTCTCCTCTCATAATACATGCACGGACAATTTCAATTCTTCATTATACATTCCGCTTCTGTTCGGGTGAGGTCTGTTGATGAAATTATAAAATGTTCGCTAAGTACCTGATGTATTACGGAATATTCATGATATCATTTTGCTAAGCTTTTAGCGGCGTCTATCCAACTGCTACTGGCATCTTATTACTACGAGTACTTTGTAATCAAATTAAGTTACTTATTTTCGAGCATTGGCTAGTATGCTTGTAGGTTTTTATAGGAATTAATGTTGTTTTTATAAAGAAAAACATACATCCGAATCAAAATAACAATCTCAGCAACATAACTTTCAAACCCGAGCCAAAGATTTCTCCCCGTCTTGAGTAAATAGCAATGTATCACATCCATCGCCGGTGCGTGCCCCGTCTTCGTGTGACGCTCCGTGCTAATCCAGCATTCGTCACGCGTCATATTACGAGCCCGGCTAATGCCGCGATACAAAGTGGAGGCCATCCCTCACGGCACATGCTGGGCTCCGGCCAACAATGCTGGAAAAATGCCCGCTCTGAAGGGAATTTATGGCAGAGATGCCCAGCAGTTATAATTGAGACAAGGTGTGGACTTTGTAACTTGTAGGTATTGTTCCATGTAGCTTATGGTCAATATACACACGTTTTCAAATCCTACACATATTTGGGCAAAATATGCGTGCTGTGTAAAATAAACAGATACTTTATGCTGGAAGTCTAGACAGCTTCATCTAGCTAGCCCTAAGTTAAGCAGAGCTTGTGATGAAGGCTTACAAATTAACGGTGAATCTATCACGTTGGTACAACAGGTGCACAGGAATAGAATGACGTCACTGATTCTGGAGATGCTATTCCAAATCTCAATGTTATGTTAGCTTTAAAATTCTTAGGAGACTGTGTTTTGTTTGTTTTCTCCTCGCTTTGTTCACAATGTAAGAAAGCGTATGTTTCACAAACGTTTTCTTGTTTCCACACATGAACTCACGAAGAATAAAATCAGTGAAGCAGAACCGGCACGGAGGCAGCAGCGATCGGAGACGCGCGCCGCATGCCGATGCCGCGTGTGCTCTAATATTTATACAGATTTGTGTGAAAATAAATGCTTTAAAGGAAACGGGCTCGATGGCTTGTACATTATTTAGCGATTGGACCTCTTTGAAGCAGACATCTGAGTCGTTGGTACAGGTTGAACTAGCAATCTGAGCGTAGCTTCGCTTGATTCAAGAAAACATTATAGTGCTACTATTCGAAGGAAGAAGGGGGAATATTTAGTAAAACATTATTAAATTTCTTAGTTTTACTATTCTCGGATTTTTTTCTCGTTTACATTACATTTTCCCAACATTTTTATAAAAGCAGTACTGAATCAGTATTGAACAAGTAATTTTATCATATAATTATTTTTAAATCCAAAAGTGTGGTCTACGAGTATATTTTGTGTGTTTTACAGAGAACCCATGTTACGTCGATTCTGTAATTTATTATTTTAAAGTATTCCAGTTCACAAAGCTCTGTAATGTCGGCAAGTACTCCTGTTCAGACAATACATTACAGCGGCTATGCCTTACCTTGTCGGCCGTCCATCGATCAAGTCAATGATACATCCACCTCCTCAAATTCGGAGCCGCCAATTATAGCGCTTGTTACGGTGAAAAATGTCCGTTCATGTTTTACGCAGCCGCCGCGCCGCGTGTTTCACTATTTTGACAAATCTCCGCTTGGGTTTCATGAAGCGGACACGGGAATTATTATGAGGCGGACATGTTTCGGTCAGCACGGAAAGTTCACAAATGAACTCTGTTTTATGAACGCTACAGAATAGATCCGTTGTTGATAACAATCTAAATAATTAAGTAATTTGTTCAATTTTAGTTCATAAGGGATTATGTTTGATAAATAAATAAAATTATGTTGGATAATTTACACAACTAACAGCCCAAAACCAAGCCGAGCAGCAGGTTTGATCGTAAATAAAGTATTGTTTACTGACAAGAGTTATTAGCTATTACGATCAGGGGACTTCTATTGCCAGTAGTGGACTATTATGCTATGGTATAGATGATATGTGGAAGAAATGTTAGGTCGCGAAAGCATACGTTAACAGCTGGAACCAAAATAACTTTATAACAATCATCATTTCATTAGAGTATTTTGTTCATTATTGTATTACGAAATTTTATTTAGGTTCGACTATTGTCCTATTTGATCAAATTAGAGCGATAAGGGTTCGTTTTTATTTCTTCTCGTTACCTTAAATAAGATCAGAAAACCCAAAAAATGCATAAAATTCCCGCAAAACGTAACGAATCCTATCCTTTACAAACATTATTTAGGCTCACAATTAGCGACTTGGAGCTTTAATTAAGTTTCGGTTAGACTTCACACAAAACGTTTTATCAAATAATATTAAAACCAAAGAAATATTATGTTTGGCAATGTGACCTATGGAGTTCGTTAGCTTCTCTCGCAATGAGACCTTATTAGATACATGTACCTCGATATTTATTAAAATGTCACTAAATAAATAGTAGATCATTATTATAGAAAGCTGCACAGTTTTATCGAAACCAAAGCAATCTTATCATAACAAGGTAAGCTTCTTCCATCAATCTGTACAAAAATGTTGAAAGATACACTTCACACAAAAAAAACACGACCCGCCACCTGGCCGGCTTTATCGGTTGCATGTACCATGCAGCGAGCATGTTCCGTTATACCGTGTGCTAAAATCCGTCTCGTTGCTCGTTGCTCCGCCTTCCTTCCCCGTACTCACTGCGCGAACGCTCCGTGCAACACGTTACACTACACCCCGTAACGCCGGTCAGTAACCCACAGAAACGCGTAGCTTATACCATGGCGTAGAATTTTTAGTTTGATAATGGTTCCTATTCTAATAGCACTTGGATTAACGATATCCCACACCTACGCATACACACAGTACAATTTGGCAACACATACTTAGCTAACTTTATAGGCCGCTACAGCTGGTCTTGCCTGTCTAGGAGACCGTTTCTACCCGCATCTCTGTTCAGTTCAGACCCAGTAACCACGACCCGGTGTCTCCTCACTCTCCCGCCGCCGTGATGAGATTTCATTTGTCGGGTACCTGCGAGGACCCGCACAATCTGCCCCGTGAATAATAAACAACACCCTTGTTACGTCTACCGCGACAATTTAGATTATTGCTCGTACGAATACTAATTTATTACCATCTCGGGTGCCGTCCATTATCATCATCCAACCAGCAGTGAGGAGCCATGTTTGAATATTGTACTTCAGTTAGTATCTTCATAAAATCTAATCGATAATCGCTCGCGCCAAACATCACTATCAGAATGCTTTAATTCCTTTAGACTGACAGGAAGTTTTATAGCTATTAGTAACTATAAATAGTTATTATTGGTGTCGCAATACAAATAATTTCCGGTGCCTGTTCTTGATATTACCCAAAAATAAATATATCTAAATAATTATCCTCACGCCTACTCTCAGATAACAGAAAAGGATATTTCTCGAGCCCCGCATACTAAAAGGTTAAATGAAATCCCAATATAATCTATCAATAGGTCTGTCAGTAGGCGCGCTCAATACGTCAGTCATCGAGCGCGGCCCGTGGGCCTGCTTGATATTCCTCACCCCTTCCTAAGCTGTTGTCTTCTGAATTACAGATGAGTCCCACACCCCCGCGACCGCGGCGCCTCCCCGCTCCTCAGGTACTCACCTTATTTCTTGCATCTCGTTTGCATACTCCGCCACTCATCTAGAATCATATCCCCGCTGACCGCTTGCTTCTACGAATCTAACACTTCAAACATACGACTTGGGGCGCGTGGCTAAGAGCATAGCGAGCCAAGCCCTACAACGGTACTTAGTTGTTACATTTGCTATAAGTAGGTTATGATTTATTAAACTAGGTTATATTAGCCAAAAGTAAATATTAATTATTTATTCAGTGTAGGTACTAAGTCAAAAGGGGTTTTCTGAGCTTTGTATTTTTCAATTTTATGTCCTGTTTGTTTCGTTGTAAATAAATTATGTTTCCGTGTATAATCTAAGTCTATGCACGCACTACAAGCTCCAAACTTAATAAATTGAGTGAATTAATAAAAAGGTTAAGTCTTAGTTGCTCGTTTGGAAAGTGAGTAAGAACGTGCCGTAAAGTTATTTGTTTTAAAGTTCTAAACTCATAATTATATTGTCAGTTAAGTCTACGTTAACGTTAGAACAATACTCGCAAAACAGTAATGATATCGACTGAAACGCTAGATTTTAATTCCCAACCACACAAGCATCGCTTTTAAAGAAAACCTCAGCTTAATGAAATTGCCAATGATTTTTCTTATCTGTTTGTGCTTTTTGTTAATTTTGTGCTTGCGTTTCTAAGTAGTTTTTGAATAAAGAATGTTTAGATATTCATTCGTTTCGTGTGCTTTTCAGTTTTCGTTGTGATCGCTATTTGTATCCTGTTTGAAATAAGATTCGAGGCAGTTTTATTATTCAAAACCTAACTGATAAGAACAAGGAAAAAGATGCGCAACGATACCTTTATCGTTTGTTTATTTTTATGAAACTCGACTCAGCCCTGTTATTGTAATGGCAGTAAATGAAAAAGTTTTCGTCTACGTTATTAATATATTCAGCAATAACGCGCGTCCGCTGCTGAATGCCGCCTAGTTTAATAATTCACAGTAGCCTGTCTTTTGATCAAAATGCATGTATTCGAGTGTCCTCGAGGTTGTTTGTTGTCCAAATCATTTGTACAGCTATCTCCGTGGATTTGGCAAGTGGCCGGGTAAGATCGTGAGTTTGCCCGCGCCGGGATATATTGCAGAGTTTTGTCAGGATCTAGGTTGCTCTTACGTTATTTGAATGTGATAGGCTTTTTACTTTATATAATGAAGGCCGTCTAAGTTAAATACGCAGGATGTGAGCATTGATATAGTGTATTGTACAATAGATAAACAAACGAGTGCATCGGTTCCCAAGGTGATCTTTGTTTATTGCGCCAAAAAGTACCGGTACTTTCACAAAAAGTTCATGATCTTGGTATTGAACATAAACTTAGATAAAATAATTAGCTTTTGCATGTTTTACTAACGATATTTATAACTCAGTCAGTACCTCCCCATAAGTGTTGCTAGAAAAAACGTCCTTAGAGCTATGCTCGCCTTGCCTTTGTGATGTCTGATTTAAGTTTTTCTGATTATATTTATATAGTGTTAATCAATAAATAATCCTCAACATCACCACGTTTAGGTAGGCATCTGAACTGCATGCGCAATAAAGATAAGTATGCTCATGTAAATTGTGAAGCGAGTGGAGAAGTTGGCAGAGCCGCGTCATCTGAACGTCTCGTAGTCTACTCTTTATCTCGCCAGTAAAAACAAACGGCGCGACCTCTCCGAATAGTTTTGCAAATACTCATTTTTGTAGGCTTTTCTAATAAAGTCGAATTTGATCGCTCTTTTAAAGTGAGATCAGTATAATTTGATTTTGAATTGCATATCATGTAGGCTCTCAGACTTTATTTGTTTAATCTCGGTTAAGGGACCTTTTTGAGACTAGAAATTTGCTTTCTTATACTTAAGATTTATTGTACCAACTGAAATCTAATGATCATCAATCAAATTATTTTGATTTTAGTATCTTTAAAGAACATAAAACTTAATTCTATTTGAATTTAAGCAAAGTCTATCTAACCTCAGTAAGGCAACTCATTGTTAGACTCCAAATCTGGTCTTGTTCTTACAATAAACTAAGTATTAGATTTTTTCATTTCATTCAAATCGATGCTAATCATTACTAAACAAAAAACCCAGTACTTAGGTAGTTTCCAAACTCAAACAACTCAAAAGTTTCGGCGGATTAGGAATATTAGTATACTGGACCACTTTATCAATCGTGTCATTTTGGTGATGGACATTATCATTTTTAATTTTGGTCCTCAGCCGCCGAAATGGATTCAAACAACATTCCTCCTACCACACACTCTAAGATCCGTCATATCGCGTTGTAAAGTGAGTCTTCGCCATCAGTAATGTTTATTTATTCGTCTCGTCGTTGGCTGAGGCTGGGACGTTCCATTTAAAGAAAGACATTATTCGGAGACCATAAAAAAAAAAAAAAAAATATTATTCTGTTATGTCAAGACATGAACGAACAAGCCGTCAGTAATGAGAGCTCAGTCACATTTGACACTGACTCTTAAGACACTAAGACCATAGACTATAACAAATAATATGGTATGTTTTGTTGCAGCGGCCGCGGCCAGCATATGGGGCTCGCAGGACGTGTACGTGAAGAAGGGCAGCACGATATCTCTCACCTGCTCCGTCAACGTGCACTCCTCGCCGCCCTCCAGCGCCTCCGTGCTGTGGTAAGATAGCTCACTTGTTGTACAACTGGACCATCATCGGTGGTTCAACTGTTCTATGTGTGGACAGATAGACCACCGACGCATCACAAACGCATCAGTAGGTATACTTTTTGTGATGCGTTTGTGAACCGCGTCATATTTATTGGTATCTTATTAGTTCTATTTCAATATCATCGTTTGTCAATAGAGTCGTTTTTTTTTAATTACCTAAAATAATATGTTTAGACTTCACTTTAAGTGGTCTAATTTATTTGGTAGTAGTAGAACGGTTACTAATTCGTACTACCAGACTATTAAAGTACGATGTGGTTTTTTTGAAAGATTTTCCAGCATATTATCCAAACGAGGTGTTTCACAAGGTTTATTTTCTTTATTGACTGCACAGTGTACTTCAGCAACAATAAAATCTTTATTTTCTAGTGAAATCCCAAAAGAATCATAATTTAATGTTAGGCTGTTAGAAAGTATGGGCGTGCGCAGCGAGCAGCGTTGATTATGGCGCGATAAAAACTCACGGCGTGGAAACGTTGAGTTACGCCGCCAGTAAGTTTTTAGTTTCACCGCAGGAAGTTAATTTGATTATACTCGTAACTTTACGGGCGTGTGTGCAAGATTGCTTTTTTACTGTTTGAAAATTACGAACAGTGTGCTTAGTATTGATTTTATTTAAATTTATATAGAGATCCAACTTAAATAGCGCAGGGCTCAACATAGGAAGTTCTACTACCATGTATTTAAGTTCGAAACTATGTAAAAAAGAAAAATACTCAACGCATTTCATCAATTTAGTTAAGCATGATCTCGCCGTTTTTCTGCTACCAAACAGCATTGCTCGTATTCTTTAAAAAAACTGGTAAATGAGCCTTAACAATTATGCCTCAGGTTAGCAAGGCGGGGCCTCTGCGAGACGATGTCTATTGCACCTAACAGCAGGTCGGCCATCTGGCCCATATTGTAGCCGTAGCGGTGTTTCAGACGCTGCTTCAATATGTATTTAAAAGGCAGGTTTATTCAATTTAAAATTAGACTTTTTAATTCAATTCTCTTTAGTAATGTTGTATTTCGCGACACGAACCCCTCGTAAAGTGGCTAACTGCATAATGCAACAGCGACTATTGTCTTTAGATAAATATTTAACCATCCACGTATCCGCGCCTTGGCGTGTACTCGCAATAGTTTTACGGTTTTTAGCTTTTGCGACGGTTTTCGAAGCCAAATTGTAGATTTACAACGATGCCTTCACTTGTAGCGGCATTTGCATTTGCTGGAGGTATTTGCAAGTATAAACGGAATGGCTGATGTTTGGACAAAAGGTTATTAGTTTACTCAGTCAGTTTTTTTGTGGGCAAGGAGTATTTTTTGTGTTGGAAAATAGATCTTTATTAATCAACCTGTCTAGAGAAGCTTCAGAGCTAATGTTATCAAGAGTTTTTCTTGAGCATTTTGAAAACATTTTCATATTCAAAAAACCTTTGTTAGAAATTGAAACCTTTTATACATCACTCAACATGAAAGCTGATTAGTGTTCTATCTGAAAATGTAGAAAATGTCGACCAATTTCCAATAAAGTTGTGAAAAAGCAGTATTTTTAGGTATTTGTGAACATTTATGAGGATTTTGTGCGTTTCGCGTAATGAAGGCGCTGAGGTCGAGTGGTCCTTCGCGCGCCCTTGGCTCGCGACGACGCGACGCGACGCGGCCAGGAGATAGAAATGACGTTTAAAAATAAGCTAATTTGTACGGTTTTCGATTATTTCAATCAATGGTTAATTCGTTGAAGCCGTTTAGATAGATCAAATAATTGGCAATACGTTTCATTTGATTTAATTACAAAGTCTTGGTTATATAATTTACAACAACTGAGAAAATCTTTGCATTTCTTTGCAATTTAAAGACAGTGGTAGATCTTTTATACCGCGACATCGTAGCAACTTCGAAAGTCCTCTGCATCGTGTAGCAATTGAGCTATCCTATCGGAAACAATTATAAATACCTACATGCTTTTACATAAGATTTATTCTGCGATAGCCTTCGAAGTTGACAGGTTCCCGACCTTAGGTCCCGGGCATAAGACTTCAATTGACTTGGATTAAAGACGCGATGTGACTGTCAATACGAGGCTCTAGACGACTAACTTTACCAAATCTGTGGCTCCAGTGAGAATTAATATCGACTGACGCGATGGGCTCTCATAACGTTTATTGGATTAGAAGCTTTTTATAAAAAAGCTAAATAACATTGTAGGTATCTCTCTAAACATTTTTTTATACAGTTATTAAAAATCTTTTCATAAACGGTTGTTAGCTAAAATACATTATTAGAAAAAACGCAAAAATATTACTGGATCTGTTAGATTTCTGAGAAGATGCCTTTCACACTATAATTTTATATTAATTTTACATGTGGCTGGTTGACATACATACATACATATGTCTAAACAAATGTATTTTTAATTATTTATTAAATAATTAGATTATTTAAAAAACTGACTTCGAATCCCTTAAACACTGTTTTTAAGTTTATCCCGCGGGAGTTAAATTGTTATGGAAGCACCTCGAAATCATTACGGATATTTAGAAAGGTCATTTTCAAAATCGGTCCATAATTGACGAGTTATTTGCGTAATGTATGGAATGGTATTTTTGATGCTTTTTTCAAAAAATAACAAATAACATATAATGTGGAAAACCAAGAAACATATTTTGTCCCGAGGCGGAAATCGTACCAGCAACCTCCTGCGTCGCCGGCCGACGTTTCCCACCGTTCCACATAGATCGTCTCTTATCCGAACGAATTTGGCTAGTTTTAACATCATTTATGTTTTGATTAGATAAGATTTTCAATCAGGTATAAAAATCGTTGTAGATCTCCTGATCGCACGCTTCAGAACTCTTTGCGCTCTATCCCCAGTTCCCAGAACCTACCTCGAACCTTACAAAGTGAAAGCATCTCTTTGAGCGACATAATTAGCGGAAGCCATCGTTAGCTCGTGACTTTGACAACTTCTCAAATGTTTGTCTGTCTGTACCTCCTCGTGTTTGCATGCATAGTTACAGTTTGCTAGTTATCGGACGTTTCAGAACATTTTGCCTTCTGAGAACAGGGAAATATACTTTGCAATCTTTGGCGTTTGAGTGAAAACTTTAGCTAGTCAATACGACTACTCACAGCTATGGGAACAAATATTACTGATTCTGATTCTTTATTCATATTACAAGTTCTTAATTAAACTGTCACTACATATCACAGAATATCACGACGAATTAATAAAATACAATCAATTACGTGTTTTTCACTGCCGTTAGGGTAAACTAAACATGTTCTTGACGAGAGACTGCAACTCGTTAAACGTAGTGTAAGAAGCCCGGTGGGATCATTATGTGCAGAGGACTGCTGGCATATGACGACCTGTGGTTCAGAAGGCGAAGGTTCACCTGCGATTCAGAAGATGTGATTCGATTCCTGCCTCGGGACATATATTTCTATCTACTATCTGCTAATATTTGTTCCGGGTAATCTGGGTATTTTCTTTGTATGTCCATCTGATAAGCTACTATAACTATATTATTCGACAGCCTTGTTTGACCACAATCTCCCCTTGTGGTACCTGTGACGTCGTGGTCTACATATATCACGAATGTCTAGAGACTCCTCTTTACTCTATCATGTTATCTATACTACATAAACACCACTCTCCACAGTTTTATAATAACCCTGTATTTTTGTGGTCAGGTACCACGGCAGTTCAGTGGTGGACTTCGACTCGCCCCGCGGGGGTATCAGCCTTGAAACGGAGAAGACGGAGGGGGGCACCACGAGCAAGCTGCTCGTCACGAAGGCGGCCCTCACGGACAGCGGGAACTACACGTGCGTGCCCAGCAACGCGCACCCCGCCTCCGTCTCTGTGCACGTGCTCAATGGTAAGCTAAATGGAACTAATGTGTTCTAATTATGTTTTGTTTGTTGACTGCTGAGTGTCTCTTAGTTCGAACAGTAGCTTAACGGATAACAACAATTTTCAATAAAATATATACACTACAAATATATACACTACCGAATACAAGAATATATTAATAAAAATAACATTTTACACGTCCATTGTAAATCATAATTATCATTCATTATACATTTATATTGACACAAATACCTAACTAATTAGTTGGCTATGGGGGGTTCTTCTACAGTTAATTAATTCGAATACCTATGCTGTAGAAAACCCTTTCCAACAACCATTTCTTCAAACGATTCGATTCTGATACTAATTGTCAGTCATTTATTGATCTTATTAATTCTCGTGTCAATATAAATGGTTTTATTGAGTCGTCTATCATTCTAGGATGAGCCAGCATCATTATTTATAATTGTACTAGACATCACACACCACTACTTTGCCTCAAGGTTACGCTTGAGTTATAACACCATAATTATTGATGATACATATAAACGCCTATAGTATATGATACACCTATGTTTTGGCACCAGCTAGTCTTAAAGGTATGCGAGGGCTGAACACGCGAACTGTACATTTTCGTAGTCTTAAGGTCAGCGCACACGCGGGCACGACGCGACGCGGTGACGCGACGAGTTTTCGTGTTATGTAAATAACATTTGTATATTTTTGTGTAGTAAATGAAGTTGTATTTTAAATTAATCTCTTAAAAAGTGCGTGCTGCGTCGCGTTGCGTCACGTCGAGGTATAAGCTAACCTTAGGGAAAAAGGGACTTTTTTTGCGGCCAATATGTTATTCCACGCTCCCTTTCTCCCATATTGTGGGGCATGACTCTGATCTGTATTGCTAGGGTCGAAACCTTCCTAGACATATGTATCTCTATCAGAGCTGTATGTCCCCAGGCGAGCACCCCGCGGCGATGCAGACCAGCAACCGCGCCTCGTCCTACCTCACGTCCCAGCTGAGCTGCGCGCTGGTCACCTACCTGGTCTCCTCACTCATCTGCAGGTGATCGCTCCACGCCAGCGGTGGGGCTTTTCTACACAACCTGCTTTAATACTACACCTGTACATGCGGACAACACTGTGGACTCACGTCGAACCCGCGACACCGCCTGGCGGGTTGTCGATACCATCAGTACTATCTACTAGTTTGATGATTTTATCGATTCTATCGTCAATCTAAACTCAGGGCTCTGTGTATGAAGATTGTAGGCAGCCGCTGCCAATGTTTTGTTTATTTGTCGGCGGGCCGTTGACTTTGGTGTGACACCTTTAGGGTTACATATTGGCATACAATGTTTATCAGTAAGGTTGCATTTCACTGCTGCTTAACGTGATCCAATTGTCATGCAGTGTCATTGTAGCACGCGACGGGCGAGTCAGGGCGAGTCTTGACGCGCTCGCTCGGTCTGTGAATTCAAATTAAATAAATCACGTTTATGAGGACTCGGCCATAATGGTAGAGGTTCCAAATTTACTATAATAAAAATAATTATATTATAAAAAATATTATTTTAATATTTTTAATGTCACTTCAATAAGTGCATTTAGTCTTATGGAATCTACACACCAAAGTCCACCGGACGCGCCGACAAGCTGACAAAACACTGTCGATTGCCTACAACTATTATTATAATCAGTTTATTTCATTAAAACCAATTAAATGCACAATATTTATAGAGTGAAACGTCGCACCAGCCCGCTCCGCTGTGCGAGTGGGGTCAGTGTGTAGGCTCCATTAGTTAACATAGCTACTGGTAACATAAGGCGTTGTGTACTCGTAGGTATGAAATGGTTGTGATGAACAGTCGGCAATTGAAGTTGGTTTCCTTCCTAAGGTTACCTAGAATCGGCATCAAAAGCTCCACCAAGTATTAAAAAGTATTAATAGAATTAATCAGTAATTTAGAAATAAATTAAAGTAAGCGAACGTTAGCAATTGTTATATAATAATGATAAACATTTTCGCAAAAAGCAAATTCGTGATTTGATAATTAAATCTTTCAAATTAACAAACGCATGTTTTAATTTTACGTACGGAATAGTTTTGAGCTGTGATTTTATTTGATCTCAGGTAATGTAAATGGAATTTTTGTAAATAACTGATTATACGTAACGTAGAATAAAATTGATATCAGGTCACCGTGTAAATATTTTAGATCATTGTACATATTATGATTATAATCGAGTTTATTGTAATTAAATAATTTATTGTCGTTCCACCATTCGTGTGGTGAAAAACTCTTCTTCTGTTCTTAGAACGTTTTTGTTATCTAATGTTTTGTCAGAAACAATCTGGAAAATTACAAACTAAAAATAGGTAACCAATAAACTTAAGTCAAACATTCCATTAATAAATAGTTTATACTTTATATCTTATAAATTTTCCAAACTTGCTTCTGATAAATCAAAATAAACTTTATATCTAGGTTATATTGACAAATAAAGTAAAAAGTTTATCGACTGTTTTATACTAAACTGAATTCGCGAATATCTTTCATTTATCTTGTTACGCATGGACTGGATGGAACTTACGTCACCAATCATAACTTTTCTTTCCAAAACTCTACTGACAGGTACTTATTGAGTCTTGTCCCCAAACGCAGCATTAACTCGATAATGTCATTCGATTCACACCCGCTGACTAAAGTTAAAACCTGTCAGAATGAATAGGCCGTGAAAAGCCACGGCATTTCAATGCCGCGTGACATGTGTCAAATGCGTGAAATTGAAAAACAACTTATGAAATCGACACGTTCAGAAGCTAGATAGTGTTTTGATCGGACTGGTCACCGTAGGTACTTGTATTTCATCGCGCTGTTGTGGCTTGTGGCTCGCTCTCTGATGACACCGTGAAGCCTTTTGACACTCATTGCTCTTATGCTTTTATGCTATTCTCATACCTTTTCACATTCTAAAAATTTGACAGGGGCATATGCCACTGTCAAATTTTTGGTAATTTTTATTTTTTGTGATTTGAGCCCTTATGGGTTATGTTCACTGAAGCGCGTTTCGTTTTCATAGGTGGTTTGGTCCAGTCGATGTGTACCCAGAGCTCGCTTGATGATCTCTTCTAGTAATGATACGTAGTGACGTCATAGTACGGTAGCATAGACACGTTCCTTCAATTAACGTAGAGTGTTGTAACATTATTGTTTGTATGAGACGGACCGTTTTTAATTAGAGAGGGAGGGATGAGTTGATTGTTTCCTGGATTGGTTTGTAAATAATGTTTCTCAGAGAAGGAAGTATTAATAAATATTATTAAAAAATTACTCTTGTTTGATTGCGTTTAATAATCCTTGTGTTAATATAAGCTTGTTGTTATTAATTTATTACATTTCCTCGTTGATGTTTGTTTTGTTCAACATTTTTATTATTTCGAGCTTAAAAGCTCAATATCTAAATTCCTACCCCGTTAATAGATTTGGTGTACATTTGTATATATCGAGTTAATGATAATTTCGAGTATCATTAGTCACGCACGGCCAGCCGCTTGCTTTTAATTAACCTCTTGAGTTAATTACTGATTAAACAAGCTAATTACAAGATAGCGTATCACATTATCATAATCTTCCTATTTACATAGGATCAGTCGAATGTAACGTTTTGCGGCTTGGCTTATTGTTTGCAACTGTTCAGTTGTGATATTTAACATACAACCAAATTATGTGAAGTTCGTCGGGTCGTCCTCTCGCAAGATGTGTTGATGATATCACCAGGGTCTCAGGGAATACGTGGAGGCGGGGAGTACAATGACGAAGAGGCTGGTGAAAGCGTAAGGAGGCTTATAGCAGTGGGTGATACCAGGCTAGAATGATGATTATATTTTATTATTTATTGAGGAATAGTAAACGACTACATTTACCTATCTTGTAGTTTTTAGTCTATCTTTACCATTCTCGGTTATCTGGTTTCTTAAACTTCCCCAAAAACAAGAATCATTATAGAGAGGAAGCTTGTTCAATGCCGCATAATCCTTTAGAAACGAAGATTTCATGATAGCGGTAAGATATCGTCAAAAGCAATCCCCGTCTTGTAGAAATATGAAGCGCGTGCAGAAAGCGACCAGAGCCCGGAATCAGCAGGAACGCCGTTTGAAGTCGCACCGATCTTGGAAATTATTATTTTTCTCGCATAATCCGTATATTACGATATTTTCGTTTAAAACGTATTTCAGACGCAGTGGGGCGGGGCCAGACATGTCGGTTTAGATAAAACTCTTATTTAAAACTGGTTTCTGCCCGCGGTTCCGCTTGCGTTGTTTCTTTGGAAACTGTATTTCTAATGGTTATTTATATCCCATGCGGATAATTTATGACATAAATGTTAGTAATAATTTATTCTAGGCTTGAAACTACCTGAATGCCAAAATTTCAGCTCCGTTCAGTAGTTTTGGCGCGAAGAGGTAACGAACATCCAAACTTTCGGATTTATAATATTAGTTTGATTTAAGTATATTATTTCGTGTTGGTAATTAGGTATTTCCTGGGGGTTTAGCAATAAATTCTCGGAGTTTTTAACAAATTCCGACTTTTTCGGTTTCCGAACAGTTTTTCGACTTCTCTTTCCTTTTTCCATTTAAGGTGGAATAAGTCCGTGGGATTACGCAAAAACGAGTGTATCTTATCCTTTATTTCAGCGCTTTGCAACTTACGTAATCTATGGTTTATCGGAGTTATGCTCCGAGGATTATCTTAATATCCATATTTTCTTATTACCTTATAAACAACCTTTAGGAAAAAGCTGGGAAATTTAAGAGGGAGCTTAAAGTGATTATGTATTTTTATGGAGAGGAAATTAGGTCACGCACGTCATTGGACGCGCGGGCGGTGGCTCCGTAGGCATTCGCGCTTCAGTTTTAAAATAGCCTGGTGGTGCTCTGTGAAGCTACTACTGTATCAGAGAATATCATTTGTTTTGGGTGCTCAAACAAACTGATGTATGTATTGGGTAATATTAATTTGTAATTAAAACTTAAGATATGTCTCTTTCTCGCTCTCATCTATGTAGGTCTATATCTGTATCAAATATATGAATAAGAAAGTTCATCAGCACCGCCTTATAATATGGGGCAATTAATTTGATCCGTTGAGTATCTCTAGATGATATGCAACAGTCAGATTTCAAATGTCAATACCTATATTACTTTAGGCTTACAAAAAAATCCTTACTCAAGTCAAAATGCATACTTTGAATTAATATCAGTTATGCATTACATGGAAAAGGTGATTTTGGATTTTTCACTTTGTTGTGTCTGCAGCTAGCTCAAAACTTCATGACATGTGAAATTTGATTTTTTACCGACGAAAAACAAAAGAGGGGAGGGTTTATATTCGGGTGTATCCGTGCATGTATCCGTGCATTTTATGCAGAATGATCCCAAGTCCTATACAATTTGAATCACGAGGTATTTAACCCCGGGGATTTTTTTTTTATTGATATCTGAAATCGATGAAAACTTCACCCAATAACTACCAAGGTACTTTAATGTCTCAATAATTGTTTAGCAATAATATTTTGGATCATTGGTATTTGATTGATTTATTCTATATATTATGATTCTTGGTTAGGTTCAGCCACAAGAGCTTTAGTTTCAGCCGATCAGGCGAGGACAGAGGCCGCTCTAACATAGCGAAGTGGTCACTGCAGTCCGGTCAATACCCAGATTATATCGGACTGTCGCTACAATGGGTAACGCACACCTCTTCAGATGATTACCATTCGATGGAAACATTATGCCATGGTTTACTAATGTGACTTGATCAGGCTGAGACAAAAGATTATGCGTTGCACATATTTAATCGTCAGTCTCAAAATAAGAAAAACGTATATACTCGTACATATAATGTATTTTGTTTGTTTTTTATATAACGTCATAATTTTGCCTTAATTTTTGAACCATTTCTCGCAACTTATTATCCATCAATTACTGTCAAGATTTAAATGTTAATTTTATTAAGTAAAGTGCTTCTGAAAATTGTCGCATCAAGTTCAATTTCCATCAAATCTAAAATGAAGGTAATTTGGACTTCAAAACTTAAACGGAGATTACCAATGAGCTTTGCGTACCTTGGGCGCAGGATGCAAAGTGTACTGTTGTAATCCTTTAATGTGTTGGTCTCCAGCTTTACCCTCAAGATTAGGGTAATGATGACCTGCCGGAGCAGCAGGGCTGCAGGGCGACGGTAGGACGGCAGCAGGGTATCAATTTAGGATGCCTTTGCGACTGAATCGGTTGGATTATTATACCATTACTTGAGATTTGGAAGGATTTTAGAAAGACCCTACTAAAATAATAATATTAATAATTACCCTTGATTTAAAATATGCCATAATCTGGCAAGCCGACAACAGCAGAAAATGTGATGTTTTATACAAATTTTCGGTATATTCATTATTATATACCTCAAAAACAAATTTCGTTATGGTAATTATAAACACCGAAATTTTGTATAAAACATGAAATTTTCAGATTCCTAGAATCTGTCGAGCACAAACAAATTAATTCATAGTCACAACAAATATTGCAGCAAATACATTCCCTTTGTTGAAAATACAATGATAAAATGATACTTTCTACTCTTTATGAATATTTGATTTGAAACAAGGTTTTGAAACCGTTTTATCTTGTAGTCATGCATCGTAGCGGGGCCGGTGCTTGGCATTCCCTGCACACAATAACATTATCCCCCATAACGGGGTACTTAGAATCAAATCTCGCAGGCGACGTCTCGCGTCTCACGACGAACAACCAAACAGCTGGCAAGCATAATAAAATAATAGTGAGTGGAATGCATGTTATTGTCTTCTAAAGTATTTATTATGGTTTTTATTCTAAATAACGGTAATCTATGTTTATAAAAGAGAAAACCTGAGTGACTCATCAATAATTTTTTGGAACTACAAGAGCTACGATGCTGAAATTTTACATGTGGGTTCCTTTTAGGATATCAACACTAACTAGGAACAGGTTTTTGATTTTTTTAGAGATTCGTAGTTCGGCTGCGTATTGAAATAACTTTTCAAAGTACTCGTAGAATGCTCATGAACTAAAATTTTCAGTTTGTATATTAACACCGCAATAATTTAAAATACGTTTCAGGATCAAAATCTCTTAGTATGAATAATGTGGGTATAAGTTTGATTATAATATTTATTTATTTATAAAACATATTAATATAGGTTGGTTTTTTGATAAGGGCGGTGATGGGCAAGTCCGAAACCACGAGGGTAGGAGAAAAGTCATGCAAGAAGTCATGTCATGATTTATAAGAAAACAATAACTTAATATTTACTTATTTTTAGTTCTCCTGTATATCAGCAAGCAACGTTGATCATTCTTATTTCTAACGTGATCACCACTAACTGCACTCAATTCACAGTCGATAAAATCAAAGCCACATGTGAAACTCGTCAATATTTTAGTCTTAAACGATATCACTGAATATAAAGTATGTCAAGCACCTGCACCTACCTAAGCCGGTCCCCGTGGAGCCCATTAAGCCCCCGAGTCCCGTGGAACAAGTCCCGAGACGACTCCGACCCAATAAAAGTCATCCACCAGGAACTTACGTAATCACTGCAATAACAGTAAATACGCCCTTACGACCACCACATAAAGCCCATAATGCCATATCACATGACGTAATGCAATCATAATTCTTATATCACACTTGTGAATAAAGAAACGGGATCAAATATTTATGTGGGTTTAGGGTTCCGTAGTTGGAGGTGAATAATAAAACGGCGGAAGTGCTCAGCGTTACTGCCGCCATTTTAATGTTTATTAGTCGCATTCAAAAACTTTCTCCACGAATATTACCATGTTATGTTAATGTGTGTTGGGTTTAGTAAATGGACAAATTCAAACATATTTATTTAACTTTTAGGACTAAGATTACCTTGTACAAGGATTGTGTTTTTTATAACTTTGTTTGAGTTCAGAGCTCCACTCCATTTGTCAGTGGTATCGAGAGGTGAAGGTGACGTATCATTTTCCCGTAGGTTTTGTACAGCGCCTCCTATCGTGCGGACAGGGAACCACGCGAATCCCATACAAATATGAGACTCACTATGTTGTAAATACTTGATCAATCATTCAGAGTGAATTGTTTTTAATATTTTCACTTCTTGTATAACGTAGCTTGTTTATGGCCAAATATTTCATTTGTTTTATTAGGTTTTTTGTATTTAATTTAAATTTATTATTATTAAGATAAAGCCTTCCTGTAGTTGAGAATAAATTAAATGCAATGAAATGATGGAGACGGGCAACTTTCCTCTGATTTTCGCATGAGGCCAACATTGGCCTATAGTGGCTCCAGCGGAAGACCAGCGTTTATTGCCATACTGAGGTCAACTGTGAAACTTAGTCTTATCTTCATGTGATTTATTTCTGACCTTAAGAATATATTTTTATATCTCATCAAGTGACTATAATGTTGCGTAAGTCTTTATACAATTAAATATCTTTTATTCCTCTTTACCCTATATTTCTTATTCATTGCTCGTTATATCTTAGTATAACTACACGTACAGCACGATTTCTTTGCAATAATGGCTTTAATCTGGGGAAAATGCCTTAATTTTTCCGACTTTGGAAGGGCGCTATTATCCCTTACACGTCTAACCTTTGCCAGCGTATTAATCTACATTCCCCATGGCTCAAGAATCATGCGTAAATAAAATAAAATAGGGAATCTCCGCGCGATCGAGTAGAAGTTATGAAGAATGGTTATTTGCATCGTTCGGCGCCCGGCCGCGGCCTAACGAGCCCTTTTTCCTTTAACTCCTACATTACCGTTATCTTTAAGCAGCCTTTTCAATTTACCTGCTGGCGTACTTTAGAATGTCTTGGAGAAGTTCGCCGTTAACGGACTTTTTAGAGTCCAGTTTAATCGGATATTTAGAAACAAGACACAACTGTAACAAAACACCGTTTGAACCTTCGATAATGTATCTAAAACATAAGCTCTGCTTACTTTGCGCCTAGATAATGTTGTGCGATTTTTCCTGAAGTATTAATTATATTATTGAATTATTGAATTTCTACAGACAACACATCCACGAAACTTCTATAACCATGTCACGCTTTCACTGCCCAGCATCTGCAGTTCGACCCAGGGCAGTGAAAAAATACATGCAAGTTGTGAATAATAAATAAAAGCAGACTTCTTCGGCACCCGCATTCACTTTACCACTATAACAGTCGCCATCATTGATTTCGATGACGGCGCCCCTAGACATCAGAGAAAGTAATTTATATCTTCTATAAGCCCTATTATGGCTAATGTGTTATATTATGTTATTATAATAATCAGTCTTTGTGTGAAATGTCAATAAAGAATGTAATACTAGTGTGTATTGTAAATTGATGACTAAGCAAAAAACAGGAGATGCAAAATGCGGCGCACGGCACGTTTTCATAAAACTTGGTTTCTTTACACTGAGACCTTTGAACTCGATCAAGCTCATAGCAGTTTTGTGTTTGATAAATTCGCCTCTAGATAGAATATGTCTATGAAATTTATGACACACAGACGTGACTTGCCTGAATCGAAGCGTTACGATAAGCCACTAATCTCAGAAGCATAAACCACCTGAAACTTTGGCATATAGTCGTCATAAACTACCTGAAACTTTGGCATACAGACCACGTAAACACTTAAATGAGTCAATAGGACGTCAAGGCATAAAGCTGACGCTACTGAATGACCGCGAGGGAGGGGAGCGCAGATGACTCACTCCAGATGATTGACGCCGGGCTCCAGGTACCAAAAAATGTTCTCACAATGCACAAAAAACTGTGTCAACAAAGAAAATAACTGATTACCTTCTCTGTTGAAGTCTTTAGTCTTTTTACATATTTGATGATTAAATTCTATCATAAGTACGTTACTCAGATTAGCTTTTGCACGAAAACTATTCAGAAACTTCAGTTGTAGTTTTTCGAGTAGGCACCTTGGCAACCTTTGAGCTCAAAGTTGGCAACAAAAGACATTCTTCGGCCTTGATAAATTGAAAATAAATGAGTCATTTTTTATTTATGTATTATTACTATTTTTAATAGCTTATAGGTAAATAAACGTAATAAATACCCATTAAATAGTACTTATAATTAAATGTACTAGCTGTTTGGAACATCCACGACGAAGTAAGCTGCCTACTGGATATGATAGAGACATGGCGTCCATTAGAGACAAATAAAAGTTTTTATTGACCGACCAGTACTCGGAGTTCTAAGGGGGATAAAAATATTATTGTTTTATTGGCGATAAACGCACGGAGATTCATCTCTCACTCGTGAAATCGGCTAGTTAGTGAGATGAGAGGTAAGTATATCAGAAAGCAACTATTCTTAGTATCATCATCATCCGCATCACGATTTTGGCTACTGATTTTTTTTCCGTTTTGGTGTTATGCAAACTCGTACTAGCGGCTCTCATTATAAATGTAAGTGGTTTACCGTCGAAAATAGTTATTGGAAGAACACCAACGTTGCATTCACAATGGTATCATCAAATACGAAAGTGATTGTAGTAAACTAGCCCCGCGGCTTCGCCTGCGTGGGTATCTATGTGTCAAATGGTTTACAAACCTTCCACTTAAATCACATTGTCTATTAAAAAACCGCATCAAAATCCGTTGCATAGTTTTAAAGATCTAAGCATAGGGACAGACAGACAGACAGCGGGAAGCAACTTAGTTTTATACTATATTTTGACGAGCCGCTCTGTTCCCTTATGCTAACTATCGACAAAAAACGATAAATGTCAAAGTGAGTTTAAAAAAATGTTAGCTTTTGAAAGTGTCCTTTAGTTTGTCAGTTTTCCTATATTTCATAAAATGTTCTTCTTCCAATCTGAACTCTTCCTTATAGATCACAAACGCCAAGTGTATAATATCAGTAGTTCCTCTGAACCCATTCGAGTCGGTGGACGAGTTCACAATGGGTATCCATTTCTGCGCCGCTCTGGAACTTTGTTGGATGTCAGTTGTGGGCTGCGTGGAGGATTGGTTCGAACGTCGCGGGCTAGATAAAACCTTTGCTTCGCTGCGATCGATGATGGCGTTTTATGTCCGAAGTTAAAATGATAGTTTGAGATGTCGTGGTTGAGTTCGTGTCGGGACGCAGACCCGATAGAATTGTTTCTAATCACTGTCGTCTATATATAAAGTACCTTTTCTATCTACAGGGTGGGGCATAAGTAATCACTTGGAACACGCTATAACTTTTGCAAATGACGTCAAATGTCAATTCGGTTTTGACATTTGTGAAGTAAACAAACTTAACGCGTGCCCAACGGCGACTGTGGATGGTGCGCGCTACAGAGCCATGCTTACCGAATTTTTTCTTCCTCAATTGGATGAATTGGGACTGGAGAACATGTGGTTTCAACAGGACGGTGCAACGGCGCACACTGCTCGAGCCACAACCGATATTCTGAAGGAAGCATTTCCGGGTCGCTTAATCTCTCGTTTTGGTGATTTGCACTGGCCGGCCAGATCACCCGATTTAACCGCTCCAGACTTCTTTTTATGGGGATTTTTAAAGTCGCGGGCTTACGTCAGCAAGCCTGAGACTCTCGAAGCTCTTAAGGAGAATATTCGCCAAGAATGCGAGAACCTGTCGCCCGAAGTTCTGGCAAGAGTGATGAAAAATGCCATAAAACGGGCCCGTATGGTCATCAACTCTGGCGGCGGCCACTTGACCGATATCATTTTCTCAACTTAATGGAACAAATTCTAATTAATTAAGTTAATAAATTTAAGAAGAAGAACCAAAGTTTTTTCATTAAAAAAAAATTACAGCAAAAGAACATCGGATGATTACTTTTGCCCCACCCTGTAGATAGAGTAGTGTTAATTTTTTCTTTGCGGGTTCGATTCCCGCCTCCACACAAATGTGTGTACGATCTGCAGATATTTATTCTGGGCGTTCTGGTCGTAAAAGAATATCTTCTATGTATGTATTGTATTATTTATGTATATCAGTAATAACCTGTGTGGATTATGCAGTATTCATTATTTATTTTATTATTTACTCATCCTGTTATCAAAATCCTTTTATTGTACAGTCATCTATGTATAACTAAGCGAAAAGTCACGTAAAACCACGTATGAGAAAACCCGGAACTAATAAAGATTTGGTAGTTATGATAGAACAGCACAATAAGGTAGAGCACATATCCTGTGCGATACAGTCGGCGACGGCGATATGTGGCCGGTTCACATGCAAATGATAAGCTAATAAAGCGTTCGAAATATTGCACAAGTATTGCGAAGGTTCACAAGGGATGTGTTTACTCGGAATTAATGAGTTTTTCTTTTGGGTAGAACCGAAATTCGATCTTGGGCTTTATTTTTATTACTCGACTTGATTGTTTTCAGTGGTGTTACTTGCAAAGGTAATATATTATATGACTTTGAAATAGTAAAGGTTCACAATCATTTGCTGTTTTTGCAAAGACGTAGGCCTTTTTTTAAATTTTCACTGCGTTTGTGTCTCTCCGTCGTACTCTTACTATCTTCATGTTTTCTTTATGTTACGCCTACAACGTCGTACCGCGTAGATAACATGCCGTGAACTAGAGGCCCCGGCTAGCACATCCTACATACAATAATAAGAAACCGGTGAGCTTGTACAAGACACGACATGGTTTTTCTTTGTTTGACAATGGCTAATTGCCGCCATAGAACACATACAGCGCCGTCATCGTGCCTTGAAGAAAACGTATCGTGAACAAGCTTCGATAGTGCCCTTACATAAACGACCGTGCTTTTCATCTGCGGGTAAACCGTAGATTTGCACTGCGACAAAAATGTGTGTGAACAAACGCCTTTATGGTTCAGGTAACGCCCACGTGAGATTCAATTCTACGCATGTCTCCCTTCTCATATTTACCTTAAGGGTGGGTCGAAAAAACAATATTCCGGGTAATATGACGATGTATTATGCTAAAATAATGCGGCCCGTCACGCCGTGAGTGACGCCCTCGGAATGTTTTCATTAAAACTTATAAAAAACAGTTCCGTGCGGCGCGCTGAGCCACGGATCTTCATTTGAATATCGGTGAAATATTTATAAATATCGCAATATTGCTTGCAAAAATATCAGTGCAAATATAGCACGATACGATACTGCTTGCAAATATCGGGCATCGTGCTTCCTATCTGAAATATACGTGGTTTTTCATTTTACCGTTTTAATTTGCAGTTCTAGGTATTGCTTGAGTTGATGAAATGGGATGTGTTTGGTAGATTGATGTTTTTAAATATTAGGAACTTTCAAATTCTGGTTGAGCTTTTTACAGCACAGTAATAATTCCGTTTTATTAGAAACAAGACAAATAGTTTCTTTTTCGATCAAAACCATCTAAAACATATAAAATTTGTATTTTTATAGTCGGTTATATAATAAGTAAAGCAAAATGCGAAGGTGGCAAAAAACTCAATCAAACATGTAAGTAATAAAATAATAACAGAGCAACAACACTAACACGCGCACTGGCGCTAGTACTGGCACGCAATCAAAGCAAATTGTCCCGAACACATAAATACTTTACGGCGATGTTATACAAGCCTAATGTAGATGGAATACGCGGGATCAACACAACGGTCCTTTTACTGCAGCTTTACAGTAGGACAGTCACTCTTCAGTCGTTCTTACAGTTCTGGCAGAGTTTAGATGTACTTGCTTTATTTACAACCGTCTGCAGTTGGTTTCAATTGTAAATACTACCTAGTTCTCTTTTTATTTTAGGCATTCTTTAGTTGTTATTTCTTTCGTTATAAAATGCCATTTTTACTTGTTTTGTTATTTTTTTAACATCACACCGAGTGATCTTATTAGGGTTTGCCTTATCTCCATTTTACTTGAGGTACCTCATAATTTTGGAAAATTATCTTTTCAACTTAGGGCTAGCTCTACTTGAACCTAGTCAGTGACTAGCCTACCTCTGACTCCAGTAACTTGCAAGGTGTAAACACGTCTAAACCGTGTAATGCGTACTGATATAAAAACATTTTACGAGTAATACTCGCAGTAGTTTGACGAATGAAATAAGTGAACAGGCGAGTTATGAGATTTTCTTTATGTTTTATTAAGGTTAGTAACTCGCGACGACATTTTTGCTACAATAAATTGTAAGGCAACTTGGGCACGTTACACAACCAGGGCTAGGATATTTCTCCTCGTCCCGTATACTCCCACATCGTGCGATGGGTCCGCTTGCTGCATCGCCCGGCTTCGTCTGCTTGTATATTAGTCTCACTAACTAAACAGATTACGTTTTAAGAGGTGCTTGAATTTTATGTGTATTTGAGAATGTTCCTTTAGTTTCGGCTCCTATCACGTTAATTCATACAACATTTAATATTGTATATCAGTCTTGTGCATACAATAAAAGCTCGAGCTCTGGTAGGGAAGGTCGCGGATTCAAGTCCCGCCGAAATCGAAAATTGTGATTTGTCATTTTGGGATATTATTTAATTTCTTACTAGTACTCGAGTCTACCCCGAGTGCGAGAGCTTACGCACTAATGACACAAACCTTAGAAGCTGGTCACCGCAGCAGAGCTTTTGTTCAAGAAAACTCTGTGCGATGTGAAACGGCCAAAGAAATTTCTACGATTCTGAAGAAATATTAATCGCTGGTAATAGAACCCGCACCAGTGCATTACAAGCGGAGTGTATCGCAGTAATGAGGTGCGGTCAAGCGGCCATTGAAGCGACGTTTAATTAGTTTTACTAAATAATGTTCAGCCGGCTGCATAATTAATCTGGCGTTAGATAAGTTAATGGAGCGATTACCGCGGATTTATTACAGGATTCATTGATATTTTAGTGATTATGCGATAAATTGGCGGTTAGATGTCAGCTGGTGAATACTACGGTCACTAATCAACAGATCGAGAACTCTTCAAATCTGTTTATCTGCTTCAGCTTTTATTTAACCTATATTTTCATTCTAAATTCTACATACAACTTTTAAATTCCTAAATATAAACTGGTTTTTAAAATTTAATTCAACTTAAAATTGTAAACACTCGGTACATTCACAACCAATGCTGCATTTGCACGTCTACAATATCTGAACGCTCCACATTACATTCGAAGCCAGTGTGTTGTTAAATCGATTTCAAAATATCCTCATCTCAGTCTGAAAACTTAAATAGCGAAACCGACTGTTGTTAAATATTAAAAGTAAACCAACACTGCACGTCAATGTGCCTGAGATGCTACACAAGCTACTTAATAATAAACCATTGTAGACAGTACCCTGTAGACTGAGCTTAAACTTAACGTTATCTAGTCACATTTTTGAGAATTTTAAAAGACAAAATAAGTAGGTATAGGGTTTTGGAATAGTATAATGATCCTTTCACATGTTGGTCTCAAAATATAAACGTCAACATTTCGGCCACCGTGTGGAAACTTTGCTAACCTTGCACTAAAATATCAGAACCTTAGCGTTCTTGTGTCCAAAGTAGTAAGTCAAAGACTTGTTAGGAACTAGGTACCTTTCGTTACAACCTTGCCTTTTACATCCATATTTATCAAGTATTTTGTTAAAGGAAGGTCGACAAAGATCGCACAAACCCGTGCTAGATCAATCCAGCGCAACGATTTTATTTAGAACCGCCGGTATCCTTTATTTTCCCGTTACCTTAACGTGAAATACTAAAATTTTATATCGATACCGAACGATAGCGAGGTGTATTGAGCCGTATCGGGGTTTAATAGCCCATTCCTAGCCTTAAATACAATAGACGACGCGACGCGCCTTACAAAAATGCTCGTAGAAAGCTGGAACTTTGTTAGTTGCCATTTTAAAGTTCGCAGGTTCACAAGAAGTCAGCGGGGCCTTTTACTAAGTTTCGCTGTTTCTGTTCATTTTCAATAAAAGTAGATGAGGTTGGGTTAAAGTACGGAGCTAATAAATGTGAGCTAACAAGGTCTTCAAACAAAAGTTCATGAAAAATTGGCAAGTTTTCAACAACGAATAAAAGTCGATGTCTTCACTTCATACATGCGAAAAGTTTAATGTAGATACTTATCCAGTGATGGAACTATTTTCTTAGTTTTGGCCACCAACCAAAATATATAAAAAAACTATCTTCGATTCATAAAAAATATAACAGACGTAAACTTTGAATATCTCTAGATGGGATGAGGCTAGATCTCGTAGGTATGTTGGATGCATTTTTTCAATAACTGATATTGTATTTAATTCTGTGTGTAAGCAATTGTAACTGTTGTTATTTTTCACATATACTTAAGATTAGCCCCTACACGTCACAAGTCAAGTGATTCATGCCCTAGGAGGTCTGTTCACAGGTCGCGGCTGGAGCGTGACCGTTCTTTGTGCGCTGCAATAAATCAGCGCGAGATGAGACGAGTCCATTGCTGCGTATTACAGGGCCATTAGCGAGCGCTGGATGTACAGCGCGTGATGTATGGCGTGCGTGATTTATGTCCCGGACATGAGTCGGTTTGTTTTTACTTCGGTTCCAATGGAAGGATTAGGTGGGTACGTCTTGTTCTGTGCCAAACTTACCAAACGTCTGGCGGCCGGCGGGTGACCTCGTTCTGGTGAATGGGCGACAGCTTGATTCAATTGTGTTTCCGCAAAAAGTTAACCTGATATTTTGCATCTATAATTTGATTTTTCTAACCCAGGTTTACCTAGGTGTTTTACCTAGTGGGCACGTAGTCAGTACGGCAGCATCAGATGCTGCCGTGGGTATATTTTCTAGTATTCATGTATTACCTATGTGACAATGATTTCATTTTTTTTTTGTCCCTGCTGATTTTACAAAATTGTATCTAAATCCAGCCACGTGGCTCTTTACTTCGTGAGTCCATCTACCTGAGCCCCACGAGCTGTCTCCGCTACTCCATCCATCATCCGGCGGCGCTGGCCCACTCCTCCTCCTCCTCCCTGCCGGGTATTCCCTATTATTTATTTATAAACTTTTGTTGTTCGAGCTCCGTGCGCGTGACCGGAATATATCATTATCAATACTTTTGTACCGGGAGCCGAATCGAACTATTATACTTTTTGGAACAACTTATTTGCGGAAGAATGTTTTCTGCTCGTGACCGGTTTTATAAAACGGGGAGATAATGTCAATTAATGCTCAATTTTTATCCTCGCAATTTCGTTACTCGTATTTTTTTCACGTAAAACGTCTACCCATGTGGACAGAATATTGTAGAAGTAGGCGAGTGGAGGTTCGGAGAATGGACATGACAGAATAAGCCCCCGCTATTATAAGTACACTTCAAAGGAAAATTCAACTCCACACTAAATTTAATAACATCCCGAAGCATAAAAGGAATGGGAAAAGCTCTCAAGATGTCACTAGTGTCACCAATTCCTGGCAGGAACAAGGGGCCACAGCTTAGCGCACAGTCACTGCGGCCCGAATACACGTCTGGGGATTACGACACTCGCACACATATTTGGGTATGAAATATGTGATTTATGCATAAGAAATAGAGGCTATATTCGCTTGAGTGACTTCCGTATATTCAAACTGCAGATACAGGAAATTGAATCGTGCGATGTTGGTTTCAAGGTGTACATTTGCAGGTAGCCAGGTAATATCTCAAAGGAGCGATTTGCAACATGTTCAGATGGAGAAAGCTCTTGCAAGTTTCGTATTTTATTTTTAAATTGCAATTTATTTTGCGAAGTGGAGGCGCGCAAGATTTGAGATTTCTTCATTCAGGGTTATTTAAGTTTATAAGGAACTTAAAACGTGAAGGGAACTGAGGAATTCAACTATAGCCTGCACATAACTTCACTTTTTGAGAGCAGAGAGTTCAGAGTGGGCGAGAAGTACTACTTGTCATAGCATAACAACGATCCAATCGTTTCTTACAAACTCAATAATGATGATTTCTTTGTTAATGGCAGTTACATACTTATAAATACTAATGTTCTGATGATAACTCACAAATTAGGAAGATTATTTTACATTTTCACCAGAGCCTAGTTCGTGATCTAGCAGGGTGTTCCTCGTGCAGGTACAGTTGGCTTGGGAGACGAGATGTTGGACCTTACTTTCCAAACTCGATGATATTACTACCAGAGTCCATTAGAAAAACTATATCCTTGCCTGTTTTTAAAGCTCACATCAAGGAGTTTTTCCTGTCAAAAGAATGAATATTGGTACTTACTATTTATTTATTTATGTATTTAAGTAGTGTATTATTTATTTTGGAATTTGTAATATTTATTGTATTCTTATTTAGATAACCTGTGGTACACCCCCTGCCTTTTCTTAAATTCATATAATTCTTTCTATCCAAAGGTTGCCTGGAAGAGATCGCTTCTAAGCGATAAGGCCGCCCATTGTACCTGTCGAATATAATGTATTTTTGTAATGATTAATTTGATTATGGTGTACAGTAAAGAATTTTTGTATTGTATTGTATATTTATCGTATGATTTTGAGTGATTTGTTGCACTTTGACACGACATGATACCTCAATCTAACCAATTACACGCTTATATATTTACTATGTTCTCTCATACCTTTATAGTGTAATCTACAAACTTATTCAATTAACCATGGCACTGTAAATCACGTATAACATAAAATGCAGTATAATTTCGAACCTTAACCAAACGCCGCAAGAGTTCTAATCAATTAGCAATAAGTGTCGCGTCGCATGAGCCTGCAGAGATTACGGGCCCATCAAAAGTAGCGTTACGGCCCAAAAACATTCTCCGCGACCCGCGACTATCTCCCGGCACATAAAAACCAGTTACGGCCCTACAACACAGTGGCTTGGACACAGCTGGTTGAATGACGACTAGGTACAAGTAGTGTAGTGTAGGGTTGCTTGAGCCTGTCTTTAAACGGTTTCCAATCTATCCATCTTTTACGTAAAATCAACTTTAAGAACCTCTTTTCTGGAAAATCATTTTATTCTCATACTTGCACTAAAAAGAGGTCAATTTTAGAGAAAAAAAAAAACTTGTAACTAAATAGGTAAATAAATGCCATCTGCAGTTTATGTGTCAGGTCAGGCGTACATTTATTGTACTTATGGAAATAATTTAAACAACATAGACGTGTGTCTTTTATCTGAAACACACTTCACAAATCAGTCTCATATTCAACTAAAAGGCTATAAAGCCTACTACGCACTACACCCATCTAATAAAGGAAGAGGAGGCAGTGCAGTCATCATAAAGAAAAATATAAAACATCACGAGCTAAATACATATGAAGAGCCAGATATCCAAGCTGTGGCAATTTGTATAGAAACCAAACGATACTCGCTCACGGTAGCAGCAATATATTGCCCTCCAAGACACATTATCAAAACAGAAACGTTTGTGACCTTCTTTCAAACACTAGGTGAAAAGTTCATACTAGGGGGTGACTTTAACGCCAAAAATACTTACTGGGGCTCAAGATTAACCAATACAAAAGGAAGAGAGCTGATGAGAGCAGTAAGAGAACAAAAATGTGATGTCATCTCAACAGGGTATCCAACGTACTGGCCAACAGATCCACAAAAAATTCCTGACCTCATAGATTTTTTTGTGTACAAAAATATATCGCAAAACTATCTACGAGCAACGCAGAGTTACGATTTAAACTCCGACCATTCGGCAATAAACCTCGTAATGAGCGAGAGGATTTTACACAATGAAAGGACTCCAACATTGGTAAACAAAAAAACAGACTGGGAGAAATTTAGAATTGACTTGGACTATAAGGTAGAACTAAATGTTCCACTGAAAACTCCCGAGCAACTCGATCAAGACTTAGAAAAGTTCGTAAAGCTTATACAGCAAACTGCATGGGAAACTACACCTACCATCAAATCAAGAAGAGTAAAAAATTTCTATCCACTTGAAATAAAACTGCTTATTGATGAAAAGCGTAAACAAAGGAACCGCTGGCACCAAACAAGATCTCCGCAAGACAAAAATAAATTGAATTTTCTTACAAAAAAACTTAAAAGGCAAATTCAAAAACACAACACCGACACAACAAATAGTTATCTACAAAGACTAAGCAATGACCGCAGTACAGACTACTCTCTTTGGAAAGCTACGAAAAACATGAAACGACCAATAAATCAGATCCCACCAATAAAGACAGGACCAGGTGAATGGGCCGTTAGCAATGAACAAAAAGCTAAAGTATTTGCCGAACACTTAGAAAGCATCTTTAAGCCAAATGAAGGCCAAGAAAGCTATAACTTTGATGCACCCTGCCATGAAAACTGCGATATAAAGCTTGTTTCACCTCGAGAAGTTTGGCGTGAAATAAAACAAAAAATAAATACAAGAAAATCTCCTGGATTTGATCTAATTTCAGGAGAAGTATTACATAATCTACCTAAGAAAGCGGTAGTTAAATTAACGAACCTAATAAATGCTTCATTCCGACTAAAATACGTACCAGATATATGGAAAATTGTTGAAGTCATAATGATCGCAAAGCCAGGAAAACCCCCTCAAGAGACTGCGTCCTACAGGCCAATCTCTCTGCTACCAATCATGTCAAAGCTATTTGAAAAGCTTTTCTTAAAAAGGCTTAAACCAATACTAGACAGAAAGAAACTCATTCCAGAACATCAATTTGGATTCAGAGAACAACATTCTACAGTAGAACAAGTTCACAGAATAACGAATGTAATTGAGAAAGCACTAGAAAACAAAGAAGTCTGTTCCACAATCTTCCTCGATGTAGCACAAGCCTTCGACAAAGTATGGCACGAAGGCCTAATAATAAAACTAAATAGCATATTACCAATAGAATACGTAGAAATAATTAAATCATATTTAGATAATAGAGCCTTTAGAATAAGGCAAGAGGATTCTTACTCCGATATAAAGGAGATTAAAGCGGGGGTGCCACAAGGAAGTGTATTGGGTCCGGTCCTATACCTTTTATATACTCATGACATCCCTAAACATGAAAGCAACACCATTGCAACTTTTGCTGATGACACTGCTATAATAGCCACAGGAAAAACGCATGTAGAGGCAGCCGAAAAGGTTCAAGTAGCGATTAATAAAATATACAACTGGACCAAAACCTGGCGAATAAAACTAAATGAATCGAAGTCGAGTCACATAAACTTCACAAATAAAAGATACGAATACCATCCAGTTTTCATTAACGGGGCCATCATACCATGCGAAAATACAGCGAAGTATTTGGGCATGACTTTAGACGCCAAGCTGCGCTGGAAAGCTCACGTCAAGAAGAAAAAAGAGGAGCTAGAGATTCGCTACAAAAAGATGTATTGGCTGATTGGGAGAAATTCTACTTTAGCAATACACAATAAACTCCTTTTGTATAAACAAGTCCTTATGCCAATTTGGACTTATGGTATACAGCTTTGGGGCTGCACCAAAAAGACAAACGTAGCAATCATACAAAGATTCCAGAACAAAGTACTCAGGTCAATTGTTAATGCACCCTGGTACGTAAGAAATGACGATATTCATCGGGACCTAAACATTGAATTCGTCGACAAAGTCATACAAAAATACGCGGAGGCTCACGAACAAAGGCTTCATCATCATGTGAATGTCGAGGCGATCCAGCTCCTCGACAACACGGACATAGTGAGAAGGCTTAAAAGGACAAAACCCTTTGAGTTAGTGTAGTGATAATAATAGTGTATGTGCAGAAGTGCTATTTTAAAGAACACATGAACAAAGTGTCTTCACCTTAAGTATAGAGACATTAAGAAAAGTGCCAATGGACACGTTCTTAGTAATATGTTGATATAAAAATAAGTTAAAACTATATTACCCATTAGCCAATTCTATGGCTAGATTGTAATTATACTGTATATTAACATTTATTTAAATTGTGTATACTAGACAATAAAAAAAAAAAAAAAAAAAAAAAAAATGGAAATAATGTGATGTGTTTGAGCCCCGTGGGCACTGTTCAATCAAATGATCGTAATAAACCTTATAGAGGAATATGTGGACGTCATCCTGGAGGGAGATCTCGGCTTCAAAGATCTACTGGGTTCTGTAGAAAGTTTAATTAAAAATTAAAATTTTACCGAAATCATTGTTTCACAGTTTCTTAGTTGAGCTACCTTAAGAATTAACTTCATTTATTAATTTCTCACATCGCAAATAACAGTTTTTAGAACAAATTACAATCAGGTCAATCAACAAATTACAGGTACATAATATCAAGTAGTATTGTTACCTAATGCAATGAAGTAAATATTTATGTTTTTCCTAAAAAGTGATCTGAGTGATATCCTTTTACGAGTATATAATGTTTGCAAAAGTCTGCAGTTACCTCAACTATTAGTTCTTATTTGTTTCTATTTTTTAGTTTTTTATAATTTGTTTTGGTTTCACATTCCACACTACAGCACATCTTCTGTCTAATGCTATTCCACTCAAACTCAAATTCAATAGCATTTATTACTTTAGGCTTTCAAAATTAGCACTAAAACAAGTCAAGTTTTATACCAATCATTATTATCAAATAACATTATTATAATTTTACTGTTTTCTTCATTTTCTTCACTTCAATTTTTTGTCCACTATTGGAAGAAGTGAAAAAGAAACCACTAGTACATATGTTCATATAACTTATGTATAACTGCGAGACATAACTACGTGTTTCCATGTAAGCGCAGTGGCTCTTATCGCTATTTAGTAATTATTGTTTTTTATGTGAGAATGAACGTTTGCTTTCAGGTTTTATATTTAAGTTGCGAGAGTTTTTAAAACTGTAAAGCGCTGTATTTTCCCTAATTGCAGTCTGAGTCAAAGCTACCGAGCTACATAAAAGTTGTTACTCGAGTGATCAATCAATGTAGAAGTCAAAACGTTCGTAGCAGCGCTACGAAATTGCTACGGAGCTATGAGCGAGCGAAAAAATATTTTTTCGTATTTTATAAAAATCTCGAGTAAGAATGGGTTGCTAAGAATACAAGGGAACCCTAAATTACGCGAGCAATCACTGGCTCCGTGCCGCAGGAATACCAATCGCAGAGATTCAATTTCTAATAGCGCATGGAAATTCATAAAATGTTGATTGCATTACTCAACGTTGAGATGTGGAGCTCGGGTTCTTGTTTGGTATTTGCTTACATTATTGCCGTCTACTCGTAACACAACTATGATACGAGTTACGAAAATACGGATATTTTACCTAAGAGATTATGGTAGATGAAGTAGGATTAGACTACACAATTAAGAGGTAAGAATTAGGCTGTGTACCCTGGTGTTGTATATTGTATGCAAAAGTCACTTGATTGTGATCATCAAAAATAAGGTAAATAAGGTATTAGAATGGTGCTTATTTAATAACTACAGCTGTTAATTTAGATTTACCCTAGGCCGTCTGATACGATCGTCGATCAATTAGATATTCAATTTAAAGGGCTCTAATCAAAAATAATATAATAGACGTAGCCACATTATAAAATAACTTGAAGTAGTCTTAGTTCTAAACAACGGCGCAACCTTCCTCTATCTTGCCTAGTGCCAAGTAAATCGCGACGTTCGGACAGAATGTTTGTGTAAGGGCGACGTGCCTACGTAACGTAGCCCAGCCTCAGCTGGACGCGCGCCAGACACGAGGGGGAGGAGTCACGCGCACAGGGGACACCTTGAACCAACACTTTAAGAACCAAACTGAGGGCTCAAGTTAGTGTATCTACGTAACAAAGCCCGGCCTCAGCTGGACACGCATCCGACGCGCGGGGCGGGAGTCACGTGGGCCACTGAAGGAAACTGATCAAGGTGTCCCCACACCCTGATCAGTTTCTTCATTATGATTCCGGAAGGAAAGTGATCAACGTGTCCCCACACTTTGATCACTTTCCTACGTAATGCAGCGCAACTGCTGTCCACTGTCCAGCATTTCATTTAATAAACAGATCTGGCCGTGGCGGTCGCGTCATAAAAGTCAATCCGTGCTGGTCGAAAGTCACGACTAAGGGAACCTACTAGAGGAATAACGGCAGATTATTTCTGTGTATTTCTAACACCTTTACTGCGATCTCCGATTTGCTTACCGAGCGAGGTGATTATATCAAAACCTCCGTGGATGAGGGATGCATGTTCAGTTGTGGAAGTCCCTATGAGTGCTGAAGAAGAGAAAGTAGAATGAAGTGAGTGCCACAACCCGCGGGCTCCTCGCCTACCCTTCCTTCAGGGCAGAGCTCAGTCTGCGTGGCCGTCTCACGTTTAATAACATCTCAGTCCGCGCCGCAAACTTTATTATCAGGATGTCCCCGGCGGCGGCGGTCCCCTGTAGGCGGCCGGGGAAACGTTCGTTTTTACATGCTGACTGGTTTGAACTTAAATATCAAACAAATATCAAATATCAAAGTGCTTTATTTCCTTTAGAACTCTTGAACTAGAACTTAGAACTTAGAACTCTTTTTAGAACTCTTGAACACGTCACTGAATAATTAATTATTAAATAAATAGATTAGAGTTATTCATTTACTCTCAAAAATATTTGATGGCAACTGTACATAATCAAGCTGAGTTTTATACAAACGAAGTGCGAGCCGTTGACAGAAATATTTATTAGGTTAGAATTTTTACTGAGGCTCGCGCAATTCAACTGATTTTGGTCCGAAGTGAAACTAACTCAGTCGTAGTCGTAGCTTTACGGCGGATGTTCAAGATGTGTAGAAGATACCGAGATAATAAACATCGCAGGGCAAACGCTGATAAATTTAAAATAATTGCTGAGTTTCTTCATCTCGTAACTACACAGATACTTTACTTTCTAACATAATATTAGAAATAGAAAACCCAGCAAAGTTCTTAAGAATGTTCAGCTACAAATAACTGGCATCCTTCAAGAACGAGTCCTCGTATAATATTGGTTCGAGACCGACAGACATACAAACTAGTTGCCACTGAATAATATACGTTTTAGGTATTCTCAAAGAATATATTACGCCTTTCGCGGGCGTGATTTGAATAGCTTTGTATTGACGGGCGTAGAGCGGGCACCAGGCTCACCTTTATACCCGCATGGAGAACTAAAACGTTATAAAACCATAGAAAATCAGTATTACTGGTGGTGCTATAAAAAATGAATATCTCTGATAATAATTGCTAAGCCTATGATGATGCCCTGCTAGTCGAATGTTGGCCACAGCAGCCCATCTCGACGCAGACTTGCCACGTGCACATCACATTATTATTCTCCTGTAGCATAAGTATGTTGATTTTAATATGGCTCATTTGTTTTATCTGATAGAATAGTATTCTCGTGAGAGTGTAATCTAACTACGAGAGCTCCGTCTCCGTGCTCCGCTGCTTAGACTAGGAGCTATTCATGATATTTATGTGATGCTAATAATATTAGCTTACATGTTCCACGGCCTGCGATGCTAGTTTATCACTTTTTCGCGGAAAAGTGAAAGGAATATTGCATATCATGCTCAGTGACTTTCTTTTTTTGTTGTTTCCTACGTGTGTCAGGAAAGTTTAAATACCGATACACGATAATAGTGGGAGGTACCGTTCGCCAAAGTGGCAAGACGAAGAATAGATTCGCACAAGGTAGCTTAGATAATATATAATAATATTTTCTAGTGTGGTAGACGGAAACTATGATATTCATAAGAGATTTTAGTCCGATGTGTTCACAAAATAGAATAACTTAATTAAGGATTGAAGAATGATCAGTCCTCGTAATCGTAACTACCAGCCATTCCATTCGTTGTCGACCGCGCTACAGGCGCTGCAGAGCAGTTGCTGAGTAGGTACTTAGGAGACTGATCTGTTTACCTCTGGTTGGTATCTGTAACCTTGCAAAGAACTAAAGCAAGACCAAGTCCTTTTGTTTCTTTGAAACAACTCCGCAGATTCTCCCTAACGAGTGAAAGCTGCATCCATCCAAATAAACATCAGCCTTGCGTAAAGCTACGCTCCAACAACAATAAACAAAAACGCAGATAAATCTTCTAAATCTAAACAGCGAAGTGCGGAACAAAGCCCATACACGGAGCCTACCTAATAAACACGGCGATAAAACCGCAGCCAACAAAGTAAACAGGACATCCGCTTCAAAAACAATGCAAAGTACCGACGGTACGACAAAAAATGAATATTTGTTCACCAAACGAATTTCGCGCAATCCAAACAAACTTTTGAGCAGGAACCGCGCGGAAGCGGTCGCACCAACGGATGGCTTTTCCGACGGAATTTTTCACGAAACGCTTTTTTTGGCGCGAGATAATTCGGTTTAAAATATCGACGCGTTCGAAGCGAGAACGGTTAACTGCATTTTTAACGATAGCGAGGGAAGGAGGGCTGCGGGGGTGCGGGAGGGAAGAACAGCTTTATTGTACCTCGGGACAACCGACACGGAGACACCAGATTGTCATCGCGTGGAGCTGTGGGCCACCAACACAGCGACTCGAACGATCCACAACAACTAGCCCATTGACCTGAACGAATTAAAATTAACTTATCTCGCCGAAATCTTTTAAGAACTTCCTGTTTAAGATAACCACAAGAGATAACTTTGTTAAAGCATACTCCAACTGGACAATGGTTTCGGAAAAAAGTAGGTCACCGTAAGATGATTCCAAAATGTGAAATGAGGGATATAAAAATACTTGAAAATGTCCTACAAAAGGGAAAACCTTTCAATAAACCCTTCGAAAATTGTATCAAATTGTATCCAATCTTTTGGAGACCCATAATTTAGCGTACTACTTAATCAAAAATATCTACAACATTCGCTCCACGACTTAATCTGGACTTCAAACATTATCAAAAAGGCAAAGGATTTTTTCCTCGCGGGATCAGCGCAATATATCTATTCAAGCTATACCTATGAATCTTTGGGAGGCCATATTTCCGCGCCGGGTACATTTACGAGGCGCTGAGTTAAATAAAGTCACACTCAATACGCCGGGATAGGGAGGTAATTACTTTATTTTTCAGCCGTTTGAAGATAACAGGGTAATAGACTAACTCTCATCAAATCGAGTTTCGCCAAAAGGTAACGGAGAGCTGAACCTTGTTATTGGTCAAGTGATCTCAGGAGTGAAAGTGGACTAACTTGTTCATGTTTACCCAGAGCTGTCCAGAGTGTCTGATAAATAAAATCAGGGTTCAGGGGCCAGGTGACCCTGCCAACTCGAATACAGGGCCACCTCCAGGAAACCTTTTTTCGAACCATTTCTAGGTACTTCTGCTACCAATATTCACTGTCCACTAGATTCAAGAAAGTACGTCGTTAGTTTATAGTAGTTTGAGTATGCCTCAGTACAGTACGGTAAGCATGGGATAGTTGTCTTCTGTCTCGGGTAGTTGAATGGATACTTGTAATGCGTTAATTATTAGAAATTTAAAGTATGACGATGCGATGACATTATTATCTATTGTACCCAAGAGACCAATCCCTGTGCTTGGCCTACAAAAGAAAAAAAAACGACATCATTGATATATGTAGGTGTGATATGATAACAATCGAGAGCTCAAGAGTTCGTTAAAAACGTTCTTAGTTGATTCCCTCTATGCGGGGTATTGAGATACAGCTGCACCTCCCCGTTGACCCCCCCCCCCCCCCCCGTACACCCCTCCCCAGGGACGGCCGTTGATTGAAAAAGAAAACAGGTTCCGTCGGATTGATTCTTGCGCCCTTCGGTATATCTCCTTATAGGTCAGGAGCCGAATTACCATTTTTATGATCCACTGATGTTATTTATTTTGTCGGGATAGGAAAGGTTCCTAGAAAATGTTGAGAAAATGTTAGCTTGAATAATAAAACCAAGTAATGTATGGACTATTTGTGGAGTAGGTAATGAAATTATTATTCTTTGGGGAAGTATTCTAGCGTAGTCTACTTCATTGTCTTGTATTCGTTGAATTCGGAGAAGAATTTCTTTTATCAAGGTTAGCAATCAAAACGTGAGTGTATCGCTACACCGCAGATACTGTTCATCAATTTCAATTCAGCCGAAATACTTCTGTTTCAGGATATCAGGCTCTCCACAGCGACCAGTCCTGCACTGCCCGCATTCGTTCTACATCGGAAAATTTATATGTCTATTTCTGAAACAACTCGTACAAAGTATCTCGTTAAACAAAACACACCTAATCGTAAACTTTCGATAAAAAACTTTGTCCCAGCTCCCACACTAGATGGCGCTGCTCAGCAAACACTGTCCGTTCCGGTCTCCTCGTTACTGCCGGAAGTAACAACTAGCTTTGTATGCAAAAACACTGTACTACCCTCCGGTACAACCCTCCGGTACACGGCCGGTACTATTGACCTTACTGCTCTCGGAATAAGAACATCTGCCTACTTCCGAAAACAATTGCGAAACATGCTTTTCTAAATAGGGGCAAGTATCTGAAACGAAGGCCGAATGTCGTTTATATTATATTTCTTATAGAGATATACAGAGTAATTTTTTTAAATGGGACAGTATGGGGAAATCCGAATCTAAAGGAGATAGAGGAAAAGTGTCTAAGAAGACATTAGGTGTTTTTTTATGTAAACAAATTTGGCTCGTTCAAATTTGTGGTCAAGCGTGAGTTGTTCTTAAAAAATGATAAAGTTGGTCAATTTTTTTTTTGACGTGGATCGACTCTGTTGCATGTAAGGATTATTTCATTGTTCGGAAAGAAAAAAATCTGAACAGCAGAAGTTGGTCAAATTTAATGAAAACTAATCTTCATACAGTTGGTTTATTACTTGAGTAAATGTTCGATGTGGCCGCCGTCTTGTCTTATGCAGGTACGAGCACGCTTCAAGACACTTCTAGTTGCATTTAACAGAGACTTATGGTGAATTGTGTTTAAAGTGTTGTAAACAGCATCTTTTAATTCTTGTACGGAGTTGTATCGGGATACATAAATTCGACCCTTAAGGTAACCCCATAAGAAAAAAATCTAATGGCGTTAAGTCGGGCGATCGTGGGGGCCACTTTATCGGCCCATATGTACCCATCCAACGGTTTGGAAACTGCTCGTCCAAACATAGTTTACTTGCCCTACTGTTGTGGGCTGGTGCACCATCTTGTTGGTAACGAGCCAAATTTGTTTACATAAAAAAACACCTAATGTCTCCTTAGACACTTTTCCTCTATCTCCTTTAGATTCGGATTTCCCCATACTGTCCCATTTAAAAAAATCACTCTGTATAATATATTTTATTAATTGTATGATTTAAACAAACAATATGCCTAGATCTTGTGGGAAGTCCCAAAAGATTTTCGATTCGTGCAAGGTTGCGGGTTTAAGTTCCGTGGAAATAAATGGTTTGGGATATTCTTTAATTTCTTAGAATTTTTCCTTCGGATGTCGTCCAGTTCCCCTAAATGATAATAAAAAACCTCAGCTACTTTATCTATTAATTCAGTATCTATCAATAAACAAATATTAGTTAGATACCAATAAATAACACAGCACGTTATCTTTGCAGACACAAGTAGGTAAGTAAGTACAAAGTAAATTATAAAACTAACTGTATCTCAGTGGGTATGGAGTAGTATATAATTTTAATAGTAATGAACTAAGTAATGAAGCCAATTCACTGAATGCCGCTTTGAATCCGAGACTCCATACAACTCGAGCTTGACCATTGAGCATCTGAACTCAGTTCCATTCTAAAGATTTAATACTCAAAATCAAAATATACGAAAACATGATTTACTTGAATAACTCTATAGAATTTATTTTAAAAATAATAATATCGTAGGGTGCTGTAATGAAATATTTAAATCCATATCAGAAAAAAATAAGAAAAAATATTAACCTCACCCACAATACGTTTAAGTATGTACTAAGAAATACTTACTTATAGACTGAGTAGGTAGGTATTATCAATGTAAAAAATATTGGCATGTCCTAACTGAAAATGATTGGTGCAGTCAGGTATTGGCCGAGTAAAAGACCTTTGCGATTACAAAGAGAGCATGGAGTTCAAAACTAAGTATTGTAAGCTAAATAAGCAAGTCGAGGTCGGCATGTCTCGGTCATCATCTAGCTAAAGTGAACCAAAAGAAGTTTGAAAAATAAGTTGAACTGCGAACAAAATAGAAGGGAGCTGACATTTACAGCAAACATAAATCGATATAGCTAACACTCGCAAAGTCCAATAAAGTGCTAACCGAATACAGAGGAACGGCAACGAAACGGTAACGACGTCAGAAGCTCAGCTCAAAACAAAGCAATACAAACCGAGACCGCACCGAACCAGAATACCTACTTAATGGAATTATTCTTGTCTACAGACTGTTCTTTCATATTTTTCAATAGAAAAGGTGTTAAAGTTCAGCAATAATAGAACCTATTATTCCTACTCAATTTGTGATGTCGTATAAAGTAGGCCTTTGTCCAGCAGTGGACGTTGTGTGATATGAGGATGACTCCTACTCACTTCCAGTATGGTACTAGCACTAGGGCTAATCCCCAACTCCAACTGTCTATAGGTATGTGTATCTTCCCTCACATTTAGTTTTCATTTGTTAACATTGATCACTCCTCCCGCCTCTCGCAGCCTCAGGGGTAAGTGGTGAGCTTAGTTTCCAAAGTCTACCACACACAGTATCATTTAACATTTATGCTATATTACCTTAGATTTGATTGAATATTCATGGTAGCGACAACAACAACTCGCATTACATTTCTTCAAAAAAATACCCAATGTAGAGGAGCAGTTTTAGGTATTTGTGTGGGTATTCTGATCGCGGCGAAGCCATCCCGCGGCTCAATAAGACTGGGGAGACAAAAACTGGAACTGTAAACGTTTCATTGGGACATAAAAGGGAACGCATCAAAATTCACTTTGCTTGCGGGGCGGCCCGTAAGGAGGGAGTCGACGATAAATAAAATAAATGATAGTCAATCTGCTATGGACGTTGTTTCTATGCTCGTGAGGTGGAACTTATGGATTTTATATTTTAGTTTTACACAATAACTCAAAATATGCGCCAGTTTCTGCCTTCATCCAATAGAGGCCAGTTTTCGTAAGAAGTAGCCAGAGAGAGAGAGAGAGAGAGAGAGAATATGAATAAAAAAATAATAAGTTTTATGATATATACGAGTAAGTAAAGTTACAACATCCTCGCGGTAGAAACCGGGAACCAAATCGTAGAAACAACAATAGTGTGTTTTAGAAAAATAATAAAAAATAAAAAAAATCTTCTTATGAAAGCATGTTCATAGATGTTATACTTGTATTTTGAAGCGAGTCTATTTGGGTCACGTATCCCAAACCGAGGGTCGCGGAGCGCCATGCGGGCCATTCGTCTTCATTCCGGCAAAGCCTTCTTTATACGTTTCACTTGCAAATTGTCAATGAAATACGCAATACGCCACGCTTCTCGAACACTGGTTTGTTGCCGTGATTTTTATCTGCGGGGCGCAAACCTCGCTGACTTTACAGTTCATTTAAATGCACTGTTTTAGATTTATCAGTCTTAGGCTATAACTATGTTATATTCAGGGAGGTATTTATTCCGTGACCTGACAAAAATCTCCCCGGTAACTTTCGGGTTCATTTATCACCTAAAATAAAATTTTATAGTAATAAATAAAAAATAGAAATTCAATGAAAACTAATATAAAAAATATTAGAAATGCGTTTCCAATTTTGGACTACAAAATACTCCCGAAGATAAATATTGCACATCGACCTTTGGAAAGAGACAATCGGCTAATTTCAATTTATTTATTATTGAATTTTTTTAATATTCGTCTTCGTAGAGCGTTATCTCTGTCGCACGAAACACTAACATCCCGATATCTATTAGGGGCTGTTTAGAGAATTATGATTTGCTTCTTTTGATAATTATTTTAATTCTTTGTATAAAATACACATTTTTTTCTATAAGTGCTGTTGATGTGCAACCTTTATCGCCAGGTACTGTACATTAAAAATTAAATAGGTACCAGGTACTCGTAACTTTTAATTTCCCTATATAATAAAATTTATTATGGGCGAGATTATTAAATCATAATTATCTAGAAACTTGTTCAATAACATGCAAAGATATTACGCCCCAAACTCAATTGCAAAAAGTTTCGAGCCACGGTCAAAAATTGCTCCAAGTTTTCCCGCAAAAATATCTAATGTTCTCGAATCTTCTCAAAACAATAATGGGAATTCCTGGATTAGTAGTCCGAGAGAGGGAACAATCATTATTTCTTTATCTACATACCTACGTACCTATTTTTTTATTCTCTATCAGTGACTAACAATGATAAGGTACCACAGAGCTGCTTTGATGATGGAGACTGAAGGTTTTGAATTAGGTATGTGTGTTTGACAAGTTTTGCAACTGAATTTTAGACTAGTTGTTCTCAATCTATTGAGCTGAAATTGAAAAACTTAAGTTACATCTTCCCAAAAACTTCTGGTTTTTAAATAAAAAAAATTAAATAATAAGTTTTTTGTCTAGACTTTGTGGTAACATCCCCTATGGTTTTTTTTTCAACTTATTTACGAGAATAATAATAACAAAAGCGATCTCCCTGTCTAAAATAAATTAAATATGAACTTTTGCTTTAGAAAGGAGGTAGAAAAACAAAGCTCAAGTTAGATTGAATTCTCAGTTAGCAAAGCCGCGTTATTTCCGGCATTGGAACGGCTAACCGATAAACATAGAAATGTGAAATGTGAATCTAGTGATTATAATGTTATATATGTATGTCGCTCGTATGTGGCTGCGTGGTGTCGGCCTAGATAGAATAGCACCACCCCTACTCTCTCGCGTCCATTGCAGCACACTAAATTGCACTGCGATCCCCAACCCGCATGCCCAGCGTGGGGATTATGGGCATCCCCCCCCCCCCATATGAGTAGACACGCCAAGAAAAAGTGGCCCCTAGTTCCCGGCCGCCTCGCTATTCCTGGCCATGGCAGCGGCCACGGTAACGGCGGGGCAGGGGGTGCTAAGAATCCCCGGGCTACACTAGGCTGCCACTCAGTAAAAAATTTGATCCTTAAAAATGGAAAAGCCCCCGGTGAGGACGGAATTACTTCAGAGCTTCTTAAAGCCGGAGGTAAAGTAAAAGTAAAAGTAAAAAAAAAATTACAGACCCATTTCACTCTTGAGCCACGTCTATAAGCTGTTCTCACGGGTAGTCACGAACCGTCTCGCCAGGAGACTCGACGAGTTCCAGTCACCGGAACAGGCTGGGTTCCGCGGAGGATATGGCACCATAGACCACATACACACAGTGAGGCAGATTATACAGAAGTCCGAAGAGTATAATCAGCCCCTGTGTCTGGCTTTTGTGGACTATGAGAAGGCATTTGACTCCATCGAAACCTGGGCTCTTCTGGATTCCTTACAGCGATGCCAAGTAGACTATCGTTATATCGAGGTGCTGAGATGTCTCTACGAGGCCGCCACCATGAGTGTCCAAGTACAGGGCCAGCAGTCTAATCCCATCCAATTGCGTAGAGGAGTGAGGCAGGGGGATGTCATATCCCCGAAACTGTTCACTTGCGCATTGGAGGATATGTTTGGGTTGCTGGACTGGAAAGGAAAGGGCATCAACATAAACGGCGTGTATATCTCACACCTGCGATTCGCTGATGACATAGTCTTAATGGCGGAGTCGCTTGAGGAACTGAACCGGATGCTGGACGGCCTAGCTTCAGCCTCCCGATGTATCGGTCTTGGCATGAATTTGGATAAAACCAAAGTCATTATCAATGGTCACATTGATCCAAGGCCGGTAGTCGTACATGGTCACCTTCTCGAAACTGTTTCCGAGTACACTTACCTTGGGCAGATTCTGCAATTGGGTAAAAACAGTTTCGAGAAGGAGGCCAAAAGGAGGATCCAGCTGGGCTGGGCAGCATTTGGGAAACTACGTCGAGTCTTCTCGTCATCCATACCGCAATGCTTGAAAACGAAAGTTTTCAACCAGTGCGTCCTACCCGTTATGACCTACGGAGCTGAGACGTGGACACTCACGATAGGGCTGGTCCACCAGTTCAAAGTCGCTCAGCGAGCTATGGAAAGAGCTATGCTCGGAGTTTCTCTGAAGGATAGGATTCGTAACGAATACATCCGACAGAGAACCAAGGTTATCGACATAGCTCAAAGAATTAACAAGCTGAAGTGGCAGTGGGCCGGCCATATTTCGCGAAGAACCGACGGCCGCTGGGGCAAACGTGTTCTTGAGTGGAGACCGCGACTCGGCAAACGTAGTGTAGGACGCCCTCCGACCAGGTGGGATAACGACTTGCGAAAGACTGCAGGTAGATGCTGGATGCGGCAAGCTGAAGACAGGGCGCTATGGCGCTCATTGGGGGAGGCCTATGTCCAGCAGTGGACTGATATAGGCTGATGATGATATGTATGTATATATGTGTGTATAGGAATCCCACCAAAAACATAAATATGTTAAAAGAGTGGAAATCTAAATGGATGCCAAGCTATATAGCAGTTCATAAATCATAGTTAATTATATTTACATACATACTATATGAAAATATGTGACACGTACATATATTCCACACCACATTCTTCAATTAATTAAATATAATATTATTTTTTTAGGAAATAAAGTAAGTATAATGGAGATCAGGTGTTTGCTCACTCGTTCTCTACTATTTGGTGACAAAAGCTGACTTAAACATGTATTAAGGCACATAGTCCACCGTCTCATCATTTAAGGACATTTTATTCAAACAATTCGTTTCCCTCTCCTACAAACCCAATAAAATGACACCCTTTTGTCGCATAAAGCGTAAAACAATACCCCACCATAAACTCTAAAATAGAATAAGTTTTTATTGGCAAAATTTCAATCCTGCTTGCAAGATATGGCACGTCAAATTTGGACAAACACCAATTCAACTCATGAATAAAACATTGGCTAAGTCCTCGATCCTTTCAGCATCGATGTACTTCAATACCAAGCTATTCTTGTGCACAAACTGGCTTCCTTATTCCCTTGAGATAGGGTTCCTATTGCAGGACAGAGTTAGTGAATGGGAAACTTTCGGATTTGCTTCAAGGTCGCCAGTAGTGTTCGGGTTATGATAATTTTTAGACCCTCATTCGGTTATTATAGGAGCTATTAAATTTCGTTCTCGATTTAGATGTTTGTTTATATCTTTACGCAATTGCCTTTGTCGGGTAAAGTTCCCCGATAGAGGAAAATAACCGAAATGCCTCTGATATGGGCGATTACTGTCGAAAAACTACTGAATACAGGGTTTATGGCTATCATTTTTTGTCGTTATGCGAACGGTGGCTGCGGAGAAATGTCGAGCCTTTAGGAACACGAGATATGGGACCTTCTGGGCGCAATCTCGGGAGCGCATTACTGCCGAATCGTGGGTTACTTTACTGTATGAAGTCTGCGAATGAATCAATGGTAACCTAACTCAATAACAGAAGAGAATCGAGTGTAAAGCCTGTCTGAAGTATAACTAGATAATAGCAGTTAGTCCCTGCGCCCGCCGCGCCGCACCATTTGTCCGATGGTATCGCCGCACTAACTCTAATCACTGCATTTACCTGCAATGGTCGTGTTCCTGTTCCGACTCCAATAAAACCTGTTAAAACTTCCTCCTCACTAACCAGCATGGCGCTTTGTAACCACGTGCAAGCTACGTGGTTATAACTAAACGCGATTCTGTAAGAAAATAATAAAAATGCAAAAACGTATCAGTGTTAATGCTCTTGGTTCAATTTATGAGCACTAGTCGCAATTGAATCTCGTGTAGCATTGAAGGCTTGTTGAGCTGGGCAGTGAACGCGGGAGATTTGCAATCTGAAGAGCAGGTGGCAGGGTCGTGAAGAAAAGGGATATTTTCTTGACTTTCGCAGTTCCTTTCGATCTTTTAAAGAAAAAAAGATGCAAATATAAGAAAAGGGAAATATTTTATTTACCGCTCTTCAAAGTTTAACCTGGCTTATTTTACACTTACTATACGTGTAACATAAGCAATGACAGGCTACACAAAAAAAAAACGAATCTCAGACCTCTTCGTTGTAATCCAGCGCAACCGCAAAAAGCTCGAAAATTTCCACACCCCCCATACTAAAACTTGAAGCGAACAAACTTGCTAAAAGGAAGTGAATCGAGTAAAACAAACGTACAGAGCCATTCAAGCAACAACCCGCTCATAACATTAATTACTGTCCCTGGTGGAATTACTCTGCACCGGGTAGGCTGCGCGGGGGTAGGTAGGTACAGGAGATAGTGGAGATCTCCGGTGATAGCGCGCACGGAACCGATCGGTATCTTGTTCGGTGCGAGGCAACACGGCACGGAATGTAGCCGTGCAGCAGTTTGTTACAAGGCTGGTGTTTGGACGCAGCATTAAATAATTACCTTCCTTGTATGTTGGATGGGTTCGTGTTAGTTTAGAAGGAAGGCGGGCGGTGGTTGAACATTACACTATTACTGCATTATCTGTGTTAAGTTTGCAGGAACGTGCAGTTGTGAAAATATGTGCTTTTATCTTTTGGCTTGTGTTAGTTGTATGAGTCGATCTCTGTGTTCGCTTTAAGCAGAACCAAAATGCTAAGTTTTGTATCGCTCGGAGGCGCTAATATAGTCCAGTCGCTAAGCAATAGAACTAGGAAGGATAATCTCTGATTTTTTTTAAATAAGTATCTAACCTTTAAATTAACTATCTTTAATCGCTACTCAACTGATAAAAAGTTCAGAATGTTACCCAGCGCAACCATTACAGACTAACTCACAAGCTTTACATTATTGAGATAGTTTTCTAAATATAACGATGCTAAATTCCAATCTCTGTAATAATGTTGGCATGTAAAAGAGCGCGCCCCCCGCCGCCCCCGCGCACCTGCGCTAGTCGGTACACCCGACGATGGACCAACTCTTGCGCTATTCAATTATGCGCTAGCTGTATAAAGTGCGTCGTCTATTTTCCTTTCAACAAATTGTTGAATAATTTTTCGCATCGCAGTATTAGCTCGGCAATAATGTTATTAACGCGAGAGAGTAATAAAATGGAAGTTGTTTGTTCAATGTCGAGTCGAACTGTTCTAATACATAGGAGCTGTGTTTCGTTTCGTTTCAAGTTATTGTAGCTTTAAACGATGTCGACCGCTAGTTGATACAAACTCAAGTACTTTTTGTAAAAATAACATTCACAAAATAACTCAAGAAACATCCCAGCTGGAGTAGAAAATACGTGAAATCATCAAACGACCTGAGTCCGTTGTCGAGAATACTATCTATCATCTATCTATACCTTACGTAATGCCAGTCTCTACGGGGCGACCAGACTGCGCTCCAACACGCTGAAGAATCTGTCATCGTAGGCACTGAAAGTCTTAAATGGTTACTATAAATACTATCACTTACTTTTTTATACAGTTAGGCTTATAGCTAAATATTGAATATTTTTGGTTATCGTTCATAGATAAATGACTACATAGTTAGATGACTATCTCTGTTATTTTCTTGGTACCTTTACTTTAGCAAGCGGCGCGGGCGTCTGCGGCGGCGGCGGCGGCGGCGGCGCGGCGCGCCGGTGGCAGAGCGGGGGCGGCGAGTAGGCAGCTTAAGGGCCTACACTACCTCAGCAGAAAATCAAATTTCGCCTCAGCTTGTTACGCCGCCGCGCCGCGGCGCACGGGCGGCGCCACGGGGCGGACGGCCGGTGGCAACGTACCTACTCGCCGCGCTATTACTTCGCGCGCAAAATTATATTGGGTTGGGTTCACGCTAGTTCAAAACAATCTTATTGAAGTTAGGTAGGTGCAATATTATTGTCTAAAAGGTAGGTAATTAATTATATATACGGTACCTACTAAGAAATGAAATTATCAAATACGTAGGTAATGCTTTTTAGTAACTTTATACCTTAGTATGTACCTATACCTACCTAATATTATGATAGTTGGATATTGGTAGGTACCTACCTACCTACTTACAATTACAAAACATTATTTTATTTTATTGTTTTTCAATGTAGTTGCCAACATACCTACTACTGCTACTAGACCACCGCGCCCGAGACGTTATTTTCTACCCAAACACTAGACAGGTGCGAGTCGCTATAGCGCTGAAGGGTTCCGAACATTATTTTCTGTAGTAAGATAGTGTTCTGCGAAATGTAAATTATACTTATGCCTACTACCAACCTAAAAATAGGTACGTAGTACTATTATTTATTCTTTGGTACTAGTAAATAGGATTTTTTATTATAACACCTTGTTTACAGATTTAATATAAACGAAGATTGGTACTACTACCTATATAAGGTAAAACTAACACAACAAAACCTATATAAGCAATGAAATAGAATACAAGTTTATGTCTAAGTATATTGAGTGAGGGTTCCGCATATTAGTTTTTTAAGTAAAATTGAATTTTGCCAAAAAAACATTGTGTGGAAATAGGATGTATATGACAAGTAGTGTGCAGGTAAATATTGTAATAAATTAAAATATAGTCTAGATTATATTTGCACATACATAATATGTATAACTTTATTAACAATATATATTACTTTATATTAAATTTATTTCAATTCACTTATATCTCGTATTTTCATATTGCGAACATGCCAGGGATCGCATAACTCGGACAAAATATATGTTAAATAAAAAATAAAAAAATTTGGTTCCATTAGTTGTTCCCAAAATTCGTCATCCCTTTCGATGATCTCAACTTTCATCTGAAATGAAATGATATTTTATCACACTAATCTATATCTATTGTGTATATTATATATATAAAAGAAAGTCGTGTTAGTTACACTATTTATAACTCAAGAACGGCTGAACCGATTTGGCTGAAAATTGGTGGAGAGGTAGCTTAGAACCAGCAGAAGGATATAGTATATACTTTTTATCCCGCAGGGTAGGTTAGCGTAGGGTAGGGTAGGTTTGGGTAGGGTGGGGTAGTGACTTTGACTCTGGAGAGGTGTGTGTTTGTCTGAAAAAGGAAAAATAAAACACAATCTTATTATAATCTAGATACCAAATCATATTTCAGTAGATATGTAAGTATTTACTTACAATTCTACGTTCTGTAATTGATAAAGATTTGTCTTATCCGAATTTATGCCATTTGTCAAATCATTCGACGTTACTTCCATCCTGTAACAGTTACATGCCAAGAAAGTAGGTAGGTAAGGTACCTAACATGTAAATATATGTGCCCACTCTAGTAATATGAATGAATCGTAATGAAGAATTAATAAGGACTCTCGTTCAAGCTATCAACCGTAAAAAGTCCATTATTACCCAATTTATAAATTTGAACCATGTGATATATTTTCACTTTCATGAACTAAAAGTAGAAAAGCTTGTGTTCGTTAGGTACGAATAGTTCTAGGTTAAATTATTGCAGAACCCTAAAATTTACAAACTCGTGAAAACGTTAGGAAAGAATATACACTAGGTATATTTATATTTCAGTAGATATGTAAGTATTTACTTACAATTCTATGTTCTGTAATTGATAAAGATTTGTCTTGTCCGGATTTATGCCATTTGTCGAATCATACGACGTTACTTCCATCCTGTAACAATCATACATGTCAAGAAAATAGGTACCTAACATGTAAATATAATATGCCCACTCTAGTAATATGAATGAATTATAATGAATAATTAATAAGGACTCTCGTTCAAGGTATAAACCGTATAAGTCCATTATTACCCATTTATATTTTGAACCATGTGATATATCTTCACTTTCATGAACTAAAAGTAGAAAAGCTTGTGTTCGTAAGGTTGGAACCATGACTAAATTAATTATTGCAGAACCCTAAAATTTACAAACTCGTAAAAATGTTAGGAAAGTTATAATACATTATAGGTGTAGACAGTAGGTACTATAGTTAGTAACTATAGTAGGTACCTAACCTACTACTTACAATTCAATGTTTTGTAATTGGTAAAAAAAAATCTCGTACGGATCTTTTCTGATATCCAAAATGTCCAGATCGTTCGATGTTACTTCCATCATGTATCAGTAACGATTCATATATTATGGAGATACAAATTAGGTGGGTATACCTAGGTGTAAATATTTTATAGTATTGATACTCAAACGGAACCCTAATATATACTTCTACCTAGATAATGATGTGTTGTGAAAATACTACTTCTATCACATGGAGATACAAATTGAGGTGGGTATACCTTGTATTTACACCTAGGTAGGACCTAGGTATAGGTATTTACCTATAAGTATAAAAAATACGATTTTCACATACTTAGCGCCATCCAGTCCCATAAACAAGTAAGGTCTACTACCTTACTGGTAGGTAGGTAGGTGTTTGGTACACACGGATTTACCGGGACATTATTTTCTTTATCATTGTCGCCATCATCGCTTACAATAGGAGCTGTACTTTCTAATCGACGTTTTCTAAAATAAAATAAAAAATAATTAGTTTGGCTGCGATATTTACTTAGGTACTCACAAATCACAATCCACATCCTCACCTCACCTCACCTCAACGTGTAGGGTAGGTAGGTACTTACTTTATAACGTCGTTCATGTGTTTTCCATCTTTTTTATGATTCCGTCGTCGCTTTCTACACTTATTATAAAGATTTCCCATATTTACAAATATACAAAGTCCGATGACACGAAGCGCGGAGCAGCGACACAGGCTCCCCGTCCGAAGGCCGAAGCTAGACTGAATTATGGCCCGGACGGAAGATAGCGCGTGAATGTTTAGGTATTATTTTTTTACGTTAAAAATAATAGTAATTTTGAAAATCTAAAACACACATCGTCTGCTTTATACTCTGATTGTTTACTGTATAAAGTATCAAGGCTTATTTTAACGTATCTATTGAATAGCGACGGTTTAAAGTACAGTTTAGAGTGAACTTTGGATTTTTTTTCTATCGAGAAAGTTTCATGTAATCGTGTTTTCGAAACACTAGTGGTCTAGCATCAATCCTGAACTATAACATATTAAAATCTCAAAGTAAATGCTTCAGAATTGTGGAAGATATGATCGTTGAAAATAACCGATTTCAGATAGTATCAACTCTTAATGAATGTTCCAATGTTCTTTTAAGTGTTTGCGTACGTTAATGCTATTAGTAATGTGCCCTTTACTTTAATTCATTACGTCATAATGTGCTTCATAAAGCACTGCGAATGCTCCGAGATAATCATTTGCCTTTCACTGTTTGTGGGCGACACTGTGTATATATTGCAAAATTTACCAACGGATATCAATTCAGAGGATGCAATGATTCTAATGACGGTATCTAGAAAGCTGTTCAGCCATTTAAACATTATGGTATATCAATAAACTCACATACAATTAGGTATACAAAATGCAACGCATCAGCATTGCCATACAGCGGGGCAATGCTGTCAGCGTCTAATAACATGGATCAGTTGAGCTACCTGTAGATTATTTGCAAAAGTCTGCAGTTAGCTCAATTGTTTTAATTGTAAATACTATTTCTAGTTTGTTTCTATAATTTGATTGTGACGATTCGAAAAAGTTCGTTAGTTAAAATATTGAAACCTCAGAATAAGTAAAAGCCAAAAGCCAAGAGTCTGCGCGAGCCACAATAGGTGAGCGAGGGAAGGCTGGAGCGTGCACCTAGTTAGTGCAGCCACAATGCAGCTAACAAGACGCAGTAATGAGGCCGGAAACGGAAATGTGGAAAAGGCATAATAACATTAGCAGCGGGTAACAACTCCTATTCACAATACCTCTGTGCCGGAGTGGGCGAACGTGCGCCTGCGGGTTCGATTCCCGCCTCCGGAAAAACATGTATACGATCAGCAGATATTTGTTGTCGGTGTTTTCTATGTATAATAAAAAATGCTTTCTTTGAATAGTACTGTATTAAATATAATATATTAGTTATATAGTACCCATAACACAAGCTCCACTGACTTCGTGGCTAGATGATGCTCAGTGGATTGTCCAGCAAATGTTATTAAAAAAAAGCAAACAAACATCAGTAAAGTACTTGTGATTAATCGGTGCGCAGCGCATGCCCAAGCATGCTGATGACGTAGGTACTGCGGTTGCATCGACTTGTAAGAAAACGGCCGCCCGTATAAAAATGTTACGTGATTTTACCCAAACTAAACTTAATATACATAAGTGAATTTCATAAGTTAAAGCGGCATAGTGGTTGGTTAGGGCGCGCCCACAAAATGCATGACATTTCCAGGCGCTGCTGGCTGGACGCGATGTGCATGGGTGGCGCCCACCGCAAATCAGCGCCGCCCGCTGATGCCGCGTGCGGTGGCGCCTTCCAATTAGTGATGTTTAATGTGAGTGTCCGACTGTCCGTACCATGTTAGTGTTCACGGTTACAATGGTGAAATTAACACACGACGCGATTCCTTCAAATGCCAAAGTCATATTAACTAAATATTAAAATTATACTAAATATTTATTCAAGCTATGAAAAAGACAATTGACGACCGAAGTGGTGCGGTGGGCCAAGGTCCGCCCATGTATTGTTTTATGTATATCAGTTATCTAATACCCATAATATAAGCTCAGCTGCTTTAGCTTGAAGGTAGATAATGCGGTGTGAATTGTCCAGCATTATTTTTATTATAAATTCAACTGATATTCTAATCAGAGTGAAGTGCGTCGCGCATCGCACGAAGTTCACCTCGCACGTTGTTTGTCTAACATTCACATAGATATTCTCGCGTGAACTTACAGCCGCGGGACCGAGCCAGGACCTAGAGAAGGAAGGAACGTACGTAGCCACTAGATACGTAGATACATTTTTTGGTTTATGCTTTAATTTTCAAATGATCTAAGAATATCATGAAACAACTACCTGTAAGGATGGTCTTCACTTGGCTAATGTTCTCAGGGGATTTGTAAATTGTAAGAGTTCACGCACAATTGGACAGATTATAACAACTCCAGTAGGTAAACAATGCACTTTCTATGCAATTGGTAATTTTACAAGGTAAAACAGGATAAAACAGGATCAAAACGATTCTTCAATTAGCGCGTTCCAATATTATTGTTCTGTGGCGCGTTCTAGATCCCAGGCTTCAACTTCTTTTTTCCCTCGGCCCAACCGTAAAAGTCGCTGTATTGCCAGCTACGGTCGGGTCGAGTGCAATGCCTTTACTAAATAGAGTTTTGCATGCACATGCACATCTAAATAGGTATAACAACAAAATGATTTATGTTAACATTAATTCAGATTTTAGAATTATTATACACTCTTTTAAATTCTCGTAAATTATACTCATACAATAAATTTTTTACTATAGAAAATACAATAAAATATTATAAAACTAATCTACAGTAAAAAATATATCAAAACGGTAGATCACCGACCGCGAAACTAGGCTCAAGCGGCCGGTGACTAGGCAGAGAGAGGAACTTCCTGACGATACGAGCCGTGAGTCCAAGAGTACCGCCTTCTGGATCTGGCCCTTGATCCAAATTCCTAGCGAGAGTCTCTTCAGGTGTTGATTGAGGCTCTTCGCCTATCGGGACTATGGTCGCTGAATCTACATCCCACATGCTGACAACCTCGTTAGCCAAGTCAAGATATTTGCTAAGTTTATCTTTCTCAGCTCTAACGAGGTTAGCATCATGCGGTATGGTGACATCAGCGAGCACCGCCCTCCGTTCTAAATGATCTATTATTATTATTATTGCTTTTTGTAGTATAAAATAAAATTAAAACACATCATTTAGAAACTAGTCTATTTATAGCTAGAAACATAGTAGTCGGATAATTTATACAATATCATGCACATGAATCAAATTAGCAAACGTAGTGTAGGACGCCCTCCGACCAGGTGGGATGACGACCTGCGAAGGACTGCAGGTAGATGCTGGATGCGGCAAGCTTAAGACAGGGCGCTATGGCGCTCATTAGGGGAGGCCCATGTCCAGCAGTGGACTACTAAAGGCTGATGATGATGATGAATCACATTAATTACATTAATAACTCGATAATTAGGTATGTCAATTATTTATTCAGACAGCCAAATAAATAGCTATAATAGATTTAATATTTTAAAAATTCGTGAACTGAGTAATAACGTTTAGAAATAAGGTATTCTTTGTATACTATGGAAACGCGAATCTTTCGTAAGATCTTTCTTGCAGCTAAGTAGATATAAGTAGGAGGGTAGATAGTGAGCACGTAAATACGGCGAGCGCTGTAATATTGCTGATAACGGGCGCGTGCTCCGTTTAACGCGATTACGGCGCGTTACATTTCACACCTACATATTTATATTTGATAGTACACACACATTTTTTTGGTTTTTGTGTTTTATGTGTCCTTTGTCACCTTCTAGAAAGGTACATAAGTACTGTATATATACTGTACACTATTAAAGAAGCGAATCCTGATCAGGAAGTCTAATTTCCAAAATGCCTAGGAAGTGAAATATCTAAAATGTAAAGTAACCGGCAAAACCGCAAGTTTCGATTGCTTCCCTATCCGATATCCACATGTTTAAACAAATCTGTGTGGGTTTATTTACTGTTCTGAATTTCCCTTGCAGATTGTAATATTTTTCGTAATTAAAGTGGGTCATGCGGAAGAGTGCCAAGTGGAATAGACCCCACGCAGGCATTGATAGTGGCTATATAACTCATTGTGCTTGTGCTGGCAAGTCTAGTTGGAACTGATATGTTTTACTAGCAGAAACATTATTAGGTTACAGATAATTACTGTCATTAGGTTACTTTACAACTTGCGCTACTGGGTAGTTATAATTATGAAATAACTAGCTTTCGCCCGCGGCTTCGCTCGCGTGGTACCAGGATAAAAAGTAGCCTATATGTTATTCCAGTACACATACTATGTATGTTCCAAGTTTCATCAAGATCTGTATTGCAGTTTTTGCGTGATTGAGGCACAAACATCCAAACATCCTCACAAACTTTCGAATTTATAATATAAGTAAGATATGTACCTACATTATATAACTACTTATATAAATATACGTTTAATCAAAGTAACTAGGTGTGGTGCAACAAATGAATCAAAATGAAAACTTTATTTGGGAAAAAAAAGAATGGTGTCTATAATAAAAAAAGTTTTAATGCTGAAAGTATTTGAACGACGCGACGCCTCACATTCATTACAGTTAATTATAAGGATTTAAAAAAAAAAAAAAAAAAAAAAAATATATCTTAATTTCGGATATCCATGGATCCATATTTGGTTAGTAAACACACAAAACTATAATTAAAGAGGGTTATAAGTTAAAGCATTGCCTGTTTATCTAATCAGGCCGTAAATAATACATTAGTTACCTCTTGCACTGATTTAACTTACTTGTGAATCGAGTACACGAGGTTCAGCCGCCTCCGGGGGCGGGCGGCGCCCAAACACCATCGAATGAAAAGCGCCTCGCGAACATTCCCAAATGTTATTCATATCGAGACGCGAACCGCCATGAATTGAACATCTCCCATGCAGACGCGAGCCGCCATCAATGGCCTCTGCGGTTCTTCCCTAACTTTGAAGTCGGAAAAGCGAAAAATGATAGCGAACAAAGAAATATATTTGAACGTGGGGATTCCTAACAGGAAATACATATATGTATGTATACGTATATATCAGCGTAGTAGTTTTAAAGTATTAATATCAAATGAGAAGATTTGTGAAAGCAGCCCGACAAAACAAAGATTTATAAAGCTCATTAAAAGCAAGTCACTTTCAGTCGAGTTTCAGTAAAACGTAGTATTATCACACTTTATGAAGAACACTCTAAATAATGTATGTTCCTCGTAAAACGTAAAGAGCGCGGCGTCGCGAGTAGGCAACTAGTTTTATTAATATTCTTGTGAAAGACTCGCCGTATATTTTGTTATTCATGTGTAAAAACCAGAACACAGCACCTCCCTAGTCAGTGTTTCACATTATTGAAATCTAACCCAGGATTCTACATTATCTGAATAATGAAGATATATTAAAGTTATAAGGTATCAAATGTCTGGTTTATAGATTTGTATAAGTGGTCGGGAAGTCCAGTTTTCGTTCACAGAATTTAATAATAGTATAAATGCCGTGCGCGTGTGGAGCTGACACCACTGTGTGGAAGGGAACATCACTTATACTAGTACACATACAAGTAGCTGCGCCCAGCTTTCCACGAGGGAATCTATGTTTCAAATAGTTTATAAAACGTCCCGAAACACTCGAACCATCTTTTTAAAAAAATCGCATTATAATCCGTTGCGTAGTTTTAAAGATCTAGGTATACATAGGAACAGACAGCGGGAAGCGACTTTGTTTTATACTAAATTTATGTAGTGATGATCATTCGAACTTTACTTCACTCATTCTCATCTCTATTTCTCTCCGATTTCGACTAGTCTCTGGTACTTATCTATTTAATGTAGGTACCTACTTCCTGACATTCATTTAATTGAAACAAACTTCAGAAACACACAAACAAAACAAAATCACGATCAAGAAGGAAGTTGAGTAAATCAGTAAATTATAATGAAGCTCATTGCTTATCGTGTTCGCGCGTCGACAAAGCCATTTGCAGAATAGTTAAAAATTCTATTAAAAATTTCATTTTATTTTCATCAAGTTAAACACTAGTTTGAGGCGGAAATACCTACTTCTGGTTCTAGTTGAACTAAAGGGCTACAGTTACAATATTCATGATGGTGGAAATTTCACTAAATAATTAAATAATATGTACGTTATTTCAGACTAAGTACATAGTTTCCATAACCACATAGTCCACACATAAGGAGAAATATGTTTTATAACAATAAAAATATCTTAGCTGACAATAAAGAACAATCGGCAAAGCACCAAATACAAATTATTTACCTTTGTGTTCTGAACACATTGAGATCAGATCTGTGATTTTTGGTATGAACTGGTACTACCTTACCACGACTGGAAGCAATAAACCTCATTTAAATAGTGTTTCCTTGGAAATGATACCAATGTCTATATAAGTCGACATCGTCAAGTCAACGAACCAAACGGCAACGTTTAGTCAACTATTGTAAGTTTAAAATTTGAATCGTCTGTACCTGTACCGACGGATCCACCGTGTTTTTTGCAATGCCACCTTAGACACAGGTCTAATGGAGGGTATGCTTATTGTGATGATGCTAACTAGTAACCCACAAACCTCATCCCCCAGTAAACCGCCAGCAATCCGTTTAGCCGCAGCCGGGCGCGGGTCGCTCGCCCGCTACGCCGCGACGGGCGCGGCCCCACTCTTTGACTTTGGAAACAAATAGTTAATTACCCGGAGAGCTGCTCGTTAGGCGCGGATTGTGTCGAACTTGGCTTGCTTTCCGTTTTTTCTGCCTCTCAAGCTACTGGCACAAGATATGACAAAACTAGTAGTGCTGCTTTAATTTTTAGACATTGAATGCAAAGAGAATACAATAACTACGTAAACTGAAATTGGTTCCTTATCACTTATCAGCATTACTTTAAATCACTAACTCTGTAAAACATCTTTGTGTGTACTGGATGACATGTTTTAGGTAATCTTAGCAGTAATTTTTACATTGATTTATATATTGGGAAGAGCTGTTTTATTAATATAAACTGAATTAATATTGCGGTGAGAGCGGTCTTGGGGCTGCCCCGCTACTGCAGCGCCTCAGGGATGTTTGCGGCGGCGTGAGTCGACTGTTTTCATACCACCATGCGCAAGCGCGCCGCCTCCCTGGTGCGCAGGTTGCGGGCCAGCTCCAATACCGTTCTCGCAATGATAGCTGGGAGAGTGGACTGCCCGTACACCAGGCACTGTAGTGAGCGCCACCGCCACCAGCAATCCTTTTAGTTTTTAAGATTATCTTGTTTATTTAGTAATATGAGTGTAAATGCTTGAAATAAATACTTTTTATTTTTTATTAAAAAACAGCTCTTCCCAACCAGACACATTACATAATGCCCGTAACAAAACAAAACAATAAATCTGCTAATTAAAGAAATCAAGTAAAGTACACTTATGTATTCCATCGTCAACCCCCGCGCCCCCCCCCCCCCCCCCCCCGCCGTCGTCGCGTCGGGTCGATTTTCCGTCGTTATTGAATGTTTGTGTATTGTTCTAAATATATTATTGTATTCCTACCGATCCCTACTTTAAGCCTATGTTTGATTTTGTTTTGTACTGTACAAATAAAACATCTATCTATAGAAGTACCAAAGTAAACGATCGTTAGCTTAGGACATTATTTCCCGATAAAATTATTATCAAAGCATGCAAAACACGTATTGCTCATGATTAGTTTTTCAAGTATTCAATCAAATTACTAAAATGTTATATAGGCTACAAAAACAAGACTTATTAAACTTGGCTATTTGATATTTATCAATATGTAAGTCTTTTAACTATAAGCCTTTCCTTCAAATAAATATAAAAATCCATCCGATAAATACATTAAATAGTTAAACATCTCGCTCAGTGTGCTCGGCATGTGAGCTGAGTTACTGCTTCTCGTAAACCTCACTGTTGTAACTCCAGATTTGAAGCTCAAGAACTCGCTACTTAGTTATTTCTCCGCGGAAATGAAAAAGGTAACTGCAGTTATTACCATTAAAGCATTGTTGTAGCCGCGACCGACGGGGAATGGAATTCAACTGAATAGGGCTAATTGGTAACGCGCCTTAATGCCGGACTGGGAGGCGAGGAATGGCTTCAATGGATTAAGGAACCGTTTGAGACAATGTGCCTCTCACGGGTGCTGGACACAAACGAGGAACCATCGAAGAGGGGCAGGCATGTTCTTTTGTTATTTAAGATCCGTAGCAAATATCACAGCACCTCAGAATTAAGAATACACAACTAAACTAACGATATATTTACAAATCAAATCATTATAAATATCCCGTTATAAATAACTTTTAGTAAAACATATCAACACCAGCATAGCTTCATAGCAATATTTCCATATTTCGAATGGCCGATGATTTCTGGAACATAGGCCAATTATGGGCCAGCGCCGTTTCTAGGCCAAATAATAACAGAAAGGCCAGGATTTTAATACGGATGAGCAGAAAATAAATTCACGAAGATTTTTCAACGAACGCCGCGCGACTACGTAATTTGTTTGCGCACTTCGTTTTAGGGTTCCGTAGTCCGTACGTAGCGTTACGTAGTCCGCGGGACGTAGCGCGGAATTAATTTATGAGTGTGGCGTGAATTGAGAAACAAGATTATATTTTTATGTCGCATTTGCAGTTAATTGCGTCGGGGAGGACAGTTTGTGGAGTTTGTTGGTGCGCCTTCATTTATTTTGTTTTATCATTTGTTTATTGTCAACATTCATCTGTGAAGGGCCACTTTACCGTGAATTCTAATTCTAACAAAGAGACAGGCTAATACTAAGTTAAAATACAAAACTTCCGAAAAGTTTGTCTGGTCTGAATAAAAAAAAATGTGTTCCGGAGCCGTCATCAAACAAACAAACTATTTGCCTTTTTATTTATTTGTAAAAAAAATTAGCCAAAATGAAAACTACATTATACACGGTGTAACATGAGGGGTGGATCATCGGTAGATGGGGGGTGGGGGACCTCAGTACCTATAACCCCCTGTATGTTCAGCGATATTCACTGGTTCAAAAGTTATTTCAATTTTAGTAAAATTTTAGTTAAAATCAGATTTCATTCTTAATTCCGCGATTGCAGACAAAATATTGGGTCTGCGACCCTGTCTTTTTTTTTTAAACAAGATTTACATTTTTCAACATGATTCCTTCGTACTAGCCAAATTACATTTTGCTAGATGTTTTAAAGTTGCAGAAAAAAATAATATGTGAAATATTTTTTTTAGAACCATTTAAGGTTAATGTAAATATTAGATTTTGAAAAGAAATTTTGCTATAAATTTAATATTTGGTTTTTTATAAATCTAAGAGTCAAATTGGTATAAGGGTACCAAAGGCTCTATTCTTTCTATATCTCATGTTTAAAAAAAGACAGGGATTGAAATTGCGAAATTAAGGATGAAATCTGATTTTAACTAAAATTTTACTAAAGTCCAAATACCTTTTGAACCAGTGAATATCGCTGAACATACAGGGGGTTAAATCGATAGGTACTGAGGTCCACCCCCCATCCACCGATGATCCACCCCTCATGTTACACCGTGTATATTAAAACAATTAATACGGAACACTGTGCTCGCGAACTATCGCTGATTTATAGCATTTGTATAGGTATTTGTAGAGCTACGATAGCCACCGCCTGCTATAAATCAATGATGATAACGCGTGTTTCTCGTTTGTCAAAATAGTAGGAACTGAAATATTTAGTAACAATGAGTAAGTAGTCTTACTCCGAAATATTTTTTATAGGTGTGAGCTTTTCTTCTTCTATAACGTTCTGCATGAAGTTGGAGGTGACTTGTGTTTCATCACATACATTTTCTTGCAAAGCGAAGCGGGGCGGTGCAGGTGGGACAGCCGCTTTACACCTAAATCTAGTACATTATATGTATATAACAAACTCAAAATATTTAATTGCCTGTTTAGAGTACACCACTTTCTATCAGGAGAGAGTAATTAGTCAGGCTAGGTACCCTGACACCTAGCTTATTAATGACTGTCTATACGAGGAAATATTTCACGGAACCGCAGCGCGGTTAACATAACTGCATACAAGTTGCGGAACCGACAGATTCCGACTTACAAACTGGACTATCTATGGATCGTTTCTCAGTATTCATAGACTGTTATATGACATGTGTCCATCAGAAATCGTAACAGTCTATAAATACTGGAAAACGTCTGGGAAACGCAGAGAGTAAACAATTGCGTGCAAGGGAATCATGGCGTAGACCAGTCGGTGTATAGTATGTATATGTACCGACTTCTTCTAGAGACTGGCTTCTACAATTAGCTAATAACCGCGGTAGAGCCTAGTGATAATACCGTTGCTTGAGAGCCTGATAAAGGCCCGTGCACCGTGGCGGGCACGGCGCGGACGCCAACAATAAGGCTAAATAAGCACCGGTCCACTTCCCGCAGGAAATCCATTCTGGCCCTCCGCGCTCTAATTTCCGGTTAGCTCAGCCTGAATGGTAAGTGCTTTTACACTTTTTCTCGCGTTTTGTTCAACTTATACGCGTATGTGATGTTAGAATGTTGTTTTATGAGGTTGTATGAATCGTGGTTTTATTATGAGGACGGATTTATGTTTAGGGTTTTGTTAAACGCTAATTTAAGTAACATGGGTACACGGGTAACACGGGTTTATAATAATCCGATTTTTCGACAATAGCTATGTGGGATATATAAATATAAATAATGCTGGACAATCCACACATCATCATCTAGCCCCAAGGTAAGCAGAGCTTGTGTTATGGGTACTAGATAACTGATATATTTAATACAATAGATAACATACATAGATATTTTTTATTATACATAAATAACGACCAGAACACCCGGAACAAATATCTGCATATCGTACACACAATTGTTCCGAGGCGAGAATCGAACCCGCAACCTCCTGCGTCGCAGGCGGACCTTCACCCACCGCGCCACAGAGGTCGTCAAATTATATTGTATTGTGGAAATTAAACAATAGCGCAGTTATCATAATTTCAAAATTGTATAATAAACAGGTATCACTTTTCATTATTAAATTTAAAAAACATTACTAAAAAAGAATACAAAATATTGTCATGTGTACTCACAGCTTAGAAAACTATGGCACCGAGCAGAGAATTTTTGATTTTTAGTAAAATGCCTAAAACTCAGAAATTATTGGAGATAGACCGACATTGTTTTTCGATTTTTTGGTTCGATATAAACCCAAATCTCCTTTTACTTTACGTTAAGTTACGGGACACTCTGTATAAAAACAAAGAGGTGTTTTAATTATAAAAAATGTACTTATCCTGGCAATTAACTATTGCCGCTGTCAAGTAACCTCGTGTGTGTTCCAGGAGCTAAGAGGTCTCTCTGTAGTTCCCGCCACTTAGACCGGCGGAAATCTGTCACTTCCGCTTTAAGCCGGACCTTTTCAGGAACGCCTGAAGATACTAATTTCCGGTTTGTGAAAACTTTACCAAATTATTTTTACGGTATGGGTCCTTATGGAATTTGAAAGGATTTTTATGATGAACTTCATGAAGATATAAGGAAGCGTTCTTCTAATAACCCTGTAAGGAGAATGTGGATATATTATATCTCCGCAAAGCTGGTTACTATAATTACAGCTTTTAACATTTTTCAATGTGAATTTCCGTCAGGAGCCGTCAGTTCTCTCAAAGTCCCAGAAATTGATTGCGACACGGTGGCGCCCCCCGGCGGCGGTTACTCAGCATCAACTCCTGACGTTAACTTGACGCTAGGCGCTTGACACTGACGAGACAGAATTTTTCAATTTGTCATTAGGAATAGGTATATGTATGTATAATAGAAAGGAATTCACAATAAACTTTTGATAACTTTGTCCAGTCTCTTTCAAGACTTGTAATTTAAAAAAAAAAAAAAAATGTTATTTGATTATTTACCTCGCAGAGTTTGAGCAGCTGTGGTTCGAAAAATGTAAGAAAACATCAAATCCCATTTACGTTAAAACATAAACAGTACAGTACAAGAGGATTCTCAAATATAAATAAACAGTTATATTACTATATGACGAAAACTCCGAAACTCTAACTAAAAATAAAAGTATGCAAACACACTCAAACCCGGTGACATGGCTACTTAAAAACAGTGAACAAAATCTATTTTTGTTCTTTAAATCTTTTTCATACCTATAAAATACCTTTTTAAAATAAGCAGAACTTGTTACTATGGGAACTTGTACTAGTTTGTACATTGCGCGCTCCATTGCACAGGGACAAAGGCGCGTCTATTGCCGCGCACCAGTGGAAAACAAGCCAAACAATTCAGCTTCATGTTCTTAAAATGCCTACAAAATAATTTGAAGTGCATGAAATGGTTTACTTCGTCCCTCGTACTTGAGGCACGATCTCGTGGAACACACCGAAACACGTCTTGCACGTCCGTCTGACCTAATTAACGCAACTGGCGTGGAAAATTACAGCCGTCCCTATAGGGTCAGTGGTCCAGGGGCCCTAATTGTGGGCCGCTGATAGGCCCCCGGCCCCCGGGCCGCCAAAGGGTTCTACTGGAGGATAATCTTTAGAGCATGATCGTTACAGTTGAATTTGGATGTTATTGTTGGACTTACTATTAAGTCCAACAATAACATCCAACCATAACATCCAAATTCAACTCCTTGAGACTACAGGCAGGTTCCCCAGCAGACAGATTTGTCCGTAAAACGTTCGCTTCTCGAACGAGGAGACAATAACAATGATCCACTCGGTAAACTTAAGTAGGTAACTCAATTTCCGCGCAATCTAATAATCCAATTTGACTTTTCCGTCACGTTTTAATTCCTTCATCTCTCGACCTTCGGCGGAAGGTTCCAATTCGAACGATCGCATAATTATCGAAAACCCATAGTAATATTCCGTGGTAATAGCAGTCATATCAGAGGCAATCCTAAAATCAATCAACTGAACGGGTGCCGCGGAGTAAGGAAAAATTGGAAATCAATCTATTCGAACATAGAGGCGTCGCAAGTGTCCATTATGGTAATGCGATGGCGGCTCTATGATCAGACACCCGCGGCCCTGCATTTATGGACGATGTATATTTTTATTGTATCTGTGACCCGTTTGCTGATGTTATGAGTATTGACGGCGAGAAATATGGGTTCAGGGAGGGACTCACGGAGCAAGCACGGAATTCAGTCATTATGGACGAGGAGCACCACTTAACCATAATAATGCTGCTCTCGATTTCTTTGATATGTCGGACCAATAAGCTGAACTTGAATCTACCTTATACCAACTCATTAGAGTTTATTTCCTTGTCCTTATATTTTATCAATTATTAAACTGGTAGGTAAACTTTATTCACAAAGAAAATAACAAATTTAAATAGAAAAAGCTGTCACTGAGAAGTTGAGCAGAAGGCCGCCACCACTGGAACCTTATCTCGGACCATCTCGAGGTGATAGACACAGGTGCTCCAATGGACATACTCGTACGAAGCGTTAGTCCACATACAGGTGGAGGCTCGGTTCCTAACCAAGACACGCGGTACATTTATTTCTACAATGTATAATAATGACAGTTCTAAAGTAATAAGCACCTTTATTATTAAAACGAGTTTAGCGTATGTAGCATAACTCTAACGTGCATTGTATTTATAATTAATAGAGTGGGATTTTGTTGATATTTTGTTTCTTATCAGCATTTTCTTTGCCTGAAAAACAGGTTTTTTTACCTAGATCAGGCACATGTATACATAATACATAATTATATACTTAATTTTTGTACATGTATACATAATTATATACCTTATTTCTCTTGTTTAAACGAAAATTAAATAAATAAATGTCATAAAACATAAGATTAAGAACTTTCTGTTATGTTTTTAGTCCTAAGTTATTTTAAAATAAATAATTATTATTTCTCTATTATTATAATTGAACCTCTGCCATTGTATTGATATGTCCCCCGCAGTCCCCCCCCCCGTCTCCTCCCCGCCCGCGTCGGACCTGCACCGCGCCCGCTAAAAGGCTTTAATCAACATTACGGCGACTTGACCACGTCCCACGGTTTGATTAAGGGCACTTGAATTAGTTTTTAGGGTCGAAATATCGTCTGGAATACTTGGGAAGGCTTAATAGTGGACTAAAGGACGGGCATTCTTACTTTCTAAAGATGGTTCGGTGTAGGACCCTTCGAGAAGGGACTCGTCGCGAGAACTTAAGTACGTAGGTACATACCTTGTAAGTACCTTAACGGTATATCAGACGAGGGGATATCAGACTACATAGATATTTCGTTTTTGTCATGAATTACTTATGTATCCTTTATTCATAACAATTGTTATCTAAAGATTAAAGATTAATTAGAGAGTTAATTACCGGCGGCGGGACTCAACCTTTATAAATGACGAGTGTCATTTATAAAGGTTGAGTCCCGCCGCCGGTAACGCTCCTACACTCAGAGCACTCTCACTACTCAACGATTTCTTGCAACAGTTCCCACATGTGGACATATTTAATGATAGTTTAAGCCATATCTACTTAAGTTTAAGAACGTTATTTTAAAAAAAACTTTTAAATATATTACCTACCTATTTGTAATCTTGTTTTTAATTTATTTTTCTGTCTTTTAAGTAGTTAGTGTTTTGGTGTTAGACTGTAAGCTAAATGCAGTATTTTTATAAATAAATAAATAAACAGCCACGACCTCAATGGCGCAGCGGACGGAGACACAAGAAGTTGCGGGTTTAACATATGTTTGAATCAAATGCAGATAGGTATGTGTTACGGATCTTTTCTCATTATCCACCTATGTTAGTCCACTGCTGGACATAGGCCTCCCCCAATGAGCGCCATAGCGCCCTGTCTTCAGCTTGCCGCATCCAGCATCTGCCTGCAGTCATTCACAGGTTGTCATCCTACCCAGCCGGTGGGCGTTCTACATTACGTTTGCCGAGTCGCGGTCTCCACTCAAGAACACGTATACCCCAGTGCAGCGGTTGTCGGTTCTTCGTGATATGCCGTGTGGATTGTTTAGTACTTATTCTTAAATTAATTATGAAGTTAAATCAGGGACAGACAATTCAAAGTATCAATAAGAAACCTACAAACTTCAAATGAAACCTCTCGGTACCATTACCACCCTTAATAGTTATTAGAACAGTTCCTACATCTCACGGGACCTACTTGATTAAAGGTCAGGCCCTTTGTACAGTGCTTACGTATAGCGAGTGCACAAACACTTGGGGATGGGGAATGGGGATTACGGCAAAGGCGGGATCAATTAACATATCCCTGGGCGATACCTTGGAGCTGGACAAACATACCCGGTAGGACAGCACGCCGCGCCGCAGTGGCGAGTGCTTTGATTGAGGGTGCTGGTTGTTTGTTCCATGTGGCCCAATTACCTTTGTACTAATCTGGGGGGTCTGCATCCTGTATTAACCGACAACCACGACCTTAATATTATTAACCGACTTAAAAAAAGGAGGAGGTTCTCAATTCACCTGTTTTTTTATGTTTACCTTATAACTTTCGACTGGATGAACCGATTTTGATGATTCTTTTTTTATTTAAAATCTGGTGCTTTCCGCGACAATTTGGTCTAGTTCTGACATTGACATCCATGAGAAAACCGTATATGCGCGGCAAATGGACGAATAACTCAATATCACGTCAATCCATTTCGATTAATTCTTTTTAAAAACTAAGTTTTAAACCCATTTTCATTTTTAAGAATTTAGGTTTATAGTTTTTTAAAGCACGACAAATTATACAAATGAGCAACGACAAATATTAGAAGGTACTCCAACACTTATTTTGTTGTGATTTGAGGATGAACTGGCCCCGGCTACCTTTTCCCTCACATTGCGTCCTCTGCGCCTGAATATAATATAGTAAAGTAAAGTTAAAGTAAAGTAAAAGATTTTTATTTTGTCATTACAGAACAGAGACTCTTATAAACTAAACTTAGATTAACAGACGACAGAGACTGACAAAACTCGGTCTCCACTCAGCATGTGCTATGGTAGAGCAGATCGTACCATAGCGCTGGTCTTCCGTGGAGACCGTGGTGCGCAAGGTGGCCTAATATAGTGAGGAACCAAACAAAAATATTAATTAATCAACAGAAACTAAAACTATCAAAATATATCTAAATATCTAAATATCGATAGGTATCCCTGTTATTCCGCTTCTACACCTAATTCAATTCTAAACCTTTTGAACTATCATGGTTATTAACACTAAAGTCATTTAAAACATACCGATCTACCCTCATTGTTTGTCTTTTGCTCAAAAATGAAATAATGCTAAATATCCCGTTTTAAATGACTTGAAATAAATTATGTTCATTCGTTTTAGTGAGATGCAGTAATGAACATGAATTCCAAATGTTTACGTTAAATGAATGAGAGATAAGACTGGCGTCACCATTAACCCATTGAACACGTTCACAGCCCGCAGAAGCGACCATGTAACGCTTCCACTGCGCTGGCGAACCGATACCAAATCACGAGGTCTGGCATTTCAATTTAAAATGACATAGTTCTTTTTATTCGTCTGTTTATCGCTCAGCTGCGGCGGGATTACTTCGCAATTGGAAATACGGGAGCGGCCAATGGCTCGAGGCTGGGCCGCGGGCCGTTCGGTGCCTACACATAAACATAGCATTTTAGAGAGTTTTGACGTACAAGCAGAAACTTATACAATCTGTTACTTATTATCTTAGTAGTCAACATAATAATTAGGCTCGAAAGCGCAATCGTAGTTTTGTTTCTATGGCTCTTTGAGTATTCTGGCTTAGTAAGAGTACATATCTATCATGGCGCTGGCGTCGGTGTGGACTATTACGGTAGGTATTAATATAATAAATAAAGTAGGCAGATTAAAATATTATACCATACCCATGTTATATAACCGGTTCGCCTTGGCTTTGTATGATTCAAATGCGTAATGAAAAGTGACGTATATTAATAATTCAGATTCCAGCCCTTTTTATACTACGTAGCATTTACGTCACTGCAGTGCCTTGCTATTCCAGTACCTGTACATATGGAAACAACAACAAGTTAAGAACAAATTGATAGAATTGATAAGTAAAATATGAGATAGACAGATAATTCTATATTCATAATAACTTTTATCTAAAACTACCTGACTATAAGCCATATGAAGATCTTGTAAATAAAAGAGACAACGGTTCTTGCAGTTTCCTACCGGCGGCGGCGCGGCGCGGCGGCAGCGCGGCGCGGCGGCAAGTGTGAAATGTTCAAGATTGATTTTATAGGAAACAATGAAAGTGGACCCTTTTTTAGTACTCCTTAGCTAATGTCATAAATAATATAGCTAATAAAGTTGTCTTAAATCTTATCAAGAACTTTTTCAGGGATTTTGCCAAAAATCTCTTTTGTTGGAATCTTTCGTAGTATCTAGACCGCGCACGTACTCGTATATCAAGACGAAGATAATAATTTCCCTCTCCAACATAAAACCATCCTCGAGGAAAACTTATAAGGCCCCGTATGCTCTTAAACAATTTCAAAGTTCATTGGCAATTTTGTTATTAACAAAAGCGGCGAATATCTCTCGAACCCGTTGAAACTCCGCGCTGAACATCCTCTGATGGAATCCGCCGCAGAATGCGGACCGCTAATCTTGCCTTATGAGGAAACTTCGCCACTTTTTAATATTAATCAACGCATGCATTGTGGTCCGAGACGAATGAGGAAGGAGTGCGCGACTTACAACTCTAATACGTGGGGAAAGAGTTTGAAGTTTTGAAAATAAAAAAATGAGTAATGCTGGACTATCAAGCAGCACAGCATCATTTAGCGCCCACTCAGCAGAGCTTGTGTTATGGGTACTCGGAAACTGATAATTAATACTTTAATTAAACAATACTTCTCATAAGTAAGTAAGTTAGCCTTTTATTTCAAAGTCATAAGTAACTTTTTGTTTGGTAGGTTCTAGGTAAATCTAAATTCGTTTTGTAATGAATAATCTAATTAATTTAAATGGTTAATTGAAATTCATTCATGACGCATTATATTTTGATAAAACTAAAAGGAATCAATAGTTACAATTATTCCATCTGATTATGTATAGATACGAATGTTCGAGTAAGTACCTATATATTTTTCATACCTCTGAAAATAGTCCTACTAATAATCGCAAAAGTTTGTATGTACGGATGTTTGTTACTCTTTCATATTTCCTGATCTTTCCAGCATTAATTTCCTTGCAGCAATTCAGTGTACCTACGTACCTAATGTTTGTCCCAAAAGGGTTATTTGTCATCGCGAGCCTCCTCAAAGATTTATAAGCAGCAATTACAACGGCTTAATGACGTGACAAAGCACTTGATTTAGATGTATGAGGGGAATATGGAAATGTGAGGTAATGTTCCCTCACGCTCACCACTGTTCACGAGGAACCACTTCATGTTGCTGCGGGGCTAAATTTACCTGTTTTTAATATATTTAAATCGTTGTGTTATCCCACGACAGTTTTCAATGTTAGCTCACTAAGATATCTAAGAAAACAAGTTCCCTAGCACAATAACTTGCCGGTAACACATCATTTCCTAACATAACTTCCATTATGCTGCTACAATGTCCACTAGCGCTAGTTACTATCGTCAGTTAGCATCGCTAGTCCGCACTGGCGCCAGTAGTTAGGCGTCTAATTTGGCGATATATAACACATTACCTTACCGTGTGTGTTAGCATTCGTCGGCGCGGGGGGGGGGGACATGGACCGGAGTAGTGACAGTGAATCTCGATTTCGGCTGAAATGACGGGATGTAGGCACATTGTTTTGGACGAGGCATTTGATTCCAATTATTCTAGGTATCCATTACTTTTACTTGTATAGAAATTCCCTGGCTTTTTTTCCCTGGATAAATAAAGTTTAAGAAATATATTTTAACTGTGAATACAGCCTGCTCCACTCTTGTAGGGCTCCGGGCTTTTACTTCGATAGGAAAAAGGGAACCCTCATAGGATCATTTGGTTGTCTAACAGTCCGTCTGTCTCGGCAGATGACAAGACCCGCTTTCTCATAAACGCGTGAAGGTATAAAGTTGAAGTTCATGAACAATCTACTCTTGATAACTTATGATATCCCATGAGAACCGATTTATGGTAAAAAGTGTACTTACTGTATGTTTTATTCAAGGTGTAGTTTCAGGAAAACAGGAATCACTAGATGGATCTTACAATTTGGGTTTGAATGCTGAGAGGTGCTTTGCAATCATTTTATTGTTTTTATTTTATTTATTGTTTTGACAAACGAAAAACCGACCTCTTATTCCTTTGTACAAACACAGTTTATTTTTTGGGACAAATACTTATCTCTCGGAAATAACATTTGTATGGTCCTCCTCGGGATCATTCTCCATACAATACTGAAAGAATTTTCCTAATCGGTCCGTAGTTGAAGGAGATGTTGACGAACATGCACGAAACATACGTAGGTATGTATTTTTATGTGTTTTGTACATGTCAGCCGAATATATAACCTCCTCCTCCTTTGTTTCTCGTCGGTTAATAAAATTGCCCCATCCTTCTAGATTCAGACTGCAGCATTCAAATGAGATGGTAATGCGGCCGCCGGAAGCTGCTAGTTTGTCCGGCGCCGCACCGCACCGCACCGCATCGGACCGCACCGGTGGACACCGGATGTTACGAGCACCTGTACTTCGTTGACGGAGGTCACTGCATGCATATTTATAAAACAATGCCTGGTTAAGAGCACAGAAAAGAAGTCTTGTATGACTGCTTCAAGGAACTATCAGACAAAAACTAAAAACACCCCGCGGCCGAAAGCGGCGGCCACGTACGTACCTACATTGGATTTCATTGTATAACTAGCTGCGTCCGCGGTGTTACCCACCTTCGTAAACATTATTACAAACTTTTAATCATCCCACGGGAACTCTGCACTTTTCCGGGATCAATATTTTTTTATATTTATTTAATTCAGGATATAATGTATCAAATTTCATCAATATACGTTCTGCCGTTTGAGCGTGAAGGAGTATCAAACATACACACACACATACATACAAAATTTCCCCTTCCTGATATTAGTGTCAACATCATCATCATTAACCAATTATAGTCCACAGCTGGACATAAGCCTAAAGAGCGCAATAGCACCCTGTCTTCAGCTTGCCGCATCCAGCATCTGCCGTCTTTCGCAGGTCGTCACACCACCTAGCCGGAAGGCGTCCTACACTACGTCGGGCAGATATTAGTGTGTTCTTGAAAATCATCATAGATTAGGGTGAATCTGAATTATATATAGAGGTATCTATCTATTGTATAAAAAAACTTTTGTAACACTGATAAAATCGATTCATAATCCCGGCCGCCGAAAGGGACCTTTAAGACAACGGCGGCGCTTTAAAAACTGTACCGCGCAGCGCGCAGCTGAAACTAAGCTGAGATATTTATATAATCGCTATTAAAACTCGACTCGGACGATTTTCAGGACGTTACAGAAATCAAATTATCATCTCCGAGGTTTAAAGGGTTGTTGTGCTGAGCGCTGGCGGGTCCGCGGCGCGCGGCAGTGGCGCAATTAGAGATAACACGATAATACCATGTCATCGAGTTATTCACTTTCTCATATTTTATTCAATAAAATCTAATATTTGGTGAAGTGAAGCTGTGGCCTAAACAAATACTTATGATAAAACCTAATTCGAAACTTTCCAAAGGCTAACTTTCAAAGTCTACTCTGAAACTCGTCTTCTAGAAGCTTATGAGACTTCCCTAGTAGACAATCATGATGTAAGTTTGAAAAGTTCTCATAACTTTGAAAGTCGGTAGCTTCACTTCAAGTTGGAGTCGCACAAACAGCCAGTCAAACATTTAGAATAGTCGAAGATAATCGTCGGAGAAGGTCCCGAGACCATTTATATTTCTCTCACCGCCGACAATGGCCGAGAGATTTCATTTAGCGCATTCCAGGCAATTACTGGCCCCACTAATTGGCAACATCACAGGAAAATTCAAAGAAGATTGTTTTTAATGAAAAATTCACGCAACTCCATTGAAATATCTCGGCGCTTTATAATATCCTTATTGCACTGAGTGGCCTCTCATCTCACTTGATGACAGCATTTACTTCTTTCATTTTCAGAACATCCTGAGGGATATAGATCCCTGAGGATGTTCTGGCAATGAGATCTTAGTGAGCAGGTGAGTAAGGTAAGATCGTAAGATCTCATTGCAATAAATAAAAAATAAAAAATTGGACAATCCACACGTAATCCCATCATCTAGCCCAAAGCTAAGCGGAATTTGTGTTATGGGTACTACATAACTGATATACTTAATATAATACACACTACTAACTTAATACTTTTTAACATAATACAATAGATATTTTCTATTATATACAGAATACATTCAGAGCACCCGTAACAATTATATAAAGAACATAGAAATATTAGTTCCAAGGCGGAAATCGAACCCGGAGCCTTCTACGTTGGAGGCGGACCTTCACCCGCCGAGCCACAGAGGTTGTCAAGCAATAAATACAGATTTTTTTATCGCGATCATTTGGTCACACCGACTTGAACGTAATCTCTCAATCATTATTTAACGGTCGTGCATATAGAGCGCGCTCCTCAATATTCAACGGATCAATATCGAATTGAATAATTTATTTATTTTCTTTTGCAAAAGATTATTATTAAAATTTTTGCTAAAGCTTAATTTATAGCTAGGATCCTTGTTTTGCAAGAGACTGGTGCGCGGGAGAGGTTTGTAACACCTGCGGTACGGGTCGCTAGGGCCTTGTATTGTTCCAATGGGGGTGATGCTTATCATCAAGTAAGCCGTAAGTATCTATCAGTATCCTATCCATAGAAGCCTAGTAGTCTATAGTAGTCTATCATCAAGTAAGCCATCTGCTCATAAAAGTAAATAACGAATTCTTAGTCACAACAACATTTCAATCATTGAGATGTTCTATTGGTTTATCAATTTGTTTGTAGTGACGCTGTGAAATGAACCAGATAGTGAAGAGGGCGACTAACAACATTAGAAACAAATGACCGACCGACCGCAGCGCAGTGCGCGCGGCTGACACCGCGTAATGACGCAGCACTTGCTTCAGTTTGACTTTCAAATACTTTACCTTTGTACAGTTTTGTATCGGGACGAACTTTGGAAGGCTTTGTCGAAACGAAACTCTGTTTTAAAGTTCTTTGATTAGGTTCAACTTTTAACAATGCAAGTTTGAAAGTTGTAGCTGTATGATTCTAACGACTGAATGACACCGACGACGGCGCGGCGCGGGGCGGGGGTTGACTTTGTACTGGTGGTGAACTAAGCGAACTGCCTGAGGTGGTGTGTTGTTTGTAGATTTTACTTGTTGTTAAAATAATTACCATCAGAGAGCTTCAGATGCCTATTATATATTATTCTAGTATTTTATTACAAAAAAACTTTTGCATCTGTATTTTTATGGCTATTTTGATGAACATTGGTAAGTACCAGAATTTCCAAGTAAAATTGTCGGTCACTTCATTATTACAGTAAAAAGCCTTTGCCTTTCCTGTTGCCAAATTTCATAATGATCTGTGTACCTAGCTGTTTGGACATTAAAAGGTAGCAGGCAAACAGACAGAACTATATTTACGTATATGGATGTCACTAGTATCCGCCTAGCTTGGGGCCGTAACACTGTGACTCACAGTTTTTATATTTGTTTCAATGTGTGCATAAGTGCTGTAATACTAAACTGAAGAATATTCTAGGTCGTAAGAATGCGTTATGCCTCAGGAGTCAGTGTCCGCAATTTGCATTGATGGCCTGTAAAGTAAAGTAAAGTAAAGTAAAAAATCATTTATTTCTTTAGGCTTACAAAATAAGCACTTAGACAAGTCATATTTCAAATATAAATCATTATCAAATAAAATTATTTTACTGTTCACTTCAATTTTTTGTCCACCAGTGGAAGAAGTGAAAAGAAACCACTAGCATGTTCATCTCTTATATGTCTAATACATGGTTATTTGCCTATTTTAAGTCTAAATATAATATGAATATATATATTAATATAATATGTGAGCGAGGGCCGCGGGGTGCTCCGCTTAATTAGCCGAAACCACATCGTAAAACGGACACCGTATGTGATTTCGCTTAGATCCAATAACGCATTGATAATTCTATCGTCAAAATTGTTCTGGCCTGGATTGATTATTGCCTTCTTCAACTTAAGTGTTCGTTATCTCTATAACAGACATTGTTTTATTTTATAGGAACTGAAACGGAATTGATCTATTTTTTATTATTATTATAGCGGTTTTAGGCGTCACAGAGCCGAGCGCACCTTCCATTATACTTGGAAGGCATTCATTCTGTGATTCCTCCGTTTAACATCTATCATATAGTAAAATTTCATAATAACATGTCTATAGAAACATTTCGTTGCCAACTTTCTTCGACGAATCCTTCCACTGGAACATAAAACCGAGCTGACCGCAATTCCTTCTAAATTTCCCAGAAATTTCTACAAGACGTTTTAAATCCTTTAAAGTCATTGAAAGAGATCTTGTGGTCAAAGGTGCTTTCACCGTCTCTAACAAACGACAAAGACTTGGCAAACATTGTAATGATATCGAAACAAATATTAACTTTCATAATATGTCGTTCATCTCTCATCAATCTATTCGTTACTGAGAATTGATATTAAATCCTATTATTGGTTACCAAAGTCAGACTGTTTACTTTCTTAAGACGAACTAAATTCAAGTGACTTGTTGAAACAAATCTGTGAGTACAATGTACAACGAGTCACATCTATGTCCAATTACTAAATGTTCCAATTTCTCAAGGCATGTGGCGAGAGAAATCTCTTAACAATTCCGCAGAGCACCAGCGGGATGCTGTGTTACATTTACCTCGCTCCTCCGAGATTTAAACTGAATTTCATATTTTTATGCGGTTTATTGTACCGCTGAACTTTGCAAGTCTCTGGAGGGTTGCTTACACGCAGCTTACACGGAAACATTCACGGATAGAGGTATACAATGACACTTGATATCCCAAAACTTTAAGGGGATTGTACTTATAAAATCTATCTCACTTTATAGTTTATGTGTTTGAGGAGTGTTTTTTGGTCAAAATACAGGCACCGTTGTCCACCAAGCTAGCCACTAGTAGACAACCAGGCTGCATAAACAGAAGTAGGTATCTAGTAACAGTTTATTCAAGAAGTTCCTCTCTGTACTTCAAATGACGTATGCTCTAGCCTTATCTCCCAATCCAGTCATTTAGCAGACATTTCCGTGCCGTTAAGCTCGGCAGCTACAATCGCCGCCGTTAATACGTAATCGCGCTCAAAGCCAGCGGTTAATAAAAATTCCGCGCTAGAAGTTATTTTGCAAAAGGCCTCGAGGGAGCGTATCAGAGTAGCGTGAAGCGCCGTGCGAGCCGGTTATGATGTACGGTAAGGCATGGGGGGGAGCGGGGAGGTATGTGGACGTGGAGCCAATGTGTCTGTGGTATCAGTTTCAGTCTAACCGGTCGGACGAATTAGACAGCGGGTACATTCACTGAGCCGCTGTACAACCGGTTACAACCCTGTATGTACATGTCAGCCAGACTAGGAATTGAGCTCCAAACTATGTGTAAAGAAAACAAGGACTTTTTTTTCTCAAATCGCCAGAGTTAGGTTTATTTATTCAAGAGTGAGAAGTCTAGAAAGTTGAAAATAATAAAGTGCACAGTCAGTCTAAACGATGAAATAGGAGTAAATCACTTTTACATATTTTAATTTTTAATCAATTCCGAAAACTTACATTTGAAGATGATTTTAACAAGTGACTTAGGCCTGGCTTAGGCTTGGGCTAGGTGACTAGGTACCAATATTTATCTAAAACTCATATTTCACCTGAGCTCATCAATTCCCCGCTCCCGCTCACCCCTTGCCCCACCCCGCAGTTCTTTCCGGCATTTCTCTATGAAATACCACTGCTACCTACCACCCACAGGTGAGAATATGCTTCACACTGTAAAATTTCCCAGGTGACAGGCTGTAGGGGCGTGTAACTATGGTGTAATATGGACCGGGGGATTTCACTTACTTTTACTCTATTTTTCAGCTGCACTCGGCTTCGTAGTTTTTAAGGATTATCTGCATTTGCTTTTTTTCATTGATTTTACTGGATTTATGGACAGCTGTACCTCACCGCAGTGCCCTGCAAACAACACGGATGCAAGAGTCCGTTTAACTCAACACTATACCGAAAATATACCGGAAGTCAGACTTTACGTGATTTGGCTCTCAAACAACAACAATGCTGGATTTGAAAGCAATATTTTTTTGATTCCCTGTCGCGCGGTCCGAAGTCCATCTAACGGGCATTAATGATCCAGTTTTGCTTTTACATCATTGACTAGACAGACTTTGGAAATTGTAAGTTTGATTTCTTATATTCAAAATCTATATTCTTTCAAAACGAATCAATAAATAATATCAGGTATCCGATATTAATTTAAAATTTATATAAGATATCATATTTGTTTTGCTTTAGTTTATTCAAAGTTCAGATTTTGCCAACATTTATCTAGCTAGGAAATGTGTATGCAAGCTGTATTTCTTGAATAATCTAGCCAGACAAATCAAAACATTGGGCACGTCCCACATTCCGAGTGGAACGAACGGCGCCCGCATGTGGGTCAAATAAATGAATAATGAAAAGTCAAATAATGGAATTTTAAATCTACGTATCACGGCTAAAAAGATTCATGCGTATTACTTTCTATGTATCGGGATGTGTACACGAGGGTGTTGTTTGGGAGGGACGTGTTGTTTGCTGAATGGATTTGAATCCGTTAAACAATTCCATGTCAATTTGTTGTACAAGGTGTCTTTCTTCCACCTTCATAATGGGCTAGACAAGACTAAAATAGAATTACTGCGTTCAATGGTTTATTGGTTACAATAACGATTCTATTTACTCGACTAACCATCGGTACTATAATATTCCGAGATTCAATTGTAAGCCTTCAATTAAAACTGAGCGCAAGGGCCGAATTCTACTTAATCAATCACTTCGCCATAACAATGGTATCACAATTACACATTTTGGCATTTTACCTTTGATGTAAGAAACTACCGACATGGAGGGACGCGTGTTACAAGTGTCAAGGATTGAAACCAATCTATATATCTCTCCGTGCAAATAGAATCTCTCCACGCAAGCACAATCCAAAGAGAATACAATAACTTCGTAAGCCACTATCTATTACTATATATATATATATATATATATACCATCTATGAATGATTATGCGGCGATACTATTGTGATAGTAAAGTGATTTGTTAGCAGCATTCGGCCCCAGCAAGCGATATGATCGTCAGTCTTGTGTTCATACAACTGGTTTTACCGACGTTAGTCTTTCAAAATGGATACCGTCCCAGCCCTCGTGATATACACGGCGGCGGCCACGTCAGATACAATCCTTTTAGCGGCGCAGGCTCCTGGCCAGCAGCGTCTGATTGCTTTGGCACCGCTCCTCGATGTGCTTCCAACTGCATTACTATAATGCTCTTGGGACTGAATATTATGGTGTAAATTGAAATTTATTTGGATTCATGTTTATTTTTGAGATTAAACATATCGAGTTATCTTGTGGCTCCGTGTTCAAAATGTGTCTTGAAGATTTCTTGAGGCATCTTTATGTTTTTTCCTCATACGTTTTTTAGAACCATGATTTTCCTTTATTCTTTCGACGTGTGCAGCTCTAGAACACGCTTGGATAATTAAGATGTTCTATTCGAGATACTCCTACCATAATATTCAAAGTTTAAGATGAGATTGCAATTGACTAGTTATAGCAAACATCCCCGGCACCATATGGCATGTTGCAGGAGATATCGAGCGTCGTGCGTTCGTCATCAAAAATAGCGTGCAATCGTTACGTGGGGTGGTCTCGCTTTGACGAGATGGTGTGCATAAAATGGACATAAAGTTTGATTTCCCGCCACCGAGCCGATAGGACATTTCAAATAGATCGCACGTTTTATCCCCACCATACAATTCCAATTCACGAAACGTAGTAACTTTTTCACAAGAACGTATATGGGACACTTTCCCGTGAAATATGTACCATTCCGTGATTATTTTAATGTCTCGAGAGCACTTGGTTTTTCCTAAAGTCGAAGTAGTAAGTTGTCTGCCAACATAATCACGTTTTGGCGGAACGCCCGAAATAAACTGATTCTCTTGGTTTGTACACAAGTTTTATTTAACCGAGTTTCTGAAACTTGCCCGGAATAAAGAATTTATGGAAGATTTTTGACCTAAACTTTTACCGTAGAAGTATTTAGGTATTAGATGGACTTAGAAAACTTTTGAATGCCAACGACCATTTGGGTAGAAAGCCAACCCACACGTCACTCGAGTTCCTGTGGGGCTTTTTAAAATACGGCCCCTTGTCTACGCATACATTGATTACTTACATTGGACAATAAGAGCTAACATGATATATCGGATGCATCAGATGAATGAACGCTTGCGGTCATTATCTGTGAAGTGAGTGGAGCGAGCGAACCCGTGTGAGGATCCAAGTGAATACAACAATAACAGGCAGGTTCCTATCAACAAAGGCAACAAATCTGTTGGATCCGTCGAAAGCGTTCGTTCGAGAACCGGTCGCGATAGGATCCACATCCCGTCTGCGAATTTATTAGCAGGAGATACTAGAGGAGCCGATAAGGGCGGGCTCGGGCGCTGCCTGTTTACGACGGGGATGCCGAGGTATGTGTGGGGGAACAGAACGCTATTTTAAGTGATTCGTAACCCACTGTTATGTAAGAAAAATAAGAACATACACACTCATTTTTCTTGATGTCCTTACCTTACAATGACTTCTTCAAACTCCATGAGGTCTTCTAAATTGTCATTCAATTCACCCGGTCACAAAAAACGATAGTTTGATCAAAGCACCTGCTTTGCCCCCAAGTAGTCTTAGCGCAGGTCCCTACAACTCACGGTCCGCCCCTGTGTTTAGCTGTAAAGCAATACTTAAAACAAAATTGGAAGAATTTATTCTCATATATCTTCGTATATGACACTAGCTACTGTCCGGTAAGCCCATGCGTCCCCGAGATACCATCCCTGGCAAATTTCATTGAGATCCTGAGAGCTTTTTAGGCGTGAAAAGGCAACAGACAGACAGACAGTTACTTTCGAATTTATTTGAAAAAGTAAAATATTTCGATAAAGTTGTTCTTGATAGCTTGTTTCAGTAAGTGTTATACACCTCTGTGGGTAAAACTCAAGATAAGTCGTTTCAGAGACCACTTCTATATGTTTGCTTAATAAGATTAACAAAGTCTTAATATCACTTCAAGGATTATTGCTAATTGGTAGCCGTTTTATAAAGCAAGGAGCTTATTTAATTTGTTTACTTTGCACTTCATAACAAAAACAAGTTGTTTGCAGTCATCGACCGATTGAGAGGAGAGTGGGCTGAAGGGAGCCAGTTCATTGCTTCTGCGAGAATAATGCACCAGTGTTCTAATAGTTAAGCTCTTGCTAACTGGTACCTACCTACATACAGTACCTACCTACAGCTCTGATAGCGATTTAATCAGGAGTATTATAAAAATCAAAACAGACTGAAAATACCTAAAGAGCAATCTAGGTAACACAGCGGTTCCACACGCTCAGTAATATATTTTCGCAGCAAAATAGTTATGATTCCCATTATAACAGATTTTTCATACAAATAACGTCGGTTGAAAGAATCCAATCATCACAGCAATTTACCTAAATACCATAAAGCATTTAGCGCAAAAAGCACGCTCGGAGTGCGTCGGGCAATCACATGCGATTGTGATGCAAATGTGCCAAATTGCGGCCGGCGCCGGCTCGCGCCCGCCCCGCACGCGCTCCGGACGCGCTCCGGACGCGCTCCGGCATGTCCATGCGTCCACTCCTCGCCCCAACTAAAACAATACTCATGGTTTAGGAAGCCGCGGTGTGTACAGAGTAGTGGGAGCTAGTAGAGCAACTTACTACCAAGTATTATTAAAATACGTTGAGCATTGGTATTCGTTTTTTTCACTTCTTCCACTAATGGACAAAAAATTTAATTGAACATTAAAATAAAAATAATGTTTTTTGATAATAATGAATAGTATAAAATTTGACTTGTCTAAGTGCTTATTTTGTAAGCCTAAAGAAATAAATGAGTTTTAATGTGACTTTGACATACTCGTAGTTGGCTAGGCGGTTGGCTAATGTATGCGTAGCTTCTGAAAATATCAGTAACATAGTACATATGTTGTGTGAAGCGGGACTCGTCGGTTCATGTATCACATATGTATCATGACTTCCGTTTATTTGATTGTAAAGATAAAATATATACCGTCTTTACAACTTGCGAGTTACGTCTGATGAAACATTTTTACCAATGATATTTCCTAGTTGGCCTGCTGATTATGATACTGTGTGGTGCTGCGCCTCGCGCTGGTCTGGGCTACAATCAGGTATTTAGGTATTATTGTGCAACACAATCTGATATTAATGTTTTCCTGTGTTTTGAAAATAAGGAACAGATTTTTTTTTTCAAAAACACGCAAAGTTTTTCGTTGAATTCTTTTTATTAATATTTTCTTGTAAACACATCATAAGTAGAAGAAATAACTTGTATTTTACGCATTTTCATTCCTACAATGTACAATTATCTCCCCTAAGCAAGATACATTGCAACTATCCGACTAGAAGCGCCTCCATTAAAGCGCAAACAGCCCACAAAAGAATCGACTTAACAAAGAGTGTAGCGAAACGAAAACTCAAACACAATTTGGCGAGTTTATTCCATTATTAAATTGGTCGTGAAGACGAGATAACCCAGCATCCTTAACTTCGCGGAGGAGACGCGGCCGCGCTTGCCACCACAACTCATTCATGGAATACTCTTGATATTGTGCTTAAGGATGCATTTCTACATAATTTATATCACGCGCGCGAACAGAAACGGATGGAAACATTTCGAACTGAAACAAATGCACTCGGACATTTAATGCCCCATCTCGTCGAACCGTGGGCTGTACGAGAAGTGATGGTAAATCTTGACTTTGACAAGGTTCCGTCCCGTTTGGATCGCGAAGATTATACAAGTTGGCTTTATCACAGATATAGTATACTATACTAGTAGCTTTATTAAGGTGAAGTGAGTCACAACACAGTGAGTCACACACACAACAACACATATTCGTTTTTCATGAACAACAAAAGTTTAGGATTTAATTGAGTAACTTATTAGAATCGAAATACGATCGGATAACCTTGACTTGGTAAAAAAACGCAAAGTGATCTCTTCATCTATATTTCTACAGAGATGCTATCCTGCGAAAAAACTGTGTAGTTATTTAACACCTATATATAATTTTATCTACGTATTTCATAATAGATACTTTTTGTCACTTTGCGACGGGCACCCACTTAATGGGTATCGTTTTCGATTAACTCGGATATGTAGATTACGAAAAGTTGTCCATGGCTGAAATTTTTTCACCGCAAATGATTTCATGGATATCTATTTCGAACAAATCGAGGGTGTAGGTGACCTACGGAGCTGAGACGTGGACACTCACGATAGGGCTGGTCCACCAGTTCAAAGTCGCCCAGCGAGCTATGGAAAGAGCTATGCTCGGAGTTTCTCTGAAGGATAGGATTCATAACGAATACAGAGACAGGCTATGGCGCTCTTTGGGGGAGGCCTATGTCCAACAGCGGACTGCTAAAGGCTGATGGTGTAGGTTACGACAAGGGGAATAAAATTAAAAAACCACAATATACTGGTTGTGTATATTATGTTTTATTTAATTTTATTCCCACGAGCTACTTGCAATAACATAAAGCTCGATGGAACCCGATGATGATAAATCTACGGTCCACTCACATAAAACTGTCAGGCTACGAAATATCGTAGACCCTCTACGCAGTGCTACGAGTTTCCGTAGCGGGTCTACGAAAACAAAAACCGATCCATTTCTCGCCGCGCTGCTGCGAACTCAAACTATACGTTCTATGTTCGCAGAGAATCAGTCACCTCCAATAAAACTTGGACAGGACGATTCAAAATCACAGGAGTCAATAGCACCGGGGAGTTATAGCGAGTGTAGCCCTTTAATTGTGCATTTACAAAACAGTCTCAATAAACACGTAGGAGCCAATAAATTGGCAAATGGCCTCTCGACAGGGTGATATTAAATTTTATTGCCGAACAGAGATCGTAAAAATTCGACAATGTAAGTACTATTTGTGGTGGTGGAAGATTAAATTCAGATTTTACGAAAAACATCAAAAATGGAACTGCTTGAAAGCAGTGAGAGCCGCTGTTCTTCGTAAAATCTGAATTGAATCTTGCGCCACTACAAAGAGTACCCACATGTCGAGTCCATAACGATATCAGGTAGGTACCGGGGCTGTCATGTCACCCTCCTGGCAGGTTTCAAGTCTCGTCATTACATTCGTTTTATTTTTATTATAAAATTTATTGTTTTTATATAAAACAGCTCGTAATGTTCATTTTACCGTTTTAAATATTGTTCTGTGTTTATACAAATTTAATTTAAACTTAACTCAACCTAACGATTCACTGTGCTTTTCAAGATCAGCTTTATCCTTGTTAAAACTACCGTAACATGATAAACAAAAAGCGTCAGCTTTTTAAGACAATATTAATCCAGTCATCAGTGCAGTCACCTAGTTTCACCGAGTCCCTGCGACGCGACGCTGCCTATATACGACAAGTGACTAGCTATACCTACACCGTAATTCAGTGTTTATAGGGTGACCAGAGAGTCCACTTTACGACGGCACACGTAAACTCTGATTTAAAGAATAAATATATTGAAAGTAAGCCCCACACGCCTCGATTATTTGTTTTATAATGGATACATGAACAATCTTTTTATAAATGCCTGTAGTAATATTGTTACTTTTACAAGAAATCTTATTTTATATAAGCTTAAAGGCTTATCTTATCTGTACCGAGTGAAGCCGTGAGTATATTTTAAGTTTAGAAAAACTCTTCAACCACAAAGTTTACTTAGACTAAATAAAAAAACAGTGAAAAACACTACAAGGGCAGAAATGAAGGTACAAATACGCGTATCCCATTAGGCCAGTTGTGTAAGTACGAGGATACCCACTCGATTTGTCTATTATGTATATATAGTTCCCACACAACCTGTCGCAGTCTATCGAGTGACATGCTCTATCTACGTCTTGTATGGATCTATTTAACCCCTGGCTTCACGTAGACGTAATCACGTAATCGTCGGGCGACATAACCTTGTCAGGGCGTATCTAATATTAGATTAATCGTCCATCACGGCAGTCTATTACTGAGCGGAAATGGGCCCGCGACGGTGGACGGCGACCATTACTCAGTCAATGGACGCGCCCGGCTTCACCTGCCCCGGTCGGCGGCCGGCCGTTCGACTGCTGACTCGACTCACGGGAAACATTATAATTTGTCAACACTCAGGTTATCGCGCAGGTTGTCCGCGCGAACTGATTCGAACAAGGCTTTCTGTTTCAACAAGGAAATTTATTATTTTTCCTTTACTTGAACTTTGATCTTTTATTTATTAATTAAGCCTTACACTATGTACTTCATAACATTCAAATACGTTTTATATTCATTATAAAGTAAATTTTCATTAAAAAGAAAATGTTCATTTATAAATACATAATCATAATAAGTACACACCACGGGGCGTGCCTGTGTTATGCCAGTAACTACTTCTGCCTTTAAGTGAACTTTTGGATATGTACATATCTATGTTATAGTAGCCTTGAACAGAACATTGGAGTCATAGGGAAATACAGCAGGCACATATTGGCGTCCTTATTGGCAGTCTACAATACTCACTTTTTTTTGTTTATAAAAATAGTAATAGATCGCTCCTAAGCGATAAGGCCGCTCATTGTACTTGTCGCATGTAATGTATTTTTGTAATGATCTGCATATGGTGTAAAGTATTTTTGTATTGTATTGTCTAGTAGTTGTACAAGTTGTGACGTGATATTTGTCATCACATGACCAGCATACTTCCGACAGGAGGTCGAATGAAACTGAAGCTGATTAATCGTTGTATCCATACCTTGGAGAAATCATCGGAGGCACCCGCGGAGCGGCGAGGGCTTCAACAGGGTCGAGGGCTGCCTTGAATGACTCAGACGAGCTTTGGAGACGAGTACATTCGCACTCATTGACGTTATGACAGCGTCTGGCGCTTTATACTTAGGTATCCCACATGGATAGATCAGATTTACAAAATGTGTATAGTGAGTTCTCAGTAAAAACAATATTTAAGCTAAAAATGGACCAAAACCGTGTTAGAGAAATAGAGCCATCTTAGTAACGTTGTAAAGCCCAGCCTGACAGAGGCGCCCTGGCCGAGTCCCGGACATTTTTCCGAATGTAATCAAATTGCGATAAATACTGAGAACCGATAAGAATGCTCTTGCAAATTAAATTGGGAATGGTACAATGGCTTTGCCTCAGTTATCCCGCTGCGTGAATTAAACCTTAACCTATAAAAAATAGAGTTGTGTTTCGAATTGGAGGTGGATTAAAAAAGGTGCCTTCAGAGTAGCGAGAAAGGAAAATTTGTGTCGTATCGGATTTTAATTTCTCCTTGGTAGGATTAATGACTTTGCTTTCGTTCCTGGGTTTATCGATCTGGGGCTGAGATAGGCCCTTCTCCTAAAGTAAAACGAAATGCCGCTAACTAGGTTAACTGAGATGCGTAGGCAACAATTCAGTTGAAACGCAATAAGTTTGGGCGGGTTCTCTTAGTATTAAGTGCTCAATTATATGTACGAGTAATTATGTATGTAAAAATACCTACAAAGTTCATGAGATTCAGATTTATTAAATCTACTTCAAAGTTTTAAAACAATATTGTTTAAACATTGTTTTAAAAAGCAGATCTGAATTCAACCTCAGGTTTGTGCACGTAAAGGATTGTGCAAGTAATACTGAACACAACTTCTCGACAAATGCTAAAAGTAAGCTTGCATTCTAGATGTCTCGGATATCAAAGTGACATCCATACCTGAGAGACGAGGGTCCGCCACAGCGCCGAGCACGCGCACGCACAGTACATCACGTCAGCAAACGTTTATTGTTAGCCCTTTGCTGTTCCTCCAGCCAATACAATTATTTAAAAACCAATTTATTCGACTACTTAAGGTGATCTACGAGTATGCATGATCATTCGAGTTGTAAATAACGTAACACATAAAAATGATGGCGTACAACTAGTTATTCTAGGTTGTCTGGTAGCTTTCGGGCGATATGTCCAAAATAGCTGAGAGCTTTGGTAAGAATATTTAAATTATTTATTTGAATAAAATATTTATTGTCCGTTTTATATAAAAAATCAGTTTCCTTGGGACAGAAATACCCTTTAAACGTTTCTATGGATCAAAGCCGCGGCCATAAAGTAGTACCTATGTACATAAAACGCTGCATAAGCGGTATCGGTGTGGTGTGACCACGCCGTCAATGCAGAGTGCATCCGAGTCTGGGACTTAAGGAGGAAACAATTCCGCAAATGTGGGACGCACTGAACTCGAGTTATGTAATGGTGTCCAGCATTCCGGGACAAGCAGGAATTTTCGACGGTTAAGCTGACAATCGTCTGGCAGCAGGCAAAAGTATAGTTTCGAATTTACATTTAATTGTAAAGTTACTTATAACTTTAGTGGCAAACAAAAAGTTCGTTGATCTCATGATTTACCGTTTATAACAGCAAACCACAAACCCATTCGTATTATGACCATTCCAACGCATTATGATAAACCAACTTCCAATAGTAATTAAACAATATTAACTGAACGGCGTTTCTTAAAACATTCAAATACTTACAATTCGCGTGGCAATAACTGTAGTAAGCATACGCGAATCAAAACCTTAAGGCACAAAATCCAAAAACCTTACGTCTTTATTCTGAAAAATCAATCTCAATAGAGACGTTGATCGTAAAGTTTATTTAGCATCCACAAAATCAAACAGCCAACATTCAAAGAGCCGTGGTCACCCTAGCAATACACTTATACACAAAATGATATCAGAACACGAAGTCAGGGCCGATGCACATGTATGCGGGGGGCGGGGGGTGGAGGGGGCTCGGGGACAGGCGCTCCCCGTGCGTCTGTATGTATGTCGGTCGGAGACTGGCTTATCTTACTTACTATGCATTACTTATGTTCTTAATTGACTGTTCAATAGCCATTACAGAAACACCACTAAGAAAATATTTTTTTCTATTATATTAACCTGAAAATACCTTTTTTTTTATATATTTTCAAAGCTATCCAAATTATATCAGAATCTGACATCGAATATTCAACGTTATTTCGCACACACAGGATATCCTGCGAGGTACGAAAAACATTTTCACGTCGCAACTCCAAAACCTCCAGTAATTCAGTTAGCTATTGCTACTATCAAACGTGCCATGCAAAACTGATTCCTAAAACTTCCGTATAAGGGTTACTTTTGAAATAATTCAATTTGCTAGGTGCCTGAAAGTTCCATCGACTTTTTAACGCAAAGTTTCATCTACGTTTTGCCTGACCAACTGCAGAAATGTTCGAACAATCTAAAACCTCTCTTAAAACATAAGAAAAGTCGAATTATTATAATAGGTACGATCTAGCACTAATGATCTGGACATCACATCCTTCCTACCCGCGCATTATCATTTTAAAACTACAACAAAAAAACACATTTTTAAAAGCGTTTTTAAAATCGAGATCTTAGTCCGATCCGAACGAAGCACGAGCTCTCGATACATTCTTTTGGCTCTTGTTTAGTACATATTTATTTATTCTCAATCTAAATACAACTGTACAGTATAGACAATAAAGTTCGATGAGTGGTGAAGAGACTGCTTGGTCCTGTGTCACAGTCTCCTTGACTGCGACACAGGACCAAGCAGTCCCGCAAGCTAGATACTTACTCTGCTTGAGAGAGACACGCTTTGTGATGTCTTAGATCTTAAGACAGGTATGTTGAATATCTCTCGGTCCTAAAGAATGGACTTGGCTTCTTGTATGCGAATGACGTAAAACTATCCGAGGTATTCTTAAATTCCGTGCGGCGAGCTGCAACCTCTTGCAGGTGACCTGCTCGCCGCCGCCGCGCCGCCGCCGCCGCCGCCGCGGAGCGCTGCTTTATGATCTGTGACCGACGCAACACAACACAACGTATGAGCGGTGTTCAATCAAGTAGAACGTACCGCGCCACCCATACGCCGATACCCACCCAAGTAATACAAGATAATCATATATTCACAGAAAACGTGTCAAATACTACGAGCTGTTAGTGTAGCAGTGGTAGCAATGCAATACTTCCTAACTAAAAACTAAATATTAAAATACCTACATAATGAATTCTTCGCAGGGCCGGATTTACAGGAGAGCAAACGGGGCGACTGCCCCGGGCCTCCACATATAAACAGAAATTAAATTAAATTATATTAAATAAATTATAGATATGTAGGTACATTTTTGATCGAAACAGAAATGAAGACCAAAATTTCATAGATACATTCCCAAATCTAATGTATTTGGTTCTGATGATATCTAATTGCACTGGAAAGAGCTCATTTTCAAAAAATAAAATTATTAATAATAGGTTTCGAACCACGATGGCACAAAACCGTCTATCAAAGCTTTCTCTCCTAAGTTTTGAAAGTGATTTACTTCGGGAACTGGATTTCAGCGACATCATAAACGCTTTTTCGGCGCTAAAATTAGTTTCTGAGAAATTCTTCCGATTATATTTAGGTATATGTTTGTTAAATAATAAAAGTCGATACTTGGTTTCACAATAAATTATGAAACCAAGTATCGATTCTTATTCTACAAAAATACAAAATTATTTATATGCCATTACACTTAAATACATACGTACACATTACTGGCGGCCCCGACAGACAACCCGACAGAAAACCGACAGAGAACCCGACGAGACAAGCCTGTGTTGCGGCAAGCTGATACAGGGCAAAAAACAAAAATAATAAGAATATAAATCTAATTAATTATAATTATAAAGGTGATACAAAAAGTTTATCAAATCAGAGCACAAAAACTGCAAAATTGAGTCACTCTCTGATTACGTCCTGAGACCGGAGTTACTGACTTGATGGCAAGGAGAAAAGGGGGGGGGGGGGGGGGGAGAAGAAGAGGAAAAGAGGATATTTTACTTACATAATGGAGCCAATGGAATAAAATAAAACTATAGTAATCTGTACATTTACTTTAAGATACATATAGATACATGTATCAATTATTTATGTATTGGAAAACTCGACTGTAAAATTTGATCGTTTGTTTTGAAATCATGTAGGTATTGTATAATGAATATGCAGTTTGTTTAGTATACATAAAGGGAAGAGCTTTAATTTTTAAATAGTGGTGTAAAGCTATCAAGAAGCCAGGCTCAGCAATCCTCACGCATATATTAAAAAGAAAATTAAGTGTTTAGTAACTCAATCGATCTACCCCACAATAGAGCAACACAGATGACACATCGCTGTGATAGGCAGCCGGTGATTCTTGTTGTGAGACAGTTTTCCTAACTCTTCAAGAAGTGTCTCAAAGCTGCGGTGTTTCCAGCGCGCGGGTGTGACAGAGTCATTCTGTCCGAGTGGCCCGCACTACGCGCGCCCATCGAGAGCGCGCTACGGTCCAGCTTTACATCGGAATGTGGCAGGTATCCGACGGAGCAGCTACTCCCGGACTGCGGGTTGGATGCCGTGCAGCGGAATCTAACTGCCTTGAATACGGAACACGCAGTTAGATTCAGGTTCAGTTTTGAGTTCAGTTCATTATTTTCTTTGAATGTTTGACCCTACCTGTCTCGGTGTGTTGGAGTACTAAACTACCGCCCTCAGCTTTAATACGTATCGATCTTATCCATCCAAAAGTTGCCTAGAAGAAATCGCTGCTAGCGATAAGGCCGTCGATTGTGCCACTAGATTTAGTTAGTATTAAGACCCTTTTTTTTGTATTGATGGTGCAATAAAGTTGTATGATATTGTATTGTAAGTACACCGACCACTCTTCCCTCAATATCCAGCCACGTTCCTAACATGCGTGATCTAGATGACTCGGTGATGAATGACTATCAAGCAATTCGTCGTCATCTAGTGAATCACTCGTTAGTCTATTTAGGAAGTGGTATCTCAGAGTCCAGTGGTGCCACGCCCCGGCGCAGGGTGTTCAGTCCTCCATGAATTTTATTGCGTCTGATTATGGCCGCCCCATGGGCCACGGCCCACGGCCCACGGGCGCCACGCGGCGACGTCCGCTGAATAATTGAATGTTTCGTGTCCCATATTATGTGCTGATAAGCTATTTTACTCGCTCGGAATAGGGAATAGTTTAACCGGAATCTTCCAGATTTGGAGAGCTGATAGCCGTGGGTACGCATGTCTTATCAGGGTCTGTTTTGTCTTTGTAAAATGGTAAAAGAAGTCATGGGGCGTCTTCGAACAGAGATAAAAGACAACTGGTAGGCATTCAAACTAGAAACAACTTCTCGTTTTGCTAAAAAGACTATAACAATCCAATTTAATTGTTCGAAAACATGAAACATTCAGATCTGACTAGCGAACTTGAATATTCGTCTACAATTTCAAGCGATCGGTGGATATTCCGAAATTGTTTCTATCCAGAAAATGTTCTATTTTCAGAGAGCTTGTTCTATCGATGGAATTACTGCATTCAACTTTTTCCAAATCCGTTTTATCGAACTTTGAATTGAACAAAAGTATTCCCACCAACACGTATCAGATCAGCACGTAGAGCACTTACGTACCACCGCCGCCGCAAGGTGTCACGCGGGCCGACGCGGGGCCACGTAGGAGATGACGCTATGTGTGGCCTCGCTAATGTACTCCTTACTATTATTATTATTTATGTTTGAAGGAGTACTCGCGTACATGTAGGGAAGGCCTTAGAGTCGTCATAAAATTAGGAAAAGTTTGAAATCGGCGGCGGCGCGGCGGCGGCCGACCGCGCCCAAAGACATCCAATCATCCACCTGACGGCTCCATAAATTGCGCGATCATCCCGAAATCGGACACTCTGATAAAATACAATTTCGGAAATTTCATTTAAAGTCGACCCTTGAAAAACCTGAAAATCCCTCCGAAACATGTCCAATAAAATACGATATTAACCGTGCCCGTATTTACACGGTCATAAGTTTCGGATTAAAAAAGGGGGTTCGTTGGGACTAAGGGGGGTGTGCGGGGTGTGGGGGCGAATAGAAAGGCACCGTGGATGAGAAGGGTTTCTATTGTGCGAATGTATGAGCTGGTGCCAGGGCAGACACTGTTGCTTTGGAAACGTAACGAAGTGCGAAAGCGAAATAACGACTGTTTATATTGGTGGGTACCGAATCGAGTCCGAGCTTATCAGACACAATTTTTACCAACATTTACTGAAAATTATTCTGTTTGATCTTTCGTATGAAATAAAAATATTAAGTGTGTGAAGTTTCAGTTAACTCAAAAATGTATTTATTTATCCGTCAGAACCTAATAGAGTACCCTGTCGTCCGCCACAACCGACCGCGCCGTAGTGTGTACAGCGACGCGGACGGTGCAATACTAATACAACCCATGTTTCGCGTCAGCCGTCATGTGAATGTTATTAGGTCGGTCACTCACGCCCTGGGTACGCCCGCGCACCGCACCCCGCCCGCACATTGTCAAACATTTGTAAGGACATGCATGTACTCAGGAAACGGTTGGGGAGACAACATGGGACAGTAATGTCTGACTAGCTAGCGTACACTTACACGATACCAAAACGGATAACGTTTCGTTTACCTACATAATTATAATTTTCATTAAGAGCGTTTATTCCTAAAATGCGCAGAAACAGTACTTTTCAAACCCGTTTATATCATGAACCACTTATCTTATAGTATATGTTATTTACTAATAATTTTAGGAAATTTTAGTGTCCAAATAGTTTGACTATAAAATATTTCGATTAATATAGTATGTACGCGTTCTATCAAGATAACTTGTGAGAGGTTTTCATAATTTCCCTTTCAGCATCAGTTTCGAAGCTCAAAATAATAGAAAATACTGACATATCTAATAAGGAAAAAAATATAACCTACTGATGAGATCCTTGGCTAAAAAGTTTATTAGAAAGATGTTTGGTTTTGGTATCCTACTATGAGAAATTAAAATCCAAAAAATCGGAAATATTACGAATATTTCACATTTTTAAATGATGTTTTTACCGATATACCTTATTTAATTTAATATAATAATAGCCTACCAATAAAGTGGAGCATCTTTTTTAAAATCATACATTTAAAATTTTTATGATTTTATTGCTGTTATTTTTCTATAAATATTTTAAAACTACTATAAAACGCTGCGCGAAAATCGATTCAAATCAGTCCGCCGCGAGGCTTTCAAGAGTGTGGTCACGTCGCTCGGCGCTCTGACTAACCTGAGTTGACCTTTGTTGTGTGTATAGGGCGAGCGGACATATAGCGCATCTAAAAAATTTTGGTACTTTGGTAAGTAAAATATTTTATGATTATTTTTGATGGGAAACATATTTTTAGAATGTAGTTATATTATAACAATTCATATTTCAGACGTAATGGGTAATAAAAATAAGCTATTTATAGGCAAAAACGAAAGCGTAAAAATGCAGCAAACATAGAAATTGCAAGAGCAAAAAGGTTGGTACCTTCACGTTATTAATAATGTTATACTTACTAGCTTCAACCTACGGCTTAACTTTCCTAACATTTTACATGGAATAAACTGTTAATATGTATATTTTTAACTATACATTATATTTTTTTTATATTCTTTTTTATTTATATTTATACTATATAAAGCTAAATTACCACTCACTCACTGACATAATTGTTCTCCTTGATGGTGGATGGGGAGGTATGTTTTTTTTTACGGAATCGTATCCTGGGGAAAATTCCGACTCTTTGAGATTTGCCCCCCAAGACACCCCCCCCCCCCAGTGGGGGGCTCCTACATGGAGCCATATTACTGAATTGTTTTATGGGGGTTGTATCGAGGGAGACAAGTGATTTTGAATGCGTAGAAAATTTTGCCCCTCCTGCCCCCCAGGACCCCCTCAGTGTGGGGGCTCCTACGCAGAGCCATATTGCTTACTTTTTTGTATAAGGGTAACAATAACAAGTAATTTTGAATGCATGAAAAATTTTGATCCACGATGCGACCGCGAAAAACAAAGCGAGCCGTGCCGTGACCCCTCCATGCCCCCAGCCCCCCCTGTACCCCTCCTCCAACCAAAATACTGATATGGGTATCGTTTTGGACTAACTTGGGGGTGGAGATTTCGAATTCGATGACGGCGAATTTCGGTGAGCGAAGCGAGCCGTGCTGTGAACCCCCAATTAACCCCCCAAGGCCCCCTCACTTATAACCCGGGGCAGCGCGGTTCACTTCGCTCGCCGCAATGCGACCTTCGCTCGCCATGCCGTGACCCCCCACGCCCCCAGCCCCCCTGTACCCTGTATTGCGGTTTGCTTCGCTCACCGCAATGCGACCATCTGTACTGTGTGGCTGACTATGTGGGTGGTACTATGTGGGCTTCTAAACATATGTGCCAAATTTCATAAATTATGTATTTATGTACATTTCTCTAAATCTATAAGGTAGATTTTTAATAATTCTGAGCTGGCTCCGACTTTAGAAAGAATCCATAATTTTTTTGCTTCTAAGTGTTTCTACGCCTTGAATTCTGTTAAATTTTTTAAATTACTTATTAACCTACTTAGTATTTTATTAACATTATTTTATTTTATTTATTTACTGCATAATGCTTGCTTTCAAATAACAAGGTGTGTGCTTATTGGTTGATGGTTTTACTTCAGGCAATGTAAAAAAACTCACGTGAAGAAATTTCGGAAATAGTTGAGAGTGAAAACGAAAATATGGAGGTACTTATTAACCTTATTTTAAACTTAATTTAAATTACCTTTATTCTCCTTTCACGTAATAATACGACATCAGACGATTTCATGTAATACTGTGGTTTTTTTTACAGCATTCTATATTGGATTCACCATGTGAAAACATGGAAATGTTGAATTTGGTAAGTTTTTAGAAGTATTTAAAAAAATCCGGTCACTAGATTCTACACTACTTTATAAATCTATTTTTTGGCCCAAAATATGTTTAAATTCTAATGTTTTTGCAGATTATCGAGCCCGAAATTCCGATTCCAATAAACGAAAGTCTAGTCCATGCCGCTGAGAACCACGACATATTAATCTAAAAATAAAAACATTAAAAACAAAAATTTAATGACTTCATCCGTAACCAAGTATTTTATTTATACCTACTCGTAACTTAAATTACATAAGTTTACATTTAAATGAACTAATTGCTATAATAATTTCACTCGAATGGATCAAAATGGGTAAGTTTGACTATACTTGTAGCATTAATAGAAAGCGCCAGCGCTACTCACACTAATGTCACGCTCGCTTCTGTGTGCGTTCTAATTACCTAAACTTGACATCGCGCGCTAGGCGTATACGCTCTTAACGCTCATTTGTCAAAGTTGTAACAAACTACTCAAAATCACTCTAAAAATAATATTATTTACTACTTTCAAAAAGAAAGTAGTGTATCCGGTAGGCGCTACAAAGCGCTTAATGTGTGGAAGAAAACGAGTATAGGTTTTGTAAACTATGGCCAATAATCATTCTGAGGTCTCTACTAGAGGATCCGCTCATAGTTAACTTTGAGTTGATTATAATCTTAGTGACACATGACATTTTTAAAGAGCTAATTCTTGCTACTTTGATTTTTAAATATTTTATTTCGCTAATACTTTATCAAAGCTACATTGTAGGTAATACGAAAGCCCCTTTCATCCAAAAATAGGCCTAAGTGGATGTTGCGCACGTGTGTGCAAATTCTAGGCTACACGAGCGCGACATCATGTTATATTAAATGTATGCGCGAGTAAAACCACAAATACCGTTCCCATGGCTTATTCTGTGGTAAACTGCGTGTAGACGCGGCTTTCTCAGTTTCTCAGTAATAAGTGGGCTAATTGATACGGAGTGGCGCTAGGTGGCGCTGCCTTGAATATTCATTGTCTGAGTGCGACGCGACGCGACACTTTGTGACTCTACTGTGTCGTCAGTTATGATGTTATGAATAAGGAAGGTGGAAGTCATTGCATGGGACTTATTATTTAACACGTACCATTGACAGTTCAACTACATCTATAGGGCAGGCCCAGGTTGTCTAGGGTAGAAATTAAAAAAATTACGTTACTTTGTCATCGAATGCGTACATTAATTCAAATTCGGGCGCTATGGCGCTCATTGGGGGAGGCCTATGTCCAGCAGTGGACTGATATAGGCTGATGATGAATTCAAATTCATCCTTCAACTTCAATAATGTACACGACGTTATTATTCCATTCTACAGAACAAACGATCTATTTTTCTCTATTGTTATTATTCTTTTATAAATGTTAACTATAAGAAAGCAGAACTAAAGAAAGCTTGCGATGCTATCATGAGACGGACATTGGAAGAATTGCGTCAATCCAGACGCAGAGCCATCTAGGAAGAAGTTGAAGTTGAGAACAATACTCAGGTTTGGCCTACTGATGGATTATTAGATTGATTTGCATTTTAGATCAAATTTTTTCTGGCCTTATTAACGGATACCCGCCGATGATGAACGATACAGCCAATATAGAGTTAGTTGTGCACCTCCATGAAGCACTTCTCCACCAGAGGCTGGGCAGTGATTGTGATATAATAGGTACGAAGTGTTGTTCGTTGTTGTTCGTATCTGGCTGCGGTTTCGATTTACCTGATGTGTAGAAGGTAAGTTACGAGCAGCATTCCGCTTTGTCAGAGCCGTTCCGTGCCCGGCGCGAGACAAAGGCAAATCCGAAGCAGTTGGAACGTCCAGCCGAGAGCCAGCTCCTGCGCCCCGACTACGGACTACTACTCGGGGGAAGATGTGTCAAAGTTAAAAGTCAAAATCATTTATTTCAATAAATGACTTGCTGACTTGCTGTCCACTCGGACAAAATATAATTGGGATGCAATGTCCCAATTGCTTAAAAAATAAGCACTTAGACAAGTCACATTTTATACAATACATTTGGTTATTAAAAAAGTAATTAGGTAATTTGATTTTTTGTTCACTTCAATTTATTTTCCACTCGTGAAGAAGTGAAAAAGAAACCACTAGTACATTCATATATCTCTTACGAGTATGTGCTACTAATACATGGTTATTTAAATCTAAATATAATGTGATAAGATAAATGTCAATATTTATGTCAAGCTACGCACAAAATAAAAATTACTTACATACTATTGTCGTCGGTGCGGAACTGAGCGGCACCTGGCCAAGCATTAACATCATTGATGTAATCATCTATGGAGTAGAAAGCCTTCTTGATGAGATTTCGTTTTATGTAATGTTTAAATTTACTAAAGACGTGATTTCATGCCCCGAGGTGCTACCTGCCTGATTCAGTTTATAAGACACAGATGACCTCTGTGACGCGGTGGGCGAAGATCCGTAGTTGCGGTTTCGATTCCAGCCTCGGTACAAATGTTTGTACGATCTACAGATATTTCTTTATCGTGTTCTGATCGTTTTTTTATTTATAATAAAAAATACGTACCTATCTATATAATGTGTATAAGTTATCTAGTACTCATAAAACAAGCTCTACTTATCTTGGGTCTAGATAACGCTGTGTGAATTATCTAGCTTTATTTATTAACACACATTTTTGAATTATTTGATCATCCTGAATCGAAAGTATTCTAAGATGAGTAAAAAAACGATTAAAACGATTATACTGTGTGAGCGTGACGGACTAATAGAGTATGAAGCATAGGTACTATTTACTCCTGCTCACTACATAGCGTGCCCTAGCAGGGTGCATGTTTGAAACAACCTTGTTATTTATAAGATCCCTGGAATGTACAGAATGCTTGCAATACAAAAATTGACTTTGACTTAGAATTTCGGAATGAACGCGATCTTACGCTATGATGGCGCCGCGTGAGGGCCGCGACGTGTCATATTTACAATTGAATTAATCACTAATCTAAATTCTTCGCTCGTGTGCCTACTCGCGCCGGCCCGCGCCCCCGAGTCAGGGCTCCGCGCGGGGCTCCATCGGCCTGCGCTCCGACTAAGTCATGTCGAAAATTTTCTTGAATTTTTCAGAGAACAGGCTATCCGTGGATTTGCAGCGCAAACGTTTGCGGCAAACAACGCGCTGCGGGGGCGCGCGGGGCGGACTTAGGGTGCCCGGGGGCACGGGGTGAGGATTGGGAGCAGAGGTAGATCACTTATAATCGAGACGAGCGCACATCACACGCAAATAACAACAATCGAAGAACCGATAACCGCTGGGGCAAACGTGTTCTTGAGTGGAGGCTACTACTCGGTAAACGTAGTGTAGGACGCCTTCTGACCAGGTGGATTGACGACCTACGAAAAACTGCAGGCTGAAGACAGGTGGTGCTCATTAGGGGCGGCCTAAGTCCAGCAATAGACTAACATAGGCTGATGATGAAATAGCAACAATTGAATTAAGATTCGCAAATTATTTGAGCTTCATTTTATTAAACCACCGATGTCAATGTTACCAATGATACCCCTAACCCTTGTTCCCCTGAGTCCCTCTGTGTGCGAGACGCAGCGCGATGCTGCACACGCGCCGGTCTGTACGCCCGCTGATTCGCGACGCGGCTGCGATTTGTGTGCGGCTCACAGGACATGTTTGTTTATCTGTTTGCTATTCAATAACGTTATATTTTCAAATGTATTTGCACGTTCTATATTCAAAACATTGACAGTAGTTTAGTGGAATGCGCTTTGAATGTAAAAGCAACATGGCTGCTTGGATTATTTGTCCCACGATCTGTTGAATGACACGGATCATTTGGAGAATGAACACGGTGCGTGCGTACACTGTGTTAGAGAATAGAAAGTCTGTCAATTGAAACAATACCAAAGCGGTAAGTAAGACAAACTCATATTTCAGCTGAAAATATCCTTCTTAAAATAAATATCTTCCAACATCAATTTCAATTGAAACATAAAGCTAACAATATCTCATGATATTACAATAGAGATGAAACAAAGACATCTGCATTTGTCTGAGTTGGTGCCGTGTATCGAGGCGGGCATCGCACCGAAACTCGGCAGAAAGCAATCACTGAACTAGCGGGAATGATTCCGGTGCGCCGCGAGCCGGAACAAAAGGGAATCACTTTGATCTGTGCGTGCGGTGGCCACACGAGACGCTGTGTGTCGGGACATGGTAGATCCCCGCGGGCAAGGCTCTAGTGATCGGCTTCAACCGTGATTTGTATAAAAAACGTGCCCGCGCGGGCCGTGCCCTAGTTGCTTATGAATAATATAATAAATAACTCTATAGTCCTTCGTTTTTGTTAATACTACTATTGTTATATGAATTCACTGAATCTCTCGGCTGTGTGAGCCGTTCAGCATTATTACGTTACACCATTTGTAATTTTTAGAGGTTATCCACATCCTAAGAAATCCCGTAATAACCGATGACTTATGGAGTCCCTAGCCCATCCAGCGCAGAAACTGATAGCGTCAAACAATGAAATGAAACCGGCGATATTCCGACACAGGCGTACAGGCACACAGGCGTACAGGCACACAGGCGTACAGGCACACAGGCGTACATGCACACAGGCGTACAGGAACACAGGCGTACATGCACACAGGCGTACAGGAACACAGGCGTACATGCACACAGGCGTACAGGAACACAGGCGTACATGCACACAGGCGTACAGGGTTCGCATGGACCCATTGTCTGCTGCTATGGCATCCTTAGCTCGCTTGCAGCCGGAATATAGTCGGACATCATACCATAAAATTATGCACAAAAACGTCCGCAGTTGAACGTGACGTGAACTCCCCACACAAAGGAGGTTGGACATTATTATACAGTCGTGGTCAACTAATTAGGAACAATCTCTAGTTAAGCCAAATTGTGTTTTTTTTTTTCAACGAGTCTTAAAAATATTCCATATCTTGTACATGTAAGTATAATTAGTCATTGATGTGCCCGATTATACAAACAATAACAACTTCTTAAACATTAAACCTCTTTACAGTATAGCTGATAGATTATCATAGTGCTATTTGTTCAAATAATGCTGGCTGGCCATTTAATTAGGGACACTGAGATATTGCGTTCTATTTTCAAAATTTGAATCTCAATACTTTTTTACTTACCTATTGTTTCGTGGTAGTTTTGGCGGCAATCCCGATTTTTATTTTAAGATTTGAAAAATATTTTGAAAAAAAATGGGCAAAAATAAAAGTTGCGATCCAACACTACGAAAAATTATCATGAAGTTTTCTGGACGTGGAGTGGGACCTGTGAGGAAAGTTCAGGGTAACTTAGACCAACATCAATACAAGGCAATATTGGAGGAAACGATGCTTCCCTATGCTGAGGAGCATCTCCCTATTATATGGACGTTTCAGCATGATAACGACCCGAAACATACCGCCCGTTCAGTCAAGTCGTTTCTTACCAGTCAGTCAGTATCGGTGCTAGATTGGCCAGCAAATAGCCCGGACCTTAACCCAATCGAGCACCTTTTCATGAAATCAAGAAAAAAGTTGCCACTTATCGTACCACAACTTTAGATGAACTTAATGAAGCTTTTTTTGAGGCATGGGCAAACATTCCTGTCGAAACATGCCAGAAACTGATAATGTCTATGCCCCATCGGTGTCATGCGGTAATTACTAACAAAGGTTTTGCTACTGGGTACTGATTTTACACGTAATAAAATATTATAATACTGCAGATTATTCGTTTTGTTTAACTCTATTTTTCATTATAGTTTACTGTCCTTAATTAAATGTCCAGCTACAGAATTATACCTTAAAATTGAATACAAGTTCAACCTTTGATATTAAATACTTTTTTCTATTTATTTATTCTTTTATTTACAGCCATTTATAGCATAATAATCGGACCAAATTATGCAAATGATAGGTGCTGAGAAATCAATAGGGTTTTATATTTATATGTACATAACCGGTTATTGCTCTTCACTATCTTGAAAGTCCCTAATTAGTTGACCACGACTGTATATGTACTTTTTATACGCACTAGCTGCGCCCCGCGGTTTCACCCGCGTGGTGATAGATATTTTGGATAATATACAATATATCTTTATAAATTGTAGTCTATGGTGTTATTCTGATGTATAAGCTATATTATTGTAAAGTTTCATTAAAATCCATTCAGTAGTTTTTACGTGAAAGAGTAACAAACATCCATGCATACTTAAAAACTTTCGCGTTTATAATATTAGTAGGATATCCTTAACGATTTTTTAAGCTCGGCTAAAGTCTTGTCGGTCTAATCGAAATCTTTTCTGACCGATGATGTTGGAGAAAAGAATCAAAGACGCATATTTAAATTTATCAATCACTTCTAGAATTTTACAGAATCGTACTTCTACATTACATAATTATTATATTTAAGTTGTCAGCTTCACAAACCCTTACGGCCACCGTCCAGCGAGGTCGCCGAAAGGAACCGCCACCCAAACAAACTAGTGGTAAGCCCCCGGGCGCGTCCAGCCCGCTAAGTGAATAGTTGCTAAGTTGTCTAAGTCCTAAGTAAGCCGCCCCTTCATAATACGTGCCCATAAAGTAGCCAGCTTATCGGCCGCTTTTTGTTTATTGTACTTTTATTTGGCGAAAGTGTGCGGATTTCTCGGACGGCTTTCAGGAATACGTGAAGGTCTTCGGTTGTCAGATATCACGGTGGTTTAGTGAGGAGTCGTGAGGTCAACGAGTGAGGTTGGAAACTGGACAGTCACCCACTCATCGAATTCACACTTCTATTTTATTTTTGTGCCAAGACACTATTTTGATTATCCAACGCAGGATTCACGATTCCCGATTCGATTCCCGCGTCCAGACAAATGTTTGTACGATTTGGAGATATTTCTTCTGGGTGTTCTTGGTATTTTCTATGTATAAAAAAAATATATATTACCTTAACAAAAAAAAAGAAACAAAAAAAGTGGCCAGCACGCATCGCAATCTGACTTTGAAATCTTTATTGGACTAGTCATCATAAGTCTACATCTCGAAATGAGTAGAAGACTGAATCGCGATACGATTAGAACTCGATTGGAATGAATCGTGACTTGACTTATTATCTGGTACATGGTAAAGACATCATTAACAATAACAATACCAAAGGTGAGGTGCGTAGGTACCCATAGCACGGATATACTTCCAAACTGTACAGGCTGCGGCTCTGCGAGTATATTCGACGATTACAAAACTATCAGGCTTCTAAATTCGAACGGAAACCCAACCAATCACGTTCGCAATAAAACTATGACAAATCGCATCGCTATTTCACATCCAATCAAGAGCGCCGGAGCCGTCGGAACAACATCTATTTAGTGGAGGAAATTAGACCATTTGTCCAGCGGCAGCGTGGACAGGCCTCCCTTCACTGTGGAATTAACTTTACAATCCATCTGTGTCAAACGAGAAATCTATTCACAAATAGCCATATCTAGCTTGTCAATTATTTTTGTCGAACTAGCGTATGCTGACAACATACGAATACAACAAATTATGAATGACTTGAAACGAAATATTATTAATTTTTCTTTATCTGAGAAGTGTTTATTTATCAGTTATCTAAATAAACGCCTTTCTTTTTTACCGTTCAATTTTTTTTTATATACCATTTTTTACTGTGCCCATAAGTTCCGTAAACATGCATGTAGGAATATCTCTACTGTACTGTCTCCACGACAGCAGGAAGTGAAGCACCTAGCCCGAGTGCCCAACAGTGCGGCGGCCCTGGCGGAGGACAATAGGGCGCATCGGCCGACAAGTGACTGCGATGATGTCGCGTCAGCAACATGTCAGCGCCACTCAATTAAGCGGCGCGAGCTGATTATGCCAATTGTAACATTGCTGGAAACATTTGCAATTTCAATTCTGGGTTTCGCCCATCTGTATCTGAGGTGCGCTCGTCGTGCTTCACGGTAGAGAAAAACGAAATATTAGGATTTAACGGATAATTTCAATTTTGATTTTAAAAACTATAAAAATGTAAGCTCGCTAACCGGATTGGTTGGCACTCCAGCCCAGGCTTACTCCAGATTTTCAAAGTACTTAAATTATAATGTGTTTGAGTGGTTGATATTCTTGAGACATCAACTCAGCGTTTTTTAGGGGCGCGGGGTTTCCTCCCTACATCAAAATGCCGCGTTAACAAAGATTCCAGTCGGCTAGGCTCCCGTTATCTTTGCGCGTCAGGGTTGCGTTGCTGACTGCACTCGTCACATTCAGTACTTACGTCACGGTTCTCGAGTGATCTAACCTTGTTGGCGTTTGGTTACATTAGCTAAGCGGCAGACGGTGTTGCCACTCGCCGACGCCGACAAAAGGTAAGATAATTCCCCGGGTAATTATTCAGGCGCATGCCACCGCCTTTGTTATTCAAATGTCGCCGCGCGCGCCACCTGCCGGCAACACGCTCCGAATCAAGCTATCTCGGCTGCAGTTTACATGGCCTAGAGGTACCACTAGAGTCTACTTTTCAAACCATCATCAAATATAGCACTCTTAGTCCAGCCCTCGCCAAGGTGATTTGAAAGAAGATTCTGTTCCCATTCTTCCGATGACGCCTTTACACGACGCAGCACCTGAACATAGTGAACATACGTTAGTATGTTTAGAATAGAAAACTTTTATTAGCATTTGTATTGTTTATGTCATGTAAATTTATCTTGGTATCAAACGATAACGATAACAATTTTTAATAGAAAACGATAATAAACATGGTCTCCATGGACGACCGGGTGGTATAAGCAGCCCCCAGCCGAAATACTTTATTATGCCATCTTATAAAAACCATGTAAGTATACAAACTACATAGTTATGTGTAAAAGGTACTTATACAATCAAAAACAAAAATATATATAACATGACTCAATGGTCTCCATCAACACTATTTAAGAGCAAGAGATGGTTTTTCATAAACCTACCTAATTATAATTTTATAACGATTATGTAAAATTTTAATTTAAGCGCTTCATTACATTAATCTCTGTTCAATTGACTACACGAAACGAACCCCAAACTCATGGCGCAAATTAACTGTAAGCATAAAACAATTCTAAAATATTGGAAAAACACTTTAAAATCAAATAAACTTCAAACTCAAACGAGTTATGGCGGTATTCAATATTCCAAACATAACTTACTTTTATAACACTTTCAAAACGTGATAAAAAATGAATAGACTGTTAATGTTCACAATTGGGATCATGGCTTCACCACGTTCCTATTTAAATAGACATACTCGTAACGTTATTAAAAATATGCAAAAGTGCATATAAATAGTTTGAAGCTAGCGAGTGCACCCGCCCGCGGGGCTGCTCGTCTAGCGAGTGCACCCGCCCGCGGGGCTGCTCGTCTAGCGAGTGCACCCGCCCGCGGGGCTGCTCGTCTAGCGAGTGCACCCGCCCGCGGGGCTGCTCGTCTAGCGAGTGCACCCGCCCGCGGGGCTGCTCGTCTAGCGAGTGCAACCGCCCGCGGGGCTGCTCGTTTAGTTTAAGTCCAGCATTATTTATTTAATAACATCATTAGAATATACGTAAAATATCGCTGCTAAGAGCTTTTGCGTAAGTCGATAGCTCAGTCCCTTCATTATTTTAAATTGTTTATATTTGAAGTTCCACTAATTCAATTATCGATACGTTTAGTTATCTTCTTTAATTAATTAAGTATTTTGAAACTCGTCCGATTGTTGGAAACTTGTTAATGAGACTGAACGGCTAATTATTTTGGTAGAGAACTTCGATGCTTTGTCTTCAAATGATCTGAATAACATTCATTGACTATTATTAACTAAATATTATTATGTTGTTCATTGTATTTTGAGTTTGGTAAATATATTTTGTATAGCACTCTCCGGTCTCAGTTGACGCTGGCTGCCCTCCGCCCGCTCCGCGCGCCGCAGTCGTTGGAAAGCTTTATGCCTTTGATTTTGTAAACTCTTTGATGTTGTCTAATGATTTCATTGCCGCTAAGCGAACCGACGGGGCTCATTAAACTTGTAAGAGAGGGTAAGACACGCAGCCCGGCGCGGCGCGGCGCGGGCGCGGCGCGGCGTGGGCGCGGCACCTACCTACCATTCCAATTCCGATTTTCGGCCTAATACTACTCACCAAATGTGTTTTAAATGATACCTATTATGGCCCATTGCGGCCCTCCCTCCCCCCGCGGGCCATATAATGGTGGAATTGATCGTTAAATGCGAATCTCGTAATTACGTTGCAGAATCCATTCATCAACTTCTTATTCATAAAAGTCGATAAGTTAACGGTTTCATTTTGTAAATTTAATTTGGATTCTGTGATATTTCTCCGGCGCTAGGGCCGCGCCGCTGTCTGCCATTAGTGTCGGTAATGTCACTATCATCCTTTCACTTAGCGTTGCATTACACCCATTTTGTATGAGAGCGAAGCATCGTGAAAAAGTTTGTAAAATCAGTAGTTTTTTTAATGCCAAAGCTTCTTTCTTTAATCGACCAACATAGCGCTTGCAAACAGCAATGATGTTAGTGTAAGTCTTCGGCTTGTGCAGTCTCGTTGTCAAACAGTTGCTTGGCCGAAGGTTTTATAAAGGTAGGAAAACATGAATAGAAGATAAAGTCAGATAGACGAGTATCGACATCGCAGTGCCTGCCCTAGGGAGCCCAGGGCGCGCGGCAATGCGGCATCGTTAATCAGCGGTAGCGTGTTAATATCGCAAATATTTATCTTTGCCGCGCAAATGAAAATATACCAAACACCTGAAATTCATTAAATTATTTCAAAATTGGAAATGCTGGAAATGTCCAAGAACCAATGAAACTTAATTATCACCTTTAAATTTCCCTTTGTCTTAGAAATATTTGTTAATTAATTGCAAGCGGTATTTATAGTTATAGTGAGATAGGGAAGTGCAGGATGTGGGTTAAAATGAAGTGCGGCGCGCTGCCCTCGCAGGTCACGACGCACAGGCTGGGTAGTGAACGCGTTAAATTAGAAAGTGAGGTATAATTTGGTTCCATACAGATAGTCGTTCTAAGAAATAACATTTACCGGACTTACAGGAACAGTTAACGGCAGAAGTTCACAGAAAAAGTCTAAGTTATACATAATAAAGAAAATAAAATCAATTTAAAATCACAACTTTACAATAACACTGTACAATAATAGCCTTGTCGAAAAGGAAGAGGTAGGTAATTGGCTTAAACCGAGACACGAACCCGCCGCCGCCGCCGCCGCCGATTCACATTCCAAGCAGAAAGAAATCTATTTTCACGAACAACTTTATCTAATAAATCATTCAAGCTGTTATAATTTCTGTGAAATCTGATTATGTAAAAGGTGAAAGGAACAAAAGTCAGATTCAAAGAGTAGGCTTCGCTCCCGAACGGACGCGCGCCAGAGGACGGAGGACCTCTGGCGCGACGACGGTAGTGGTCGCCTGACAATGAGAGGAACGATTCTTTACTCTAAGAGGTGGGTTGTTGATGAAAGTAAATAATGGACCGGTTACTACTTGCCTCGTGTTCCTATCAATTAGGTTATTGTAACGAAGAGGAAATTCCAAAGAAAACGTATTTACGTAGTTCTTCAGAGTAGATAGGTACCTACATATTTATTTATTTAATCTCCTAAATTAGCTTTCAGTGCTCCTCGGGCGTCGGGCGAAACATCTTTTAGGAATATCGACAAAAGAACAAAGGCCGCGGAGAAATTCCAATTATCCTATTTCCTACTCTTTGCCACCTCAGAATTAAATTTGCAAATGGATCCCAAGTTAACGGCACAACTGTACAAGAAATTGATTAATGCTTTGCGCGAGATCAAACAATTATTGAATTGAATTACCTATCTGAAATATTAATTCGGAGAAAGTTTGATGTTTTCATGGAACTCGCGCAGACGCCCGCCGCCGCCCCGCTATCTGCGGCGGACAAGGGAAGCTCTCTACACGTATCATTATTATATTTAAAACATAGATGATCTAAGATGGATTGGTCCAGATACGCTCAGCGACGCGGCGGCGCGGCGGCGGCGCGGCGGCGGCGGCGCGGCGGCGTAGAGGCAGGCACCGCGGGGTGCTCAGACGACGACGTATTCAAATTACTTATTAGTTTGGATTCGTTGGTTATTACTAATTAGTTGGCTTTGAATCAGTTTCTGTTTAGGTTAAATAGTTTCCTTGCAAATAAACAATAACTTTATTTTTGCGCTGTGCTCGATAAACGTATGGTTCGTCCCGCTCTCATGAACCCGCAATCCTTTTCACAAATGGCGCACATTGCGCCCTCTTAACTGTTATAACCATTTACTCTATTCTTAAATATGATTTGTTATTTTTATCGGAGTTGCAAAATATTTTCTTTAAAGAATACCGCACGACCTTTGTCCTTTGGCTGAGCTATCCACAGTTAACATTAATCTCTATTTGCGTGACAGCCCTGCGAAGGTGACGCGCAGGCGGCCTGGAGGTGAGGCTAAATAAAGCGTTTAATAAGAAAACATAAGTCTACGGAAACTCTGAAATAATGACCCACTTATACGTGGAAATAATCTAAGAGCACACCAATACAAAAGTAGAAACCGTACTTTATACAGGAGTCAAGATTTTAGTTTTCATAACTAATCGACAATTTAATGAAACATTCTCCATGCTAATGTTGTTGTGGTACTTCGCTTCGAGCCGTGCATCATCATGGATACTCTTCGAAGCAGAACACGCTTGGAAGAGTATCCATCAAAAGCGAGTGGATCGAAGGAAAGCTAACACAAAGTATTCTGCAGGAAATTTTGAACGAAATCATTAAACTAAGAACACAAACACAGTCGAGTAAACACATTTCCGCTCGTCCCTGATCAAAGAACCTTCCAGAACCTGCCACCAGCGAGTGTACACTCGCTACTCTACTTATTGAAAACTCCATCAGGCTGTAGGTACCGGTCTGTAGGTACCCGCTTCTGATAACTGACCGATCGATGCTCGCCCGACTACCAACAAGCGGACATTCTATTTGTAATGAGAACTCATTGTATCGTTTTCGATCTCAAACCTTTAATGACATCATAATCTTTAATGTAAGTGGTACAAAAAATAAAGAAATTATTTAAATAGAATTCTTTGTTCTCAAAGTTCTCATACTTACCTCCCAAGCTTCAGTTTGACTTTCTGTTTTTATTTATCAACATAACAATAAATATTTACTCAAAAACTTTGCCAGTGCCTACGTAGTACGTACCTACTGTATTGAAGCCGCGCTGAAGCGATGGGAACACTGAACACGTTGAAATATAACGACTGTTTTTTGCTTGAAAAAATTGAATGAGGTAGAGAAAGGAGGATTTTATTCGATGTAAAGTTTGTTTTACGTGAGGCGAGCTACTTGAACCGAGTTAGTACGTGATAAACATGTTGCGGCGCATTCATTGACTTGTGCCTTTATTCGAGATACGCTTTTGTTAGCTTTCTGTGAAGCATGTTCCGTACATTGTTCAGGATTAGACAGGGCAGGGTTGTGTACAGTTCATTTGGTACTGACAACTCACACTTATTTAAATTCAGATTAAATTGGATACGTGTTTATGTACTTATTTATAAAAAACCCTTACTTTATCAACGGAATGTATAAAACTCGAGCGTATGCTCTAGATTCTGTGATTGACGGCTGATTTCTCAACGCGTGCTATCAGTATAGTATACACCAGCGTATATTGCAGGACAGTGGAAGCACTATCCCCGCGTGGAGCGGGCCTTAGCTCCGAATGTGGCGGCGAACGCTGCGCGTGACAATATTACTAAAGGACAGCTTAATTTTCGCCTTTTCGTGGATAATTCAATCCATTTTCTCATTTCTAAATCCTAAATGTGTTTGGAGCCTCTTCTATTCGCCTCAGGTTTCGTTTGCTTGCTTTATCATTTTTATCAATGATCACTTTATTTTTCAATGTGACAGATTTAAAGGTTTATTTTTTCTGTTGATTTGATTGTTTGAAAGATTAAGATATTGTACGCGAGCCGGAGCTCCTTGAACATTATTGTACTTATATTTATTTTTGAATACATACTATATTTTATAAACGTTGGTGTTGAATAGAATAACCCTCCTTGCGTCGTCCGGTACTAACAACCAATAGAAATTGAAAATATTTCGGGCTTCAAGACTTTTTTATTTATTTTTAACTAATTAAAGCTAATAGTTTACATCAAAATGGTTACTAATAAACTAACCTACCTATTTAAGATCTCATTGAATAGCTCAGCGATCATAATTTCGTGTTTATTTTATTTAAAGCTGCAAATATAATTCCGTGTAACTTTCCACACCTGCCCGCCGACGCGACGCGGCCGCCGCTACGCACTACTTCTAAATCGAATGACGTACCATTAACTATAATAGTTCAATACAATTCTCTCAGTTCGTTAGGTGAATACAATTCTTTCATTAATTCATTCATCGAACAGTTCTGATAGTGGTCCGCAGTCAGCAGTCAGTTGTCAGATACGTACGGACGAGTGTGTGCCCGGGCGAAGGTTCAGTCTCGATGGGTCCCGATGATTCCGCCCGTCCCGCCCCGCCCCGCCCCGCTCCGCCGTCCGTTTATAAACACTCGGTCGACACTAACGCGATTTAAGGCTCTCTGTCTCGGCGATTTGTTGGTTGGTTCGAGACACGCGCTACGAGAGTGGCGATCATTTCGATTAAATAGATTACCTTTATTCTTATACTAGCCTTGCCCGCGGCTTCGTCCGCGTAGAATTCACTTTTTTATGGGTTTTGAATTTGTTGCACGGATCCTATAATCTTTTTCTAAAATTAAAGTAGTCTAAGTTACCCGATATAACATTTACTATTTTCCAGTGAAAGGTCAAAATCAGCCCATCCGTTTAAATTAGTGTTTTGATTTAAGAACCGTATTATATATTATTTTATATATATTATTTGATTATTATTTATATATTATTTTATATGCATTTAGGAACAACCTGTTATACTTTGAAATTTTTTGTAAATTTTGTACATTTTGATAATACAGACAGCCACATAGGTACATACTTTTAATTATTTGTACAGATTCTATGTTTTTATTTGATTTATGCTAAATTATGAGATCAGACATTCTTACCGATGTTTTATATGTCGATGTGCGAGCCTGCTGGCAGCTGTGATAGTGATCTCACCGATCCGAGCGAGTCCGCTAGCGCGCGCCACTCGCCCCACGCCCGGTACGTAAGCCCGTCGACTTAGACGCAGTCCCTTGCTTAATTTCGCGGAATGAGTCCTTAAGCGGCCCTGTGCCCCGGGCCCCGCGCACCTGGAAGTCGAATTACTTTGTTTGTGCACATATTTAATGACCCCGGATATGCCCGGATATGGCGAATGTCGATCCGCACAAGTACTTATGGACGACTTCGCTGAGTGCTGGGGGAAGGTTCTTACCGAGGGGACGCATCAGTACTTGCCATTCTGATAGCGATCAGTCGATTATGCGTTTATTTTAAATTTCGATTGTATATAAAACACATAACACCAATAACGTAAAACCCTCGATCATGGGGAGCAAACCGAGCTAAGTGACAAAATGTGCGAAGCAGTTTTTTCAATTCCATGTAATGCAATAACAATTCATCATTATAGTTACAAAAATTAAGTTAAAGTGTTAAGTTTGAATGAAGTACGAGGGTTCTGCCAATCTACCATCTCTAGCATCATGCAGCGAGCTCTCAACACTGTCAGCGACTGGTGCAGCAATAGTGGACTCTCGGTCAACGCTGACAAAACTGTGATTATACCGTTTACCAACAAGCGGCGGCTAGACAAGCTCGCAAAGCCCAAACTAAACGGTAAAATCATAACCTTTTCCACAGAAGTAAAGTACTTGGGCGTAACCATCGACCAAAAACTGACGTGGAACACACACCTAGCCAACGTCTTACATAAAGCAAAGATGGCACTAGGTGCTAGCGGCAGACTCATGGGCAACAACTGGGGTGTAAACCCCAGGATTGCCCTTTGGCTGTACACTGCCATCGTGAGGCCGATTATCACATACGCCTCTATGGCATGGTACGACAAGGCCTTTCAGTCTACCGCTATCAATAAACTAAATAGCCTACAAAGGACTGCTTGTCTTATGGCCACGGGAGCCATGTCCACCTCCCCCGGTCAGGCATTAAATGCACTGCTGGGCCTTCCTCCTCTTCACATGTATATACATAAAGAGGCAAAGACCAGCATGTATAGGGCCAGCTGCCTGGGCGGAGGCAACTGGCTCTCCCACAAACTGAGATCTTTAAAAGACTCAACTATGGAACATCCCATTCTGAGCATGACAACTGATGCCATGCTTCCACGCCATGTGTTTGAAAAGCACTACACAGTGGAACTTCCTTCCAGAGAAGATTGGCTAAATAGACAACCTCTCTGCAAGGATGGATGCCTAATCTGGTACACAGACGGCTCCAAAATGGGACCGGATGTAGGCTGTGGAGTGTACGGAGAGCGACCCAGGTTTGGCATAAGCATAAACCTGGGAAATCACGCCTCTATCTTCCAAGCAGAAATATTCGCCATCTTAGAATGCGCGGATATAAATCTGAAAAAGCGCTACTCCAACCAAACTATAGTTATCAACTCTGACAGCCAGGCGGCACTCCTAGCGTTGGACTCGAAGGTCATTACGTCCAAGCTAGTTGAGGACTGTCTGTCACGACTTAACGTTCTGGGCTCGAATAACAGAGTCCTCTTAAGATGGGTTCCGGGGCACGCAGGAATCAACGGCAATGAATGTGCCGACGAACTTGCGCGCTCCGGAGCCAAGGGGACTCAGCTGGGACCCGAGCCGTTCTGTGGCATACCCAAAAGCTTGGCGCACAGAACACTCCTGGGATCCTGCCTCGAGGAATCGCACAAGCTTTGGAGAAACTCCTCGGGCATGGATCATTCAAAATCTCTGATAAAAGCCTTCGATAGTCGGTATACCAACCGAATCCTAGCGCTAAGCAGAGGTAACCTTCGCATCATGACAAGAGCCCTAACTGGACACTGTCGCCTTAACAAGCACATGTTCAAACTAGGGCTAAGCGACACACAATCCTGCAGATTTTGTGAGGAGGCGGATGAAACGCCCCTCCATCTGCTAAGTGAGTGTGGAGCACTGATGCACAAACGCAGCATCCATCTGGGCAAGCATTTGCATAGCCCAGACGAGCTGAAAGACATCACCCCGAAGAAAATCCTACAGTTCCTAGCAGCTGCAAGGGTTAGTGGCGAACTATGAACGCCACGGCTTCGGGACTGATGTAAAAGTGGCGATCACAATAGGCCTATCATGGCCGCAGTGATACGAAAGCCACCCCAAAGCAAATAAAAAAAAAAAAAATAAGTTTGAATCTGTAGTAAACACACTGTAAACACAATTATAATTTTTTTATCTGGTCCAGTCCGCATCAAGCTACACCACAGCTCGCCCTCGGACACCCTTCACACTAGTCCCCACCACTCGTCCATCCCCGCCGACTAGCTGCGAGTGCGCCTGTACCCGCGCGCTGTCACCGGCATTCGTCTCGCGGACACTCGTCCTCATTTAATCAAATTAACTGTATCAGTACAGTCATCCCTGATAGACGCGTGCTTCTGTTTCACTGTTGTGTACAGAGGTGGTGGTTATTGGCTGTTTGATAGCCTATTAGGTCTAAAAGATATTAGAACGTTTTTCTGAAAGTTTGCTGAATTATACTGTTTTCAAGAACTTGGTTCTAGGGTGTAAATACTTGTTGCAAGGACTCGCCCGTGAACACACGATAACATGTCCGTAGATCCGCGGAACTGATCTCTAAGAGGATTATAATGGCCGTGTTGTTATATTTCTAAGGAAGTATTTAGTCTTGATATTACTTCAGGAGTTTATTCATTCCCTCAGTCCCCCGCGGCTAGCGAAACTACAAGTTTCTCTCGGCTTCGTTCGTTGTGCTATTCAACATCAGACTGCTTTTTTTAGTTACTTTTTTATGTAATTAAGTACAACTTTAACTGGGTAAGTTCTTACTAGTATATAATTGTTAACCAACATCGAGAAAAGAAGGAGGTTCTATGTTCGTCTGTTTGTATGTTTTTTTATATTTGTTCGTCGGTTCCTGCGTCTAAAATGGACCGATTTTGAAGATTATAATAACGCTATAGTACCTGTACGAAATAATCCAAAAGTAAAATATTTTATTGTATTCCGAAGAAATCATATTTTTTCCGCTAAACTTAAAACAGTGTAATATTAAAGGATGCAAAGAAAGTTTGTAGTTTTTTTTAAATCAATAAAACTATATTGAGTACCTACAACTAGTGTAGAGTCGCCTTGCCTCGTGAGAGGGATGAACCCCGGAAGCTATAAGACCCTGCAAGTACCAGTAGCAATGAGATACTCTCCCAAATTACGAAGGCAGTCAGATTTTGTTTCAAAGAAATAAAAGGAAAATTGTCCGATTCGCTTTCCCTGAAACCTAAAACAACACTCGAAAGGTGATATTCTGTAATGGAGTTTGAAATTCTCCATTTCTTATGGAATTTTTTCGCTTACCTTTCTATTTTATTTGGATAAACGCCTGCGTATTATGGGATATCTAAATTAGGTATCTAATCAGCTGTATAACGGGACGAAGGCGGAGGTTTCCATTGCTCTACGGAGCTTTCCACTCGTTAACTAGTTGTTTGTTTCATTATAAACGCGTGCGCGTGCGATAGTTAACAAGTTGTTTGTTTCATTATAAACGCGTGCGCGTGGGATAGTTAACTAGTTGTTTGTTTCATTATAAACGCGTGCGCGTGGGATAGTTAACTAGTTGTTTGTTTCATTATAAACGCGTGCGCGTGCGATAGTTAACTAGTTGTTTGTTTCATTATAAACGCGTGCGCGTGGGATAGTTAACTAGTTGTTTGTTTCATTATAAACGCGTGCGCGTGGGATAGTTAACTAGTTGTTTGTTTCATTATAAACGCGTGCGCGTGGGATAGTTAACTAGTTGTTTGTTTCATTATAAACGCGTGCGCGTGGGATAGTTAACTAGTTGTTTGTTTCATTATAAACGCGTGCGCGTGCGATAGTTAGTTAGCCACAAAGTTTCCTTATCCTTTTTTACACATTAGTAAGAAGTGTCCTAGAATATGCTAGTCCCATATGGTCACCGTACTACAATATCCATACTAATGCTGTTGAAAGGATTCAGAAGAAATGCCTTAGAATGTTGAGTTATCGTCATCGCCCAGGTCGATCTGATTTAACATATGAAAAGAGGCTCAAAATATTTAACGTAACTTCGCTAGAAACCCGTCGTGCATACTTTGATCATATATACTTATATAAAATAATTCATTATATAATCGATTCCCCTGACCTACTATTTCAAATTAGCATCAATACAAAATTTAGTGCAAGAAGGTCAAATAAGAGCAATCTTTTTGCGTTACGCACTTATAAGAACAACATCTCTTATTACAACCCACTCACTAGAATGGCGCGTCAGTACAATGAGCTGTCCATAAAACATATAGAACTCGACATTTTTAATCCTAGAATTAACTATTTCATTAGAGAACTTAAAGGTATCCTCCATTTCAATGATCCTCATATCGCTGGTCCTCCAAGTTGGGCCATCCTACCTGGTGATGGAATTGATTAGAGTATTGCCCGGTCTTATAGCTAGGTAGTGCTTGTTTAATTTTATCACCAGTTTCTGTTAAACATTGTTTTTGTTTTTGTTAATATTAGTCCTTTAGTACGAATTGTTATAATATAATTTACTAAGTATAGCTGTACACACATATCTTTACGGTACAATGTAGATTAAAATTACTTTTTTATGATTATTTTAGATAACATTGTAATGTGTTTTGTGTGTTTAATAAATAAAATAAAAATAAAATAAAGTTAACTAGTTGTTTGTTTCATTATAAACGCGTGCGCGTGGGATAGTTAACTAGTTGTTTGTTTCATTATAAACGCGTGCGCGTGGGATAGTTAACTAGTTGTTTGTTTCATTATAAACGCGTGCGCGTGGGATAGTTAACTAGTTGTTTGTTTCATTATAAACGCGTGCGCGTGCGATAGTTAACTAGTTGTTTGTTTCATTATAAACGCGTGCGCGTGGGATAGCTGAGCCCGGCACGTGCCTGTAATCTGCTAACTTCATATCTTTTTATTAGACGTTTAAAGGTTCCTACCTAATTGTAAGCTATTGGCAATGCAACATGATTACCCATAAGTATCCTCTCATGCCTCATCTCAAAAGAAGCCTTACGCGAGAGGCTGCAGAACGGCACCCCGTGACCCCCGCACCCCGCACCCTGCAGTCGTTGTCAGCACATTAAACACGAATCAAGATTTCATAAGTTCGTGAGCAAGTTGCTCATTCGTCATTAATAGCTGAGCAGACGGGGTGGCAGTTAAATCATTTTCGCCTCGGTATATGTATTGCTAAAAGCAAATTAGCGATGCTAATGCTATTCATGTGTGGATGTCGTCACCCGACGCGGGCCGCAGCGCAGGGCTCCGCAGTACGACAACGCGGGCTACAAACTAATTACCAGCTTCTTGCTTCAGCTCCTGAGACAACTTTAGGTCGACAACTACAGTTGTCTCAGGTCGTCAGTCGTCATGTATATGTACCGTGTTTATGAGTGTAAAATGTTTACATTAAGCACTTATTAAAATTAACAGCTAACTTAAACCATTAGTATTTTGTTTGACAGTTTCAGTTTATTTATTCAAAAACAATTTACATTATGTATGAATAAATATAGCTACTAATAAATGTTCAAAATAATAAAATTTAATTACAATCATATGTGATCGACATCCGACCTTCTTTAAAGGCATCTAAGCAAATCAGTCAGGATGATATATGCACAACTTTGCATGATAGACTGTATTACAAAAAGTCGTAGATAAACGAGTAATAATAGTAAATTATTAATAGATTTTTATATTATATATATATTTCAATAATATATTATTCAATAATAAAGAATACACAGTTTTAATTATATTCGAGTATATCTTAAAAGTCAGATGGCAAAAGAAATAGCCATGAAACTTGTAGATGGCGCACTGCAAGGCACTGCCGTCGCGCTGTGCCTCGCGGCTCCGGCAACTAATTATGTGAAGTAATCACACAAAGACGTTACGTATACGAACTACGTGTCTACGCCGCGTACCTACTCGTACGTAGGTATGAAGCCTGCACGGAGGATGAACCAGAACGTTACTAGTTACCTGCCGGCCGATGCTAGATTAAAAAATCCCTGGATTTAATATTCAAACTCGGGATCTTACAAAGATGAATATCGTAATGATTGACAGTAGAGCAGCCATAAAATAAAAGAACTCGACATAATCAATTTTCAAAATCAATTGAGTCTCATTAGCGTTACAAGTAAACCCAAACGTTAATTGGTGCCCACTCCTAGCAGCATAGATCCCTACACTCATCTTGTACAGGCAGCATAAACACCTGTACAGAACATTTTTGATTAAAACTTCCCATAGCTGGGTGACCTGATTAATTTAACTTTTCCTGGCTTGTGTTGGTCGTTAGTGGTGTCCTTCATACATCCAAAAGACGGACAGATAGTGCAAAGGATTAATTCGTAATATTGTTACAAATACAAGAGAACGCGCGCTTGCAAAAGAATAATCTAGGATTGTATTGCGATGAATTTTGAAGAATAAATTATTTCCATGATAAATACATATAATGATTACGATCTGTTTGCAAATCTACTGCAATAGCCTTGTATGAGAATGTCCGGCAGTGAATGTATCTATGGTCCAGCCGTGCCCCGCCGCACCCCACCGGGCACACCGGGCACACCGGGCGTTTTGTTCTATTTCTCGGGTCATCCGTGTCAGAACGCCCGCGAATTGTTTCTGGATAAAAGGAAATAAAATAGCTGGTCGCACAGCGAGTGCACCAATTCACTAAACTCTATGAAAGCCTGCGTTTCATTCTACTATAGGTTGTAAAATAAAACGCTTGACAAAATCGAAATGGATGGCTTATATTGTAGGCCTTTTATAGAGGTGGGTAGGTACCATAGTCACAACTGTGATCTAACATGATCTTAGTGTTCAATGCTGAACATAATATGTTTTCCTTTATTTTCCTCAGTCAATACATGTTTCCGCACCTGCTAATACTTTCAAAGTAAAATACAATAATCGCGGGCGGAGTTAGCAATTTTAAACTTCTCAAATAGAAAATCATTGCTAACTTGCACTCGGCGAGGTCTCGCGAACTTCGCGATCCGTTTAGCTCTTGACGGGGCGCGACCCCCCGCCCCGCCCCAACCCTCCGTAGGTACCTGCATCAAACAGCGGGGATAGAAAACTAAATTGTAGTGAAGTTTGTGTGGGCAGTGTCCACTACTGCCCTGTAATAGTTTGTGTGGGCAGTAGTGTCCACTACTGCCCTGTAATAGTTTGTGTGGGCAGTAGTGTCCACTACTGCCCTGTAATAGTTTGTGTGGGCAGTAGTGTCCACTACTGCCCTGTAATAGTTTGTGTGGGCAGTAGTGTCCACTACTGCCCTGTAATAGTTTGTGTGGGCAGTAGTGTCCACTACTGCCCTGTAATAGTTTGTGTGGGCAGTAGTGTCCACTACTAGCCTGTAATAGTCAGGCGCGACATGGCGCACAGCACGACGTTTCCTTTCTTTTATTGCTGTTTATACTTCCTTGAGATTTGTAAACTATGAACAATTATTTTAATAGGTAACTTTGTGATTTTGGGTTAGAAGCTTTAAGACTACATCAAACCCTTGGGATGATATTGGTTCGGGTGTTCTCTGTAATAATTATTTCATTGAATTTTGAGTGATCATGCAAACTTAGTTTAGGTGATTAAAATATTTACTTTACAACGTGAAGGGCCTATTGAGTTAGTTTGTCAAATGACATCGATCGGAGACAACATCCAGCAGCGGCTATTAACAACTGCATTTAAATAAATAAAGAGTTTTTTAGTAAGTATGCTAGATAATGTTCCATGGATGCATTGCGTTCGCTCCGTGACAGACAGGCGGCCTGTCATTAGCATCACTACAGTTTCCACAATACGTGCAAACATTACTATATTATTGAATATTTTTTATGAAAATCCGCAAACAGAAAACGTCATAAGAGATTCTACCTACATGCCGATTGTAGAGTGATATAGGTATGTACCAAGTATAATCATTTCTACATGCGAGGACACATAAACGGTTTTAAGTTATTATTATATTTAAGTTTAACTGTTTGTCTTCCAAATAAAGCAAAATAAAATAAAATAATTTATCATAGGTAACTAAACATCACTATTCTTTCTTATGCGGAGGGAGAGAGCTGCACATGACTGCCATTATCAGCTGGAGGCTACGACACAGGCGATGTTTAACATTCATTGGACTAAATTCATCATCTGTTCTCTCGGTATTAGGCATATTATTATTTATAATATTATAATACTCGTATTTGTTGAGGCACCACCGCCCCGTGCCCGATCTCTGTGACAGGTACGCGATAAATACCCGATAAACTTATCTTTATGTGTTAACAAATCGCGAAAGTTTAAAAAGTTCTATAATTTATTAATTATTTGAGTAAGCATACGATACTTTCTTTATAAAAATATAATTATTAATTATTTAAAAAATAATAATATTAAATTAATGATTTATTCAACGAATGTGATCCGCAGCGTTCTAAAGAGCCTCTCATCATTTTATATCGAGTAGTATTTTATTTATTCCTGCCTCGGAACCGTTTTGAATTTCAATAAACGCGATGTGCAAATAGTTTCTTTAACAATTCGCATACTTTGAGCTGCTTCCGGTCGGACTTGTTTCTACTTGCGGATGGAGCTTATCTATCGAATGTACTACTGACTATTAGCTTGTGCTTTGAGAACTATAGGAAATAATTCAATTACTTATTGATTTAACCAGTTTGGTTAAATCAATAAGTAATGACGCGATGACGACATTGTTGATGATGATGACGACAATGACGCGATGACGACATGAATAAGCGATGACGACATTGTTCCCGTCTCAGAATCGGAAATAATCAGAAATTAAAATTCGCATATTCCAGAATTCTGATTGGACCTTATTACATGGGAATAATGTTAATCATCCACACAAAGGTATATCATAATCATATCATGGACCCGAGAGGTCCATGATATGATTCCAGGTCGTAAGTCTTCTCTCACAGCATCCTTCCAGCCAATCGGCACATGGGACACGTAGTGGGGACAAAAGTACCGATATTGGAAAAATTACTCCACCAGGTTCACCTGAAAACGAGCGCACAAATCTAACCGAGGGCTCCGCGTCAACAAGCAACGTGGACCCGCGGACCCACGGCGCGGCGGCGGCGGCGCGGCCCTTCGAGACGAGGACCGACTATACATGGACACTACATTCATACATAACGTCACAAGAACTGACACTATTTACTGAATCACGCATAACATACAAATGAAGTTAGTTTTAATGCATATATAAGATTGATGGTATTTAATTAAACAATAGTGCGTTGCTCTGAAAAACAAAGATTTATTTTTAACAAATTAAAAACTAACTTAGGTACAATACAAGCAATCCCTATAATCTAATTAGGTATCTATCTTACCTGAAAAACAAAGAAACGACAATTAAAGTTAATATTTACAATTTAAACCAATAATTTTCACTTTATTAGCTCGGACACACGAGGTTTTTTTATCAGCGTTCGTATTTTTGACATGACATCTGTCTGTCTATGATGTACTGTCACTGTCAATGTGTCCGATCAATCACTTTCACAATGCGCACTAGAATTCAAAATTAAGTATTATTTCTTTACACATATATTCTACGTCATCGAACGTTGGTCATCGAACGTTTGTGTTTACAATTTTCAACAACAAATTATCAGAGATACGATTTTCGATGCAACAATTGTTTTTTTTTTTAACTTAAAATATTGAATTATAATAATTTGTTAGTGCAACTAATTCATAATCACGGCCCGGTATGGTAGGCCATGGCATGGTGATGCGCCACGGTGCCCAGTCTTCAGCTCGCTTCTTCCAAAGCGTCTGCCTGCAGTATTACGTAAATTAATTATTCTTTACATTACAATATGCAATCATGTATTATTATAATGATATATTCATCTTGGCAAAATGAGTAAAAACTGTTTAGCTTTAGCTAAACGACCATTGTGGTAAATTAAATATTATGTAGGTACCTACATAATATTATTGAACACGGGCCATAGTTCCATCCGGTACTAGACTAGTGTTGCCTGAAATATATTTATTTATTGTTTATACTCATTTAAGTATTATAAACAGTTTCTCTTCCATCTAAATAAAAATAATGAAGTCCACTAGTAAACAAACAGTGCAGTTGAAGCAAACCGTAGTTGTATAGAAGCGCACGGGGCGGAATCCTTCACCCGGCACTAAGCCTAGGGACAGCGCAGATAAAACGCTCAATTTATTTGGGTTGTTATAAATAAGGATGTAACAATCCCTTCGAAAATTCGGGACAGGATTGAATGTTCGCCGCACACGATCTATTGGAATGGGCTTTATCCTCTCCGCCGCGGTGACTCACCGAGTGCAGCTATAGCTGGCCCGCGCGGGCTCGCTATGTTTTTCATATCTTGTATAAACTCGTCACGGCATTTTTGATAGAATGCTTAATAATATAATTCGCCAATGCAAAAATAGTGGCGATAAATTGTTACACTAGGTATGTATTCATTTACAACGTGTTTGCGTCAGAAGGCGGTCATATTAATATTAAGCATTATTTTGCCAACGAAATCCCTCATGCGTTTTTAGGTAGGTACTTCCTAACTCGTAAGTGTAAATTCAAACAAAATATAATTTAGAAGGTTGTTAATCTTAAAGTAAAATTTTTAAATGTTTATTAAACGAATGCACCCCGAGAGGTGGGCTAATGCTGCAACACCCTGGGTCCCGGAAGGAAGCCGCGGGCGAGGTCGGCCAAGAAAGCGCTGGCGAGACGACATTAACGCCTTCCTCGGAGATTGGTGGGAGATCGCACGTGACCGCACTGAGTGGAAAGATTTGGGGGAGGCCTTTGCCCAGCAGTGGGACGAAACAGGCTAAATATTAAAAAAAAAATTAAACGAACTAACAACAAATTTAACAAATGTTGTGAGTTATTTTTCTTAAAATGTGCCAAGTACCATCGAGAACGTAAAGGTGTTCGAGAGCTTCGGGTACATCCAGTGTCGACGTTAGCCGCGGGTTAGTGGAGCCCGGATAAACATTGACACAGTCGATCCAGCAGTTTTTGTAAACAGCGGTTTAGCTATGAGAGTAACGTCGGCGCTGCTGATTGGCCGGGCTCTGGCCGGGCCGCTGCGGGTAGTTGCATCGCCTGTTTGGTTTGAATTGAACCTCCGCGGTCCCATGTGCTGTGTTAGCTCAGGTTTAGTTGGTTATCATTATCACTTGCACAAAGTATACAGTATTTGAATACCGTATAATTTAACGTTTTAATGATGTTTGCGTTGTTTAAGTTGTTTATATTTTGTTCTTATTTACTTTTACAAACATGACGATTAAGTAAATAAAATCTGTATAAACATAACATAGCGTAAACTATGCACTTTTGTTATTTATAAACTGTATTTTCAATTGTTTAAGTATTTATCTATTTTATTATTTTTTAAATCGTAGACTGACTGTGACGTCATCTGCACAGGTTCTAATGGAAAACCAGCGCTGGCCAGGTCTCGTCCGGAGCTTAGCTAGCGTTAAGCCTTTTTATAACCACTCTATACATGTACCTCTTTTATGAGTGTGCCTTGTTATGTATTTATATCAACAATACCAATAGTCTAACTATTGGTATTGTAAATATGTAAATACATACATATGTTACCTTCTATTATATTATATAGGCAACTAGAGTACGTTTAATGTATTTACTCCGAGAAGCCGTTGGAGTCGTCTAGGAGTACACAATTTATTGATAGAAAGAATAGAGAGGTCTTCATATCAGCATCGATGATTATTTGCAGATAAAACAGATTTTGAGCTTTCTGCGTTAATTTATAGGTAACGTTTTCCTGTATGCCCCCAATATACCGTAGTTATTGTTAGTTCTGTATCGCGCATGGCTCCCCCCCCGCGCGCTGTCAACATCTTGACCTCTCCGGCACGTCCGCTCCGCCGGACCCGGTATAATTATTAGCCCACATATTGGACGCAAGGGTTCTTTCATTTTCCCTACATCGCTGGCAATACCTATAGCGTCGGACGCGACTTACGAACCACTGCGACCGGGAGATTGTGATGAGTTCTTAAAAGAACATTGTACGCATCTAATGTAGGTTTCGGGGCTCTATCGCCGAAGCCTCTCCGGAGTACATGTTTGGTTCTATACTTTTATAACTGATATTAAATAACAACTGAATCAATCATTCTGAATGATGTCCAAATAAATTCCAAATAGTTCAGTAGTAAAAACTTACTTATTGAAAAATCATGCGTTTATTTTATGTAAGTAAATAATAATTCAGGCTGCACTAGCCTCAGCCCCAAGCTGAGCAGAGCTTGTGTTTACTAGGTGACTGATATACATAATACAATACATAACATTCATAGATAGTTTTTATTATAAATAGAAAATGTCCAGAACATCCGGAACAAACATTCTTACAAACATTAGCCCAAGGCGGGAATAGAACCCGAAACCTCTTGTGTCGCAGACGGACCTGTGCCCGTCGGTCGTTTAATATACCAGACTAGTTGAAATCAATGAATCCAAGCGGGACTCGTGCATAGCGGAACTAAACCAACTATTCCATTTATGAAGGGGTAAATAAATGAATGTGCGACTCATAGTCGTGCCCAGCGTTGGGCAACCTTCCTGTTCAGTCATTTCGCAGATTAGATATCGCAGCAGTGGATAGGCTCGGTTACCCGAGGCGAGTGTTTAGGCGTTTATTACACGAGCGAGAGGTTCATCTAGTTTTTCTTTGATGGATTTCCGATCCTTTGTGGCGATGGCTCGCGTATCTACATGGATTTATGGCGATGGATCTTTCTCTGTACCTATAACTTCTGAGGAAAATTATGTTTCATGTGTTTTACCAGGCGCTGAACTTTATGTTTCCAATGTTTTTACTTCAAGAGATTCTCTGTTGTAATTGGAATGTTTTATTATTGATATTGTGAACAATACTGGACCGATTCCACTCATTCTACTTAATGCTTCGATGTCAATAATAAAGTAATGCGGAAAGGTCTCGCTAATAAGAACGGATGAGGATACGCCATACAGAGCCATAATCTCAATATGTGTCAAACAAATACGTAGGTAGGTAGGGTCTGCAGCCGCAATGTACCGCGCGGTGCGTCATAGCATCTATATCAGTGCTGTGCTCTGCGTTCCTAAATCTGAGAAAATGAGCTTACAAAATGTAGAACCAGCGGTGGGTATTTGTGTTACTGTGTGCTCGTGGAGAGCTAGAACATCTGGCTGGCGGCGGCGGCGGCGGCGGCGGGGGAACCTCCGCGAACGGTATGTAAAGCAAAGAAGCGTACATCGGCTTAGTGGCGGGCTTAAGGCGAGGCAATCGCGGGCTCAAGGCGAGGCAATCGCGGTGATTTACGAGATGCCACATGTGTCGCGATACGATTACACATTATGTGCCGCGGGTAGGGTGCCCAGGCTGGCGGCGCGCTGGCGGGACATGGGAGAGCTGCGTGCTAGCGAGGAACACTCGTTACCAATACTTTAAACTTACGCGATCTGAACACATATTTATAAGTATTAATACAACGGGTATTTACGACAGTGTGTAAACCTGTTGAAACGTCGGGAAAAATAGGTAAATAAACGCGATAAATACCCGTTGTATTAATACTTATAAATATGAGGAACACTCGCTCACTAAGTAATGCACAAGAAAGTCTCCAAAATAAAAGATTGCTACATTAGTAGTTACCACTAACTACATACATAAGAAATTGTGAGTATCTAAGTAATATAATGAATGTAGACGCGGATTTGTAACAAGCCGCAGCTGTGCCGCCGCGCCGCCGCCGGCGCCGGTGCGGGCGTGCTTCTAGGGGACCTTTACTCTGCTCTTATCCTCCGGGCGGAGTGCGGCGCAACAAACATCCTATGTTTCCATGTGACTACTGTAAACTATCATTGCCTACTTTCAGATCGAGATTAGATAAATACTTATTCATATTATTACAAATTATAACCTGAAATTCTACATTTTGCTTGTTCATGGTCCCCCTACACTGTCGGCGGCGGAAACTGTAAAATGTAAGGTGACACAAATTACTCTTTCTGTTTAATAATTTAGCGTCTCGGAGCGTCTCGGCTTACGGTACTTGATGAGCTACACGGCGCACTCCTGGGGCGGCGGCGCGGCGGGGCGGCGGCGTGATGGGCTCTACCCGACTCTACTCGCTAGTGAGCGGCACGTCACCACATATCGCACATACATATATACCAATTACTACCAATTCCACTAGTTCTACCATCGATTCATAAATTAATCGCTTCGTGAACAAAAATAATAATAATGAGCGTCCAGTGGGGCCATGCATAGTTCACAGTGCCTTAAAACGCGCAATATTGCGCATGTTAATGCGCAATGATGCGCGTTAGGCAATTTAACAAATAACGCATTTTCGACGTTTACATTTACGCATTAACGAGTTATTCGCGTTAAAATGCGTTAATATTACGTTTTGGCGCACGCGCACTAATTTGGTCTTCGAGAGTGCAGGAAATGTTTCGGATATGAGTATTGTCTACGGCTTTGTTTACCTTGTCTAACTGTTAAGCCAATACATGACTATCAGATACGGTAGATATGAAAGTAGATCAGGATAATGATGTATAATGTCAAAGTGCTTCACCTATACCAATAATTAAATAATACAACGACGATATGGAAGCGCATACGAGTTCGTTGCCAGGCTGAGCTGTCACATAAAGCTATTAAGTTTATCTAAAGAAAAGAAAAAAATATCAAGATGTAGTATATATAGCCTTTATTTAGATGGAACTTTGATGATTTTGTTGAAAAAATCTTAAAACCTTAAATAATTAAAGTTCCAGCTACTGCTCCACGATAATTAAAACGCTTACCAAACTGTTTAAACATAATATTTATTAATTCAACTCAATTAAATTTTAACCAAAAATTAATAAACTCGAACAATAAGCCGACTAAATGGCGGCGACCGCGGCGCGAAAATAACGCGAAATACGAAAATATATCGTCGCGTAAATGATCGCCAAATTGAACCCTTCAGTGCGAGCCGTCGTCGTCGGCTTGTTCTGTTCACCGAGCTACCCTCACTATACATGCTACACTTTGTGGGACAAAAATAATGTGAACTTTTGTCACACACAACTTTATAAGGGTCTGGTTTTCCTTCGAATAAATATATATAAATATAAACTCATGGACGACTCACGGAAGCGACCTCGATCTACTGACATCTTCTCCTAAAATATCTACTTACAGCGACGGTTACACCGCAACTTTAAGAAGAGAGCATCCAGTTGAGCTCCAGGCGTGTTCATTGTAGTTTGACAAAACTTCTTATACATCCAGGTCGTGTTATCCTGCTACTATAAACCTGTAAGTAACCAAACCAACTGTAAGATGATCTCCCATTCAGACAAAATATATAATGTATATAGGAGGTGGTCCGCGCACGTTATTACAATCGCCTATCGAGTACATGAAGTGCATCCGCTGCGTCGTGAATCAGGCGCCGGGACAATGGCGACTGATTGATGGCTGCATTTAAACGGCGCCGTGAGCCTGATTAATGGCGGCCGTAGCGTAGAGCGGTTTCTTTATCTCATTAGTGGGGATTTGTGGACAGCACGCACTGAGCTGGGCTGAGCCGGTGCAGCGTGTGTGGGCTATGTTTGGGCTAGTGAGTGACGGGGTACGAGGACGTACTCGGACAGTGCCGAGAGAGGATTCATTTTCAAATGTTACTGACCAAAGAAATATATTCTGAAAATGAAAAGATTTATTAAATTGTATTATTTAGTGACTTTATTAACAAAGGAAATGGGATTCATTATTCAAGGAACAGAACAAATTGAAATTAGTATGATATACAATTGAAACAGTTATGAAATGAAAACGTTGCATTGAACGTATTCCTAGCATGCAACCTGCAAGGGCGCGTCGTCGTCGCGGCGGCGCGGCGGCGGCGGCCTCGCGTCGTCGTCGCGGCGGCGCGGCGCGGCGGCCTCGCGTCGTCGCTGCTCTATGACCTGCAACGTCATCTTGTGAGTCAGTGTTCATGGGCACTCAATGTTTTAGGCGCTATTAATATCCGTTTTAGTTACGAGTATGTGTGTATGTATAAGTCAATGAAACAAAGTAAGCAAAAGCATTTGAATAGCGCGTGCTTGATTGGTTGATTCATTATACTACGCGCCGAACTTAAATGTAATTAATTATCACAAGAAGGCCACGGCTGAACATAAACCTAACCCAGTGGTCGACCGCATCCACCGCTTGCCGTAGCCTTGTTTACGTGTCTCTAGTATTTGTAGCACATAACAACACAGCGTTACTGAGGACAATAGGTAGGTGTTGTATAAAGTAGTCGAAGTAGTTAATGCATTATTTGTAGGTGACATTTATTTATTCAAACACAGATTAAACAACCAAAGATCTAAGTAAAGTTTTTAAAAAGTTAACTGCTCATAAAATATTTATTCACCTTAATGCTATTTTAGTTTGTAAGTTTAGTAAGATTTGTATCTTACTAAACTTGGATTTAAGGTGAATCAATATTTAAGTAACAGATTAAAATATTATGATTCAACTTTGGGAGGAGCCCGGGAGGACAGATATTATTAGCGGGTAGGTATTATTTTAGTATATCGCATAAAAATAAAGTTTTCAACTGTTCTACTGATAATTAAAGTAGATACTATATTTTTAACAATTTTTTTATGATAAAGCAACTCAATAATCAATCTGAGCAAAGGAATCGTCAGTATTATTATTACATGTATGAATAGTAACGTGAATAATCTTCAGAAGCTAATATTCGTGTGTAGCCGCACGCGGGTAGTTGATATAAAACGTCTTCAAACAAATAACCGAGGTTATTATTACACTGAACACTTACCGCGTTACTAATAAACAACCTTTCAATTTAAATCAACATAAATATATACATATTTCGTGCTCGTTCAAAATGTGAATCGCTCGCAAGAGTCAATAACTGGCCTTTGAACGTAGCCGGAGGTAATTGGCTCGAAGCCGTGAGTGAGAGACAGCTAGTCAAGATTATTACCTCGTTTATAAATAACGCCGATAAAACCCCCACCTGTTGCCATCATTAATCAAATCCCGTTTCTTTATTCCGCGATATTGAGCAGGTTCCTTGTTATTTATTAACATGAAGTCATCTCGAGCTGTGGAGAGATCCGCTCTGTTACTCTGTTTTTGTGGAAAACCTGCTCAGGACCACTTTCATTTTAGATAAATTATAATTAATTACTAGGAATTCCGTCGAACTTGAAATCACTACATAGTAGGTATAAAACAAAATCACTTCCCGCTGTCCGTCTGTCCCTGTGTATGCTTACATCTTTAAAACTACGCAACGGATTTTGATGCGGTTTTAAGAGGAAGGTTTATAAAGTATTTGACACAAAGATTTCCACGTAGGCAAAGCCGCAGGGCGCAGCTAGTAATCATTAAAAAAACATGCCTTTTTTTCTGACAGTGAAACCTTCGATAGCGATTATTAAAGTAGATGTAATGAGAGATCATCTGAATGAGAGCCCCGCGGCCACAATGTGAACGCATTGTAACTATTATTGCGTACATGTGAAACTAATATAAGTTCCAGTAGACTTCGACAAGTAATCTACAAGTGTTGAGTAGGTACGAACAACCAAACAAGATAACTTTCAGAATCGGCTCAATCTCATTCACTGTTGTGTTTTAATATGACGTAAAAAAGTTATTTGTTCAACAAGTGGGCGAAACGATTTTGTTCAACGTCCCGATATTAAATCTTCTAAATAATTTCCATCAAGTGACATTGTTGTCAAACGAAGGCCTATTGACCATAAAAATATTAGCATATTAACGTCCAACGCGCGCCGCCGGTTGTATTGTGGTAGGTATGTACCGGACATACTCAATATGCAAACTTTTGTGGAGCAAAACGAATCGAACCCAAACCTCCGCAAAATACACAACCCACTGGATTACAAACCCTTGCTCATCACAACTTGGCAAACACATCAAGCAGCTTTCAAGTACCCTTGTGTGTGTGGGCGGGACACACGGGCAACTTGCGGCGAACAAGGGCCACTATTGTAGCGCACCTACCACTATGAGCATGTTATTGCAACAGAAAAGAAGGTGGTCAAAATGCATTTCGTCTGAGGTGACACAATCTTACCTCAATAATGTTTATTATAGAGGTATTCTGTTCTCCATAGGAGTCCGTGGAATCCGTTAACTAATTAGTAATTCTATTAGTACTGTATACTTGTATTTTGTATGTGTGTGTCTGAAGTTGTTAATTAATAATGTATCTATGTATGTATGAAGATCGACAGAGAACAATAAGCAAGCTGTAGTTCCCGTGCATCGTCCGTTTGCTTCAACCGTTTCAGACATAAATAGGATTATTTTTTGCGAATGTAATTTCCAGCCGCATCTCATCCTATTCAATTTCCTCGCGATTCCTTCCCCCGCCCGCCCGCCCCGCCCCGCCCGGCACAGGGCACGTGAAGCCGAGGGCGGGTGTTATCTCGTTGATTTTCCATTTAGATCCGCTAATGGACATTTTTCAATATAGCTGCAGCGCAGGCTCACCTGTTGCAGGTGTCATTCATCATATCTCTGACAGTACACTTTCTTATTCATTTATTATTCTGATCTCTGGATATGACAGAGATCTTAGTCTCTTTTTGTAGAACGTGAAACAAACAAGAAGTAGACATTTACCGAGTGAAGGTGGGAGCGGATGTACTCGGCTGCCGGACGCGGGACGCTGACGTAGCCGTTACAGTTCCTAACGAATCTCCGTATACCATCGTTTTTTTTTTTTTTTCTTTTTTTTTTCTTTAAACACAGCTCGGGGGTGGACATCGCATATCATATTCCACGTTAGGATCATCATCAACCTGTAATAGTCCACCGCTGGACATATGCCTCCCCTTATGAGCGCCACAGTGCCCTGTCTTCAGCTTGACGCATGCAGCATCTGCCTCTAGTCCTTTGCAGGTCTTCATTCCACCTGCCGCCGGTCGGTGAGGGTCCTATACTACGTTTGCCAAGTCGCGGTCTCCGCTGAAGAACACGTTAATCCCAGCGGTTGTCGGTTCTTTGCGAGATATGGCCGGCCCACTGCCACTTCAGTTTGCAAATTCTTTGAGCTATGTCGATAACTTTTGTTCTCTGGTATTGATTCAGGTAGTTCCATATTATCAAAATGTAATAAATGAAATGAAACAGAAAGTATCTCATTCTTTTGGTGCTGTTTAGTTGAGCTGCTTTACTGATAACTGCTAATAATCAATATTTCTTTGAGTTTTCGTTTCACCCTCCCTAAATTCAAGCAAATGCCCCAAAAACAATATATTTTTCATCACCTTGTGAGGTATAATTCTGGAGTAACCTGTCATCCTGTTTACAGTTCACAAGTTTCTGGAAGAATTGAATTACTGACTTTGATTAATGTGAAGCGGCTGCGGGACCCTCGCGCGGGGCGGCGGGGGGTACTTACAAGCTATCAACGAAAATATTATTTAAGCAGTGAAGCGAAGTTAAGTTAACTATTATAATAAAATACATCACACAGAAAAGTATAAAACCAGACAGACTTTCCGGCCTCCAGGTGGAACGTAAGACGTTATATATTCGTTATACCTATGTTATATGTATATCTTGCTTATACCTCGTAAACTGTTCCCTTTCCTTTTCCTTCGTGAGAAGTTGATACGTTGCTTTTCAATAAACCAACATAAAACAATAGCATTAGACTTTCCCCCGGCCCCGTAAAGTAGGTGTGGGCTAAGCCTCTTGTTGTATACAACTTTCCATAATTTGTCCATAAAAGCTTCCGACACAACGCGGCTGTAAACAACGAGTTACGAGATCTACACAACTGTATAGTTATTACATTAATGTAAGTATACAGTTGAAGTAGTGTGTGAGTGCCGGCGCCGGGTCCGGGGCGGGTCCGGTCCGGGGCCGTCGTAAAGCGTCCAGGATGCGGATCGTTTATTCATCGGCACATCAAAGACCCTACTTAAAATTATATTCGCCTGCATTATACGACTTGTTTTAATACAACACAAATTTCGGTGATTTCAGAAGATTAGATTAGTTTCGTTATTAGTTATGATTAGGAGGATCGTGATTATCTATTATTCGTATTACAATTTTATTGTTCTGTTTCGAGTCATAATATGTACATATATATATATAAATCGTTTATTACAGCAACACTAATAAATAAAATTACACTTACCTAACTTATAATTAACACTTACATGGACTTATATAAATAGTGGAGTGTAAAAACATAAGGAAATTTGAGAATATGAAAACAATGTTCAGAAGCAACTGTGCAGTAAGTAGATAAGAGCTCAGAAATATTTGGTTTCATTTCGAAAGGCATTCGAAATAGAATGATGTTCGGGAGACAATGCCAGTTTGTTTAGATAATGTAGTGCGGTAGGTACTCGCACAAAGGCCTCGCGGAATACGTTATGTAAATGCAAAGAATATAAGTTCATATCAACGGGGCGATGCACGCGCCGCGCCGCCAGGTGGCACCACTCACGGGCGTCTGTTGCGCCGGACACGCGCTACTTACGCCCGTAACGTATCTTAGATTTAAGCCAGTCTCAGTGTATATTTTTCCGACAGATTTTCATTGAATACCAAAAAATTGCGACTTGAGACGTGCTTACACCTGAGATGCGTTGAAGTATTCGGGCTAGACAATCATACTACTTTCTGTCTGGTTGTTTGTTCCATGTTTCTTAATTTTCAAAACACTTTATAATTCATGAGAAAATTATTCTAAATCAAATCAAACGAAAATAAAATTGTTGGTACAGTACGTTATTCGATGACCGATGTGACGCGGCGGGCGAACGTCCGTCTGCGACGCAGGAGGTTGCGGGTTTGATTCCCGCCTTGGGATATATTGACTCGGGTGTTTTGGGTATTTACGAAGTACTATAATAAATACATAATATCTTTGCAATATATTGTAATAAATATATCAGTCACCTACTACCCACAACACAAGCTCCGCGTGTGATGATACTTTGTGGATTATCCAACGTTATAAATACAAATAAGTCAAAACTAGACTAGCATTCCTTCTTTATTTTACTCCAATAGTTGAACGAACGAAGGAACGAACTAACGAAGCGTTACGCTTCGTAACGTCTAACAACCGCAGCGCATTCCAACGTCAAAGCACCGTAGAGCATTCACCGTAGAGACGCTACGCCGTAGCAGTTCTCGTAGCTCCGTAGCGTTAACGGCCGTTACCGGCGGCCGTGTAACGCCGCCGCCGCAGCGCTGTTGGCAAAGCACCCGGCGGCGGTGGCGGCACTCCAATTGTGATTTATTCGCGACAAATGCCGAAATAAAGCCGCGCGATATTGCGGGGCCCACGTGCTTCTCCTTTTATTTACATCAATGCGAGATAGTGCCTTTATGTCCTCATATTGTAGTTGCTGCGGCGCCTTCTTACAGTTTATGTATGCAGTAATCAGATGGAGGATGCTGAATCATTTAAATACATGTTTTTAGTTTGTTCGTGGAGAAACATAAGTGTGTTCGCAAACGAACGTAACTCGGTCATCGATTCACTTCGAGCGCTAGTCACTAAACTTGCGGGTATAACCCGGTTAGATCAGTCAATAATAACTCATAAACACGTAACTAAAAGGTCTATAACCGCTCGGTCAGGCATTGGCTTGTGATTACCGCATACAACTCATCACATATTTATTTGAGTGTTTGCTTTCTGCGGATTACCTTAATAGAGGAGTATTAGGGAGCGCTGGCGGCGGCAATCAGCCCGGACATGTTTACTGAACCGTTTGCGGTGACGTTTAATACGTTCATGCATAATATATCAGATTATGAAGACATTAGTCTGCTGATAGAAAAAGGAATTATGTAAATGGAGGTACTTATCAATAGACGAGCATTTCGTGGCGTGTGTGGCGTGTGTGGCGTGTGTGTGAGGGGCGCAACTCCTGTGGGCCGCTTATATTTCTATCCATAAAAGTGTTTGATCTTTACTTCTGATAAATAGCTGTAAGATCTTAAAGGTACATTTCTTCTTAGGAAAATCCGTAAAAAACTGAGACTTTGCTGCTATTATCGGTATCCTGCAACGTTTGATGTAGACCAAACGAACAAAGAGATAATTAAAGATTAATCTGCCTTTCTTCTACTGACAGATGCTCCGTCTCTGTTTACACGAAAATATTTTGACAGAGCGGCGTGTGGATATAATAAGCATTCACTCATTTGGTCTAAATACACCTTTATAAATATGTATGTGCATGATTTTTAAACATTTAAACTAATGAATATAACAAAAAACGAATATAAAGTCCGCTGCCGCGCCCGCTCCGCTCCCCACCTCGCTAGCAGCCGCGCGCCGCCGGAGGAAAGGGCGATTGTTAACTAGCACAACACAATTAGCTACATTACACACGACGCGACGCGCACAAGCACGCGCTTGTCCGAGAGCAGAGTGCAGCGCCATCTATAGGTACCTACTCGTACAGTGTTCCCAGCGCGGCCGTGCAGGCCCGGCTGTCTGTATCTATGTTATGTCTTAGGAAGTTCATGGCGGCTTCTCCTATAGGTGCTGTAATGAATAGGTATAATAAACAATAAATGTGGCAGTGGGCCGGCCATATCTCACATAGAACCGATAACCGCTGGGGTAAACGTGTTCTTGAATGGAGACAGCGACTCGGCAAAAGTAGTGTAGGACAACCTTGCGAAAGACTGCAGGTAGATGCTGGATGCGGCAAGCTGAAGACAGGGTGCTATGGCGCTCATTGGGGGAGGCCTATCTCCAGCAGTGGACTGCTATAGGTTGATTATGATGAAACAATAAATAAACAAAAAGTTTCAGAACGAAATAAATAGGTTCAGTATTGTATATCGTGTTATTCGGCTTGTAAACACTATGAAGCAATAAAAGTACGTAGAACCTTTCACCCTTGAAATCCCCGAGCGCCTTGAGGGACGGAAACTCCCGAAAGATTATCCAAGTCCAAAGTCACAGACCAGCCGCCTCCGCTGCATGCCGAGCAGGCGCGACACGACTCTCTGGTGTAGTGGGAGCTAGCTTATACTCTTGTTCGGTTCGAATCCCAGCACGGATGACACCAACACCAACAACTTAGAAACTTTCAGTGAGAATACTGATTAAACTAAAATAAAACTCTAAATTCCGCTAACACAATTGAAAATACAATTTTTTCTGACAGTGCACATTCCTATTTGGCTCTTCAGTTCTCAAAAAAGGCAGCACTGTAATGTGATACTGCAAATCACCCCAGAGAAAACGTCAGTTTCTATTGTCCGATTAGTTAATCGAACCAACCGGAAAAAAAAGTTCATGTGGTCCGATCGGTAGGACAAAGGCAGTAGGACCACGTAGCCAGAGGGGAGCATACAGTTTAGCGGCAGCCGACGCGCACGCCGCTGAACCGAACCTCTGGGCTTTTGCTAAAATACTTCTAATAACAAATACAAAGCAGATTGATATCGACGTGTATGAGTTTTTGTTGAATTGTTTTTGAAAAAAGACCAACGGTAAAGAAATAATTAACTAATACCTATATATATAAATACACATAGTTATAATATTATTGTATTTTCATTGTCAAAGATTACTTTGATACTAAACACCAGGATTTTCATGGATATCATTTATTGGAATGAAATATAGCGCAAGAATAGGATCCCTACTGCATATCTGATAATGAAACCCTTATGAAACTTTGAATATTCGTTATCGATGAATGATGAAGGTTTGTGTCGTTACAGGAAGGCGAATCCTATCTGATAGTAATAGTATAAAACAAACATGAAAAGATTTTATTTCTTTAAGCGTACAAATAAGCACTTAGACAGGTCATATTTTATACTATTCATTATTATCAATTTAAATAATTTTAGAGTTCATTTTTTGTCCACCAGTGGAAGAAGTGAGAAGATACCACTAGTATGTTCATAACTTATGTGTCTAGTACATTTGATTTATTTATCTGTAAGTTGGTAGATTTTGAGTTGGAGCAAAACTCATTACTCAATACTCAATATATTTATTTCATTCCAAGCTTTCACATTTTGTTTTTGCTGAATGGCGTGAAATTGATTCGTATAACGTTTTTTGTCGTTGCAACCAAAACCGGTGCAAAGCACTAGTATAGATGAGATATCGGTGTGAACCAGGAACTCGCTGGCATGTAATGGCACTTCGAGAGGTCATTCATTTATTTTAATATCTTCCACTTTATCCGTCACTGTGGTCAACTATTACTATCGACATTTAAACATAACGAAAAATGATGCGAAACCAACGTATTTGAATAGCTCGTGTTGTTCTTTAACCATTCGGCTACAACCGAACCATTCGTGTAGCGCCGGCCTTATTCCAAGTATAACAATAATTTGAGTCATAACATAATATAATTCGTGGAATTACAGACTTGACTGAATCTTGAGTCAATATAACACCTCCGCCTTCTTTTCGCGGGGCGCGGGGCGCGGGGCGCGGGGGCATGAGGTCGGGGTATGTTTTTGTAGCTGTTTTGTATTGTTGCTGCTTTATGCGTATTTATTGTTTCGCAGGAACTTTCGTGGTTATAAACTGTGAGAGTAATGTTCAAGGAAAGATTCTATTTCTGATCTCCGATGAGTTGAGACCGACCTGGGATGCGGAAGAGTACTTCGGCGATACTTTATATTAATTACGAGCTTCGCCCCGCGGTTTCGCCCGCGTGGATATTTCTGCGCAATTTTACCATATTTTCTCACCATTTAAACCTTCCCTGGACTACGACAAACATTTAGCTAAATCGTCCCAGCCGTTCTCGAGTTTTAGCGAGACTGACGAACAGCAATACATTTTTATTTATAAGATTTAAAGAGCTAGGGATTTTACATTAAAGGTATTTTTGTCACAGTGAAATAGAAACGAATAGGTAATGATCAATGTTTCACAGTCAGTTCCATATTTCAGACGATACTGAATCATAGATGAACAACCACCCAAGCCTTTCCCATATTGGTATCAAAAACAATAGATAGATACATCGCTCGTATAGCGTTCATATTGATCCCTGATAAAGTCTTCGCAGTAATAAACGCGAGCCTTCTCGCCTACACATAAAGCCTCGCCATGGTTCGTGTCGGGGCTCGCCGTAAGACGTGCCGATAAACAAAACTTTGGTATTCGTCATATCGGTGTCGCATTCTCTTGAAAGGATCTTACAATAAAATAAACAACAAAAGGCAATACGGCGAAGAGGGACTAATTTAATTAATCTAATAGGAATGTTTTCTTATTCATAGATTGTATTGGCCTTTGTTGTTAGCTTGTATAGGTGTCATGTCAGCTCGCCTCGCCTCTTGCTAATGAAACGGATCTGTGACGAGACGAGTGACGAGTGGATTGTGAGAGTGCGAATGATGATGGATGCTGGAGTGGAGCGTGAGCCTGCCCCGGCCCGCGCTGACGGATCGCCCCCCGCCCTCGCCCCCGCCCCGCATACGAATGCGGGATATCCCGGGATAGTTTCACAGGATAACCCGGATTATGAGATATGTGGCAGTTATTGTGGACTACATAATTCCTTTAAATGATTATCCCGGGTTATGGCATTAGTCTGCGGTGGTGTGGACACGGAGCGGTAAGTCTACTTTGATACTTTATTTGTTTGTTTACGGAAACAAATAGTCAAACTAATTATTTTCACATTGATTCTTTTATTTTTAGCCAACTTTTCAAAAGGAGCAGGTTCTCTACTCGTCTGTAGGTCTTTTCACAATCGCTAAACTATGGATAATAAGGTTCTAAATATATATGAACACACTTGTGAACTATTATAGTACCTAGTGTCCGTTGAGTGGTCGCCGCCGTGGCCGAAATTCATACGCACATAACATTCATACAAAATCTGTGCAAAGTATCAACTTGGTTATGATATAATAGTATACTAGCTATATGTATTAGAAACTTGTTGGTGGCTCTTACCTCAGTATAAGTATACTCTCACTCAGCCGCTTAGCTGAGTAGCTAAGCCCCGTCGTTCATAAACATTATGAATGAATACCTACTCCATGAGTGAGAGCTCACCGGCGCCGCCGCCGCCGCCGCCGCCGCCGCCGCCGCCGCCGCGGGCGGACCCTCGCGCCAGCCCGCCGACGGCGCTGCGCTGCCTGAGCTCTGTTCCTCCATTTTTCCAATTTGCCGTCGCCTTCGAACCGTTTATTATTATTTGTTTTCAATTGCAAAGTAATCTGTAGAGCGCAGATGGCGGCGGGCCGCGGCCGCCGCTTGCTTTTATTGGAGCATATTTATACAGATTGCATGTATTTTATTAAACATTTTACATGCTGTGCTAACTTCTGTAATTTATAAAAAAACATCGTAATGTTTAATGTATGAGTAATTTATTAAAACTAAAAAAATATTAATCTAATCACTGGAAATCTCTACAATGAAACATTTCATTCGAGTTTACCCATTTCATCTAGATAAAAGTAATCGTAATAATAAGATCAAATAATTCTTTAGTCCGTTATCGTCAATAAAGATTTCAATTCCCGCCGCTCCCACTACTCGCCTAACGCGATTCCAGAGAATATTAAGACAAACAAAATAAAATGTAATCACACGGCTCGGGATGAAAATCCAAAACTGAAATTTTAAATCTGTAAAGTTAATCAAATTCTTGAAGAAACTTCTCTAGTTGGCGGCGCCGCACTCATCTCGAAATGTTAACGATTTGTTTGAAAATTAAATATTAAGTGTAAGAAGTGTACGAGTAGGTACCTGCAGGTGCAAGCAGTACCCCGCGAGAGGCGCGAGGAGGCGCGAGGCGGTCTCCCCGCGCGAGTACAAAGCGGTAATATTTCCCGCAATCGAGACGTCAGCACACAAAGCGCGCCGAAGAGCGTGTGATTAAAATGCTCCTTTATTCGAAGATTAACCCTCGATAGGTTCCTTCTTTCAAATTTTTAGAGCTTTTTCTTTGATGCCACAGGTACTTGCGGCTTTTTAAAATGAGAAAAATGAAACGAAAATATTGGATAGAGAATTATTGGCATTACACATAAATAAGGAGGCCTCCGATCTATGAGAAGACCAGTGCCTGCTTACCCTCCCTTCAAAACCCTACGTTAGACGACAGTACGACTAGTTCAGACAACCGTTTTTCTTGTTGGAATCTGCATTCACAATTTCCCGACAGCAAGTTTTACTTTTATTTTCTAAATGGAAAAGCCACAATTTCCTAAAAAATATATGGAACAGAAGCGATAACGTCCGCGAACCAGAAAATTGTTTTGGGCAGGTGTTTCGTCGGGCCGACGACACGGCCCGACGCCGCCGGGCCGGCGCGGACCCGGCGCAGGGCCGATGGGCCGCCGGGGGCGCCGTGAGTGACACAATGATACGTGAAAGACTCGATAACGTTCTGTACAAAATCACCAAACACAAAACATAAAATGTCCAATCATGGTAGTAATAAATAAGCTGATTTCGCGCATCGACCTTGACACTAAGTCTGATGAAGTTTATTTGTCAACGTTTCCCTCCGTCCCCCACCACCCGCACGTCCACTTGTGGACTAAGTGCTGCGCCTCAGCACCGGGAGGCTTGCTATCCTCTACTCTAGTTTATAGCCGCATTCTTTGTTTTACTTTGTGTCCGAGTGGCTCACAACAGTCAAATGAACAATTGTGATTCTGGTGAGTGTTTTTGGAGGGTATTATATTTCTGTGAGGTGATTGCGAAGTTATGTTATTGGGGACAATCCACAAGTCCCGCTGTATAAGAACTATTGCCACGTCGGGTTCTCTGGGCCGGGCTCCAGTTGGCGCGGCTCCGTGCTCGATGGCCGCGGCTTCCATTGCTCGCGAGGGCTCAACTTTCTTGGCGGCGAGCGATGCTCCTGTTAATGCAGATTCATAACTACTTTTGGCCTGTGGCTTTATAATAAATCACAAACGTCTAAAATGTTAATGTCGAGTACTAATTAACACCTTAGTTCCTGTATTTAGTTGTAATCTGACTCGTCTATGTGCGTATTTCGTAAGTATATAAGCCTCAAGAAAACAGTTATTCTGATTCTAGTAGGAACCTACAGTGAAAGCGAAATAGTCCAAGCCACCGGGGTAGTAATCAAGTGTTCAGTATCTCGCCGGCGTGCAGGCGACGGCCGCCATTAGCCGACAGTCGCCGACACCGAGCGGTACAAAAAGCCAAGTGCGCTCATAGCTCTCCGCGCGCCGCGCCAGCCGCCGACCCGGGCATCACTACGCGGGCACAGGGCTGAGGGCCGCACATGGAATGGCTACCTAACTGCCGATACAATGCTGGTCATGTTTTGATTTCAATCAGGATATTCTATAACTTTATTTTAAAAAATAGTTTTCATAGAATAGTGTACCGATTTGATTATTTATCTTATCAATTAATCGATACTGCGAACAAGGTTCATTCATCGATATGTAGGTAACTAATTATCGTTGGGATTATAAAAATGAAATAAATAAACAAAATTTAATCAATTGTAATACTTACTTCCCGTTGATCTAGAATTGACGATATTTGGCAAGAAACAAAGTCCTATAATTATAAGGAACCCTCGGTGCGCGAGTCTGACTCGCGCTTGACATTTTATGTACCAACTCGTAACTGGGATTCTCTCTATGGAGCGTTATCCAAAATCTACTCTATATATGTGTGAGTTGACAAGCATATAACTGCAGTGCTCTGACACACACAAGCACGTATCAAATGTTTTGGCAACACCTCGTTTGTGAGTTTGTAATCCATTGATTATCTAAATTATAAAAAAAATTGAAAAACAAATAATCTATTTATGTTAAATAGTCATAAAACTAATTATGCAGGCAATTCTTTTATTCCTAGAGTAAGTAGGTTGCACAAGGAACAATTTTCTGAATGTGACATATTTTTGCTCTCTATGAATACTTTAAAAAACAAGTTTCTCTCTTAGGCTAATTTGCTTTATATAATATGTATATATTTGTATAATTCATGCATGATTTGTCTATTATGATTTGTTGTTTTATTAGTTTCCAAATGAGCGTCTGTAACGTTGTTGTGTTTTTTGAATATATTGTTTCTATTAGTGGCATCTTGATTGGTTTATACAAAACTATATTCCTGTTAATTTTAAGAATATTGTAAACTGTTTGTGCCTTCATAAACGAACAATAAATAAATAAATAAATAATCGATTGCAAACAATCATTGTGATAATCGATGAATTCATTATTAATGATAGATTCCGCATACTTACCATTTATCTTTATAATTCTACAATAATAGTATCGCTAAAGCCGTTGTCATTTATAACGTAATTACTTACAATGTTACGTCGTCGGTAGGTACGAGTATAAGGTATGATAAAACACAAGTTTATTTAAAAACAATCTCACACAAATCTTGAGCCAGTGTTCCCAGCGGCCATCAATAACTTTCCTCAAGATAGTGGAAGTCCAAGCCGCGCCGCGAGAACCTTCCAAAGAACTCTTTTAATTACTTATCGTCGAGTTAAACACTCGTTTCACGAGAAGCATTCATCATTTCGAGTGTTCTGTCAATTAGCTCACTCGGAAACCACTTTCAGCTGAACTCTGCAAAAACACCACTTTTCTCCTGAACGCATGTAGACTGTGCCCTTACAGCGCCGGACCGGCCAAGTGCGAGTACTCGCGCATTGCCGAACTATTTTGGCACAGTCGCAATCGCTATTATTAATTAAATATGTATAAGATCAACCTGTCTCCCTGAATAAAAGAAAGCCATAAGAACGTATTTTCGTAACAAAAATCAGCCTCGCTTTCCTGTGGATCCGAAACTGGTTGGGTTGATGTCTTGCACACAATGATTTATAGCGCTAAATTGCTTTCTATGAATAGCAGGGTTAGTTCTCACAACGAGGTTAAGTTTGTAAAAAGAAATGGTGAAAGTTCCCTCATTATATCAGCATTAGGGCGCAGCCGTGAGCGGGGGGCAGGGCAGGGGAGGGGAGGGTTCAACGCTCATTTCATGTTATTACAATTTGTAAGTGGTAGCTTGCACAGCACTACTGGGTATTTCGGTTACTACTTTATTGCTAATAATATGGAAAGCCCCAACTTGATATTCTGTTATATAAGGTTCGAACCATTCGTCGTAATAAAACAGTTATTTTGAGAGCCAATAGGCTTTTAAGTAATGATCAAACGACTGTATATTACACTTAGGTACAAAATAGTACATGAATGAATCCATTCACACCTACCTACTGTTGAACTAACCACATATGTGACAAGTCCGCTGTGTGAGTATGTCAGTGATCGCTGGGATGCACCTCACAGATATCCTCACCAGTGTATAACCCTCTTAGTCGGTGATTAGGAGCGTCCCCGCTGCACGGAGAGTTACGACGGCGACGTCAACGAATTAACTTCTATCTGGTGTTCAGCGACAAGTAATTCCTGTCACTATCTGCTAGTCCCGGGAAAAATAACTTTAAGTCCTTGATTAAAGCGACGTATTTGTCTCGGATCCGGGACTTAGGTTTCTTAGTTTCCGCTGGGATCAAATGGACAAAGAGCTTTTTGCGGCAGGTACCTACGGTCGGACGGCTCCTCTAGGTAGACACAGGTGCTCTAACTTGATTGTGATTGTGTCTTGCACTTTATAACCTGGTCTAATAACTTTGGTCAGCGAACAACTACAGGCAATGGCCACAATAATAGAGTAGCAGTCTATTCCGTAACTATTGAAGTCGGGATTGATTGTCTGTCAGCCAGTTCTTGACTACCGCATCGCAACGCCTCGCTCAGCCGAATAATAATAATCGAATAATCAATTTATTGGTAACAAAATAGTACAAGTCCGACACGATCGTTTTGAAAACGTCTAGAGAGTAGTTTTCTGTGCCGTCGAAGTTAAGACTTGTAAACGTCAAGCGAGCTGTGTATACCCGGGCCCGCCCACTAGTATCATGATTATGACGTAGCCGGCAAGTGTTGGCGAGCGCATCGAGAGACAACATACAACAATATTATATTTGATTCTACAGCAATCATAACATAACGAATCAGAGGCTTTAATGTAGTTGCTTGGTTATCGCACGTGTGCTGTGCCTCGGTAATGGATTAGGATACTCGTAGGTGCAAGTGGGTACACATCGGCTACTGTTCGCCGCCTTGGTTCCACTCCGCCTCCGGTCTGGCTCCGGCTCCGGCTCCGGCTCCGGCTCCGGAACGCACACAAGCCATTTGCCCTGCTGTGCCATTCGGAGTGTGGCTTTATTCAAAGTTCGCAGACAAATATGTCCTTAGTTATCTTACTTTCGTCAAGTGCGTAGAACAGAAGAGGGACTATTTTATTCATCTCTAGGTACTGCATGCAGACAAGGTTAGTTAGACAAGACATGACCGGTCACAGTCACACATTTTGGCCGGTCACAGCCACACATAATCTAGGTACAACACGGCCACAACTCTGAGGTCTGTGGTCACAACTTGCTCGCTTCGCTCCGTTACATTAAATATTGACATCTGCGATGTATCGCAGCCAGTACTCGGGATCAACCTTTTTGTTCTCGGAAATGACTAAAATAGTACAAAGTTAATTTATTGAAATGATTAGTTACCGTAATACAAATAGTAATTTGGCAGGTGGTCCGTCAGTCGGTCAGTGAAAAGTTTAATTCGAAGGGATCGAGTGTTGGGTCGCTGTTTGCGAGGAACCAGATACTCCCTGGCTAGCGACCGGCGTGTGTACCGGGGGTTCTCGAACAACTACAACTACCTTCACTATCAAACGTATGCGTTATTTCTCGCTGGGGATTTTATCTGAATCCTTAGAATTTAATTATTCTTGTTTGTGATGTAAGTGCCTACACAGAAATCCATCTATCAGATTATGATCCATCTTTCCAGTGCACTGACGCACCAGTCAGTGAGTAGAAATAATTTGGCGATTGTTGTTCAGTTCAATGTCCTCTAAACAATGTTTTCTAACGAAGCACGTGCCTTCAGTACTGGTGGTAGGGGCTCGGCACTAAGTGGGCCCTTTCGCGCACGGAGTGACACAATTAGGAGGAAGGCCGCGGGGGCGGGGGCGGTAATGAGCGCGGGCTGACCGTCGGCGCTGCACTCCATGTATTGTTATGTTACTGATTTCTGACAGTTCAATTCATACAGAGATCATTCACACCATCCTTTAAAACATTGCATCGGTTGACAGAACCTTTGGTTTTTGTTCTAAAACATCACAAGGGTTACCTTTGTTCAGAGTAATCATGTTCATCTCAAATGAAGTGTCCGGTTCAGTACAAATAGCGATGTTTACTTCCGTTCCAATTTAATTAAACTAACCCGAAAGAGAAACATTTAAAACGTCTCGTTACAAGCTTGAAAAATTAAGGAAAATAGCAAATACCGGCTCTCGGGCAATTTCCTTGAAACGGAAGATTAACTTAAGGCGGAGAATTAATTATAAAAAAACAAAACGTAGCCCTCTAAACAAGTAGGTATTTTGTCCATACAAAACGGCATAAATGGAATTTAATCAAGGAGGATAAAGTTTGGCCGGAGCCGGTTTAATTAAAAATGTGGGATGTGCTGCGAGTAGGTACCTACATGCTGCTGCTGCGCGGCTGGAAAATGTTTTGAAATAGGTTTCAGATCCGCACGTCAATGTTCGACAGCCCCCCGCCGCCGCCCCCGCGCCCCTGCCGGGCTATGCCTGCGTCTGGCGCGCTCATCACCACACTATTATCATAGTGGGTAAGTCTGAGTTGAAGGTACGAATGGTTTAGTTATTATGAAGCAGTAACGCAGACCTGTGACCTTTCAGCTTTGTAGGCGGACTCCATTTCCGTGACAAAACAAATTATTCCGTCACCTTTATAAAATTCCTTGACCTTTATCAAGTCAAACAAAGCTGAGAATGAGTTCGCAGATAACTCTCGTCCTTTGTGTCGCTGCTTTTTAGAAGATTCGTCAAACAAATGTTCCCTCCCTCGCGGCTCATAAACAAGTTAATCCGGACTAAAGCTTCACTACAAGTTTCTTTGAAAGGAAGACAAGTCGCCGCCGGTCGCGCGCTACCGACAGCGACCCACGGAATCTATAGTACAGAGACTTTTAGATTTGGGAAATACTTCAATAGCAAGTGTTGATGCGAGGCGAGGTATGTAGGTCGGCGAGCCGTCACTGCCGAAGTAGCTCCATACGAGCTCGGAGCAAGTGGCTCCATGCACATTATACAGACGGAAATGTGAGAACCAACTGCTAATTCAGTTAGAACTACTTCAGGTGGTATAACTGGGATTTATTCGCATAATGAAATGAACGTAGTTTCGTTAGAGTTTGCAAAACGTTCTACCGTTTCAAATTCTCCGATTAAAACTATTGACAAGGCAAACATACATAATTTCGTTAAATATAAAAATAACAGCTAAGTTTAAACAGTTATTTTTTCAATTTTTATGTTTTTGGATTGCAAGACTCATTTTTCTGACATTTTTGTAATTTTGACATCCATCTCAGAAGTGTCTCGAACACGGATCAATTAGGCCGAGGGCTCGCAGGCCGTAGCATCTTTCCGTAATCACTTAGGGCGCGATCTCCGGCTGCATAAAAATTTATCTCCCATACAATAATAGCAAGCACCTGGACCATTCTAACTCACTATTACAGTTCACAGAGCGCCGCGTGCCGCAGACGCAGGAGCCCGAGCGGATGCCTTATCACATTATAAGAGTGGCTAACATTAACAGTATCAATACATAAATTCTTTATCGTACACCATAATCAAATCATTAAAAGAATACATTACATGTGACAAGTACAATGGGCGGCCTTATCGCTTAGAAGCGATCTCTTCCTGGCAAGCTTTGAAGAAAGGCAGGGCATTAACATCACAGGATTGGTTTTAGATTAGGTACAACTTCATTTGACAAGCTAGGTACGTTTCAAATGAAAATTCACGTCATGATTACAAATTGGCTGTGGATATTTGTTTGGGCATAGGTTTATCCAAATAACGAACCAGTAACTATTCCGAAATTAAAATCTCCTTTGGTGCTTACTCTGGTACCGGAAGGCAGTAACGTGCGTGTCACAGAGTGTCACGACGTGCGGGCAGTACATAGGTATATGAACCACGCAGCCTGTATGATGGCCCCCGCGGCGCAGCGCATCTGCCTTCGGTCTCACATCAGTGTCTGTGACGACGAAACATCCGAATTATCATAAACCAGCGGCTCGTCGTACCGCCCGCGCGCGCGACGCTGCCGAAACTCGCGCCGACTCCTCTCTACGTTTATTGTTTAACTTTTGCTGTTAAAATCTGGGCTTTACACCCCTTCCACAAACTTAAACAACTCTAAATTGAACTCTAGTCCTCGGTGAAAAGGCGCAAAGCGTCTCCGCGCAGCGGCTGTGTCTTAAACATTACCTGATTCTTAAACGGGAATGTACTTTTACAAGCGCTTGTTTAACTCGAGGCGGTTGTAGTACTCAATTAGATCCCTCAAGAGTTCGGGAGCGCCGGGGATGTGAGGATCGAACGAGGCGCTCCCTGCGGCGGAATAGAGTCATTCACAAGGAGTTGACCTAAACCAAACAATCCGAAGAGTTCCGAGTAAACAAAGCCAGAAAGAAATCAGAAACTGTAGTTATCAGGGCACGGTGACGTGCGCGAGATATATTCCTTCACGCGCAGAATAAATCCTCTGCTCGTCTGCATTAAATGCATCTGAAAGTTTCCGCAAACGAGTGATGAATAGTTGCTGCTATTTATTAAGTTCGTCGGCGCGCATCGCTGCTCCGCTCGCGGACGTTGCTCGGGTAGAACTGGCTATTATAACTACTACATATATGTATATCGCGTTTATTTACTCGTTAAATGGTACTTATAATTATGTGATTAGATTGCGTCAGTTTAAAAATATTGACTTAACATATTTTAACATCATTGCAAAATTTCGGGCTCTTGCTAAACTTGTGTGAAGTCTAAACTAGGTTGGTTTGATCTGTTTGAGAAGGGAAGAGAAGTCTAAGGCCCCGAAGTAACGGCTTCTATCATTTTATTTTCGTCTCATCAAATGTCATGAAATCATGTCTTTTATTTTTCAAAGCGAGGTTGTTATTTGATCATTTCTATGTTATGCATCTCTGTGGTCTGCGCGGCGCACCGCTCGCCCTGCGTCTGTGTGGAACATCGCTCCGACTCTCAACTGAATGTTATTTGTTTCTTACGACTGTATGAATGAATGTGTGTTATTCTGCTAGATCCAATCTCGTTCTTCTAGTTATGTGTACAACCAGCGAGTGTACCACCACCGTGTGGTTGCAGCGGGGCGGCGGCGCGGGCGGCGTGGGACGGCGCGGGGCGCGGGTGCGGGTTCCTATAATCAGGGGCTGGTTAAACCCAGATAGACGACTATAATTTGAATAAATTATCAATTTGCGTGAATTTCACGTCTGAAAGCAATCTCATCCATTACACGTTGATAAATAACTCAATATAAATAATTTATTTCCAGATAGTTGGCTCTACAATAGGCAGCTAATGTATTTAGAACCCATTTAAGCACTCCAACTTAAGTTCTACCCCGGAGCAGACAGGTTAAACTCGACCAAAGCGCTCCGAGTTTAGAATACAGTTTAGGTTGGCAGTAATTTGAAATTTAAGTTCTCGTACCGAGTGTCTTATAGAAGACAATTTAAGCTAACACCTAGACTTAGGCGGTATTTATGGCGCTGCTCCTCCTGTTTGTCGATGGCGCCCCGCGCGGGGACTCGCTGCCGACTGAACATAGGCTCTATGGACAAGTTACTCATTAGAAAATATCACTGAGGTCTGTTGCACCTACAGCCAATTCACAGCTCCACGAGACGGAATATAGAGCCCATAGCGTGCTAATTAGCCTCACGAGTAAATGATGAATGCAGGTGAGAAGTAGATCTGCAGGTCCTCGGCTCCGCGAGTGGGGCCAGGGAAGTGACGTGAGGGCGGAGACGGTGGCGTGTTATTCAATCCGGAGCGACGGAGAGGAATGGCCGTCGAGCGGCCGAGAGCTTTGCGGCGAGCGGACGCAATCTCACCGAACGGAACGCTTGCAGTCTTTACCTAGTGCTGTTTGTCAACTGTCCTAAAGTACAGGGAGCAAGCCTCGTGCGTGTTACATATTTACTGGACGAAAGAAAGATGGCCATATCTCACAACATGCCTTTTGTAGAGCTTTTGCTACATTGAGATCAAATGAATTTGAACACAGTTTTGGTTTTCGGTCTAGATTCTCTAGTCATAAGTTGTACCCTGGGGTTGTTGTTACCGTGGCCATGGTGACTGTCTTCATCTGTTCAAAGTACAAGTTGCCGCAAGCGTACTCCGCACCTGCGTAGTTACAGGTCGGTGTGTCGGCGCCCGGTGATGTTTAATCTGCAGGTACAGGAAGCGTTGTTGCGGCGGCGAGGGGCTTCAGGAGTGGTCAGCCCCCCGCCCCCGCCTGCAGCCCGGTACCGGCTGGGGGCTACCTGCGTGTTCGTCCTGAATTATAGACATAGCTATAACTTGGTAGAGGCTAGGTGCGTCACGGCGGTAGGCGACGCAAGGCGCTAGATGCTAAGGAGCTTATGTTGAAACTAAGACAATTTAGAAGTTGACAACTTGCGATAAGTTTGGAAACTTAGAAACGAAAAGACAATTCGGAAAAATGATGCTTTATTGTTAACGTTTGTACTGCACAATATGTTTTATTGAACGACAGTATAATGTGAGTTTGCTCGAGTGATCTGAATAGATGTACATATAAAGGACGATGCCAAAATAATATTGTCAAAGCGAAATGGCTTGTACTGTTGAAGAGATATAATAGTGAAAATGTCAAGTAGTTTCAGGGGCGAGTCACACCTGAGTGAACTAACAAGCAGCAACACGTCGTCGTCGGCCCGACACGACACCGACCGGCGCAAGTGGCGCGGCGACCTCCGCACGAGACCTCGCCTCGCAGCTACCTTCACAAACAGATAAACTGTCCCCGCGCGCCCGTTCACACAACCAACCTTAGAAACAACACAATTTAACTTGGCTTCGCGCTTTGCGATCCAATAACTGAACTTCTTTGTCTCCGCACAGCACCCGTCCCGCTCTGACCCGGTACGTAAGAGAGGGACGTGTGGAGAACATTTATCGCGAAAAGAAATTAAAGTCGCACCGAATCGAAAGGTTTTATCTAGGTGTCGATAGCGGTCACAAATTATGTGCTTCCCTGCGTTAAGGCGCGGTCTCGGCCGGCGAGCCTTGCATACAACTAGGAAGCCTGCACGGGATCTAATTTTATATCAAATACAATAACGGTAGGTATGTTGTCGGTTACGCGCTTTTCGAAAGTCAATTAATTTAAAGTTTATAAGAAACAACGTTTTACTCAGAGTCTCTTTCGTCAATTATTCGATTTAAACTAATAGTAATAACAGATTAGAGTTTGCTAAGTTTCAAAGAAATTAAGTTGGTATGTTTCTTAATAGGTCACCGAAGAACTCTGGTACCCATTTTAATTATGCCCTTAAGCACTTAGATTAAGTTTGACGACTTTGATCTTTTAATACTGCGCTAATATCTTTTATTTTATTTATATTATTTTTTTGTGCTCTCTCGGAGAGGTTCGTTCGTACGTAGGAGACTACGGCTTAACTTTATCCCATTCAAACTTCCGCCAAACGAAACTAGACTTTATACGGAAAGAAGTTTAGTTGAAATTCATTTGTTTGTTTGTATAATGTTTGGTAAAGACAAATGAATTTCTACTTTCTAGTGATTGTCGATCAATCGCCGAGCTATCCGCCGCCGGCATCGCGTGCTACCGCCGCGCCGCGTCCGCTCCTGTACAAGTAGGCAGTCCGCTCATGTGGGTAAGCCTCAGAGTTAGGCTGTGATGCTGTATAATAATAATGCTGTATAATATAAAATCATATGGGGTAATAGACAATCAAATCAAATTAATAATTATTCACAATATTGCCATGACAATTTAAAATTGATTAATTTTCCTAATGAATTTATTTTATGTGCGGACAGGCATTGTACCGAATTAGGACATAGATACATAATTGACAATCTTTATCATGACATAGTAAACATTCTACAGCAGGGAGCTATCTTGACATGTACACAATTAATTAGTAAAAAGCGTAATAATGTTATTGGGTGGAATAAGCATGTTCACACAGCTCATAAAAAGGCCAGAGAAAAATTCAACTTGTGGTGTTCTTATGGAAAACCTAGTAGTGGACCAATCTTTGATGATATGCATAATAGTCGTAAAATATTCAAGGGAAAACTTAAATGGTGCCAAAATAACCAAGACCAGATAAAAATGGATGTTATTGCAGGTCACAGAAAAGGCAAACATTTCTCAAAATTCTGGCAAACCGTAAAGAAATTGGACTCAAAACCTGGCCTCCCTGCCAGTGTTGCAGGCTTGTCTGACCCTAAACAGGTGGCTGAGTTATTTGGCATGCATTTCAGGGTGAGGTCACCTTTAGGACGGGCTGGTATGCTAGGGTCGCCTGGCGCTGAGTCCAATCAATCTTCAGATGCTACCCTGACACGAGTAACAGCTAGTGACGTGAGAAAAGTTTTACAAAATATGAGTACGGGTAAATCCCCGGGGCATGATGGACTTAGCGTCGAGCACCTGCGGTATGCTGGCACACATATGTCAGGAGTCCTGGCGATGTTCTATTCCCTGTGTATCAGCCATGCGTACGTGCCCTCTGACTGTATGAAAACCATTGTTGTGCCCATGGTCAAGAACAGAACTGGAGACATTTCAGACATGGGCAACTATAGGCCAATATCCTTGGCAACTATAATAGCTAAAGTACTGGACCGGCTTCTGGATTTGCACCTAGACCAACACTTACGAATACATGATGCACAGTTCGGTTTTCGGAAAGGACTGTCCACTGATACAGCTATTCTTGGGTTCAAGAATACTGTCCAGTACTACGTGGATAGACGGACACCGGTCTATGCTTGTTTTCTAGACCTCTCGCGTGCTTTTGACACCGTGTGTTACGATATGCTGTGGCGAAAGCTACGCGAGACTAGTTTGCCTAAAGATGTTTGTTCTGTTTTTGAGTATTGGTACAACAACCAAACTAATCAGGTAAAATGGGCAGGGGTGCTGTCTGATGCATATGGGATGGAATGTGGCGTAAGACAGGGGGGGGTCTCTTCGCCACACCTTTTTAACCTCTATGTAAATTCCCTGATAGATGGTCTCAGCAGGCAGCCAGTGGGATGCTCTATTGATGGAATAAGTGTAAATAATATCAGTTATGCCGACGATATGGTGCTGCTGGCACCATCTGTCAGTGCACTTGAGAAACTGTTGGCAATATGTGAAAATTATGCTAAGAGTCATGGTCTACAATATAACGTTAAAAAAAGTGAGTTCATGGTATTCTCCCCAAAGGGAAAACACATGAACGAGGTACCACCCATTATGTTGAATGGATCTGAGCTGAAAAGAGCTACCCAGTTCAAATACTTAGGTCACATTATAAGTGACAATCTTAGAGATGAACCTGACGTAGAGAGGGAGCGAAGGGCGTTGACCGTAAGGGCCAATATGTTGGTTCGTAGGTTTTATCGATGTTCTGAAGAGGCAAAAGTCACGCTGTTTAAGTCTTACTGTCAGACGTTCTACACGAGTAGCCTATGGACCACATATACTCAAAAAGCGATCAACACCCTTCGCGTCCAGTATAATAATGCATTCAGGATGATACTGGGGCTCCCGAGGTTCTGCAGCGCGTCCGGCATGTTCGCGGAGGCGCGCACGGACGGCTTTCATGCATGCATGCGGAAGAAAATCGCCTCGTTGCTGTTCAGGCTGCACGGTAGTACCAACGTCATTCTGAATGCATTATCCAATAAATGGGATAGCCCGTTCCTCAAGCACTGCAACCAAGTAATGATGAAATAATCACTTTCATCATTATTTGATTGCACTGTTTGTAATTATTTACATTACTTAATTGTTAATAACTAACATAGTATTAAGTAATGTTTGCTACTAACATGATATGGACCTAAATTTAATTTTAATTATGATTTGTCGTTGTCCGAAATAAATGAATTTTATTTTATTTTTTTATTTAATAAATAAATAAAACATTATAAAGTTTGTTTTGCAGAAGTGGGGCGTGCATTAATGCATTCGCTGCCCAGTCCCCGCAGTGCGACCTGAAGGACGGGGCGCGCGGGCTGTGAGGGGCCGCAGTGGGCTATGTGTATCATGGCCATGGCACATGAAAGTGTTAAAACTGAAGAAAGAAGGTCAACATTGATGGAAAATTGAGATGGAGCTGCGTACACAAAAATATTTTACAAGCGGTACAGCCTCTCGAGGGAGGCTTATGTACATTATAAAGGGTGTCTCAGCGCCGATTTTAAACTTTAAATATTTATAAAAAAAAAACAAATTGTATTAGAAATGTTATAATTGTTGTAAATTATAGTGTAATGTTGCGGATTTTATGTACGAAATATTACACCGTCAAGATGTCTTCCCTCACGGCGAATGCACTCTTCAAAGCGGACAAGCGAATTCGCAGAGACACGCCGTAAAACGTCAACTGATATGGCTCGCACTTCTGTAGTTATTTTGGCCTTTAACTGCTCCAAACTCGTAAGAGGGGTATCATATACTCTTCCTTTGAGATAACCCCATAAAAAAAAGTCAGCTGGGGTTAAGTCAGGAGATCTAGGTGGCCACAATACGTCTCCAAAGCGGCTAATGATTTTACCAGGAAAAAAAGCTTTTAGTGTGTCCATGGAGACCCTAGCAGTGTGGGCTGTGGCCCCATCTTGCTGAAACCACACATTTGACTTGTTAATAGCCCCATCTTGCAGCTGAGGTACAAAAAAATTATTGATCATGTTAATATACCGCTCGCTCGTCACTGTAACCGCTACACCTCGGTCATTCTCAAAGAAAAATGGGCCGATGATTTTCGTCGCCGATATTGCACACCATACAGTAACTTTCGGGCTGTGTAATGCTTTCTGATGTTTTTCTTTTGGGTTGCTTGATGACCAGTAACGGCAATTTTGACGATTTACGTAGCCTTCGAGGTGAAAATGTGACTCATCACTAAAGTAAACATTGTCGATCACATTTTCCTCTGAAAAAAATTCTAACATCTTCTGACAGTAAATTTTTCGCTTGTTGTAGTCTTCCGGTTTGATTTTTTGAACTATTTGGATTTTGTATGGATGTAATTTTAAGTCTAAAGCCAAAATTCGTTGAAGACTTGAACGGTGAAGGCTCAAAGAGGCAGCATGTTTCCTGACTGATCGTCGTGGATGCTCCGCGATCGCAGCGGCGACGCGGTCGATGTTTTCAATCGATCGCACAGGTCTATCTCGAGGGCGAATTGAATGGTTAAGCAAACATCCCGTTGCTCTAAACTTTTCTACCCACGACTTAATTAATTGAATACTCGGGGCGTCACTTATACGGCGGATTTCAAAGCGATTACAAAACTTGCGCTGTGCTTCACTCAACGAAAACTCATTGCAAAAGTAAGCCTCTACTGCGTACGCGCGATGCGCGCCAGACCACTGCGACATGGCGACTAACAAATCCGCACTTGTTACCAACCGAACGCTACCACTCCCCTCCCGCTAGCCCCGCAAACTTCTGAGAAATTCGTGTTTAAAGTTTAAAATCTGGGCTGAGACACCCTTTATTACAGTAGGCAGTTGTACATTATATTACATACATTATTATATTCATTAGTTATATGTACATATTTCATAAAACTGTTTATATAAATATAATCCCGTCACAATAGTTGTTTGCAGGATTCCAGCTGCAAATCGTATTTAATTGAAACAGTATTGCATTGTTAGGAGCACGAGTTTGCTTCGTTAACGCTAACGCGGACGAAACTTTTTGATTTCATTCGGAATTCAACTGATGAGTTTGAATTTTTGATTCAAATTTAACGGTGGTTATCGAGTTTAGCAGGAATGAAACCTCTTTTACATTTTTATTTTTTAAAAGTTCAAATTAAATCGGTCACCGTCCCGGCTGCTATCCAAGGAAACAACTCTGGCCTCAGAAGAGGAATGAGGTAGGCGTGTGTTCAATGTGTTCAAATTTTCTGCGATGACACACCCCTAACAGTCTCCCGCCGCCTCCGCTCGCATCTAATAACATCTCGTGATAAGCCCCACTTCAACTTATCAGTATCTTCATTATCGTGATCCGTGCATGTCATCCCCCCCCCCCCTCCCTTGCCCCCTTGTTGTCCTCAGCTCTGGTTGTGGCTGATCCATCACATCTCCCATCAAGTACTAATAAAATTACGCAGAGTGTTGCCAAATGGAATAAATGCGTGCCGATTGATCGATGGATCCTTGCTGGCGCTACACGAGTTTGTTTTTAGCCTGGAGAGTGGTCGGATGTTACTGCCGAGAGCGGGCGGGGCTCAGCTCCTCGTGGGAAAATTAAACTAAAAACACAAGGAATCCTATAACCCTAAGGTTTGCTGGCTATTTTATGTATAATGTGTGTACTATAAAGAATTATATAACAAATACCAAAGTACATAGTAACGTTTTCCAGTAACTTATTTAACTTATTAGTCTTTGAAGTACAGAATCAAAACAAGTATATTATAGGTAGGTGTTTGCACATTTTCTTAGAAAGTTTTTGTTTATTTCCGAGAGTTATATTCTACAGAAATCTTGCTTAATTTCCATTGAAAAGAAAAGTTCGCAATGTTCTCCTCTACTCTCCCACATAAAGAAAAGTTCGCAATGTTCTCCTCTACTCTCCCACATAAAGAAAAGTTCGCAATGTTCTCCTCTACTCTCCCACATAAAGAAAAGTTCGCAATGCTCTCCTCTACTCTCCCACATAAAGATCTATTTTAGCAATCTTATGAATTCCATTGGTCTCTTGGAACAAAATTGCCGAAAAATTCTACATCCTTTTTCGTTCAACATAATAACCCTTTCATAGCGGAGCCCGCAAGAGGTGTTATAGGAAATAAAATATTATAAGAGTTGGATCCGAGCTCGCACCGGATCCGTAATCCGTATAGTGTAGGGCTGCCGCGGTCCGTTATTAAGTTCGTCCGTTACAAAGATATTCAATTTATTTTATTTTATTTGGGAAACAAAAAGCTTATATTTAATTATAAATAGAACATAGACTTAGAATAAATAGAGATAACTACAGTTTCCACTCGCAGCTTGGAAGTATAACTGAACTAGTTATATAACATTAACATTAATACGTGAAATTTGTTCGACTAAAAATTAAAATTATAAAAAGAATGTGCCTAAAAAACATAAGAAAATAAAGTAGCACAAAAAAACAAAGTGCCTTTTAAAAATAAAGAAATAAAATACCTACTAAGTTAAAACAAAAATAAACAACAAATGTAGTGCTGTTTGCCTGATGTCAGTACCAAGTCATCTGGTTGGTAACTACAAGGTGAGGATAGGATATTAATAATAAATAAATGGTAAAAATAAATCATTAATTAAAATAGCATTTCGCCTCATTTTGAAGAGATCAACGTTTTTGGAATAATGCGTATTAAATGTTTGCATGGTCCGCGATAAATAGGAGTTTTTCCGGTAGTTTGTGGCGCAGTTGGGAATACTTAGTTTGAGGTAGTATCAGCGAGAAGCTCTACTGGACGGGACGGTTAGTCCTATACCGGATAAGAGCGCAGGTGAGTCGACTAAGTTCAGGATAATGTTGAACAATAGTGACAGGTCCGCAGCTTTCTATTTAGATAAATGATATAAAATAACTGACGCGAGCTCCGCGCGCCGCCGCGCCGGTGCCCGATGCTGATGAGCGCGACGCGAGCTCCGCGCGCCGCCGCGCCGGTGCCCGATGCTGATGAGATGCTGATGAGCGCGACGCGAGCTCCGCGCGCCGCCGCGCCGGTGCTCGATGCTGACGAGCGCGACGCGAGCTCTGCGCGCCGCCGCGCCGGTGCTCGATGCTGATGAGCGCGACGCGAGCTCTGCGCGCCGCCGCGCCGGTGCCCGATGCTGATGAGCGCGACGCGAGCTCCGCGCGCCGCCGCGCCGGTGCCCGATGCTGATGAGCGCGACGCGAGCTCCGCGCGCCGCCGCGCCGGTGCCCGATGCTGATGAGATGCTGATGAGCGCGACGCGAGCTCCGCGCGCCGCCGCGCCGGTGCTCGATGCTGACGAGCGCGACGCGAGCTCTGCGCGCCGCCGCGCCGGTGCTCGATGCTGATGAGCGCGACGCGAGCTCTGCGCGCCGCCGCGCCGGTGCTCGATGCTGATGAGCGCGACGCGAGCTCTGCGCGCCGCCGCGCCGGTGCCCGATGCTGATGAGCGCGACGCGAGCTCCGCGCGCCGCCGCGCCGGTGCCCGATGCTGATGAGATGCTGATGAGCGCGACGCGAGCTCCGCGCGCCGCCGCGCCGGTGCTCGATGCTGACGAGCGCGACGCGAGCTCTGCGCGCCGCCGCGCCGGTGCTCGATGCTGATGAGCGCGACGCGAGCTCTGCGCGCCGCCGCGCCGGTGCCCGATGCTGATGAGCGCGACGCGAGCTCCGCGCGCCGCCGCGCCGGTGCCCGATGCTGATGAGATGCTGATGAGCGCGACGCGAGCTCCGCGCGCCGCCGCGCCGGTGCTCGATGCTGACGAGCGCGACGCGAGCTCTGCGCGCCGCCGCGCCGGTGCTCGATGCTGATGAGCGCGACGCGAGCTCTGCGCGCCGCCGCGCCGGTGCCCGATGCTGATGAGCGCGACGCGAGCTCCGCGCGCCGCCGCGCCGGTGCCCGATGCTGATGAGCGCGACGCGAGCTCCGCGCGCCGCCGCGCCGGTGCCCGATGCTGATGAGATGCTGATGAGCGCGACGCGAGCTCCGCGCGCCGCCGCGCCGGTGCTCGATGCTGACGAGCGCGACGCGAGCTCTGCGCGCCGCCGCGCCGGTGCTCGATGCTGATGAGCGCGACGCGAGCTCTGCGCGCCGCCGCGCCGGTGCTCGATGCTGATGAGCGCGACGCGAGCTCTGCGCGCCGCCGCGCCGGTGCCCGATGCTGATGAGCGCGACGCGAGCTCCGCGCGCCGCCGCGCCGGTGCCCGATGCTGATGAGATGCTGATGAGCGCGACGCGAGCTCCGCGCGCCGCCGCGCCGGTGCTCGATGCTGACGAGCGCGACGCGAGCTCTGCGCGCCGCCGCGCCGGTGCTCGATGCTGATGAGCGCGACGCGAGCTCTGCGCGCCGCCGCGCCGGTGCCCGATGCTGATGAGCGCGACGCGAGCTCCGCGCGCCGCCGCGCCGGTGCCCGATGCTGATGAGATGCTGATGAGCGCGACGCGAGCTCCGCGCGCCGCCGCGCCGGTGCTCGATGCTGACGAGCGCGACGCGAGCTCTGCGCGCCGCCGCGCCGGTGCCCGATGCTGATGAGCGCGACGCGAGCTCCGCGCGCCGCCGCGCCGGTGCCCGATGCTGATGAGATGCTGATGAGCGCGACGCGAGCTCCGCGCGCCGCCGCGCCGGTGCTCGATGCTGACGAGCGCGACGCGAGCTCTGCGCGCCGCCGCGCCGGTGCTCGATGCTGATGAGCGCGACGCGAGCTCTGCGCGCCGCCGCGCCGGTGCCCGATGCTGATGAGCGCGACGCGAGCTCCGCGCGCCGCCGCGCCGGTGCCCGATGCTGATGAGATGCTGATGAGCGCGACGCGAGCTCCGCGCGCCGCCGCGCCGGTGCTCGATGCTGACGAGCGCGACGCGAGCTCTGCGCGCCGCCGCGCCGGTGCTCGATGCTGATGAGCGCGACGCGAGCTCTGCGCGCCGCCGCGCCGGTGCCCGATGCTGATGAGCGCGACGCGAGCTCCGCGCGCCGCCGCGCCGGTGCCCGATGCTGATGAGATGCTGATGAGCGCGACGCGAGCTCCGCGCGCCGCCGCGCCGGTGCTCGATGCTGACGAGCGCGACGCGAGCTCTGCGCGCCGCCGCGCCGGTGCTCGATGCTGATGAGCTCCATTATTTCACTAATACCTTTAATTTTCCAGTAAAACTCGAGTGGGTAATTCCGTCCGTCCGTAAAGTAGCCCATCCCCGTCCGTAATGTAGCCCATCCCCGTCCGTAATGTAGCCCATCCCTGGCCGTAACGTCGGCACGTGACAAGGGTCCGGTACGCTCGCCTTATCTCCCTGACCTATTGATTTTACCTAAACACCGGATTATATTGTGCTGCGGCCGGAGCCTGCAGATACTGGACATTGCCTTTCATTGCTGGACAATGAAACTATCTGAGGACTGTTGGTGGCCGTGACGGTCTCGCCCAATTTACGAGTATCTCGACGTCTCCTGGCCGTCAGGCAAACGGTATCCCTCCAGAAAATAGTTCATTAATAGAGATAGCATAAAGTGGCAGGTGTAAGAACGCACCCCTGTAATGGTGCATTCTTGCACCATTACACCAATCAGCAGCCGCAGCAGAGCGTAGACAAGAAGCTTTAGTCTTGGTTGTCGTTACACGCGAGGTGTTCAATCTGGGGAAACGTGCTATAATACGTATCGTACAATAGGAGGTGCTTTGCAGACGGAGCAACTTAAAGAAACAGTTCCTCAAAGGCACAGTTTAATATGTTTGTAGCTGGTTGCGAGTTGCCTGTTGCCGCAATAGTGGCTCTGTGGCTACACGCGCCGCTCAGTGGTCAATTGTAAGCTACGAGATTATCTATTTTCAAGCAATGATTGCTTTTATTCCGTTAAATCACGTCAGAGCACTGAAGGATGACGAGGAGCCCATTCTAAATGTCTAAGTCAGGCCGCACTACGTACGTACACAGAACGATTCATTCAGACAGTTCTACAATCTTTTCATTTAGGTGCGTTGGAGTTCTGTATAAATGAGTGTTCTGTATTAACTCCATCTTTATTTACTTATTTCCCAAAAATATAGTAATTTTAGTACAAACAGTTGTGGCTAGTCGCATGCAGGAGCTCGTCCGTTCCTGTGCTTTTAACAGAGTGGACGCGCGGCTGCCATGGCTTAGTGGTGCGCCGGCCGGCACGCGGCTCGCCGCCGCGCCGCTCCCAGCTCCTAGATGTGGATTTAAATGGACTGTCTTAGAAACCCTGACATGTGCATGCAGTGCTGGGAGCTAAGTTTGTACCGAGTATTTGAGTCATAAATTGAATTTGTTTATATGTACATACGCTTGAGTGTTCTTTTATAATTCTCATTATTGCCTGTATATTATCTGTATTAATGTTTCGTAAATAAATAATAAATAATGTTGGACAACCCATGCCGCATCATCTGTCTAGCCCCGTACTAAGCAGAGCTTGAATAACGGATACCTACTATTGTAATAGATTCGACCATGATTAAAAACATTAATATTCTGACTGTAATATCGCAATACATCTATGAAAATTTAATGTATACCCACAAAAATAAGGATAGCCTTATGAAAAAGTGTGATGTTCACAATAGAAATACAAGAAACAAGAACAAGTTACACATCCCATCATTTAGATTACACAAGTTAGGGAAATCATTTATGGGCAATAGCGTGCGCTTCTATAATAAGCTTCCATCTGACGCAACTGAGCTCCCTATTCGTAAATTTAAAAATTACATAAAAATAAATATCATCAAGAAGGCTTTCTACTCCATAAATGATTATCTCAATGATGTTAATGCTTGGCCAGATGTCGCTCAGTTTCGCACCGACAATACTATGTAAGAAATTTGTTGTTGTGCATAGCTTTACTTAAATATTGACATGTATCGAATCATATTATATTTAGACTTAAATAGGCAAATAACCATGTATTAGACATGTAAAAGATGAACATTGAACATGCTAGTGGTTTCTTTTCACTTCTTCCACTAGTGGACAAAAAATTTAAGTGAACAGTAAAATAATTTTATTTGATAATAATTTAATGTATAAAATATGATTTGTCTAAGTGCTTATTTTGTAAGCCTAAAGAAATAAATGATTTATGACTTTTTGACTTTTGACCACATACTCCCATTACAAGAGAGAAGATTAATTGCCGACATTGTACTCCTCTGTAATGTCCTCCTCATTTCTCCTCCGCAAGCAAGCAATCCTTTAGCTTCTACATGCGAGGACACATAAATGGTTATAAGTTATTATTTAAGTTATCTGTTAAGTGTGTAAAACTGTTTGTCTTCCGAATAAAGCAAAATAAAATAATACCTATTGTGTTTCAAGGGAAACTGATAAGTAATTTATAAAATCCTCTAGTTAAAATAAACACGTACTAATTGTTACCAACGAAAAAGAGTTAGTGTCGTTCAATCCAGATAGCGAGGAGTTGTCAGTGTCACTCGTCCGCGGCAGCCGTTCATTCAGACCGAGTGAATGAACGCTATTGAACGAATGACGCTGAAAGACAGCCATTGTCGGCGCGCTGCGGGCTGCGATTGGGAATGTCATTTAACGATTCTTTTGCAGCGGTTTTTCTTCAGCGAGTATTACATTTACAATATGGCATTCTTTGGAACAGATTATTAAAATCCAATGTTCGTGATGATCGGTTCGCAAACACTTTCATCACATTATGTTACAATTTAATTTAAAGAGATGAAAACAGATAATATTTCGTCCGGCGGAAGACAAAAACCCAATATTTACGAGCGACACGTGGAGCAGACGAATACAATCGCTATTACCGAGAGCAATAAATTCATTTTCCCGCGACAGCTGCTCCATTGGCGAGATAACAAAATGGGCCACTGTGCAATTTTGCTCCTTCATTTAAAACTCGATATAACTTATTTATGATTTCAGCTAATTGCACATTTCACTGCTAAATTCATTAAAAGTTCGTTTACTTTCAAAGAAAAATAGTTCCATAGAAATAAATGCAATCTTTTAAGAAAAATAACATTTCATAAGAAGATATTATATGCCGTGGCGAGCTCTGCGACGGACTGTTTCTGTCGCGCACTCGCCTTTTGTATACAGAGTCATACTTTTGTGAATATGTTCTCTGAGCTCTTGTTCAGAAAATATAATAAAAGTTACTTAAGATATTTGAACAACTTGTGTGAGTGGGCTGGTATAAATCTCTATCAAATATAGAATTAAACCCTTGAATAGTTCTGTGTAACACAACAGTAAAACGAGTAGAGTATAAACAAACTAAATAAATAATGCTGGACTATTCAAACAGTTACATTATAATATACCTGATTTTACAAAGAAAAACTCAGTGTTTCTTTGTATTTATCGAATGAGCTTTGATTAATTGTTGATCTCTTTACAACAGTGTGCATTACCATTGTGTGGATTCAAGAAGTGGCAGGTACTTCTGGGCAGAGGTATGAGGTGGCGCGTGACGATGGTTCGTTTATGCGACATCGCCGGAAAAATTTAAAAACCACCTCTATAAAAAGTTTCGTTTGAATTTTTCGCCGTTTTGGGCATAAAAAAGTTTTCATTGTAATGTTGGCAAAGTCCCAGCGCGGAGCTCGAGCGGGGAGCGGGGAGCGATCCCCCAACACTACAGCTTTACGGACAAGCGGCGTGTGGGGCCAGCAACCACGGGGTAGAAGACTTATAAAGTCACTAACGCATAATCTTCCTCTGTATTTGAGCACAAAAACTATCCAAATAAGTACTAATTAGGGCAGAATTGAAAGGCACAGAGTGCACCGACACGACACGTTAGGTCTCGTTCTCGGACACTGAATGGGTACACGGGTAGTTCCCTATCTGCACTAACTTTGATAGATTGCATAGGTCTGGTTGGGCATGGAGATTTTACTTCTACAATAAGGTTGGTTAAGTGCTAGAAGTTAGAGGGTAGGTAAGTGGGTGAGCAGTGAAAAAGGAATAGTATTACCAAGCCTTCTGTCTGTCGGTCCGTCATCAGTGGCCTGTATCTTAAGAACCGTAAAAGGTAGACAGTTGAAATATTTACAGAATATTCGTATTTCTTTTGCCACTTTAACAACAAGTAATCAAATTAACATAATTTAATAATAAGGGGTCTAATATCCATACTAAGTTGAGTAACAATAAATGTAATTACGAGACTTGTAACCTGCCAGGAGGTCAGCTTACGGTGAGCTGTACCGCGAGGGCGGTGCACCAGAGTCGCTTTCTGTTGGATAGAATAGTAAATAAATATATAACGCTCTGATATTTATCACCCAGTTTCCGCAACGTGACGCCTGACTCTATTGTTGAGGCTCCCGCCCGCCGCGCCGCGGTCACTCACTATTGCTGCATACAATACCAAGTCCGCGTTAAAGTGTAAGGTGGTAACGCTGCGCTCGTGGCCCGCGGTTCGAGTTTGATTGACGTGTGTCCGCGCGCGTGCCGGCTCTGTGTCTCCGAACAAGATGCGACCAATAATACTAATGAGCTATCACTTTTGAACATTTTAAGATCATGAGATTTTAAGATCAATTATGATCTTATTCTTATTAAAAAAATATTCTTATTAACTTTTGATTGATTTTGTTTTGTTTTCAAAGTTTTTTAATTAACGCTGTAGATGGTAAACAATCGTAATTTAAAAAACACATTTGATATTTTCTTATGGAACTACGGATTTAAATTCCTAGTTATTCAATTCCTTAAGTTTCACACACCTCTAATTTTTTATTTATTTAAAAGAAACTTTTTTTATTAACAGTATAAATACATCATGTTAAATCTGTTATAATTTGTAATAACGCCACAGCAAAACAATTACGAGTAATTTTGATCGAATTTTGATAATATTTTACTAACGAATGATTTAAGATCCAGATCATTTAGCACTGGCTTATTTCTCATACAGAGAGGTTTTGGATGGGAGGTCTACGGCCTTGAGCGGATATACAAAATAATGTATGTTTCGACTAGTCGCGGCCTGACATATGGCGAGGGTCTGGCCGTGCTGCAGCCTGCACTCCTCCACGCCGTGCAGCGACCCGGTCCGGGGCGCGCCCTCGCGGGTGAACATCGAGCCGCTGTATCATTTGCGAGAAAACTTTTAAAATTTATCGTTCCACTCCCTTTTATATTCCGGCGATATCTTTCTGTTTGATGAACATCTTTGGTTTTATAACTTTTGTTAAACTCTTTCTAAATTATAATAACAATTCCATTATCTCGGGACAGTCGTTGACCTACTTCGGGGTCTGAGAGGGCGCCTGCTGCGGCCTAGTGGAGCTGGAGCACCCCCGGGAGAGTGCGGGGGCCCGGGGGGTATCAACAGTTATTGCTCGTACAAATATGGTCGTAAACTAATCCATTAGGTAAATTTCCGTAGCTTGCGTCGCAATGGCGGCTCCATGTCCGTAATTATCGGAACAGCGCACTGCACTAGCTAGCCCTCAAACAACCCTCCGCCAACCACTCGCTTGACGAGGGAACCTTCATGTCTAATGTTTGGTATGCATTTGAATATGAATGGGAACAGTCTTATTTTGGTATATCTAGCTCTGACAGTGCGGTGAGTATCCGACCAGACGTGATCGCAGTACATTCCAAATGCCCAACAGTAAAACAGCTTTCCCACAAAAACTGTAGGTACTCCCTATGTAACGTAAAATATATATTTATTTAATAAGTTTACAAAGTAGTGTACAATCACATGTATGCATTAAATAATATTCTAAAATTCCTTAATCATTAAAATATCTTAACGACAATATGTTTCGGAGTAAATTGAAACAATTATTTATTAACAAATGCAAAATATTTAAGACGACCGATGTGGCGCGGTGGACGGAGGTCCGCCTGCGACGCAGGAGGTTGCGGGTTCGATTCCCGCCTCGGAACAATTGTGTGTACGATCTGCAGATATTTGTTCCGGGTGTTCTGGTCGTTTTCTATGTATAATAAAAAATATCTATCTATGTAATTTATTGTATTATGTGTATCAGTTATCTAGTAGTACCATTAACACAAGCTCTGCTTACCATGGGGCTAGATAATGCTGTGTGAATTGTCCAGCATTATTTATTTATTTATTTAACACCACCTTATGTTACTCTTGCGCCTGTTACTATTATTACTTTTAAATGAGTTGTCATTGTCTCAAATGACACTATCGCTTATAGTTAGAACACAATACTAGTTAGATCGTACTGTAGCACGACCAGCGGACACAGCATGGGGTAGGTACATTCATTAAATCAGTTAATGACTAATGATACATTTCTACCACAATATTATGATTTAATGAATACAGGCCAATTGATACAAAATAATGATTGATCGTGTTTTATAGAAATATTGTGAAACGAGTATTCGCGATGGAGTCCGTCCGGCGAGTACAGTAGACAGGCGGCCGGGGCTCGTGCGGGCAAAGCCACCGGCGGGCGGCTAGTGCAGGAAGGGGATGCATTGTGACGGACACGAGGGACTTGTTGACCTCTCGAATGATACTAATGAACGTGAGGATTTCAAGATCAATTGCGCCTGACAATAGCTTCCGTAGAAACGGACACTCCTAACTTGATTATGGAATGTCTTAAAGAAAAATAACGTCCATGTTCATTACGTCATGAGCATTTGGTTTGGTAAAAGTTATTCAATTAAATGGTTTAAATCCAAGTATCCAGTGTTTATGACGCTTACGACATTGAATACTGCGTCGTTATGCAACAAACTCCCGCGACACGAGGCCGCGGGCGGGCTAGGGTGCGGCCGGGGGCGGGGTGAGGGGGGAATTAATTAATTAATTGCTTGATGCGAGTGCAATTACCGGGAAGCCAGCGGCTGAGCCGTTATACAAGGACGGCTCGGGCTTCCACTACTGGTGCTCCGCAGCATTGTGATGCCGCGTAAGAGTACGTACTTGTTACACTTTCGCATTCTTTAACCAAATGACAGGTTAGTGTGTAACAACCAAAGATTTAAATCGTTAGATGTGCCCTTACCGTGGTCAGACCGCGCGTCCTTGTTGCCAAGCGGCGCTAAGTGAGCTCACTCACTTGAACTCAGTGTACATCTGAACACAGTGTGAGCCAAACGCGTGGACATGGCAGATTTTTGTTAAAAAATGTTTCAAAATGCCATATTGTTCATGAAAGTATGTGTAGTATGATTGCACACATAATGGTAATAATAATAATTAGGAGGTCCGAGCGTGGGGCTCAGAGCCGTGCGCTCAGCGGCGCTGGTGTACATGATAACGTGTAATCATGATGCTGACATCGTACTCACACGAGTGTCTCGATGACTTGTCGTTATGACTACAATTGTAAAAAATGTTGGCTTTCCTTATCGGCTTATCGTTCTCATGATGTCAGCCACCAAATAGAACCAGACTGATATGATTATGAGATATAAGTGCCTGTTATTTATCTTGGACTCGGATTATCATAATAATAATCAATTCTTTATTTGAGATCTCATAGGTCCATATCCACATCAAATAGTACATAACAATAAGGGCCTTATCATACTAGCGGTTTGCGAGCGGCTGCGGGCCGGGGCGGGCGCGCAGCGAATGCGTCGCGAACACGCCGCGGTTGCACAACGAAGACGTCGCGGACGCGTGGCAAATTGGCAACGTTTTCACCGCGTCTTTGTACACTCAGTAATAAAATGGATTCCGACGAGAAGACACTACTGTTGACTTTGTTACTATAAATTGTATCTTCAGCGTTACTGTTCTCGTCATAAACACTTAGAGACGAATTAATTGGTTGCAATGAATTATTTCGCGGTAGCTCTGGACTTTGACTCCTGAATAGTTTGGAGGATAGCTGTTAGATATATGCTTGTATTTTTAATAACTCCCATGATCTCCATTTTTGCATCCATTTTATAGTCTGGATGAATTTATTTTAAATCTACAACCAGAGATACGTAGTCGATTCGCGGCTTTATTGTCATAACTCGTTACGGACTGAAGTGAGGCGGACAGTACAAAATGGCGTCCGCGCTGCTACTCGCGGCGATCTCGTTGCGCGACCGCAACGAATTCGCTGCGCATGCGCCGCGTGTACGTTGCGCGCCCGCTCCGCTTTCAATCCGCTCGCAATCCGCTAGTATGATAAATAAGGCGCTTATAGTCCTATTTAAAAAGTCACATAATTGTACAAAAAAAAACCATTGAAAAAACAATACAATAAGCAAAATCAAAAAATAAGTTGTGAGATGTCCAGACCGCTGATGAGCCACGTTGTTTGGTGTTCGCGATATACGCTGGCTTTCTTTGCGCTAAGTCCCCTTACACATATATTACGAGCAGTGGAAATATGGTCATGAACTTTAGAATATTTTGGACCAAAGGATCTTTCCGATGGCGAATAAAGAATGGATAGTAAATGAGTGCGAGCGGAGCTCTCGGACCGGCGACAGGCGATACTGCAAACACTTGAAACACATTAAAATCTCAACAGAATTATCGCTAACCGTGTAATTACATACAAAACGAATCAGCATCGATTGATTTCTGCGTACGTGTTCAATAACTCTTCTAAATATCGCTTCGAAGAGAATTGTTTATTGGCGTGTCTAAGGGCGGGCGGAGCGGCGTCGTTGCGGCTGACGGGCAGGCGCGGTGCGGGCGCGGTGCGGGCGCCGGGAACCAATAACGGGAGATGGATTTATTCACTGTCGGTGCTCGGGCCCATCGAGGCCTATTCAATATCTAGCGCGGGCTGGAAGGCTCAGGCCTTATTGAAACTGAGCTAAGGAAGAGGATTTCGTCCGTAGAAGTGAAAGTATAGGATAGTATCGTCCATAACTTTTGGGTTTTGGCAAACTTGCAGTTTTTGATTAAACCTTAGAGGTCGTCAAACATGTTATCTACAGTCTCAAAAACAGACAAACAAGAACGTATTTATTTACAGTTTTGTCTTGTGTCGCGTAGAGAGAGAGCGAAGAGAGAGTCAATTGAAAGAGGAAGCAGTGGAGGCCATCTAGTACGACAGATTCCAATCTGTCATGTGTTATCCTTTCTTTTTTTATTTCCATATCATAAAACAAGGCCGTTGTCCCCTCACTGTCCCGGCGTCTCCGAATTAATTAGAAGCCGCTGTATGGAGCCCCGTGCGGGACAGGACTGCGCCGCGCAATTATTGGAGAACACGTTTCGATTTAATAAAGCAATTTAGAAAAAGGCCAATTTGCATCCGAATGAGGCAAGGGTTCCCGCGAGCGGCCGCGAGTCGCGCGCTCAACAACGGGTTCCGGATACTTTTCTAACACTTGTTTTGTTTGTAGAACTTTATCTCTATAATTATATAAAAACAGTCGATGTTTGTTCTTTGAACTTGTCTGTAGGTGATGAGCTGCCCCGGTGTCCCTGATTTATTTATCTAAGAAACGAAAATTTTATATTTACGTAAAAATAGAACATAGACATAGAGCAAATAAAGCTAACTTCAGTTTCCACTCGTAGCTCGTAAATATAACTAAACTAGTACTAATTAACAAAATTTATTAATAGGAATGCAATTTGAACACCTAAAATAATTATAAAAAGAGTGTGCCTAAAAATCAAAATTATTTATTGTGAAAGATGCCCGTGTTTCAGTTATTGTAAACATACATGAAAGCTACATACAGTTACAATGTTGATCCGGTAACATGTTTAAATGTCAACTGAGGTAACATTCGTACGAGTGTTAGGCGAGGCTGACCGCGAGCCGCGCGGCTGCTTGTAGGCACATTAGTTGTTGAACGTGGCCGCCGCGCCGCGCCTTCAACAACGAACGCAACGCTTGCCTGGCTGAAGGGCAGACTTCGCCTAACTAGTTACCAAGCCAAAGTAAGTAATTGCAAATTACTAGAATTATGTAGGTGTTGTGTCTACAGGTTACCTTCGCCGCGACACTTGTTTACCTTAAAGAGGTACCTGTAAAATCCTTATACCTTTTCAGTTAAGAGCAGAAAAGAAGTAAAAGCAGATTTTTGTATTTTTCAATAAAACGTTTTCCGCCGCGCCCCGGGGGTCTCCGAAACCCATTCTTCTCCTTCTGTCTACCAAATTATTATTATTTGTTTTATAAATAAATAAAAGCAGCCTTTTAAGTTGTGGAACCCTAAGTATCGGAATCAGGGTATCGGACACGGCGCGGCCCGCGGATCGCACACCTTGCAAATTACGTTATTGTACCGACGGCGGCGCGGGGGCTGCGCGGGGGCTGCGGGGGTGATCGGGGTCTGTGCTGGAATGTGGTAGACCTGGACTGATTTATTTTACTCCTTAATTTTGTTTAATAAATCTTGATGTTTTATTTATTAAAATATGATCGGAAGTTTGTTACCTAATTGTTAATCACAGACAATAAATTTAAAAAGCTTTAAGAACAGTAATAGTACCTCTACCTTCAGTGAATCAGTTAAACGTACGTTATTTATTACTGAGGAAGTAGATCTGGAAGGTTTCCTTGATCGTCTGGCGAGTGATGGCGGCGCGCCGGACGCGGCCATACGTCGGGCTCAGCCGCGGAGCCAGATAGAGCTGTTTCATTCCGACGCAGGCGGGTCCATCCGTCAGCCCCGGCGCCCTGGGGCTCCGCACACGTACCCGCTGTGGTGCCGCGGGCGCGTAATGCAATTTTTCACATGCCCCCCTCCTCCGCCCGCATTCAATAAAGACGATCGACGACACTACTCAATCACTCCTCCCTTAGAGGGTTTTTCAACTTTAAAGTCAAGGGTTTTTCCTGTCATGCATTTTGTCATATAGGTAACCCTATAATTTAAATAGGTTGTTCCTATCTCGCGGGCCACACGCGGAACGCGGATTGGCTGGGGCACATATAGGTATCGGGTGGCCCGCACGCGGAGCCGGTCGTGCGCTTGACGGTAATCCGCACGACAAGAAAAGAGCCCACATTACAGTTGCAGCGGAGCGCAATTAAAACGGGATTATTAACAAAGAAAACTATTCGGAATCTTACGTTGAAGTTTTTCTTGGGAAAAAGTAAAGCTTTGAAAAGATTACCAGCATTTTCTTGGAAAGTTTCTATCGTTCGAACAGTTTTATAAAGTATTGAACTTAATTAATTGGATGAGAGAATTCACGGAGAACAAGAACCTTCCAACCCGGGTTCACGGCGCGTTCTATTGCACCCGCCCGCGCCGCGCCGGGTGATGCGGAGCTATCATTCATTTATTGAATCCTGAGCAACCATAAACCTTATAAACTTGCAACAGTTTTTCTCCGCCGTACAATGGAATATAAAAAAATAACTCTAACTTTTCAATTAGCTTGTATTTTGTATAATTATCTAGTAATAATTAAGTCTGCGCTGTTTTTGTAACGCCAAATAAATGTATCATAGCCTAATTATCAGTCCACTACGTAGCGTTGGCTCACACCGCGCAGCGTAGCTACGACCTACGCCGTAGTAGAGGTCTACGCCGTAGCAGAGGTCTACGCCGTAGCAAAGGTCTACGATGTTGCCAAACTCCGTAGAAACACAAAATATTGGATTGAATCACTAGTATTGTTGTAACTATACCCGACCGAGAGATCAAATTTCACATTGAGACCGGTGCGGCCGCACTCACACACACACCATACGAACCTCGTCTTAAATGGGTGTTATAAAAAAGCGGATGAGATGCCGACCCTGATTATAAGTAATGTTAAACTTGAAATTGATCGCCACGTGACATTGCAAGCTTATATCTCCCCGCCGCGGGGGGTGGGGGCGGGGGGGTCCTCGTAAACCCAGATCTGCCCCCGGCGGCGCGCATTGCATAAGTTTCACCTATAATTTCCGATCCCTCCAACCTATAGCCGAGTTTAAGACTTTGAAGCCGATTTCAAACTTGGAGCTTAATAATCGTATATTGAACTGTATTCAATAGTTAGTTTGTTGGTGAACATGACGCGGCACAGCGCGGCGGGCGCGGGGCGGGCGCGGGGCGGGCGCGGGCGCGGACGCGTGCGCGGACGCGGGCGGTGGGAGTTCATAACTAACATGCGAAGGCAGTTCATTACGGAAGGCACTTATAGGGCTCTCGAGGGCCGCGCCACAGCGCCAACAGTTGTTGTGCGGTGACGTCACCGAGGCGGCTCGCTACTCGCTACTACATTCATCTATCTCATGTATATCCCTCTTTACATTATCAAATTAGGTTTCTAGACGCATGAAATATGTATAACTAGTTTCTGCCCGCGGCTCTTGGCGAAGCTACCATCTGAACGTAATTGGCTAGTTTGCACATGTATGTTTTGGCTAGATATCACTTACAGCCATAACTACCTGTTCGCCGAAACACCAGGGTATCACACTTCATTATACATATAAATGCAAAAGTTCCGATGTTTGTAGGGATGGGAAGTAGAGTACAATTGTGGGCTGACTACCGCAAAAATTAAAAAACCTGTGTAGCGGAGTCAGCGCGGATGTACCTCTACCTGTTCGCGCCGAAACGGATGGGATTACAATTTAGCAGGTGTCATAGAGGTAGTTTCAAACCTGGGGTAAAACCATAGCTATACTTATATTATACTTTTTACAAATAAATGAGTTCCCACGGGTCATAAATGATCTGAAACGTTTCGACAGAAACAACGCTTACGAAAGCCGCTGGCTCATTGTGATTAGGTAGTTTTTTTTTCAAAAATTGTATACTAAAGAAACATGACTTTTTGCTCCGATTTTTTCCCATCCCATTGTTCCCATCTTTTGTTGAATGAGAGGGTATATTTTTTTATAATTTATTTATTTTTATCCTATTCATTGCTGGTCAGTAGCATACATCTTTGTGTACAATTATAAACCAATAGGTCTATAATATAATTGTTTTAGAGCCCAATAACTCAGTGTCCTGAATATATCTCGTTCTAACGTATGGTTTCTAATCCATTCATCGTCACCAGACCTGCAAAATTGCAAGTCCGTAAAATGAATAACGAATGAGACACAGAAGGGACCAACAGCGTGCCCAATGGTGCGTGTACAGAGGCTCCCTGCTGGTGCTGGACCCTCCAGCACGGCTGCAGTCTGGACCTCTAACTGCAATGAAAATTGATAGTGGATTTTCCTTCTAATGTACTTGTTTTCATTATAATTTCCGGAAATAGCTTCATACTTGTGTCCCTTGCATTAATTTGGCTTAATCATTCTCGTAAATGTCAATAACATTTTAGTTTTATAATGTTGGTATAGCATTCTAAAGACAGAGAGAGCCGGGAAATACTGAGGGAGGCCTTTCCCCTGCAGAGCGGGACAATACAAGCTGAAAATAAACAAATGTTTGTTGCCATTTAAAAATATAAATCATATTGTATATTTTTATTTATGAACAAGGTTGTTATTCAAATCAATCAAAAATTCCTTATTTTACTGAGACCATAGAGGTATTCTTATTAAAAAAAACTACCTGGTGATAGGTACAGTCAACGAAAGCAGCTGAACAAGGCCAAATTCACCGAGGCTTCTTTTAGAAATTACGATTACGACATAAAAAATATGAATATTCAGTTGTTATTACCTTTGACGGTACATCGCGCCCCGGGCTATCCCCGCGCCGCCGCGTCCGGCCCGGTCCGGCGGGACGAGTGCCCGGAGACCCATATTTACTTCCGATTCCGCGCCGGTGACGTATCTGCGTAGTTTACTCGTTACACGCGCACCTAATTTACAAACAACTAACTTTAGATTACGTTTTTATGTGACAGTTAACCTTTCTACGTTGTTTACGTTTCCACACTTATCATTTAAATTGTGGTCATTTATGAAATGTTATCGCTTCCACAATGATAAGTTCATTGTATAGCCGTTGATTGTACACTTCTGACGTCAGAGTCGAATATAATACAAGCAAAAAAAAAACAATTTATCTGAGGGTAGGTCCGGCTGAGAGCGGTGCAGTGAGCGAGGACGCACACTATTTAATAAAGGCAACTTGATCGTGTCACACAAACTAAATAAAAAATCTCTTAAGTCGGGATTCTGGCTATGATAGAGTATTACGACGTTAATACCTGCCTTGAATGCGCGGCGCTAGCACTCGACTTGCCCCTTGTACATACTTGTGAGGCTTGTGAGACACGCCGTGCCATGTGTTACAAGTGATTCCCCCGCTCCCCGCGCCCCCCGCGCCTCTCCGTCATTCATATTCCCGGAGCCCTCCGCTGTCCTCTCGACGCGAAACTCGCAATTTGATGCCATCAACTACTCGCCACTTACCGCCGCCGCCGCCCCGACACACCGGGCCCGCAGCATAGCATGCAGGTGCGCACCGGGTACGAGTACCTATCGTACTGAGAGAAAACAATGAAATGCTGGACGTTTCGTTGTTCGTTCATTCAATATAACTTAAAACTAATAAATATATGTAAAAATTTCAATTAATTTGGTAAGTTTTTTTTCCGATATTCGGAAAATTTAATCATAGTGTGCATTACTCAGCGCTCAGTAGCTGGTTGTTTCTGGTATCGCGGGTTCACTCGCCCAACCATCCTAATATTAAATAGTTCTTCGTATGTCAGGGCCCTACTTCCCCGTGTAATGTACACAGAATGGCGTAATGTCTGCGAGTCATCGAGCCGCGCAAATGGCGCAAATTGACGCGCCATCCGCCCCCGCGCCCTCCGCCCCGCGCCCTCCGCCAGCCAGCCCCGACTATTATATGAATGCATAATCTCAACCCACTGATGGGGAAAATTACTTGACAGTCGAACTGCACAGCGCAGAACAATGGATGGCGTCGCTGATGCAGCCAGCACTCGTAATGAAGGGGTCGTTCAAAGATAGAACATCCATCAGTTCTCTTGTACTCAGCACATTGCATTCGGTTACTTTCTTATGATTATTTGCACTGTGTACAGTTATGTATCCAGTGAGCCAACGAATGTGGTTCGGCTCAGACAAGCCACTATAGGAAGACGTTCCGTTGTTTGATGCGTTCCTTTTGTCTATGTCCAGTGGTCAGTCTGCGGCGCCCCGGCCGGTGTCGGCGGCCCGGGTCGCGTCCCGGGAGAGCCCTTCAAGAGATCTACGACTCCAATAAACAGGTGAAACTTTAATAGTGCAGGGCTAGCTTATGGCGGACGACTCACCACAAATGTCAATTAAATTAAATTTGAACTGAAAGGAAAGCAAACGGATACTGTTTGCTTTCCTTTCAGTTCAACGCATGACACTCATTTGTTTTGAAATGGTGAAAATATAGTCACTTAGAAAATTCAATTTTGCCCTCGCTCATGGCACTCTCAGTCTTTTATATCGGGTTATTTAGTATTTGTGTAATTTGTTATTTCCAATATTTAAGTGAATAATGATTATAGTGAGCAAGTGAGCATGCCGCTACCGACTACACTTTTACTATTAGTAAAAGTGTAGTCGGTAGCGGCCGCCAGATGTCGGCGACCGCAGCCCTGTCGATCGAGTGGACCCGTTGATTCCCGCGCGTCCCGGCCGGGTCTACCGGGCGAGGGCGGCTCCACGCGAGAACAGAATAAATACGGTGTCTTAGAATGTACGTTGCTTTGAATTTACTGGTTATTGCTTTTGCTTTGAATCACGTTTGAATGCAAGTCCGGGTTGTTTACGATCCTCGCTCTCTTCTTCTCGTGGGTTTGTTTTACGGGGCGAACGGGTCCGTGCAATACACATGCGTAGTGTAGTCGTATTAGTATTCCATCTGTATATGTTTAGAACCAGATCCTATGTGTGAATAGACCTATCACTAGTTATTCTGTGGTGACCAGTTGAATACAATATATGGGTCTAAAATGAAAACACAACATTAAAGCGTAAAGTCCAAAACTATGAAGAAAAGTTGCAACCGCTCATCCGCTGATAAATAAAACGTTTAAATTATTTAAATATTATTCATAAAACCTTTTCATTAAAGTTGAGGATAGTTAGTTATTAAAATTAACCAAACTCTTTCGTATGTTCAAAAAGTTCCGGAACTGTGTCCCGTCGCTGGGCTTATTGCGCGGAGCTGGGATTCCTTTGCACTGAATGCACTTCGTAGTCCTATGCTTGTAAAGTGTTTCTATATACATGTAGTCAGTAGTTGGAGCACAACTCACCGAGGGAGTGTGAATGTGGTGGTGAGTATTCTAGAACATTCTTAGTTTGATTCACGACGTGAATGAATCAGATCAGTTTAGATAAGTTACGATCTAAGTACATAGATGTTAATAGTAATCCAATCACCATGGCAACCCTGGTCAATGCTCTATTGTTCACTTTATGGTTATTGCTGTTACATGTACCATGCTCAGGACATAATTTTTTTCACACTTTTGACCAACAAATTCTATAGCTTCAGGGTTTTTTATAAATAGTGTCTTATATGTGCGTAAGATTGCAGAAACATTTAGTCTGAAGTACTGTAGCAATTAGAGTCCGCAATAAATAGTCATCAATGCGACCTCCCGCCGGCGCCGGTTGACTCCAGACCCTTGACTCCTGGCGAGGCTCTGGTCAGTAACTCACCTGTCTACACTCGCTCGTCTATTGTTATACATTCCAAGTGTGAATGTATCGGAGAAACATCTTCAACTTTGAATGAATATGTGGGCTACCGAGTTGATGAAGATATCGCTCGACGTGGGCGACGCGTATTCCTCATAGATTAGTATAGATTCTGTTAACGGCACGACTGGAACGTTCTGCAGATTTATGAGCTCGCTTAATTACGGACGTCGGCGCCGCTGAGACACCACCGACCGACAATGAGCTCTGTTGCTGCTTCGATAAGATTGGTTTTCACAGAGATGGTATCCGGGCGAGGTGCTTTATGGCCATCATCAGTGATTCGCGCGGGATGCTTGCTCTGTGGCAGGAAGGAAAAACACGCCGCTGTCACAGCAGAGGAATCGTGGTAATAATAATCAGAAAAACATTTATATATACATATAGTTATATTAATAATTTGAAAGTGTTCAGGTGCGACCGGGACAGTATTGTGCTCGACGTAATCGGTTTCGGTTTAAAGACATTTATTCTCAAAAAGACACAATGTCACTTACATGAGAACTAAGTTACCTAATATAAAATAGTTTAATATAAAATGTTAATGTAGGTTATTATAAAATAGGTGTAAATTAAATTAAGGTAAGTCGTCTTCGTCGGTATAGTATAGATAATACCCATCCAATGCATTCAAAAATAATTATCTGATACATATTTTGATAGTTTTGTTTTGAATGCATTGAATGAGTTTACATTTTTTATAATGGAAGGTATTTTATTGTAATACTGTGCACCTTGGTACGTAAACATCTTTTTCCCGTAGTTATTAGTACGCGGCTTGGGTAGGACTAAAAAACTTGCTCTGCGAGTGTTTCGCTTGGTTATTTCGCGCTGTTTGACAAAGGATAAGTTAGTATGGATGGAGTTTTTTAGGATTTTACGAACAAGAATACAAGTGTTGTAAATAAATAACTGTTTTATGTTTAATAATTTGGTTTCTTTGTAAATTGTAGTTGTTGAAGTTAAGTATGGATATCGAAATAGGATTTTAATGATTTTGTTTTGTATTATTTGAAGTTCAGCTAATTTTGTTTTCGTTGCACTACCCCAGATTTCGATTAGGTACATGAGATGTGGTTTTACTAGGCAGTTATAAATAGTGTAACGTACTTGGCGTGGAATACATCGAGCGATGTTACGGAGTGAACCAGTAAGCGCCGAGAGTTTACTTTTGATGTGTTCAATATGTGCATTCCACGTCATGTAGCTATCCATTCTTAAGCCCAGATATGTTTCGCTTTTTTTTTCTAATATAGGTACATCGTTAATTTTAAGTTGGTCAAATGGTGTAATTTTTTTATTTCTTGCCCTAAAAATAGTATAGCATGTCTTAGCTGTATTTATTGAAAGCAGATTGTGCTGGAACCAGATGAACAATTTATTTAAATCTGACTGTGCTTGTGGTATTATGTCATTTATCGACGATCCTTAGTAAAAAAGGCTTGTGTCATCAGCGTATAGGGATATGTGGCCATTCAAACCTAGTTCATGGATGTTATTTATGTAGATTAAGAATAGCAGAGGCCCTAATATGGATCCTTGTGGCACTCCATAAGTTATAGGTTTAGGCGTGCTCTGGACCTTATCAATTTTAACTACCTGGACTCTATTTGTCAAGTATGACTTGAACATGTTTAGGGCGTTCCCTGTGATACCTATTGTTTCTAGTTTCTTAATTAACAGTGTGTGGCTTATGGTATCAAAGGCTTTCTTGAGATCGATGAATATGCCAAGAACAATTTTCCTATTGTCTATATTCGATTTGATCTTTGTTACTAGGTCAATAGTGGCAGATAGTGTGTTGCTTTTTGGTCTAAATCCATATTGTTTCTCAAAGAAGAAGTTTGTAGAGTTCAAGTGGGCTTCAAGGCGTTTGTGTAAGATCTTTTCGACAACTTTGGACAATACAGGCAAGACAGATATAGGCCTATAATTTCCTGGGTCGGTTTTTGGACCAGATTTGTAAATCGGAGTAACTTTCGCAATTTTAAGTGTGTCCGGAAATTCTCCATCGTTCAATATCTTGTTACAACACTTAGTGAGACTATTTGTTATTAGGTTATTAAGACATTTTATTACCTTAGTGTTGATTCCATCCAGACCCGCACTTGTATTAGCATCTAGGTTTCTTATAATTTTTTCAACTTCTTCTGCATCGCATGGGTTAAAGTTCGATAGTAGAGCAGCTTTATTGGGAGTAGTGATTGGTAGGGCTTTTGCGAGATTATCGTGATAGCTTTTTGGTATTTGTTTGGCTAGTAGCGATCCTATTGTAGAGAAATAGTTATTAAGTACCCCGCAGATATCTGCGGTGTTTGTTATTAGTTTAGAATCTACTTTTAGTTTAAGAGGTGCACAGTTTGGTTTAGTTTTATTTGCTAGTTTATTTATAAGTTTCCACATAGTGTTAGGTTTATTTGTACATTGTGTAAATTCTTTATAGTAGTAGGCATTTTTGGTTTCTTGGATGAGTTTTGCTGTTTCTTCTCTTTTTGTTTTAAACTCCGCTTCTTTAGAGTCATCATCTGGGTCTTGTTTATGTTCTCTCCAGAGGTAGTTACTATGGTTTATTGTTTCTAATATATCTTTGTTTATCCAGTCTTTTTGTGGTTCGTTGAGGATTTTTGTCTTTGTTATTTTGCCCTGTTTGTGTACGTTTTGATTTCGTTTTGTAGTAGTGTAAAATCGTTGTCCAATTTGTCGAGATGTGCTTCTTTGACAGTCGCGTATAGTTTGGTGTAGGCTATAGCTTCATATATGGTTTTTACCTTCGTTGCTGGCTTAAATTTTTTGAGTTCTAGGAATAGTTGCTTGTGATCTGATAGTGATGAGTTAATTATTGCCATATGAAAATTGTTATTCTTAAGATTTGAGCTGACGTGATCGATAATTGATTTTCTTGTTGTTGAATGTCTTGTACAGTACTTCTTACTTTCTTTGTTTAGGAACTCATATCCGGCTTCATAGACTATTGCCTTGTACAGTTTTGTTTCTTTGTCTTTTGTTAGTAAATCGATATTAAAGTCACCAAATACTATTGCTCGGTTTCTTTGTTGTAGTTGCAGATCATATACTTCGAGAAATTTTTTGAAGTTAGTGTCTCCAGGGTTATACACTATTCCAACCTCTAGAGCAAATTTTTCCAGTCGAATCCATAGATAGTTGTTTCCATCAGCATAGATTGACTCTGATAAGCTATGTTTCAGGTTATTGTGAACAAAAATCGAAACTCCACCTCCTTTTTTATCAGTCCTATAGTTAAAGTAGTGTGAGTAATTTGGAATCTGGAGTTCTCTAGCTTGCGTTTCATTCCTTATCCAAGTTTCTGTTATAAGGATGACATGTGTGGTTGTTGGTATTGCGCGTATGCTGCATTTTATTTCATCTAGTTTTCCATCTTTTCGTGCGCTACGCGCATTCAGGTAGAAGAACGTAAGTCGAGATTTACTGATTTGTATTTGTTGGTAGTTATCGGTTACTTGATAGGTGGTATTTTCAGTGGTTGCATCCGTTAGGATGCTTATTGTTTGGAGTTTTTTGATGTCATATTCGTGTTTATGATACTGGGTATACCGTTTGAGTATTTGATTGTGAGGTCTTTCTCACCCTTGTTTTGGCGACTGATCAATTCTTCTTTGAGATCTCTTAGGTATTTCTGCTGAGCTGGTGTCTGGTCGGAGAATATCTTAATATTAGATGGTAGCTTTTCTCTATTTCGGAGTAATTGTTTAGCTGCGTTAGGTGTGTCATAGCAGACCTTGATTCTACGATTTTTATCCGCGGTGTACTTCCCGATCCGATAAACTTTTGTTGGTTTAGGTAGTTCTTTGTCCACTAAGTTGGTAATATTCAGCACCTCGACCTCATCTCTGGATATTCTGTCATCAGCACTTGTAGAGGATTGTTCTGTTATGCCGACTATTATAATATTTTTTTCTCTTTCATTGCGTTCTTGTACCTCACGAATTAATTGCTCGTTCATGCATGGTCCAGGCTTGGTTCGACTTAATGATTCCGCTGGGGATGCTAGCTTCAAATTATTCAACTCCGTTTCGAGCGTTGTGACTTTGTTATCACTCGTTAATAATTTATTTTCTAACTGAGACATATGGGTTTTGATATTTTTCTGCTCTATTATCATTGTAGATGATGATGCCTTAACATCGTTCAGTTGAATTTTAACATCAGCAATATTCTCCCGTATTTGGGTTAACGTTTGTTCATTAGAAGCTTTTATTTCACTAATCTGGGTTTTGACATCAGCTATGTTACTTTGCACCTGACTCATGGTAAGAGTATTAGATTCAATGAACTTTTCAAGTAAAGTGGCCATCCCTCGCAATTCAGTTCGAATTTCTTTTACATCTTGAGAACAGTCGCATTCTCGTTTCCTTTTCCGTAAAGTAATAAGAGAGTCCTCTTCCACATTTCTTAGCTTTGACAGGTTTGGTTCCGATCCGCCACCACTACCCGTAGGTGAGAAGCTCATTGTAATTATATTTGATGTACAATGCAACTCCAATAGGCAGCTTCTGGTTAGCACAGAGTTAAACGCAGCAATGTACTCTGCCAGGCAGGTAGAATATTGTTTGTGTGCGTGATGAACACGATGACGCGACGACGATGACAATGTTGTGCGAGCGATGCAAAAAATAGCAGTTGTTCCGTTCCCCCGAGGGGGTGAGGGGCGCCCCGCTGCGTACCGTGGTCAGCGAGCTATTGTTCGCACCATGCCCGATCCACAAAACAAAACAGCCCGACTGAGGTCACAAGTTTTCACAGATTCACTTTTATTTTAACTAGTGTAAGATTTAGTTTAGAGTAACACGGAACTTTAAAATTTTAGTAAAAATTGGCGCACGTCTACTCCGTAAGCTGTACGAACGACGACTCCCGACGACTCGTAATGCAGACAGATGACGCAACGAATTAAAAAATATAAAACAATCTTATACGAGTATAACGCATAGGCTTTCGAAAACCGGCCAGAAGCGATCGAGTAGAGCTCGTAGGTCAGTTCAATATTTGCTAAAAGAGCAGATTTGTTTCCTGCGGGTAGATTCGTTTTGATTTGATCGCGGCCCGTTTATAGGGAGCCGAGCAAGCGGCGAGGGCCGTTTGTTTTATGTCGGCGGGGCTCAGTTTGTGGGCCGTTTGCAAAAATGTTATAGTTCAGAGAGTTAGAACACGGGCGTTAGCTGCGAGGGTCAGGATTTATGGACGAGAGGCCTCGGCCCGGCTGGAGGCCCGCAGGGAGGCCTACGGGGTGGGGCCGCTCGGGTGACGCGGGTTTATTTAACGCTCTCACACTTGGACATTCCCACAATAAAGTTGGTACACGATGTAAACACCTCATCATGTTTAGCTTGAATGATCTGTTGCGTCAGGGTCCCTGTTGTCGTCCGGGCCGGAGCCGGGGCCGGAGCCGGAGCCGGTGGGACCAGGAGGCCTCTAGTGTTAACGAGTACTTTCAACACTAACTATCCACATTTATTTATGTTACAGGTACCTCTACTCAGTATCCCAAAAGATCTCTGTGATTTTATATAAAGTAAAAAATACCTACCTAAGTTATCTTAAGTCCTAGATTTTATTTTATTTATTATTTCGCGATGCGCTACGGTTGACGAATATTTATACTGACGGTTCATGAATATTTACAATAATCTGTAATAATTTAGTAATGCAATTAAAATACTTCATTGCATCATGTTTCTATTCATCATGATTCATTCAAGTGCGTGGCTTTATTGATAACAAGTTACCTTTTTTGCGCCTCCTGCATGACGACGCCATTACCTACTGTAGTACACGCGCACTCTCCACATCACGTCCCTACCCCGAGCGGTGTCAGCGTACCTACCGAGCAGGTTGTTGTTGGAGCTAGCAGCTACCCTGGGAGCTGGACGAGAGATCAATAGATTGATGTCGGCACCGCGGCCGGTAGCTGGTCCAGCAGAATCAAACCGGTTCTCCACCGATCTCATGCGCTCATTATTCCTCTCCACCGATCTCATGCGCTCATTCTTCCTCTCCACTCCTTTACGCTCATACTCAACATTCGAAAGCTAAATATAAAAATGCAGAGCTACTAAGACCGTGGTTAAATGTTTAAATCAGCGGACGGAAGCCGAAATATGACCGGCTCAGTTAATCGCAAAAGTCCACAGATTAACTGTTCTCTTTCGTCGGTAACTTTTGTTTAAAAGCTCGCGCGGTAATCCCGACAAGTTTATCGCGATGCGATGCGAATACAGCGGGACGGGATAGAGACGGAACGGGACAGAGACGGGACGGGAGGGGCGGGGCGCGGGGGGAGGCTCACGGACAATGGTCGCATGACTTCGTCGCTTGCTGGCGAGGAGAGTTCACGAAACCTTCCACCCAAACCAAAACAAGCAAAAACTCGTACTCCTCCCGTAGCCTCAAATAATGGCGCCGCAGACAACAGCACACTATCGAAAATGTTTGTCATCTAACAGTCGTCATTCTCAGCCCTGCACAGCAAGAGATAGAGTTCAAAGTCACTCAGCTAGTCCGCTATCTAGTAATCCGCGAGTACGGACTAACTGCTTAATTATGCATCCGCGGTCCGGGGATTATGTTTTTATTTTGGGCTCAGTATTATAAATTCCTTAGACTAGTCGGTTTAGCGCGGGTTTATCTAGCCGGCCATTACTCTCCCGCGCGCCGACAAATTCCCGCAGCGCCGCAACGCTCGCCGCCCTCGCCGACTGTACCTATCTGCGGACCGTACATCGCGCCTCCAGTTTTTGGATTTAAAGCCGGTCCTTTGAATATTCTCCTCTTTTTAAATCTTTTAAAAAACTGTTTAAAGTTCGCCGTCGGTCTATCTCAGATAGAATTCGAGTAGAATTTCCATTGAATCCGGAAAAGGAAGTAAAATCTGCATTTCCTTGGATTGGTTCGCTTCAGGTCGGTTAGGAGCGAAGTGGGACATAAATCATGGCGGGAAGGCTTTCCAGCGAGCGGGGCGGAGGCCTGGCGCGACGCCAACTCCTGAGACACGCAGCCCGCGACCACCCGGCGCGAGCAAAGCCGCATACGCACAATTTCAATCATTCCACATATTTTTTGCGCAACATTCAAAGGTTACTTCGCTAGCTCACCTGATTCATCACGCCGGCCGTCAGGTCAGCTGTCTGCATTACGAGAGGGGCAGGCGGGGACGGGGAGGTAACTGTGTCAAACTACCTCACAACTAGCCACCTCGACCGACTGTCAGTAAGTTGCAATAGCCTGCAGATCCAGAGGGCGCGCACACCGCCGGCACGCGGCGTGCGGCGGGCGGCAGGCGGAGCCTACAAGTGAAACGTCACAAATTAATACACGCTCTAACTTTACTAACGAGTTGTAACTCTGCTTGTTTCAAAAACCTTTCTATATTATCGGAACAGCCTCAAAAGTCAACGTATTGTAAGGTCTCTCAAAGAATACGATTGATATGGAATTAGTTCCAGCTCTATAGTCTTCCCCGCGCTCCGCGGTTAGGGCAGCGCCTAGTGTCAGCACTAAGACAGAACCAACAGTAACTGGACCAAGTTTCCGGCATGTTCGATTTAGTTCAGCCCCGCGCATACACTCGCTCGGGGAGGCGGGTTCGGGTCCACCTCAGGTGATGTCAGTACATATCCTGTGTAGATCCAACACAGCTCCTGCTCTACAGTACAGTGCAGCCTTCAGGCGACGCGTCAGCTTCTCCGCTCACCAGTGTACTTATTGTATTTGTGCCTCGAGAACGGAACTAGATGTGTCTTTACAAAAAACGAATGTTTCAAAAAAAGACTGAAAGATCACTATCCATAAAATATGAATAACTTTAAGTTGATGTGATTGTGTTACTATGACATTTGTGATCAAATAAATAAATGATTATTATCATCCGCGCGCCCAAAGTCCTTCCCCGGTATTATTTTTGTAAACAACGTGTTAACTCCGATTGTCGTGAACACTAACACGATTAGTGACTCACAATCAGATCAGACTGATGAAACAGGCGCTATCTGTGTTTTGATTATAGAAAGGACATTGAACAAAATATATGGACATCATAATAATGTATTGGTTGTAGATGAATAAAACACCAACTCCAGGAGATGGAATAGGTACCTATGAATAAAACACCAACTCCAGCAGATGGAATAGATACCTATGAATAAAACACCAACTCCAGGAGATGGAATAGATACCTATGAATAAAACACCAACTCCAGGAGATGGAATAGGTACCTATGAATAAAACACCAACTCCAGCAGATGGAATAGATACCTATGAATAAAACACCAACTCCAGGAGATGGAATAGATACCTATGAATAAAACACCAACTCCAGGAGATGGAATAGGTACCTATGAATAAAACACCAACTCCAGGAGATGGAATAGGTACCTATGAATAAAACACCAACTCCAGCAGATGGAATAGATACCTATGAATAAAACACCAACTCCAGGAGATGGAATAGATACCTATGAATAAAACACCAACTCCAGGAGATGGAATAGGTACCTATGAATAAAACACCAACTCCAGGAGATGGAATAGGTACCTATGAATAAAACACCAACTCCAGGAGATGGAATAGGTACCTATGAATAAAACACCAACTCCAGGAGATGGAATAGGTACCTATGAATAAAACACCAACTCCAGGAGATGGAATAGGTACCTATGAATAAAACACCAACTCCAGGAGATGGAATAGGTACCTATGAATAAAACACCAACTCCAGGAGATGGAATAGGTACCTATGAATAAAATACCAACTCCAGGAGATGGAATAGGTACCTATGAATAAAACACCAACTCCAGGAGATGGAATAGGTACCTATGAATAAAACGTGGAACCTAAACTTAAAGACAAACAAAAATGGCGGCTTTCCGTCGATGTATATCGATTTATTTACAGATACAAGTATTATTGTGATGATATTTTATAAAATCTGTTTCATGTAGAAATATTATTGTTTTATACTCGATACTTACAAACAGAATTATCGCTATGTAGTATAAAACAAAGTCGCTTCCCGCTGTCTGTCTGTCCTATGACGTATGCTTAGATCTAGGGACGAGTAAAACTTTACTCGTCGTGCTTAGATCTTTAAAACTACGCAAGGGATTTTGATGCGATGTTTTTTTATAGATAGAGTGATTCAAGAGGAAGGTTTATAAACCATTATAAATTTCCAAGCGGGCGAAGCCGCGGGGCGTATCTAGTAAAGTATAAATTGTTTTTTAGAAATACAAAACTGAATTACGGCGAACCGGCCATGTGACATGCATTGTGATGTCGCATTTTACAAACTGAGCACCGTGAAGGTAAAATAAAGGAGGTTTTCATCGCGCATGTGAAACATCAGTAGGTGAGCTCTTAGCGAACTAGTTCAGAGGAGAGACGTCGCCAAGAGCGAGTCGTGCATCATCGGGCATTAAACTCGGAGTGTCGCCGCCCCGTACCGGTCGAAAGTGCTAAGTTAGATTGCTTGCGTAACTCCGAAACTGTACTATATCACCTTTTGATAAGGCTCTTAGCATAACGTAGTTTGCCGGAACACTTGGGGCCGGCGCCGGCACCTCGGGGCTGCTGGTAGAGCTTTAGAGGGATGACGTCATGGATCACCCTACCAGCCTCGCGCCGCAAATGACCCGCCATTTTGATAAGTAGTTTTTAGTTGTGGTAAAGTGTCCCCGGGCAGCGCTCCGCGTGCTCATTAGATAAGCAGGCAGGCGTGGCGGAGGAACTATCCTGGAGATAACTCACTGCGTCTTCCCGCCGGGACAATAACCGGAATATTTTATTGTTAGTGTCCCGGGGAGCGCTGGACACATTTCATTTCTGTAATAGCTCACTGTGTTCTGTTTGCTTGCCCTCTGGGGAACCATTAGTCACAGATACATTGTGCTTATTTCAAATATACAAAGTTATTCTAAATACATGTAATTTTTTTCATAAAATTTTCCTTATTCTCTACGTTTCAGCTGATTGTGGAGTGTTCCCCCGAGGTGGCGGAGGCTGCGGCGAGGCAAGTGGCCGAGCCGAGCTGATCCTAGTTCCAATTAAGGCCGTGAAAGTTGCCGCCGTCTCGTAATTAATGTTCTTGATTAAAACTTAACTCTGGTCGGGTGTTTGACGGACTTGGTACGTCCCACCCGGGGGCAGCGGGGCTCAGCTCGGGGGCAGCAGAGCTCAGACCTGGGGCAGTGGGAATACCAGCACTTTGCTCATGCGTAATTTCTTACAGTTCTGCCCCCTATCGTCTTGTAATCAATTAGTTTATCGCGGCCTAAGAATCGACCCCTTAAACCACCAAGAGAACCACCAGTGGAGGAGCAGCAGCTACCGGCGAAGCGTGCTGGTGGAACATTCTCCTGTAAAGTCATGCAAGAGGAATCTCCTGCATGAGGTAGGTTCATTGTATAACTATTTTTAGTAAAGGTAATTCAGAAAAACTTTTTATTATTCGTGTTGATAAAACCAATTAACATAATTGTATTGATAACACATATAATTTTGTTGTTTTTATATTGTTGTGATAGTGCGTTAGCCCTCACACTAATGTACTAACCAGATACCTGCTTGACAAGCAAATGTTTCAGTCTAATTTGATAGTCAGGTAGACTAGACTACCTTCATAGGCGGGTACATCAATCGGGCCCCGAGGTGAGCAGTCCTTCCGTGCGCCCTGCGCGGCCTCGTCCTTACAGTTTCGGGCCGGGGTCATAGAGTTCAACTAAATATACAGTGATGCGTCTCCAAATTTGAGGGCAAGTTTAGTGGCAAGCGGTGCCGGAGCCCGCGCTGGCCTCGGGGGCCCCGCAGGCCTCGGGGGCCCTGCAAGGCCTCGGGAGGGCCCCGGAGCGTAGGGTCAACTCGGGTACGTGGCGGGATCGCTGCCCCATGCCCTTAGCACTCTGTATTGTGGAGTACTTACCAGCTATTCAGTGCCGGCATATTAGTAGTATAGAGTTTGGTACTCTATCGCTACGGGCCTTTACGAAAGCTAGCTCAGTTATCGATATATTCGTTTGGTACTCTATCGCTACGGGCCTTTACGAAAGCTAGCTCAGTAATCGATATATTCTTTTGGTACTCTATCGCTACGGGCCTTTAAGAAAGCTAGCTCAGTTATCGATATATTCGTTTGGTACTCTATCGCTACGGGCCTTTACGAAAGCTAGCTCAGTTATCGATATATTCGTTTGGTACTCTATCGCTACGGGCCTTTACGAAAGCTAGCTCAGTTATCGATATATTCGTTTGGTACTCTATCGCTACGGGCCTTTACGAAAGCTAGCTCAGTTATCGATATATTCGTTTGGTACTCTATCGCTACGGGCCTTTACGAAAGCTAGCTCAGTTATCGATATATTCTTTTGGTACTCTATCGCTACGGGCCTTTAAGAAAGCTAGCTCAGTTATCGATATATTCGTTTGGTACTCTATCGCTACGGGCCTTTACGAAAGCTAGCTCAGTTATCGATATATTCGTTTGGTACTCTATCGCTACGGGCCTTTACGAAAGCTAGCTCAGTTATCGATATATTCGTTTGGTACTCTATCGCTACGGGCCTTTACGAAAGCTAGCTCAGTTATCGATATATTCGTTTGGTACTCTATCGCTACGGGCCTTTACGAAAGCTAGCTCAGTTATCGATATATTCGTTTGGTACTCTATCGCTACGGGCCTTTACGAAAGCTAGCTCAGTTATCGATATATTCTTTTGGTACTCTATCGCTACGGGCCTTTAAGAAAGCTAGCTCAGTTATCGATATATTCGTTTGGTACTCTATCGCTACGGGCCTTTACGAAAGCTAGCTCAGTTATCGATATATTCGTTTGGTACTCTATCGCTACGGGCCTTTACGAAAGCTAGCTCAGTTATCGATATATTCGTTTGGTACTCTATCGCTACGGGCCTTTACGAAAGCTAGCTCAGTTATCGATATATTCGTTTGGTACTCTATCGCTACGGGCCTTTACGAAAGCTAGCTCAGTTATCGATATATTCGTTTGGTACTCTATCGCTACGGGCCTTTACGAAAGCTAGCTCAGTTATCGATATATTCGTTTGGTACTCTATCGCTACGGGCCTTTACGAAAGCTAGCTCAGTTATCGATATATTCGTTTGGTACTCTATCGCTACGGGCCTTTACGAAAGCTAGCTCAGTTATCGATATATTCTTTTGGTACTCTATCGCTACGGGCCTTTAAGAAAGCTAGCTCAGTTATCGATATATTCGTTTGGTACTCTATCGCTACGGGCCTTTACGAAAGCTAGCTCAGTTATCGATATATTCGTTTGGTACTCTATCGCTACGGGCCTTTACGAAAGCTAGCTCAGTTATCGATATATTCGTTTGGTACTCTATCGCTACGGGCCTTTACGAAAGCTAGCTCAGTTATCGATATATTCGTTTGGTACTCTATCGCTACGGGCCTTTACGAAAGCTAGCTCAGTTATCGATATATTCGTTTGGTACTCTATCGCTACGGGCCTTTACGAAAGCTAGCTCAGTTATCGATATATTCGTTTGGTACTCTATCGCTACGGGCCTTTACGAAAGCTAGCTCAGTTATCGATATATTCGTTTGGTACTCTATCGCTACGGGCCTTTAAGAAAGCTAGCTCAGTTATCGGTATATTCGTTTGTGTAACACTTTTAGCGTAGAATTAGCAAAGTGCCTTCTTCACGCGGATGATCTCAAGCTATACTCTACCCTCTGTCTCTAGTCTCTGGAAGACTGCATGGCTCTACAGTTGGACATTGTACAGTCGGTCACTGGGAAGTCTTGCCAATAAATTGGACGAATGTGTCACTCGACACTCTTTGACTACACTTTACACGGTGACGTCAATCCTCGATCAACTAATGTCAAGGACTTGGGGGTCACATTAGACCAAAGGCTTAATTAATTAAGACTTACTAAAGTATAATTGGCCTAGGGCTAATTATACGTATATAGTTTTTTATAAATGTTTATAGTAGGTACCATAATGTCCACATTTGACGCACATGTTTGTGTTGTGCGGCAGCGGTGCAGTCCAGGTGTGCGACAAGCTTCAACCCGCACCCGTGGCGGTTGCAGGGACTACTACTGACAATACAACTATCCATTGAATTATAAATACATATTCGGCGGGTTTATAAATCAATTAATTCGAGTTAATTGACAAAGGCATTACAATAGATACGTCTAATAGCCCAGTTACCGGCAACTGTCGTCGATCATCTCTAGCGCGCCCTGCCCCCGCGCCCCGCGCCCCGCGCCCCCCTTGCTCGACTCACGGAGCGCTAACGAGCCCCTAACGCGACTGACGGTCGGTACAACGGCTCCGAAGCTCCCTCTGAAACAGCTTGTACCTTCACTTCACCTCGGCTGAGCACATCCTGCTCGGCTTTTCGGCTTTTCAATAGTTTATTAGTCAGACAGCAAATTACTATATTCTTAAAAAAGATAAATTAAATGAGGTACGTACACTTGTACGTATTCTGGTTGTGGCTGCTGCACGACACCCCCCGGGTGTGCGTGTCTCGCGAGGGGGGGAGGGGGGGGGGGGTGTATCGGTGTAGTGTAAGTAGGTGTAGTAAGTATTGCACAAGCTCGCTCAGATCGCCTGTGGCTCGTTTATTCGCACGAATGTGCGTAATTATTCAGCGCTTACGCACGCGCTAATGTCGCTAATGGTGCACTAGCGGCGGCGCGCGGCCGCGCTCGCCTCGCGGAGGTTCTACTCGGAGAAGGAACTCGTTAAACGGTTACAAGCTAAGTTGTTGGATCTAGCGATAATGTATGTGATAATGTCCGGTGGTTTAGTGGGTCGCCCACACTTGTACATTTTATTTAAGGATAAAGGTTGTAAAATGTATCAAGTAGTTTTCTGAGGCACCTCCGGCATTGAATAGTTAGGTGTATGGAGTTACATAATATAAAGGACACACAATGAAAAGGGTTATGGTTGGGGGTTGTGGTAGATGGTACTGGTGGATCCCCAAACAGCCCTTTGAGGTTGGTAGGTAGTATGGTGTGGGTTAGTGGTCAAGGAAAGTCACTGGTTTATGGTATGGACTATATTCACAAGACAACTATACACTACTGGTTTTATACTACTGCCGAATTATGTTATGGTAAATGGTAATGGTATGATGGTATGTGGTTTGAACCCGCGACGAAGGCGGCCGATCGCGAACTGAGTATATTTAGGCAACCGCGAGCGAATACGCATTCAACTGCAAGCGCAGCTAAATGCATGTCTGCTGCGTGGTCGGTTTACCCGAACATACTCCCGACGACAAGATGAAGATGCTGTGGTTTGGTGAATGATGGTGATACATAACACCTACATCTTATAATATGTCATTTTATATAATAATACATGGTTAATAATATAATAATAATGGGTATAAAAGCAAAATATAAAAGCACATTGTTTCTTAAATCTAATTATTCTTACAAATATGGTTAAAGTTAAGTAATAAAATGGTAAAGTAAGAAAACTTAAGGAATAAACACTATATATATAACGTGGTAAAAACTGTAAATAAACTAAAATGTTGTTTCTTCCTCAAAACCGTTATTGTTCAGCCCCCTGTCCGTTCTACCCCGCCTAGCTTCTCTGTCCGGCCAACGGTTGGTTTAACTATTGAGCTGAAACCCGATTTCACTTCTTTTATTCCACCGATTACCACTGATCACTTCTGAGCTCTCTGGGTGCCTATTGAACGCACTAGCACTGATCACTTCAACTGGTGGTGTTGGTGCACTGGTGGGCCTCGGCGGAGCGGAAGTTCCAGCAAACTCCTGTTGACGTTGACTTCCGCGTCGACGCCGAGGTCTAGAGGGCGGCGGGGTCGCCGACTCGGTATCACGTTGCTCCGCAGCAGGTCCTCGTCGGCAGCAACGTCCGCTCCTCCACATCCATGCTGCTGCAGCGCTCACCACGCCCGCTAAAGTTATATAGCTGATGGCGTAGTGGTGGATGTTATGATAGGATATCTCTTCGACCTCCTGGTCACTATTTTTTAGTTTTTCGATGGACTCTCCTAAACTCTTAAAGGATGAGTTTAGGCTCCATTCTTGGTTAGTTTCGTTACTCGGTATTTTTATGTTGACTATATGGTTTATCTGATCTAATTCCGGAATGTAGACATTTGGTGTTATGTTTACTTGTTTTGATTGGTGACGCATGGTGTACAATGTAAAGTCATCGCCTTTGAGGATACACTCCTGGCTGGTCGCAATGATCCCACTACCACTCAGCTGACGCACGATAACTTGGTCATTGCATATTATTTTTATTGTGTACGCGTCACAACAAAAGTAAAAATGCTGAGACGACGAACGTAGCGTGACCCAATTGTTTGTACAGATTGACCTTTCTATATTACATTTCTTGGTGTCTTTATTTATTGCGCAGAAATTATCATCATTTTCTAACTTGTTAATAGGTTTGCGCTGCGGACATAAACATGCTAGTCCATGGTGTACGCATTCCATGAGTTCATCATTGGTTACGGTGAAATAGGAGTCTCTTTTTAGGTTGACTGCTACATATTCAGATATTGGTGATATTTTAACCATATTGGTGTTTATTTGGTGAGGTACAGACAGTAATTTGTATAGTTGGTAGCTTTCTCTGGCTATGAGCGGGAATGTGACTTCTATTATGACGTATGCTTTGGTAGCTCTGGCCTTGACCTTAAGAAGCTTATAGATGTACTGGAAATCTGTATCTATATTTTTTATTGGTAAAGTGAGATCGGTTGGCATCTGACCGCTTATGGTTTTGAGCTCACTTTTCAGCTGCGTTGGTGTAAGTAGGTTCATACTTATTTGACCATGGTAGATGTCTGTGATTGTATCGATAAGCGTTTCCTGTAGTCATCTTAAGTTCTGTAGCAAGGTGTTACCAGCCATCGCAGTTAGAGTAAACTCTTGAATGTAAGAAACATTTTGAAGTTCTCGTTGTAGAATGCTGGTGTTCTCTTGGAAGTCGTTAAGTTTTTTATTTATTAGCTTGTGTTGTTTGTCGACTGTTAACTCCATTTTTTTCATGAGATTGAATTCCGCTTCAATAACCGAGGTTTGGTTTTTCCAGAGGCTAGATAGATGTTTCTCGTTACGCTGTATGGTTTCTATGTCCTTGGTATACTGGTCTGCGAACCGAGAATCTAGTACTCCAAACAATTCATTAGCCAGATACCCGACACCGTCGATAAGACCGCGGCACCGACGACGTCTAGCGTGGATATTATAATGCTGATTTAGCAAAAGGTCGTTGTAGTATTTTAGTTCCTTGAACTCGTGCTGGGCTTGCTGTAGGATAATATTACAATGGGATTGGCTATCTATGGTAGCGCATAACTTATCTAAATAGTTTGATATTTTTTGATATGCGTCTATTCCTGTCCAATATGGTTCCATGTCATGATACACGATCAGCGTCCACTTGTCTCGAATTAGGTGTAGTTTTGATATGGGATCAAAATAGAGAGTTTGGTTTTTTGGTATTTCTCTTACACTGTATAGTCCGAGAGCTGGCGATAATAATGTCATAAAGCATGTTAGTGCTGTAGCAATAGTAAATAATTTTGGTCGGTATCTTCTTCGTTTTGGTTCTGGTTTAGCTTCTGATTCCTCCCCTTCTGATTCGCTTTCCTGTTTATGGTCGATTTCTGGTAAATTTCGAACATTTTGGTTAACAGGTAAGATAGACAGTTTGACGATTGGCCTTTTTAGCAAACCGTTTTTGGTTTTAAGGGTCACGGCACGCACTAGACCGTCATCGCCCGGGTGAGTATTAATGACGCGGCCCATTGCCCATTTTCCGGGTGGGGTGTTGTCATCGTGAATGGTCACTAGGTCCCCAATGGTGATGTTGTTTTGGGTATCTTTGCACTTGTTTCTTGCGGAAAGCTGAGTTAGGTATTCAACCTTCCACCTTTTCCACAAATCTTGGAATATTTTAGACGTCAAGTGCCACCTGGTTCTAGCATCTTGATCGGTTTCTATCATAGTCATTCCTGGTCGACCTGATAGAAAATGAGCTGGCGTGAGAAAGTCGAGATCATCTGGGTCTTCTGTTAGAGCGCATAGAGGGCGAGTGTTAAGGCACGCTTCTATTCTGGCTAACATCGTGCTGTATTCCTCGAAGGTAAGTTTTTGTTGACCGATGACCCGTTTTAAATGGTGTTTAAGGCTTCGGACCGATCTTTCCCATAATCCTCCTGCATTTGGCCAGCTGGGCACGTTGAAATGCCATTCTCTTCCCATATCGGTGATCTCTTTCAAGCCATCTTGAAGAAGCTGGTTATAAGCCTCCTGAAGCAATCTATCTGCTCCCACGAAATTGGTGCCATTGTCACTATAGACATGTCGTGGAGCTCCTCGTCGTGCAGCCATTCTATGCAGTGCCGCCATAAAGGCTGCGCTACTCATATCAGATACAAGCTCTATGTGTACGGCTTTGGTTACCATACACACGAAAATGGCTATGTATCCCTTTGTGGTTTTGACCCCTCGTCCTTTATTTGCCTTAACTTCCACGAATCCTGTATAGTCTACGCCGCAATGGTAGAATGCGTCTTCGGGATTTACTCTTGAACTCGGGAGGTCTCCCTGAAGCTGGTACTGCTTTACAGGGTCATGTCGCTTACCCGTCACGCATTGACGAATAAACTTCTTGGTTGCCATGTAGCCGCCGATTATCCAATATTTACGCCTTAAATTCGCTAAAGTTAAGCGAGCCCCTCCGTGGAAGGTCAACTCATGAGCTTCTTTGATGAATAAAGTGGTTGCTGTATGGTTGTGTGGTAGTATGATGGGGTGTTTCATTTCATGACTTATCTGTGCATTTCTTAGTCTGCCTCCTACTCTCATTATTCCATCCTCATCAATAATTGGATTTAGATTTAAAATTTTACTCTTCGAGTGCACTTTTTCATTGTTGTGTAAATGAACCAGGTCGTTATAAAATTCAGCGTATTGAATTGTTTTGATAATCAGCATTTTTGCGTGTTTCAGCTCGTGTAACCTGAGGTAAGGTTGGTGAACTCGCTGCTTGTTAGGTAAACGTAGTATCCATGCAAAAATACGTATTATTTTTGTGATGCAACTAAATTTATTTAACAAATGATTTACTATGTTGTTAATGGTTTGTGAGTTTTGTTCTAGGACTATTGCGTTGGTTTGACCTAGGAACGATTTTTTTTCTTCTAGATTGGTTTGGTAGATGGTTTGGTCATTATTTTGATGTTTATATGTATGTAGCCACGACGGTCCTTGCCACCATAGCGCGTGATCCTTGAGCTGTTGCACATGAAGGCCGCGGCTTGCGCAATCCGCCGGGTTATCATTTGATTTTACATATCGCCATCTTTCTGCTGGTACGATGTTTGTTACCTTTTTTACGCGATTTGCTACAAATTGCTTCCATCTCGCGGGATCCCCCTGGATCCACCCTAGTACTGCGGTAGAGTCAGTCCAACAGCGTATTTCTATCTGATAGTCAACTAAAGAGCTCTGGACTTTTTCTAACAGTTGAGTTAACAGTACAGAACCCATTAACTCAAGTTTGGGCGTGCTTAATGTCTTGTTTAGGGGGCTCAGCCTGGTCTTTGCGGCTACTAGTGTTACTATGGTTTTGTGGTTCCTAATCACCTTGCAATAGATTACACAAGAGTATGCTAGGTTTGACGCATCGGAGAACCTGTGTAGTTCAACAGTTTCATTTTCTCCGATTCCCAGCCATCTATTTATTTCTATTGTGTTTATTAGGCTCAGCTCTTGTCGCAGCTTGGCCCACTCGGTGTTGATTTCCTTTGGTAACTTTTCATCCCAACCTAGCTTTTCTAGCCAAACTTTTTGGAATAGAATTTTCATGGTGGTGCTTACTGGGGTAAGCCACCCTAAAGGATCAAAAAGCTTAGAGATGTCCGAAAGAAGCGATCTCTTCGTAGCTTCAGACGTTGGTTTTGGTTCTATTTTGACTCGAATATAAATATGTCCCTTTGTGGGTTCCAGCCAAGGCCCAGGGTTTTGGTTGAGTCAGTTTGTTTAAATTCGTATGTTGGTTGGTTGCATTGGTCTATCTCTAGTCCTGATAAAAGCTCCTTTTTATTCGAGGACCATTTTCTCAGGTTTAACCCTGCTGTGCTTAGTAACTGTATTAGATTAGATTTTAGTTGGTTAGCTTTCGCAATAGAATGACTGCCGCCACAGTAATCATCCATGTAGAAATTTTCTTCTAACTCACGCGCAGCTTCCGGAAAATGTATTCTTTCATCTGTAGCCAGTTTCTTTAAGCACATCATCGCTAACCACCCTGCTGGTTTGGTGCCGTAGGTTAATGTGGTTAACTGAAAAGTTCGCATTTTCTCATCTGGACTAAATCTCCAGTAAATTCTTTGGAAAGCCTGGTCATCCTTGTGCACGAGTATTTGCCGATACATTTTCTCTATGTCGGCGGTGTAAACAAACTGGTATTGGCGCCATTTAAGGATTAGTCTCTGGAGGTCCTGTTGTAGATTAGGGCCCCTGTACATCACATCGTTAAGACTCAAGCCTGTCGATGATTTAGCCGACGCGTTGAAGACAACTCTTAGCTTCGTGGTGGTTGACTCGGTCCTGATGACGCCGTGGTGAGGTAAGTAGCACTCGGAAGGTTGGTTACTAGTAGCTGGTTTCATATGGTTTAGCTCAAGGTACTCGGACATGAATTTTCGGTAGTCAGTTTTTAGTTGACTGTTTTTCTCTAATTTCTTCTCCATGTTGCGAAACTGGGCTAGGGCTTGTGGTTTGGTAGCCCCCAGCTTTTCCTTGAGGTCTGGTTTAAATGGTAGTCGAACTTCATATCTTCCGTTCTCAAGCCTGGTGGTGGTATCAAGAAAATACTGCAAACACTCTTGGTCGTCGCTTGACATTTCTTCTTGATCATTTATTTGGTTAATATCTTCGTGCTCCCAAAACTTGAGCAAATCGTCTGTGTTATGTAGAACGACATTGCAGTTATAGCGGGGCCTGACGGTGCCACAGAGTAGCCATCCTAGCTTCGTCTGCTGCGCGATTGGTTGATCGTCTGAATCACCCTTTAAGATACCTCCTAACACGATCTTACTATAAACATCGGCCCCGAAAAGTAAGTCTACTGGTCGACTTATATTAAATTCAGGGTCTGCTAAGCTTATGTTTTGAATATGTGCCCATGATGGTTTGGGTAAGGTTCTATTTGGTAAGTTCAAAATCAAGCTATTCATAATTATGACGTCGGTGTTGAAAGAATACTGTTCATAAATTGAATGTACATCTATGTTTATCATTCCTTTAGCATTGTTTTGGTTTTTGCCGACGCCAAATATTGTGCCCTTGCATTGTTTTCTTTTTATCCCTAAGATCTGAGCGGCACGTTCATCTATTAGAGACACTTGACTTCCTCCGTCTACTAATATTCTCATGGTGTGCCTGGCGCCGTCAACTCCTGTGATATGGACGATGGCGGTTGCCAGAAGGATCTCAGTTGTGTCTTCCCATGACGCGTGTGAAGATCCTAAAACTCCTTCCGTTTCTTTGTCGGTGGGCTTAGAAGAAAGCCGTGATTGTGAAGGTGAATTTTGTTTGGTTATTGCGTCATGAAGCAATGTGTTATGAGTACCTAAGCATATACGACATCGTTTCGTCGACGAACATTTTTCGTTCATATGGTTGATTAGGCAGTTTTGACAATACTTCAATTTGTGAATTCTTTGTAATCTTTGCTCGGGCTTTGACATTATAAAACGCTGACAATGCCATATGCGGTGATCGAGGTTACACATTCCGCAGGACGTTGACCTAGATGCATGGAAGGCGTTCAAATTCGATTTATTTTTTGGTTCATTTGTGAATCGATTATTTTGCCCTTTTTGGTTTGAGCTAGATGGTACATTCTGGTTGGTGTTATGGTTAGATGGTTCAGTTTTAAGAGCTGCTTCTAAGGCTGTAAACTTGGCTTCTAAATATTCCAGGAATTCCTGTAAAGAGGGAAGATCCCTGGGTTTCTTCACTGACTCCATGTACTCCGTAAAGGACTTGTTATCCAGCTTCTGTGCTAGTAGGTGTACTAGGAGGGGGTCCCAAGTGGTTATGTCGATACCTAAGTTTTGGATACCGTGGAAACATTCCTTAGTAACGTCGTGCAGCTTTTTTATCATGGCGTATGATTGTTGTTGCATGGTAGAAAGGCCGAGTAGAATGTTGACATGAGATGTAAAAATTAGTTTCTTGTTGCCGTACCGATGCTTGAGAAGCTCCCAACATGCTTCGTAATTATCAGAACTTATCTGTAGATGGTAAATTAGCCGCTCGGCCTCACCGGTCACCTTACTTTTCAAAAACTGCATTTTTTGTGCATTGGTCATGGAGGGGTTGTTGTGGATAGCTTCTGTAAAAAGATCCTTGAAGGATATCCAGCCCTTGTAATTCCCATTGAAAATGGGAATGTCAATTTGTGGGGTGGATTTTTCGCGATGGGATACCGACCACATTTTGGTATTGATAGCTTTTTTTGTTTGAATAAAAATGCTCTCGTAATCAGTAAAATCATCCTGGTACTGGCTATCCTCACAGCCGTTCTCTCCTTCTATTTCCCAATGTAATTTATCTATGGCGGACCAACGAGAATCCAGGGACTTCAAGGCGTCCTCGAATTCCCATTTTTTCTCTAACTCGTCAGTTTTTATTCCGCTTAGGGTCCTCATGAAGGCCCTTATATTTATTTTTTGCTTCTTAATCAACTCTTCCAGCTGACTGGTGTTCCCTGTTGTAGCCAAGGATCTCCCTACTGGTTGGGGAGTGCTTGGGTGAGGAGTCGTTGGTCGAGTTGACGTACCTGGTCGGGTCGCCTCAGCTTCTGGTACGCGTAGGCTACCTTGTTGAGAAAATGATGGTTTTTTCTCCAACTGGTCAATGGTTTTATTAATTAAGATTTTAGCGGCCAAATAAACTTCTTCAGCTGTTTCATAACAGCCTTTTGTGTTATAAACATGTTCTGGTTCCGCTAACTGACTTGCTTTAGCATGATTGTCAAGGTATGTTGCCCAATAAGTCTCCAAAAGGCCATTTTTACTCTTACAATAGTCATACGTCTTTCTTTCCGCTCCTGCTTTTTTGAAATTAGCCAGCAGCTGTTTTATTGCTTCGTAAATTTCAGTTTGTTTGATAAAAAGGTTATCCATGGCGCGGAATAGAAAGGTACGAGTCTTATGCAATAAAATAATATAAAATGGTTTGGTCTGACCTTATTTACTGCAACCTGCTTCTGTCCTCAATAATCACCGTAATCCAATGGTATGGTATTTCACTGTATCACTTGATAGGGAGCTGGTAGGTTTGTCGAAGGACCATGAAAAGGGTTATGGTTGGGGGTTGTGGTAGATGGTACTGGTGGATCCCCAAACAGCCCTTTGAGGTTGGTAGGTAGTATGGTGTGGGTTAGTGGTCAAGGAAAGTCACTGGTTTATGGTATGGACTATATTCACAAGACAACTATACACTACTGGTTTTATACTACTGCCGAATTATGTTATGGTAAATGGTAATGGTATGATGGTATGTGGTTTGAACCCGCGACGAAGGCGGCCGATCGCGAACTGAGTATATTTAGGCAACCGCGAGCGAATACGCATTCAACTGCAAGCGCAGCTAAATGTATGTCTGCTGCGTGGTCGGTTTACCCGAACACACAATGTGAAATCATTATAAAGGACACACGAGGTGGGAGGAATATAATGGTTTACTCCAAAATCTTCAGACCCGAGGTGAGACCGCACCTACCCTTTAAACTCTAAATTACATTACAACAAGTCTGGCGTGTCCCTCTACCTACTGGGTTTTATTTGATATAATATACATTTGTCTTCTATTTATTTTTTTATTATTATTACAATGATTGATTATTTGCTTATATTAATATGAGCAAGCACAAGTGATTCTAATGTTGAAAACTGTAAATCTTATTTATAAACTTGTCATTTATTTTGTTCTCTTAAGTTACAATTATTTTCTTGGCTAATTTAAAGACATTATAGTCCAAGCAAATTAATAAAATCAGGGGAAATAATTCGTGTAGTTTTGTAAATTTGGTTACGTTAAAACGTTTTCGGTATTCGTAGTAGTATAAGCTATAAGCAGGAACCTTACATACAAGCTAAGTTATATCAGTGTTCATACGATCTCGGTAAACATGCCTCAGGTTAATATAGCCTTGTTGTAAAAGTACTCTAAAGTTTTTAAGATAAATAAGTTGTTTTAGGATTTAATAAGTCTGATTTCAAAAACTAAAAACTATAAGGCGATGTGTACATAGCAAAGTAATTTCAGATATGATTTTGATTTTCACAATCAACGTCATCGAAGATTATGACCGGTTGCTTCTCACACGACGATGTCTAGTTTTAGGTTTAAAGATATTTTATTCTCAAAAAAGACACAGTCACTTGCATGAGAATAGTTATTGAGCTTAGAGTAAACTATTTGTACAAGTAAATATAAGTTCATAAGAAACGATGGCTCGTGCGCAGACATCGTCGTGATTCTTCAACAAAACACAAGAAACTTATAGCTTATACCAACATATATTGTTGGGTATAAGCTATAAGTCGGGTATGGGTTGTTGAGTACCAGTTACTAGGTTCGTTTTCCCAAAGTTTGATGAACCATTAACTATACATCTGATGGTATTCGGTAAAATGACGCAATTAAGTTATTTTTTTTGGTAATCGTGAGATAATTGCGCAGTCGCCGCAGTGAGCCCGCCGCGCTGCGCCGATGATGCGAACATTGCGCAGTCGCCGCAGTGAGCCCGCCGCGCCGCGCCGATGAAGCGAACATTGCGCAGTCGCCGCATTGAGCCCGCCGCGCCGCGCCGATGATGCGAACATTCTTCTGCTTAGTTCAGAGTTTTGCGGAGCCCGGGACAAGCCATTGTCTACAATCAAACACAGGTCTTCACTGGTATTGACTCACAGGGAGATAGGAGATAAGGTAACCGTGTCAATTTAAGCTTTCATTCTTGAATGTATTTTGTTAATGAAAACAAACTGCAAGGCAGGCCGTGACGCGCGCCGTGGTCTCTTTGATAACTCACTCAGTTACAAACTACCCTCTCATGCACTATCCTGCTGGTGGTGAGGCTTTTCCGGGCATGCCTCGGGTTAAAGGTAAACAAATCAAAAACATTTTTTTTTCTAAAGCATACTCGTTCGTGTTATCAAATAACGCAGCTGTTCAAAAGGCTGCGTTATTTGATTGCAAGCAGTTGCATTGTTTGTGAACTGACTTCTTCCGCTTACAACCAAAGTAGCTACGTACCGTATCGAGTACATTTTTTGTAGGTTCTATAAGTTTAAGAAGGAACATTATACAGGGTTATAGCTGTATAAGTGTAGTGGAGGATTGGTCCATAACGGCTGTTTTAGAATATGAGCACCCGTCGCACGACCCGACGAGCACTTGCGAGGCCTCTATCTTATACGAACAAAGCTATGTGAAGCGTCATAGTGATAGTGTACGGAATACCGCACGATGGGTAAAGTTAAAGTCAGTGAACTGGTCATATAGCTCAACAGAATCTGCTGAGCTATATGACCAGTTCACTGACCTACTCACACATGTATAAATGCTTACGCTTTATTGTAAATGATTACTTACTTGCAATGAATTAAATCAGTGTCAAACGATCACTCGGGGGTTTGATTCGTTCTTATCCTTCCCTCTACATCTTAAACTAACTTTACTTATAACTGTAGACACAGATAGACTACAGATAGCAACTGGCAAAGATTTGATCAAGAAAATTATATTTAATAATATAATTCCTTAAAGTGAACACAGCAACTCAGTTTTTTTCACCAGAAGATACATACATGGGTACCACCTGAGGCATGCTCTGTGACGTCACGTATAATTAAACCGGTTATTCAATAATACAGCGTTTAGAATTAATTGTATTAATTGTAGATAAGGTATATACTATAATATGTACCTATGACATTCCTTATCTACCGGTTATCTTCTACTTGTCACATTACTGAACAAGCGACCAACGGTAATGAATGCGATACAACCAGATTGTTTATTATTGTGTTGTTTTGTCATTTCAATTTCCAAGCTCTACTACTGAGTAACTTGCAATAATCTGCATACTAGCTAGATTCTAGTGAAATAAGTAAGTACCTACGAATCTACCAACTCTAATTACATCTCACCCAAATATGTACCCAATCTTCCCAATCCAATGCTCGACGCTAAAGAATTACTACTTATAAATTGTAAGCCACAGGTTGGGAGCAGTTACAAGCAGATGGCGACGGCGGCGGCGGCGCGGTGGGGCGGACCGGCCGGTGTTGGGTTCGATACGTCGTCGTCGCCGAGAGAACATCCTATACTTGCTTTAATAAACGCGGATCGGGCGCGCCTCAGTTATCTGACGCAAGAAATTAGGAATCGCACGCATTATCCACCAAGATGTTTTCGTCGCACGATAGTGAGTATGTTCCCAGGAATATGGGATTTAGCAACAATTCGTCACTGCCAAAAAGTGTTCTTATTGGTCACAACCATTAAAATTTGTTTTGATGTGAAATTGCGGATCGTGAGGACTGGCTTCACTTGCGTTGCTCTAGATCTGTACCTATATAACAATGCGTTTGTTGAACCATCTGTTGGCGCATTGTAAATATTGTGTGTAGAGGAGCGACTCGACCGCGGAGGCGACTAGACCGGCCCGCGTCCTCGGGAACAGGTTTGGGCGACTCCGTGCAGGGCTGCACAACCGGTTTATTATACATATAATAATGTACAACGCGTGCCGCCGTGGCCGCCCGTCGAACAACAAGTCCTATGCATATCAGGAAATGTTTTTTTTTTTTACTATATTAATTAACAAAAAGCGCAATTTGTTGTCAAAATAAACTACAAAGCAAATTATATACATTTTTTAGAGTAAGCAAGTTAAAAATTGAAGTGAAGAAAACGAGGCTGTATGTGGCTGTATCACAAGGACCGTCACAGATAGAAATGTTCACAAAATGTGTATTTCTCTTGCCACTATAACAACAAATATAAATAACATATTAAGTTATTTAAAAAAAAAATTAAACATTATAATTTCATCACATTTATCATATTTTAAGTAAGAAAGAAATTTTGAAAATGTCTGAATCAAAATCCTTTTCAGGCTTAGACCCAATGTGCATTTTTTGGTACATTATAATTGTACAATTCGTCGCAAACGGGACCCTACTAATAACATTGTATTGTCTTTAGTGTGCATTTTGTAAGCCCAAAGAAATACCTAATTGATCTATTGATATCTGATTTGCAAGATGCCCGGGGGTGGGCGGGCGGCGGAGAGGGAGGGCGGCCGAACCATCTTCAAGACTCCAGACCTTGCTTCTGAATTAGTCTCCTTAAACCGCAGGAAGCAACAGCTTAATCGATGGCAATGGTATCCTTTCGGCAACCCTCGCCCTTATCGCCAGCGCCGTAGGGTCCCGTTTGCGTTGTTCCGGTGCGCGGAGGAGGCTGTCGGTATTATCTCGAGAGGGACGTCATCTCACAAGTTAGGTTTAATTAAAGTTGCCACCGAGCGGCGAGCGCCACTCGCAGTCTGCGATTCCCAGATCAGACTTGCACTTCAGCCATTAACTCTACTCGCTGCGGTACACGTCACAATACGGATCTGGGCGCCGCCGGCCGATCCTTCTCGTTCGGAGGTGGCCGGGGCCGGTTCGATCATTTCAACTACGAGTATTATAAGTACCTAAAAAGTAACGTAACTTTACTTACTAACTTTCGATAAATATATTATCATGCAGTATTTGCCGAGTTACATTTCTGATAGGTTTGAGTTATTGGGCTACATTCGTGGGCCGCGCTCCGCCGCAGAGCATCTTGTTTGTTCTAGCGGAGAAGAGGTCACGGATGAGATGAATATGAATGCAGGGCGGCGGGGCGGGGCGGGGTGGGGTGCTCCATCAATCGCGCAGATCCCTGGCTATGACGGATGCCCCCGGCTCCGCTCGGCATTCGGCGCGCGTACGTCATTTGGCAAGCTCGGAGAATGCTTCAGTCGTTTGTCTTGTCCTCATACACTCTATAATTTATTTTTTCAATTTAACGACACAAATCTATTTGTCTTTGAAAACAGCGCATGAGTTTTGTCAAGCGGCTATTACTCTCTATCTCATTGTAATATGTAGGAATATTTCACACTAACTGTTTATTCATAATTGCGTACCTCCTTCTCTTATACAAATGACGAGTAAAGCTTATTACTTGTATTAGTTTAAGGTATTGAAAAATATTATCCAAACTCCCCTTTTCCTCATCAACTCCCCCCTTTTTCTCCGCCCTTAACTCAATAACTCCGCTCTACACTTTAATGTCGCAGATTTCGTGTTCTGATTTGTTTAGTTTGGCATCACCTCATTTATTCAATGTATATTTTTGTTTGTTTGCCCTGTACGAGTACGAGTACGAGTACGAGTATACGTTACAAGAAGCTGTTACATTCATTATAATCAGTTCTCCCGCGACACAGGCTGGCCTCGTGCGGTGCGGGGGCCGCCAGGAATGTCTAGGTACCTATAAATCAGTTAAATGGCAAATTAATCATATTTTTTGTATTTATATAAAATAATCTAACAATAGGTTGTAGTTATGCAAGGACGAATAGAATTAGGTATACTATACATAGAAGGTCAGCTATGAGTGAGGGCGCTAATTACGGACATTTCTGTTGACCGGTACCTGTCTGTGACCTTGCGGACCAACTATTACTGTTGTTGCGCGAGAGTTATAAAACGTATAGACTCCCGCAACATTCACGGGATCGATTGTGGAGACCGTCCAGGAGATAAAAAATCACAAACTAGGGAAACAGTTGTCTGTCGTAGTCAGGCGGGTGTCGGGCTTCTTATCGTGAACATGAGCGGCAGTTCGCCCGCCAGCCCCTGCACGATGGCGGAGCGCGGGTTGACGGCGGGCTGGCGGCGCGTCGCCGGCGCGGGCGACACGGTGAAGCGCGATAGCACCGCCGCCAGGCCCGCCAGCGACTGCATCTTGCCCAGCCGAGCGCCTGCAACACAAACAACACATTCAGCACCACTTTCCACATCTATCCTACCAGATCCCATACATTCATGGAACATTACCTATGCACGCGCGAGGGCCATCTCCGAAGGGAAGGTACACGAACCGATTCTTGTCCGTTTCGAAGTTGACGGGGCTGAACCGCTCCGGACGGAACTCGTGCGGGTTGTCGAAGTACTGCGGGTCGTTGTGCAGCGCCTGCAGCGGGATGAAGACGCCGACGCCCTCGTCGATGCTGATCCCCAGCTCGGGCAACGCCACGGGGCGCGCGCACTCGCGCACCAGGTACCCGAGCGAGGGGAACATGCGCATGCCCTCGTTGAACGCCCACTCCAGGTACGTCATCTCGCTGACTGCCTCGTAGCTCAGCTTGCCGCCGTGCGCCGCCAGCACGTGGTCCAACTCCTTCTGCACCTTGTCCTGCACCGCGGGGTGGAAGGCGAGCTGGTGCAGCGTGAAGGAGGTGGCCGAGGAGGAAGTTTCGAAGCCAGCCGCGAAGAACACGAACACTTGCGCCGCGATGAGCTCGTCCGTGAGGTCGAGCTCGCAGCGCGCCGGCCGCCCGTCCGCGCCCAGCCGCTCCACGGACTCTCCCACGATGGTGCCCTTCTTGCGGCACTCCAGCAGCAGGTCGATGAAGTCGTTCCGGCCCGAGGGCTCGTAGTTCCTCTGGCGCAGGATCTGCCCGACCAGCTCGCCCAGGTCCTTCTCCACCGCCCCCAGGTACTTGAGATTCCTGGTCAGCTCCGGGAATATGTCCTTCAGGATCGCCACAACGGCCAGCTTGAAGTTCACCTTGAATATGTCGACGCCGAGCTTGCGGAAGCTGGAGTCCTCGTCGTTGAGGCAGTCGGCGTCGAGGCCGAAGCCGACGGCGCCGATGAAGTCAGTGGTGTACCTCGCCATGAGGTCGCGCGCACAGAGCGGGCGGCCGGCGGCAGCGTGCGACAGCGCGCGCGCCTGCAGCCGCTCGGCGCGCTCGACGATCAGCGGGAACATGGCGCGCAGCTTGCCCGATGTGAAGGCGGGCGTCATGCGCTGCCGCAGCAGCCGCCACAGGTCGCCGTCCGCGAAGAACAGGTTGCGCATGAGCGGCTCGATGACTATCTTGGAGGGCGTGAGGCCGCGCGGGTAGAAGGACGCGAACTCGGTGACGAGCACGCGCTTGACGAGCGCCGGGTCGCGCAGCACCAGCTCCGGCCGCGACGACCGGAAGAACCCGACCGCCTTCTCCTCCGGGTACTTCCAGTACGCCTCCTCGGCCATCTGCGAGATGCTTTTCTTCAGGAGGTACCCGTCCAGGTTGTTGCCGGCCAGGAACAAAGGCTTGTCATGTTTCACGCCTCTCTTCTTCCAGTAGTTGAAGTTCCTGGTGTTGTAAAAGTAGAAGACTACAATAAGCACGAGAAGGATCGCGAGTATGATCATGATGCGAGCGTGCGGGGTCTGGGGGGTGGGAGGTGGTGCGTGCGGGCGCGCGGAGCTGCCGTGCGGGACTGGCGGCGGCGGCGGCGCGCTGGCGGACTACTTGCGGCGAGATAATCGCACGTAGATAATGGAGGTACTGACTACAGATGCCTTGGTAATTCCTATCAGTTAAAAACAACGCAGCCGGCGCCGCGCGCGCGCGTTATCACTCACGGGTCGCGCGGCTCTGCGCCCTCGGGCCCGCTGCCAACACATATTCAATACCTTCATTCCAATAAAGTAGAATGTATGTGCACACAACAAATAATAGTGACATGTTAAGAAGTACTTAGTTAAACATATCTTTCCATGGAACAAGTCCCCCTTATCCCTTCAACTATAGTATTAATGGCGAGTATCTTATTATATGTAGAAAAACTACAATAACTGATTTAGGTATTAAGTACTAAAAGTAAGACTCTAAATTACTTTTTGATCAGCAGATTGAGAAGATTACCGTAAAAGCCATGAAGACCCTGGGATTTCTCCTTAGGGTAACTAGCAGGGTTGGAAAAAAACAGTTTTTTTTTATATTTTATAAAACAAACAGTTCAAAATGTTAATTTGTTTTTTACTTATCAATTTCAAATCAATTATAGCGAATAATAAAATATTCAATATCTAAACTATTTCCTAATTCACATTAGTAAAAATTAACAAAACGATAAATATTTACTTTTGTTGCATATCTCAGTACCTCTAATTTAATTATTAAAAATTATTAATATTTTTAATCAATAAAAAACACTTTACAAACACCTTGTATGTAGTGTTGTAGGTAGGTAGAGTTGTAGGTACTAGAGAGAGAGCGGGGAATTAGATACCGTACCCACTAATCCAGTGAATTACTTTCTTTCGAGGGCCGACATAGTGACTTTCCCTGCAGGACTTTACTGGCGGGGAGTTACCTATGCAGTGTATAAATACCACAGCCTATCTGTGGTATTTATATACATTAATTTGCAATTAAAGGTAGTTTTAAACCCTGTTTTTTTCTTAATATAAAACATAGTTTTATTTCAAACTGTTTTAAATACTGTTTTAAACACGTGTTTTAAAACAACTTGTTTTAATCATGCCAACCCTGGTAACTAGAGACTTTAAATCACTTAAAACGCTTAAAATAAGTACTGTATTGTGCATTAGTTCGGAGTAACCTAGAGTATGCATCCCAAGTGTGGAACGCTCGTTACAATAACTCCATTACCCTATTGGAGAAACCCCAGAGGAAATTTCTCAAGTTCATCAACTTCAAGCATAAAATCTTTATTCTGGAATATATTGACAGCTGTAGACATCACCATTTATTACCTTTGGAGAAGCGAAGAGAAGCTGCTGACCTAACTCTTTTACACAATACCCTACTTAACTTAATAGACGCCCCCTCACTCCTGTCTAATATCAAACTGTGTGCAACTTCCCGCCGCTCCTCTCGCAGAAATGACCTTAAGTTGTAGTCCCCCACATGCTCTAGGGGAGCGGGGTGGAATTGGCACCTACTAAGGGAAATTGTAAATAAAACTCATATTTATTAAAGGTATAGTTTTTTTTTAATTCGGACCATGAACCTTGGTTATCTAACTAGAAAACAATCACAATTTCAATGTTGTACAATGAGGTATTTGTCTAATATTAGACTTTAAACGAAAAATCGGAAACGCTGTCATTTCCCTCCGTTGCGGGAAATGCAAGCTTATGTAAATTCCATATGTTTAATGGGAGCCATTAAGTAAATAATAAACAAATTATTTTCTAAAAAATAGGAACTACAAATGTAGCCAAGCCACTGAAACACCCCAGCAACATTTGTTAAGACCACTTGATTATTTCTTAGACTTGGTCTATATATTTATTGATTCCGTATAGTTTTAGCATTTTATGGTATATTTTTTTAGGGCGTAGGTGTAGTAGATAGCGAGATATAAAGATTTATGTAAAAAATGGGACGCGCTTGCGGCGCCGTGATTTTAGTCCGCGAAGCTCGGACATTTAGGGCTATGTAGTCGATTTGGCCGGGCGTAGGAGTGCTATCTATTACCTTCTATTACCCCGTGACCACCATCTTAGATTAAAATCGAAAACATAATTTACCTATGCCACCTTTTAAATACAGAAACATAAAATGAAATAGATCTGGCTGTAAGAACAATGTGCACTTATTGTACTAAACATATATTTAGATTTTAACTTGGGCTTTGGAAAGTTGTGCATTATTACAAGCACAGAGCGAAAAACCGTTGACCGTCTCTGGCGGCGGCACGCGTGGCACTGTCGAGACAACCGAACCGAGTGAGCCGAACCTAGCCAATGTTACAAACGCATCCGAGTGGCACCGTACGAATTATCGTATACGTGTCATATTTATGCCTAAATTAGCACCGCTCCCATTACCCGACCGCTCTCATTGCCCCTCGTTCCCCTACTAACTATCGTAAATTCTCTTACCTGCCCCGCACAACCGATTTTTTTGACACTAATTACTCGCATGTTGACTTATTCCATACCAAACAAAACATTTTCAAAAATATCATTTACACAAATTTCTTCAATACTTAGCAGTACCCAATACTACTCGTGTTTGTTGTGACCAGCCTGCGTCTCGCATGCTGCGTCTCGCATGCTGCGTCTCGCATGATGCGTCTCGCATGCTGCGTCTCGCATGCTGCGTCTCGCATGCTGCGTCTCGCATGCTGCGTCTCGCAATCTCTTTGGGTAGTCTGGATTTATGTGACTCTTATAAATTATCTGTACAACTGGGCGAGCAGGCAAAACACTTGAGTTCATTTGTTGTTTTCTTTCTTGTAATAAACAAGTTACTTGTATATAAATTTTAGTTTAAGCATATTTTAAAATAAAATAATAATAAAATAAAATAAAAAGTTTCTTTATTCAGACAGGTAATTGTCTACACACATATCACATGTCCCACAAAAATAAAATACATTAAAGAAGACATAAGACCTTATATTACATTAAAATTAGATAAGCAGCAGTCATTTTTGTTTGCAACAGACTCCCACCCGACCCATGGAGTCTAGTGAGTGAGGACTCTGTTGAATGTCTGCATGATGGGCGAGGCAAACTTGCTGCCCACAACCTGCAGGATGGCGTTGGTACTGCCCCATGTTCTGCGCAGCAGCGAGGCTGTTTTCTTGCGGATGATGGCGTGAAAGCCATCAACCTGGGCTTCAGCAAACATTTTAATATCATAAGTGAAATCTGTTAAGCTTTAGTTATGCCACAAATGTTCGATTTATAAGCTGTTAGTATTCCATCTTAATAAAAATAAAATAAAATAATACAATTTTAAAACAACCTTATAATTTAATTATGTAATATTAACTGATTTATTGTATCTCATTACAAATTTTTTTTTTTTTTTTTTGAGAAATAAACATCTTTAAACCGAGCTATGATCGAGACAAAAAATAACAGACACTAAAACACATACATAATTATTAATAACACTTATCAATAGATAACTAAGAATTAAACAACAACCCGTTTGCAGGTTGTTGTTCAATTTCTACTAATCAATGGTTTCTGTGGTCGTGATGAGGTGATGACGGACGGACGGACGCCCTCTCGAGCATCATTGCCCCCAAGGCTACAACGGAGGATGTCTTTGACAGTTTCCACATAACGTACACCTCCTAATAGTAAGCCTAGTCGAGACGGGATCTATAATTTCTAACTAGTTATATTATAGAAGTAGTTTTAAACATATTTCCATTTCGTTTCTTTGTTTCTATTTCTAATGGAATGTTTCATAACAAATACAAAGATCATTTTGTAAAACATGCAATTAGGTACTTATTTGGAGAAATAAATACATTTTACATTTATTTCTCAAGTTTTCTAGTCGATACCAGTTTATACTAGAACAAGTATTATGATTAAGACTGTGTATCCTTTATTACTGTATAAAACGTTTTTATTTTAATTGTATTTTTATACTTAAAAAAGTTAACCTAAACAAATAAAGAGATCTCTAGAACATACAATATACCTGTTAGAGTAAGGATTTGATTTTCTTTAAAGATATACTCAAAGGTTCAGTTCGTTCTCAAGGTATCTGCTATCCTTGTAAGCATCATCGGCTCCGTACCAAAATATTCATTAAAATAATTATAAGTGAAGTTTTAGCAAAATACTGAGTTACTCGGTGCGTGAAGTGCTGTTCAAATATCTCTAGAAACTGTTTTCGATCCAAACAATACATCTGCCGAGAAGAAATCAAACTAGAAAATAAGAGACAAATATCGAGCCAAGGAGAGGATTTCCCACTAACATATTTATACAACACAATAGTCAAAGGCGCCTGTGACTTCCGTCGTAGTCACGCGATGAGTTGCTCAGCCTGTGAGGGTGGCATACTTCCGAATGGACACTGTCTACGATGTGAATGAACATACCGGTGGTTTCTTATCACTTCTTCCACTAATGGACTAAAAATTTAAGTGAAAATTAAAATTAAAATATTTTTATTTGATAATAATAATAAAAATAAATCTGTGCTGTTGGCTTCGGCCCCACGCAAGCCTTCCAAAGGAGCGGGTCACTGTATGGCCCGAGATCATGGTAAATGAGAGATAAAAATAAATCTGTGCTGTTGGCTTCGGCCCCACGCAAGCCTTCCAAAGGAGCGGGTCACTGTATGGCCCGAGATCATGGTAACTACTACTATTCTCCAGTCACCGATTCAAGTTTTGTGAAGGAAATGAGTTAGTGCTGTTTTGTGCAGTTTATTTAACAAAGGACACCCCGTGGAACTGCTCTCTGGTACTCTTAATCAGGGCACGCGGCAGCGTGACCAAGCCAAGTTCAAGCAAAGGAACGCGCCGAGTGTATCATTACACGAACCACTTGGTGCCACTTTTGACCCTTCTATAACTCAAAACGTCTTGAACGTAAACACACAAAACTACGTGTGTTTAATTATATCTATAAGGACATGTAGAAGCCCAAATTTCATGAAGCTAGCTTAAACGGTTACAAATATATGAAGGTCAAAAAGTCGTAAAAATTCACATTGACTGACTGACATATATATAGTACCTAAACCTAACCTACTTCCAGATGACCTAGAAGGATGAAATTTGGAATCCAGCTAGGTAATTGTGTGTAAGCGTAGGAAAAAATCAAAAAATAAAAAAAAGTCAAAAATTAGTGATGTTAGCGACGACGACCTTATGTCAATGAAATAAGGTTTAAATTCGAATAGAATCCGCATTGCATAGAATAAGCAATAGTAGGTACTAACGTCTCCGATTGCGCAATAGAATACAGCGGAGTTGTTAGGGACCGGCAAATAATAGATTCTGTTTTCGAAGTAACTACATATTTTTACTACCTCACACTAGATGTCACTAGTGTAGGGGACGTACTAAGAATTTTCGTACCAGGGGGGAGTAAAACGTATGCATGCATACGAAGCATAAAAAGTCTTTTGATATGATTAAGTTATACTAATTTCAGAGTCAGTGCAAATAATAGACAAATCATAACTAACTAAAAAAATCTTTAAAATTTTATTCACAAAATTCATTTTCCAGCAAAAATAACTGTTTTGATTAGTTGTTGTCGGTTGGTTGCCCTATCATTTTCTATGGTTGCAAAATGCTTAAAACGAATACCTATATATTTTTCAGATATTGATTTAATCAGAAGAATAATATGATTATCAGTATTATCAACAAGAACAAATCTTCGTATATTTCCTCGGAGTCCAGTCTTGTCTATTAATTTTTGTGATCCATTGCTGTCTTATATTATCTTGAGATGGAAATCTAGAACATACACAATTTAAAATTGCATTAATAGGTGGGCTTCAATTTCATTAAATTTACTAAACAACTACTATTATAGTAGTTGTCTCACGGAGGAAAAGTACTTTCAATATAGAATATTTATTATAAAACATTCCATAGGTGCATTCCATACATGCTATGTTTCAACATAGCCGTGGGACATTCAGTAAAATAATTGGATCCTAAATACGGCCCTGGCCCTGTTTTTCTTTATAAGTTAATGGTTGACGATAGATGGCGGCTTGTTTAAAAATGACTATAAAAACTAAAAAATTAAAATTTTGGCGACTAAAAAGTCTTTAGGAACTTAAGTTGAAGTAATTTCAGTACATATGATTATTAAAATATATTAAAACTGAGCCCTACGTACCTATAAATGTTTATTTCCCATGATACAAAGTATCGCCATCTATTGTCAAGTAGAATTATATTTGGAAACGCCGAGTCGCAATGGAAATGTTCGAGAACTTTTAAAATATGATGCGGTATTCAGAAAAATCCAAAAAGAATTATATTGGTCAGTTGTGTAGTTGAACAAATTTCAGTACATTTGATTATTAAAATATATTATTACTGAGCCCTACGTAGGTTTATTTCCCATGATACAAAGTGTCGCCATCTATTGTCAAGTAGAATTATATTTGGAAACGCCGAGTCAATACCTGCCTAGTTTTCTTTACAAAAAGTAATGATATCCCACCAAAAACATAAATGTAAAATAGGAGAGCCAAGTTCAATGCAAAAATTATGATTGGCTGTGGGCTTCGCGGCAAAAAGAATTGATATCTGAATGAGTGCCAAGTCAAATCTATGTAGGTTAGATTTGACTTGGCCAGTTTTTATCAGAATTAAAACGTTGAATAACTTTATAAAATGACTGATGTAATGAAAACTGGCCAAGTCAAATCTAACCTACATAGATTTGACTTGGCACTCATTCAGATATCAATTCTTTTTGCCGCGAAGCCCACAGCCAATCATAATTTTTGCATTGAACTTGGCTCTCCTATTTTACATTTATGTTTTTGGTGGGATATTACCTACTTAGACCACCCAGTTAGGCATAACAGTCTTTGGTAGAATAATTTGATTTTTATGATATATTTTTCAAACTAAGTCGGCCAACTGCTGCATCAGCATTATTTATCCATATAAATGTTAGATAGCCTTTTTTTATTTCTGTATTGTTTTATGTTTTGTGTGGTGTGTGTTATGTACTCTATGTCCGCACTTAGATTGGGACTGGAGCATTGTGCTCGTGTTTCGTGTGGTCGTACAAAGTGTTTCTATATCTAATATCTATCGAGGTCCCTTATCTCGATCAGATGTCGATGCCCACATACGTACGATATGTATAATACGACTCGCATTATTCATAAGTATCGGCTTGTTATAATAATTACTTGCTCAGATATTCTGATAAGCATTTATCATATTTAGAACAAGATCGTTTCAAGGAAACTAAAATACTTATTTTTATTTTATTTTATTTATTTATCTTAGGGAAACAAAAATATTTAGAACTAGACAAATTAAACACTTAACATTCGAAAAATAAAGGTAAGCAGTTTCCACACATAGAAAGAAATTCAAGTATCCGAAAATATAATAAAAATATAATAAATATACTACAATTCAAGATCCTAAAGTAAAGAGAGTCAGTATAGAAGGCGTCAACCAGCTAGTTCGATGCCAGTTGATAGCGCACCGGTAAAGGAAACTACAGCTGACCGTAGACAAGCCATAGATTGCCTCCTAGGAAGCCATGCTGCTGTTCCAACGTTTGTTTTAGGGAGTTGTGGATTGGTCCACTTCCTATTTTTCTAAGAATTGTGCTAGAATCCACAATTTAGATATCGCTCTGTAGTTTGTAACTTCTCGCTTAGGACCTTTTTTGTGTTTAGGTCGCAGACTTCCAAATAGAAAGCGCCTGAACAATGGCGTCACTGGAACCGCTGAGTTATACAATAAGTGTGCCGTAGCGTAGCACGGTCTCATGTGCCATGACCTTTAGTTGGTAATTACCATGATCGTTTCAAAACTACTTATCTGATTAATTATCTACTAAAAATCTATTTATTTTTATGAACTTAATTGTTTGATGTGTATTTACCTGTGAAGGTGAGTACTGGCCGACCGTAATTACACGTTACAATGAAATGAAATGAAAGTTTATTTGTTTAGGCTTACAAATAAGCACTTAGACAAGACATTGTAGTACTGAGTGCGCGCCCGCTCGCTGCGTAACACGCTGCACTACAGCCGTAACGCCGGTCAGTACTATCATAGATATGAAATGAAAATAAAATGAAAAGTTTTTATTTCTGTTGGCTTACAAATAAAATCTTTTCATTTCATTTCATTTCAAGACTAGACTAACTAGACTTTTGGCTCGTATTAGAGCTCCGTAGCATTATTCTACATATTAGACTTTTGTAATCAATAAATAAGATTCGCATATAATATATCATGGGACAACAAGAAAATATCAGGCGCCCTACTCTATCTCTCACAGAGAAAACGAATCGTTTGTCTCTTACAAACTAAAATGCTATAGTAAAGTTTTCTTAATTAGTAGAAAAGATTCAGAGGTGAAATGAACACCGCTCCTCAGCTGAAGGGGGCGGGCTGGCTCTCGGTGACGAGCGCGCGAGAGCCGGCGCGACGCCGCCGCGCTGTCAGGTGGAGGGTGCAGGCGGTCTCTCGGTGAAGAGGAGGGGGATGCCGCCCAGCACGTTCTGCACGACGTGCGAGCGAGGGTCCACGCGCAGGCGGCGGCGCGACGTGGGCGCCGGCGCCACGCTGCAGCGGCACAGCAGCGCCGCCAGCCCCGCCAGCGACTGCATGTGCCCCATGCGAGCTCCTGCACACAACAACACGTCTCATTACTATACTCATCAATACAAACAAATGCTACAAATAAAAGTATAACATACCGATGCATGCTCGGGGTCCGTCCCCGAAAGGCAGATAGACGAACTTGTGCCTGTTCGCGACCTCGTCCGGGTCGAACCGCTCCGGACGGAAGACGTCCGGCTCGGGGAAGTACTCCGGATCGTTCTGGATGGCCTGCACCGGCACTGCCACCTTGACGCCCGGCTCGATGGTGACGTCACTCCCGGGGATGCGGTACGCGCGCACGCACTCGCGCATCAGCACGCCGAGCGACGGGAACATGCGCATGCCTTCCATCAGCACCTGCTCCAGGTAGCGCATGTCCTTGATGGCGTCGTAGCTGAGCCGTCCGCCGTGCGCCGCCAGCGCGCGCGCCACGTCCGCGTGCGCGCGCTCCTGCACCGCGGGGTGGTGCGCCAGCTGGTGCAGCGTGAACGAGGTGGCGGACGATGACGTCTCGAAGCCCGCGACGAAGAATATGAAGGCTTGCGCCGCCACCAGCTCGTCCGACAGCTCGAGCAGCACGGGCCGCGCGGGCTCGCCTCCCGCCCCCGCCCATCGCAGCGAATCCACGGCAAGCGGCCCGCGCGCCTGCCACTCCAGCAGGAAGTCGATGAAGTCGTTCCGTCCGGAGGGCCGGAAGCCGCGCTGCTCGCGGATCTGGCGCGTCAGAGACACCAGCTCGTCTTCTAGCTCCTGGCCGAGGAACTTGAAGTTCTTGAAGAGCGTTGGAAACGTGATCTTGGCGATGTAGACGAGAGCGCGCCGCAATGACGGCTGCAGGATCTTGGCGCCGAGCTTGCGGAAGCTGGAGTCCTCGTCGTTGAGGCAGTCGGCGTCGAGGCCGAAGCCGACGGCGCCGATGAAGTCGGTGGTGTACCTCGCCATGAGGTCGCGCGCACAGAGCGGGCGGCCGGCGGCAGCGTGCGACAGCGCGCGCGCCTGCAGCCGCTCGGCGCGCTCGACGATCAGCGGGAACATGGCGCGCAGCTTGCCCGATGTGAAGGCGGGCGTCATGCGCTGCCGCAGCAGCCGCCACAGGTCGCCGTCCGCGAAGAACAGGTTGCGCAGCACGGGCTCGGTGACGCCGTGCGCGGGCCGCGCGAACCGCCCCGTGAAGTACTTGAAGTCCGTGACGAGCACGTGCTTGATCAAGTCGGGGTCGCGCAGCACGAGGCGCGGCGCCGTGCCCACGTGCGTGCCCACGTAGCGCGCGCCGGGGTGCCGCCAGTAGGCACGCGCGGCGCTGTCAGCGGCGCTGCAGCGCTGCAGGAAGCGCGCGCCCTCAGACCCCACGAAGGGCAGTGCGCGCTCGCTGGGCACGCCCCGCCGCACCCAGTAGTCGTGCCGCCGCGTGCCGTGCACGTACAGCGCGACCACCAACACAACCACCAACACCAACACGATCATTATCTGGCGCTGGACTGCTGCCTGACAGCTCCTGTGAGGATTCCTTCCGGCACGTCCTCGTCGCGCGCGCCGCTTACTGATCGGTTATTCGGAAGTCGACCGCATTAATAGTCCTTCAGATCCGGACCGATAGAGATCGAGGAGCCCTAATCAGTCTGTGCATGAGTCAATAATCGATACTCGAGTTGATAACGCACACTTGTGCTCAAGTAGTTGGGTACTGTAACTATTTGTTATTTATTATTGTTTACTAGGAATTAGTTCGACAATGGTGCCGGCAGCGACGAGGAATAATCTGAATAATCAATTAACTGGTAAAACAGATATAAGTCAAGTTACAAAATAATAATAATACATGAAATTATAATAACTAAGTCATAAAATTAGGTCTTTACCTATGAAATTGCCGTTTTGTATGAAAAATATTAAACTATTTTTTTTCATGTATTTTTATTTGTATTAATGGAAGTAATCACCCATGCAATCAATGCATCTTTGCCAACGGGACGGGAGGCAACAAATTCTTCAAAGGCATTTTGTACTGCCTCTCGGGTATTGAATTTTTTTCCCGCCAAGAAGTTATCCAAATTCTGGAAAAAGTAGTAGTCTGTAGGCGCAAGGTCTAGTGAGTAGGGCGGATGACGGAGAGCTTCCAACCCCAGTTCTTGCAAATTGGATACCGTCTGCTGTGCAGTATGTGGTCGCGCGTTGTCGTGCAGGAGCAGCGGAGAGGAGCGATTGACCAATGCTGGTTGGAGATGTGCCAGCTTCTCCATCATTGTGTTCAGTTCTTCACAGTACACATCTGCAGTAATGCTCGTCCCATTTGGTAAGAAGCTGTGATGAATCACACCGGCGGCGCTAGACCACCAAACAGTGACCATCACTTTTATAGGGGTGAGTTTTCGTTTAGGGCATTGGTTAGGTGCTGAACCAGGATCCAACCAACTTGCTGAGCGCTTGTGGTTATCAAACAGAATCCATTTTTCATCGCAGGTAACAATGCGGTTCAAAATTCCTTCATTTGTGCGTCTGTTGAGCAGTGCAAGGCACGTCTCGACGCGTACTTCGCGCTGGCGAATATTGAGTTCGCGGGGCACCCATTTGTCAAGCTTTTTTACCTAGCCAATTTGACGCAAATGGACCAATATTGTTTTGACGTTAACGTCGAAAGCTGCTGCTAATTCAGCCGTAGATTGTGTACCATCAGCTTCCACAATCGCCTTTAATTCGTCATTGTCGACCAAAGTCTTCGGACGACCGCGAGGTTCATTTTTCAGGTCGAAATTCCCAGAACGGAAGCGAGCGAACCAATAACAGGTGGTGCGTCGGTTTGTAGTGTTAGCTCCGTAAACGTCGTTGATGTTGCGTGCCGCTTGTGCCGCGTTGCTGCCACGACGGTACTCATATTCCATATTTACTCGAATTTTTAACGTATGACGAAAAAGATTGAAATGCGATGAAAATGAAACACTAATCAATAAACAAATGACTACTTTTGGAAAAAGAATTCCATGTTTTTAAAATAAAATTAATTTGAAATTAAAATTGCCAAACAAAAATTATTTTGAATTGAAATGGCCAGTACTGCAGAACGGCAATTTCATAGGTAAAGACCTATTATTTAAAATATTATATAATTTTCCGCACATACATAATTGCCTATAAAGTATGAGACGACAATGGAAGGCAACGTAACTATCTGGAACGATACAAACAACTATTTGTCTTATACTTGCTATTTCTAGCGAGTAAATTAGATTTTTATAGAAGCGTACAAAATACAAATTAAAATAAAATAAAATGTTGAGGCTACTCCGCATATTTCTTTTATATTCAAGTTTAGGTGCAGACTTTGGTAAAATTTAAATACAAATTTTAAAAAGTCACATTCCATCCTCCATGGGGCCAGGGATTTTTTGAGGGGGTTGAAAAGGTAGCAAGACCCTCCCTTCACCCCTCATTTTATTTTGGCAAACGATGCACCAAACACCCTGTATAATTAATAATAGATACGATACCCAGACGACTATGCGATTAGATACAACCTCTAATTAGTAAGTAATTGGTGTGAATCATGCACTCGTACTTCACAACAATGTGTACTAGCACGCCTAAAAATAGATTATTTCGTAATTTCCTCAAATTCTCGGCAATACCTACTATGTAGTTATTCTGTGGTGTCGGTAAACTCGTGGCTCTGCACTCGATGAGGTTGTAGTTATGTTAAAACACAGATTTCTTACAAAAGTAAAGGTCGCTATACAAGGATGTGGAAACTGAGGGTAGGTGGAACCAAGAAATTATGGACCAAATTAGTTGGTAGGTCGTTCGTAGCGCAGCGTTGTAGAGGAGCTACAAGCTTCCTAGCGTTTCCGTAGAAGAGCTAGAGCTGGCCTACAGTACCGTACAAGAGCTAACTAGTGTTGTTGCAATGAAGGTGCAATGTTGTACCTATCGAGACGTCTCACTTTTGTAGAGAATTCCATGAAATGCTATTTTTAAGGTATATCTAGGTCAACAATTTCTTCCATTATTGTTTATCACTTCTTATTATGCTAATTAAACAAATATGTCTGCCTACATCGACTCACCGGTTTGATAAGGAAGCCGCCGCTGTTATCTGCTAATGTTTACTTTTCATTATCAGAACTCGACTAATAAGCAGTCGCCGGTGAAAAACAAGAAAGAAAGAAAGAAAGAAAATACATTTATTTGACACTATATATAACACATTACATGGTAAGAAAAGAAAATAATAAAAACAAGAAAAATAAATTACAAGGAATAGACAAGACATACAAAATAGAGCAAATACGTGTTACATAAGGGGCCAAAAAGTTCCCTGTCTCAGCATTATGCCGCTACAAGCCTAAGTAAGTAGCGGCGCTGATTTTCAGACAGGTCCTGGTGTGGTGGCACAAAGCTTGATAACATCATGTAGGTATAGGTACATATAAAATAAATCAAGAGTAGGTAACATAAAAAAGCCAGAGATAAAAGGAAAAATGAAGAGAAAAAATGAAGAGAGGCACCATTAAATACGAGTCTCCATGGACATCACAAAACTATACAAACAACCCTTAAATCATAAATTAATCTAAGCCTTAAATCTACAAAACTACACATCAATTATTATTGTCTATGGTAGACCCATATTGCCAAATCACGAAGTCAAGTCAAGTCAGGCAGTCTATAGGTAGAGAAATAAATAAACACAAACATGTTCTGTTCTGACACATTGTCTATTGATTGTAAAAACCGTGAGTGATCTTATCAACATACATTTTAAATTGCAAATTGTGGTCCTTATTAAGACTATAAAGTGCGTTTGGTGATTGCGTTTAGATACTTATGTGTTGGCGGAAAGATAGATGACAAACCTTGAGTTTGATTTTGATTTTGAGTGGGCAGTGGACGAGACAAATTATTTTCAACAAAGCGAAAACGAACCCGAAGCATCCCGAGCTCTAAAACCAGAGAAAATGAAGTAGGAATTCTATTTCATTTTGTGGCAGATGGTGACAGCAATTAAAGGTAAGAGAATCTGTGAAAAAGTGTAGAAGTTTTAAAAGAAAGTTTGTGAAAAAGTTTAGTTCTTATTTTGTATTAGTTAGCCATGTTATAATGTATTTGTGCTAATTTGAGCACTAAGCAGTTGTTGTTTATTAAACCAAGAAATTTATTATAAAATTACATTAAATATGTTTGAAGAAAGTTGTATTTGTTGTTATTTAATACGATATTTTCAACAACTTTCGGTAATTTATTAGCTCATTTGTTTTGGATTTACAACCTATAAAACATACACAATAAATATAATATTGATTGTAATGATTTAAAAAATATGTGGATTAATAATTGTAACTGTTCTGTAATTCCAAAGTATTTTAATAGTTTGTTAGTCAATAATTGTACAAGGCTGAAATGTGCCGTTGTTTAGCTCTCCGTCTGTATACGAGCAGAAACTGTTCGTATTGGAGACACTTGGTGTTCGGCGCTCGAGCTCGCAGGACCTAAGGTTAGAGACAACGTTCATAACGTGGTGTTCATAGCGGATATCGTTTTTACCTGTACGTACGGATATCGGTCGTGCCAGTACTGATATCGTGTATACCGGTACCCGGTGCCGGTATAAATAACAAAGTATGGGATACCGATATCAAATACCGGTTGTAGAAATACGTTGTTAGGTTTATAGTTGTTTTAAAAATGACAACTACTATAAATGGTAAAATTAATGTTCTTTGATGTTGGAAGTTATGCAATAAAGTTTATTCTTTTGGCATTACAGCACAAAACTTGACGAAGAAGCGGCTAGAATACTGTTGTTTTGATTTCGTCTTTATGCTTAGAAACTATCTGTCCAAGTGAGTTATAACAGTGGCCTGAGTCGCGGCGGCGGCGGACGACACTCGCCGTCCTCACGCCAGTGTTCCTCCATGTCCCGTCCAACTGACTGACGGCCAATTTCCATGACTTCAAAGTGTATTTCGGGTCGGTACATATCTGACGGAGAATGCATCGAACGTATCATCGGTCGCGTCTATGAGACGCGTCAAATCAGAACTGCCACATTACGCGTCTAGTCAGTTCAAACGGCCTGCACACAAACGACCTCGTGCTGATGTGACGCCTAGTCTGAATGTAGCATACAAAATACACGTATCGCGACACGTCAGTAAAGGCAGTGAAGGTGATTGCCTTTTTCGTAGCTATGTAGTTATGAAAAACAGTTATGAAAATGGACCAAAGGGGACGGAAGGGCCTATAGTCCATTGTCAGTTATGAAAATGGACCAAAGGGGACGGAAGGGCCTATAGTCCATTGTCGACTATGCGTTGACGGAAACGTAACAGACGCTGTACGCTCGACGCACTAATGCATTATCGGTTGAGTGTGAAAGGGTGAATATTTTACTGTATATTTGCCTGTTCTGGCGAAACGCGGGAATGGATAACAATGAATACGCAGCGGCATTGAACTCGACACCATTCACTCTAATCGCAGCCATCATATTATCAGGCGCATTAAAAGGCGCAGATAACGCGTCTGAGTAACTATTAGTCATTGAATGATCACAACATTGATATCTTTCTGGAGCATCTGATCGATACAGCACGCGGCGCGTGCAGCACGCGGCTGTAGCTGTGCTGTGTTGTGTAGCTTGTAGGCGACGCGGAGCCCACGGGTCCACTCACTGGGCGACCGGTGACTCCTATCACGTCTATCTCGTGCAGTCGTGACTCACTATAGCTTATTTCATTATATGCATAACATATAATCTATGTATACTAATATTATAAAGAGGTAGGGTTGATTTTTTGTTTGTTTGTACTGAATAGACTCCGAAACTACTGGACCGATTTATAAAAATTCTTTCATCGTTGGGAAGCTACAGTATCCCCGGTGATTATTGCATGCATCCTGCATTTTCGTTTAGTAATCTTGTTATTTTATTTATTACTTATTTTATTAGCTTATCAAAATGTAATTGCAAAAATGTTTGTTGACTTTGATATAAAATAAAAAGTATCGATTTTGGTACTCGGACCATTTAAGTACATTTTGGTACTCGGACCATTTAAGTACATTTTTCAACATGACGCCCTCGGACTAGTTTAACGAAATGCGTTCAGGGTTTATTCTTCATGAAAGCCAGTTGTTTTAAAGATGGTTGCAGAAAAAATAATATACGAATTTTTTGTTAGAAGTTAATGTAAATATTAGATTTTGAAAAGAAATTTTGCTCTAATTTTCATATTTGGATTTTTATAAATCTAAGAGTCAAATTGGTATAGGGGTACTAAAAGCCCACTATTCATCTTATTTAAAAAAAAATACAGGGTCGCAGACCCAATATTTTGGCAGCAATTGCTAAAATTAAGGATGAAATCTGATTTTAACTAAAATCCAAATAACTTTTGAACCGGTGAATATCGCTGAACATACAGGGGGGCTAAATCGATAGGTACTGAGGTCCCCCACCCCCATTAACCGATGACCCACCCCTCATGTTACACCCTGTATAAAATTTCATGAACTTAGTTACTACTACTTATTATATTTCTTTATGTAATGTTGCTCGCCAAGCATGCCCTTTTATTTTTAAGATGACATGTAGTTCCTGGTTGGCAGGTAGAAAATGCCTCGGCATTAATTATTGCATTAAAGGTACAAAGGGTGGGCCTTTGTACCTTTAGTAGTGCAATAAACATTAACCCTAGAATACTAATCATCGCCCGACAGGCCGCGCGCGGTAAGTTTTTTCCGGTTATTTCAAAAACGCGCCCGCCAATAAAATTGTGCTTTCGCGCCAATTCCGTATTCACCACGCCGCAGACGTGAGCGCAAGCGGACCCGTCGCGGACGCTCCGTTTTCAAAATAAAAGCTACTGGATCGCCTGGGAGGCGATCATTAGTATTAACGGTAAGTTTATTTTCAGTTACTTGTCTTGTTTTGCACTGTTTTTTAGCATCTAGCCATGTTATAACTTAGCAAATGTTTATTTTCTTTTAAGATTAATCTCAACGAATAACAGATAGCCGATTCTTTACTAAACGAGAACTCCGACAGTGAAACTGAGGACCACCTGGATGTCGATCCTTATGACTCTTACAATAGCGTGGCAGATCCTTCTTTCGTGCCATTCCGACTGGAAGAAGACCTACAAAATATTGTAGTAGATGACTCTGAACCCCCGAACATTTCAATACCACATCAAGACACAAGTAATGCGTCAGGTTCTTCAGTTCCAGAACATTCAGTGGAAAATCTTGTAGTTCCAGTAACAAAAAATTAAAGGCTGCCTTCAAATTAGTTTGTAGACAAAAATGTGACGTTACCATAAGTTTGATTTAGTGTTTTATAAAGTTTATATATTGGATAGCAATACTGATGCCAAAAAAAACAAAAATCGAGAAGTCTTTTTTTTACCAGACTGTTAAAAGGCTGTTATGTTATAAAAAAAAATCTTCATAATTGTAAGTTTCAAGTCTTATTTTAAGACTAATATTGATTTTAAAGAAGAATTTGGTTTAAGTTTTTGAAAAGGTAGAAGTTTGCCTATTCCTTTATGTTATCTTTATAAAAAATTATTAAATAACTTATATAATAAATTGGTTTTATTTAAAAAGTAGCCTCCCAAGCGATCATTAGTATTAAGCTGTGGTAAATGTATATTAGTACTCTAGGGTTAAATAAATAGGCTACAATCATGCTACAATTTATAAAGATATATTGTATATTATCCAAAATATCTATCACCACGCGGGTGAAACCGCGGGGCGCAGCTAGCTTAGATTATATAATATTACAAAGAGGAAAGGTTTAATTTTTTGTCTGTTTGTTTGTAATGAATAGGCTCCGAAACTACTGGACCGATTTAAAAAATTCTTTCACCGTTGGGAAACAACACTATTCCCGGTGAACATAGGCTATATTATGTTTTCAAAAAAGTTAGGGATCCGTACTAAAACCGTGCGAAGCCGGGAAGGTCCGCTAGTGATGATATAAAATTATATACTTTTCACTTCTATTGCTCAAAAAGTAAAAAAACGTTAGGTGCTTTCTGAAAATATTTCTTGAATGTCGCTACTCCTATCAGTACCTAGTTATGTGCGGCAAGTGGCCGCTGTTGGCAAGAGAACGCAAATCCTATGTATCCATGCACCCCACGCTTTTTTACATTTAAATAATTTCTTTTATTTATCACTCTTATCCATAATTTGAATTATTATCTACTTTTTAGTTCGGTTTATTTATAAAAGCGTGGTTTTTTATTTTGTTTAATCTATTATTTATTTTTACAAAATTTACCATTTATCGTAGAGGTGCTACGTCGTAGAGGTGCCGTAGACCCTCTACGCCGGTGCTACGAACGCTGCCGTGTCCGATCGCACGCACACTTCGTCGTTGGTACACTGCACTCGCCGCTCGAGAGTTACAGTTTAGTTTGTTGGTTGTTTTACCTTCGAAAGGAATCAGCAGGCCGCGCCGCCGCGCGCCGCGCCGCTCTACTCGTACCTACGACCATTACGATAGTACTATATAGTTTCCAGTTTTGCGGTTGCGAACTATCCGCTGTATCGCACCCGAGGATGGACTTAGCTGTTCCATTGGTTCGCAAATAACAAATAAAGCTAGTTTCTGGAAGCATTGTGCAGCCGAAGCGTCGTGTCGGCAGCGCGTCGGCTGCATCCTCCACTCGGAGTTCCCCAAAGTAATCGGAAAGCAAACATCTGAGCGAGCGCAACTACAACAACTGAATGCAAGAAGATCTTTGAATAACTTTAATGTAAATAATTGTGCGCCGCTTCAAGATACACCGCGGCAGAGGATCCACTGTCCTGTGGAGGCTCAATGTAGCCGTATTAACGGAGCGGTAAGCCAGTTATAAGGGAGTTTAGCCATTTTTAGTGCACAGGTGCGTGCGCAAGCACAGGACAGGTGCGCTCTCACAACCCTCTACTCCATCGCTCTGATGACTCGCTGGAGCCGCTAGGTAGTGCACGGCCCCGGCGGGGCGCCGCGCGCGGGGGCAGGAAGGTACCGGGCTCGGCGCTACATTCGTATGCATGGAACGGCTCTCGCCTGTAATGTGCGAGCTCATCGCGCGGATCAGCGGAACATTCCCTAAAAGTATGAGAAAATCCCGCGGCCGGATCTGAATAAGGAGAATATATTATAAGGGAGCGCCTTTCTAATGCAAATGCGGCTGATTATTGGCGCACACCGAGACGCTAATTTACGGCGCCTTCGACCGGAGCGCGACGCGGCGCGGCGGGGCGGCGCGGGGCGGGTCGCAGGGTAGGGGCTGCGAAGGGACTCTTACTAAAACCTCGAGTCAAGAGTGTTATTTACGATACAGTTCCTCTATCAGAGTAGTATTATACCGAGTCGTAGTATCACCGTCCGAGTAGCTACCTACCTACGTCATCTCTGCTCAGAAACTGATTCCTGGTGAAGTTGATAGGTGTCGGCGTGTCTCTTGTAATGTGCGATACATTTCGTTGGGTCGCATTGTGGAGTCGGTAACTAACGAGCGGCACATTCCAGATATCGGCCGATCAGACTAATGTCAGTAGAAAGGTACGTGACCTTGCACTGACGTGCTGCTGGCTCGTGCGGCGCGCGACCGGAGCCGGGCGCGGCCGCTAGCGCGCGGCCGCTGGCTGGCTGACAAGTATTGTAAGCAGGTGATCGTAATGGACTGGTCCAATAAACGGCTCCACAAATAGCGCCGAGTCACGCGCCGCGCTCCCGCACCGACCTGCCTCGCCACCAACTACTCTGATTGTTCCATTTACATTGGACCATACTACATAGGGCATATACGGGAACGATAGAAGCGGCCGCAGGACGCGCCCCGCCCGCGCCCCGGGCTCGCGGCGGCGGCCGCGGCCCACGACCCATCTATGTCAGTGCCTAACAACACATAAAACATTCTTCGCCCATGTCTCTACATGGCCCCCATAGTCGAACATTGATGATCGACAATGGGCCGTGACGTCACATGCTACAGATTCCATAACAACGCATGTTACATTTTTTTGTATATTATCCTACTAATATTACAAACGTGAAAGTTTGTATGTATGGATGGATGTTTGTTACTCTTTCACGCAAAAACAACTGAACTGGGCCCAAAATAAAACATCGGCTCCTCTATATTTGAAAAGATCAAACTAAACACTATCAAATTGCATATTCAGATTATATATTTTCCTGAACATTCCTGTTTGTAACACTATTTTAGATAGCTTTTTGCACATTTGTAAACTAATATAACAGGTTTTAATTGTAATGATGTTTATTTTCATGAGAAATAATCAGATTCTGGCTTGTTATTTCAGTGAAATATCTTTATTCTATTTATAACTTTAAAAAAATACTTTAACATTATAAAAATCAGACCATAGAAAACTTAAATAAGTTGTTCAAGTAATTTTTTGTTTATTTCTCATTGATCAGTACCAGGTACGATAGTCTTGCGTTAAGTTTCAGCTTGTAATCGCTTTTTATATTAAAGTACCTCCTCGACGGCGTGCAGCGCGTGCAGCGCATTTAAAGCATTAATTGCTACACAGAAACTAAATCACGCTTATAATTTACAATCATAGATACATTAGGTTCAGGTAAAGTTAATCTCCTTACAATTGTACGTTGACATGTGCACATGACTACTTAGCACTAAACTCATTCTTGCGTTCCCTTAGAGGCAGCTGAATTGTATATTTTAGTTCGGGTAGAACGTTGAGATTGCTTTCGACAGATTGTTACTTCGGAAAATCGTTCATTTGCAAACGAGTTTTTGTAAAAGAGAACACTAGATGTTTCTTTCATGAATTTCACAATAATAACATGTTTTATTTTCATGTTACCCCGGTCAAATGCATATCAGAATCTCCGGTTTTTTATTATGCTGTTCGTATTATATGCGCATAAATGAAATGAAATGAATGTTTATTTCTTTAGGCTTACAAATAAGCACTTAGACAAGTCAAATTTTATACTATTCATTATTATATTGATGTTCACTTAAATTTTTTGTCCACCAGTGGAAGAAGTGAGAAGAAACCACTAGTATGTTCATAACTTATGTGTCTAGTACATATGATTTGCTTATCTGTAAGTTGTTAGATTTTGAGTTGGAGCAAAACTCGTTCCAAGCTTTTTTATCTTCTAGATAATCTGATATTTTGTAATAAGCTTTTTTACAAAGAATATGCTTCACAGTTTTTTTTAATTTATTTATTGATAATTTTTGCAACTCACTTGGAGTTTTGTTGTAGAAGCGTATACATTGCCCTTTAAAAGATGCACTTATCTTATGTAGTCTAGTTGTGGGAACAGCGAGTTTATTCTTATTTCTAGTATTTACATTATGTATATCGCTTTTTTTAATGAATCGATTGATGTTTTTATGAGTGTACAACAAGTTTTCATAAATATATTGATATGGTACTGTCATTATGTTTATTTCTTTGAATTTATTACGTAGGGATTCTCTGGGACCCATATTATAGATCGCACGAACAGCCCTCTTCTGCAACACAAATACGGTGTTTATATCTGCAGCGTTCCCCCACAGTAGTATGCCATAAGACATAATACTATGGAAGTAGCTGAAATAGACTAGTCTAGAAGTATCAACGTCTATAAGGTGACGGATCTTTTTAACTGCATATGCTGCAGAACTAAGACTCTTCGATAGCTTATCTATGTGTGGGCCCCATTGAAGTTTACTATCTAAGGTTATTCCCAAGAATACGGTATTGCCTACAATTTCTTCTTCATATTGGAAGGGCAAGTAAAATGGGCTTGACGGACTTGTATTTTTATGCATTTTTCAATAGCAGAGTGAACTGCAATGCCCTCTGCTGAACTACCCTCACACACTCATTATTTTATTTTTTATCAAAAACGAAAATTATCGGCGTCTTCTACTCGGTGATCTCGATACCGAGATTGGTTTACGACGATCCGTTGCGTCGATTCGCTTTGTCTTCACGTCTTCACCCCAAAAGCACATAAATGCATAAGAATACTTACAGTAATAATAAATTGTTTTATGATAAAAAACACTTTGTTATAATGCACCGTTACAAATTCAAATATTTTGGGTAAACAATTATTAGATTTTGTCAAACAGTATTACAATATGAAATAAAACACTTGGTTTTGTAAAAATAATAGTAAGAACATCTAAAACATTGATACAATTTAAAATAAAACACTCTATTTCATAAGTAAGTGTTATTGTAACTCTATAATACAAAAAAAATATGTGTAAAAATATAATTGACCGTCAAGGACACCGATACTTGTTAGTTTGAACACTACATGTGTAAGCAAATGCGCCGGACGCGCGCACACAAATCTGGACGCGCGCACATAACTTGTCACGCATTTCATCCCATAAATCATAGGATAGAAATAATCATAAACGTTTCGCCACATTTCGCCGTTAGACACACAGACTTCCACACTTGTTAATTATCCTCATGTATGTATGTCGACCACTAGTACGGGAAGTAGGCTGCTAGCTCAATCATAATAATATAAAAAGGATCATGTTTCCTCTTACCAACAATAAGTATCACAAGAGTGTGCCGGGTGACTCTCACGGCACTCTGGGCTCAAAAATCCGGATAAAACATAAAATGCTGATAACTTCTAAATAACGCGGAGTTACGAGTACATTATGCTTTTAATACTATAGATAAAAGTTTGTTTGTACAATCGTTTAGTTAAGAAATTTTTGTCTAATGCGGCGTTAAAGTAAAGAAAAAAATTAAAGACAAACGATAAACATAAAATATTTAATAATTTATTCACAATACGAAGGCAACTACTTGCTTGATGTTCTATTATTATGTGTTTAGCCATTGTTGTAATAAAGCTTAAATAAGTAGCCCAGTTTTTTATTTTATTTTAATTGTATATGTACATATATCATGCTCCGGATAAACAACCGGCTAACATTGATCATTTTTAATAATAAAACTACACAATCTATCGATGCCAGAGTTTTACTCTATGTAGTGCTCGAAATGATAAAAACGATTGGTTTTTCTTGTTTCGTGAAAACATTGAGATGAAACAAATTTGTGGTTTATTTTACACTGTAGTAGGTAGGTTAGGTACCTAGGTGTAGCCTGTGTACCCACATTGATACTAATGCCTCTATTTGTACAAAATATATTCAGGGTACTCTGAATCATTTCTAATATTTACACTTCAACATATTATACAATGAACGAACAGTCCGCGTCCATTACACATTGTCGTCTGTGTGTGGCGCCACCGCCCGGCCCACAGAGTGCGGTCGGTGGCGCCACTCAATGAGTAATCAACTTATATTCTAGGTGAAAGAGTTCTATCTGCACTTTGCACTTTTATCACATCAAAGTTATCGGTGAGATACAATTTCTAAGTATGTTTGAAATGTTTGCACAAGTTGGTCAGCAGTTGATCATGAGGTCCAGGCCTGCAGAGGGCGCCGTCACCGCAGCACCGCCCAGGCCGCGGCCAGCGCCCACGCGTGGGCGAGTGGGGCGGAGGGCGCGCAGGACGCGGCCCACTGGTCGCGCTGCATCGCCTCTGCGCCGTCTGCAACCAACCACATACACTTTATATAGGAAAATGGTTCATGAGACACGTGCGTAGTGCGCGCGGGAGGGAGCGCCGCCGCCGAGCGGACTCACTGCGGTGGCGCCGGCGGCGGCGGCGACGCATCTCGACCTCGAGCCATTTAATGGAGTTCTACGATGTGCTTTTGCTTTGAACAAAGTAAAAACACGTCCGATGCACATTCCTTTCGAATCGAATCCACCAAATGGCAGGATCATATGACATATCGTAGGTAGGTAAATTAATAACTAATCAATTCGAAACGGATACGTATCGGAAGCGTCGCACAAATACGCCGAGTGTCTTCAAAGACTGTTCCTCCTGAATTGTTTGTTGGTTCGCTGTTCAAAGTGGCGGGTGATTGATGCGGCGCTTTGATCTCCGTGCGCCGCCCAGCCGACTCTATTTACGTGGACCTAGCACAGAGATCAAATCGAGTGCGAGTCAATAAGTACCTTCGTCGGTGACGAGCAGCGTGACGGTGTCCACCGCGCGGTGGGTCGATCCCGAGACGCGGCACTCGTAGGCGCCCGCGTCCGCGTCCGCCAGGTCCGCCAGCGTGAGGCGGGACACCACCCGCGCCGAGCCCCACCGCTCCGTGTCCAGCGACACACCCCCGCGCTGCTCCCGCAGGCCCCCGGCGCCGGCACTCGCGCCCGCGCGCTGCCACCGTACCTGCAGGGGGGGCAGCGGCAGCGCGCGCGGGGGGGGCGCGTAGCGCGCCTCGCACGCCAGCGTGGCCGCCCCGCCCCGCGCGCCCCGCACCACGCGCCCCGCCCACGCCTCGACCTCCGCCGCCGGCACCGGCTCGTCTGCAACACACCACACGAGATCACTACACGCACACGCATGGTGCGGACGGACGCCATCGAGTGTGACCGGACGGCCGCGCTCGCCACCTCCCTCCCTATGCACAAGCTCCCGATGCGTGATTCAATCTTTGTTTCATGCCACAAGAGAGATGTAGAAGCCTGCGTAGATTGATCGACTGATGAATTGTTTGATCTGCGCGATGCATCAAATGGGTTTCGATTAAGTATGAATTGTTTCGAAATCGCCCTGACTGACTGACAGCAAACGAAATTGAGGATTACACTGAGAGAGAAGCACGTTTACAACAAATGTGTGAAATATAGGGCCACATCGGTCTTGACAACGATAAGGCGGCGCGGCGGGCCGGCGTACATGTTTATATTTAGTACGACTATGATGCATGTATACCATCCATTTACTTAGGTATCGTTGTCATAAGCGATGTGGCCTCACTCAGAAAAACTCTCTGCTCAGAATGAGCAGTGCTTGACTGGAAGCTCATGAGGGAGTTTTAGCGCAGCCGGCGAAGGGAAAGGCATTGGATCTGTAGAAGCTGTACGTGAGTAGCCATAGAATGCATAGTTACCTAAGACGGTGAGGTTGAAGAAGAGGCTGAGCTTGGGGTCGGTGTTGACCTGGCACTCGTAGCGGCCGCTGTCCTCCGCGCGCAGCCGCTCGATGCGCAGCACGTGCGAGCTGGCGCCGTCGTCGGCGTCGGCGTCGGCGCGCGCCTCGGCCGCCGATACGCGCGCGTCCGCCGTGAACACGGCGCCCGCGTGCGACAGTATCTGCAGGTCGCGCGACCGCACCCACGACACCTGCACACACACACACACACATATAATAATAAGCTATGCAATAATAGTTTGGGGAAATAGTGGTGTGATAAACAAGGTTTGATTTGCCAGAAAAGGGCCATTAGGAACTGGGCAAGGATATTTTATGTCTACTAGAACTACGAGTACATGGGAGACCTTTCTTGAATTCAAATTGTGCTCTAATTAAACACGATGACTTGTTTTCTGTAACTTTCAGTGTTATAATGGTAAAATAAACAAATAAAAAGCTCTCCCTCCTTTCATGATGGCCCCAACGTGAGGCCCTAGCGTAGGCCGATGGAAAATGATTATATTACAAGTGTGCATTTCTTACTAGTTTAAGATTGAAGTGGCTAATGGCTAAGTAAAGGAGCGCAGTAGGTATTGTGTCGCGAGGCCGCGGCGACATTCCCGGCCGCCGAGCGACGCGCGCGCCGCCGTCCGCGCCGCGAACACATTCCGCAACTGTGCGCTCTCGACACGTGCGCCTAATGGCTTCGCTCCCAACTCATCGATTATTTATTGTTTAACATTTCTTTTGAAATGTTCCTCCCCCGCGCGTGAGTCATTCCTCGAGCGCGCCTCCACTCGGTGATGTCGTCGCTGAAATAGAGTGGATGACAACATTTCGTTCGCGTGGGAAGCTCCTCCTTGTAGCTGTGTGGGCATTCTGTTTGAAATGTTTATTGCTAAAATAAAAAGCATCGACAACAACTGCCGCTAGTCAATAACTTCTAGAAACGAACGCAACCTTCTCCTTAAATATATTATGGGCTATATTAGTTAAAAGAGTGTCTGTTTATGTTAGCAGCACGTCCTCACCGACTTGTCCCCGAGCCGCGTCACCGTGCAGTCGAGCGCGGCGGCCTGTCCGGCGGCGCGCACCACCGCGGCGTCCTGCGGCCGCACCGCGAAGGCCGGGCCTCCGCCACCGCCTCCGCTTGCACCCGCCGCCCACACACCTGCAACAGGACCAATCATTCTAACCTGTACCATACCTTTACCTCCAGCCTACACTAGGTCCCTGCTGGCTGTGGACCTCCCGTATGAGGTAATGGCATAACCACCGAGCTGCGCTGCGCAAGAGGATTGGGATCGCAGTTCGGTGGTGGGTTTGTTCTGCAGCGGCCGCTGCTGCCCGCCCACTGCGCCTCTTACGGCGGGAAGGAACTGTCAGGCCGCATATACCCCATTCCGTATGATATTGATATTGGCCATAGGCACCTGTGTCATTGATTATGAATGAAATGAAGTAGCGCACGTGCATAGTACACTGTGCGCTCCCACAGTCAGCGGTGCGTAGTGTAGTGTAGCGTGCGCACGCAGAGTGTACTAGGTACTGTATGTCAACAGTGCAGAGCGCTGCATCCAAGGCCGCGGCGTGACGTCAGGCGCGGGCTCACTCACTGTAGGTACCGACTGTAGCTACCGTCTCTCCCGACCCCACATCTATGGAGGTGATTCACTGAGAAACTCATTCTTTCACAATCCGGATTGCGGTTTTTAGCGCTAAGAACGATAATTTTAGAATAAAATGAGGTGTTTCGAGAACTCGCGCGAATAGAGACGTTATGAATCAACCGGATACCGGATGTGGGCCCCTCCCCCGCCGCGCCGCACCGCCCCGCGCACGTGCAGAGTGCAGCGTGCTAAGTATTCGCATGAACAACTAATAGTAAAAGGGATTCCAATCCCGCACCATTTTTGCGGGATTCCTAATGCGGTAACACAAGCGAGCTCTACTGGATTCAATAATAAATAAATATCTGCAGACGTAATTCTCAAGTCAGTCAGTCATATAGTAGGTAGGTACGTATGTATCGATCTCATTGACAATACCTACATACCAACATTAGGCCGTTCTATTTACGTATGAAAAGCATCAACAGAACAACTCGCATTATTTTACACATAGGAAATATAAACGCACAGTAGGTATATCAATATGAAAATAGAAAGCAATTAACCGCATTGTGACACCGACAAATAAGAGCTCCAGAAATAGCGGCGCCCGCGCCGACCCCGAGCTGGCCCCGCACCAGCCCCGCGCCGACCCCGCGCCGCCGGCGCCTCTACCGCTCATGTGGAGCCACCACCAGGCTGCAGCCGATGCTTAATGCAAATGAGCATGCAAATGCATGTACTGATTACAAAGATATTCAGTAAGCCGTGGATGCACAGCGCCGGCGCACAGTGCCGCCCCGCGCCCCGCGCCCCGCGCCCCGCCGCCGCCGCGCCGGCTGGGCCCGCACCGCACCTGCGCAAACAAAGCTGGGAGCCCTATTATGCACTCTCGGAAACAATGTCTCCGTTTACATACTTATAAATGATAATAGAGCAGTTCACACTGCACGCGGCGCGGGGCGCGGCGGGACGGTTCATTGTGGATGGGAATGGGATTTGTAAACGGTAGTCGACGTGTGTGATCGTCCGTAGAGTCGCCCCCGACGGAGAAGAGAGAGGCAGTGGTACATTGTATCCCACCGTCTGCTTCCTCCCCGCAGGACGCTACGAGTGTTGCTAGCAGGCGGCAGACCACTGCAGGTGCCTGCGCGGGGCGCGGCGGGGGGGTGGCGCCACGCATTACTGACTTGTTCATTCAATTTATATTTTAGGCCTCCTCCGGTTTACGACTTGCAACGTTATATTCTGTTTGAATTCCTTTGAACCCAGTTTATTCCCTGACCGTCGTCATCGCCCGGCGCCCCGCACCCCGCACCCCCCTCGCACAAGACAGGCGCTACAATCACACTTCCCTTGGAGCTTTTTAGTATTGATCAATTTGTATGTCTGTTATTTAGAAGCCTCTGGTTTTCCTTCAAATAAATATAAAATATACCTAAGCATTACTTGATTTGATTTCATCATTAACTCTAATACGAAGGACCCGTCTGCTGACGTAGTTTCTGCAGCATGACAAAATGTTTAGATCATAATCGGGAAAGTGCTGTTACTGCGGGCCTTCTTAAAGTTATTAGAAACTTACATTATTCACTAAACTTTTCACCATTTGCGATAAAGCTATCTAACTAGTGGAAAAAAAGCGTGTTTATTTTTTGAATTCTTAGCTGGTACTATTCCCGGTTGAAGCCAGGGAATTTTAGAAAATGTAAGAACTCACTTTTATTTATCTTTAAAAATAAAGGAATGTTTCCTTTTAGTAACATAATCTATCTCCAAAAGTGGTTTCCCTTTAGGGCCTATAATTTTTTTCCACCCTTCACATACCTATAGGATCATGGACAGTACCTACAAGGGGATCTCTGTGCTTAGTAGGTTTTTTAATATGTATTATAAATGACAAATATAGTGTTCCTTTAAGTTTAAGGTTTTAAAGGTTGGTAGCGAGTGACTTGCTCCCCTCATAGAGAATGGCATCCTCCTGCCTCGCGGAACAGCCGGACACTGCCCGTAAGGATTGGGCGCAGGAGGAAGCAAGCGGGCGGGACCTTGAAGCATAAGGGTTTGTTTATCTTTAACGTTCCTACTTTACTATCTATTTACACGTCCGGAATTCCCACATAAATCTTTCTTCAGCAGGACCTGCTTTGTAGGACGCGGGGGCGCGGGGCGACCGACCCACATGAAATAACATCACAAGCTTTAGAACCCATTTAAAGAAGCAGTGGATAGGTGTTAGACACAACTCTAGTTCTCGAGTACTCGGATTGACCGATAATGGACATCTCTAGGGAATGATGGCGGGCAACCATCACGTGATCTGTCAAACGTACGACGCACTGTAATAAATTATGTTCAGTGAAATAAAACCCAGTAAAATAATACACGGACTTTATATTCATGTCATGTTGTGAGAATCCAAATACAGCAATAGGTATGGGAGAGCTGGTCCAGGCGGCCCGTGCTCTCACACCGATCACCCCGTCCCGCCCCGCCCAGCCCCGCGCCGGTGCGGGCACGCGGCGGCGCGGCGGCGGCGCGCTGCACATCTGGCAACACTTTTTTGTGTCCTATTTTAATCACGACACTTTATACAAAATGAATAAATAACTTTCGAATAATTCTAATTGTTCGTCGTTCGATAATGTAAGCACTTGTTCAGTACCTACATACCGAGGTCAGAAATAACTTCCTCGTGGCTTCTACAACATCAGGACAAGACATCAGGACAAGACTTCAGGACAAGACATCAGGACAAGGACAAGACATCAGGACAAGGACAAGACATCAGGACAAGGACAAGACATCAGGACAAGGACAAGACATCAGGACAAGGACAAGACATCAGGACAAGACATCAGGACAAGGACAAGACATCAGGACAAGGACAAGGACAAGACATCAGGACAAGGACAAGACATCAGGACAAGAACAAGGACAAGACATCAGGACAAGACATCAGGACAAGACGTCAGGACAATTATATTTATGAAAGCTTGTTGTACACTTGTAAAAATATCAATCGGTTCCCTAAAAATAGCGATATACACAATTGAAATACTAGAAATAAGAATAAACTCGCTGTGCCTTTGTGGGCACAGGGTAGCCTGGTTGTCTAGGCTACACAAGATCAATATGTATTACATAGGTACGCTTCTAAACAATACTCCAAGCAGCGAGCGCATACTCCAAGTGAGTTGTAAAAATTATCAATAAATAAATTCAAACGAAATGTCAAACGCATCCTTTGTAAAAAGGCTTATTATAAAATATCGGATTATCTATAGACGATACAAAAGCTTGGGACGTCTAACACTAACAAGGTAAAGGTTTCTTGTTCGCTTGCGATCGTTCGACCGTAGCATGGGCACCATTAGATAGGCGCGCGGCACGCGGGCCGCGGAATCCAAACAGTCGCTATTTCGGGCGCAGAGTCGTCGAACCGAGATCGACGTAAATGCTGTTTTGTTTATAAACGTATGTTGACATAAATGTCCAAGTGACGCGTGTTGGAGTGCAGGCCGATACTCTCAGTGGTCTGTGTACCTGCGAGGGGCAGCGCCGCCAGCAGCCACAGCGCCGCCGCCGCCGCCAGCATGTCCCCGCTCAGCGCCCCGGCCCCGCCGCCGCCGCCATGGCAGCCCGTCGTCCGGCGGCCGCTTCAGTATCTGCAACACCATAACAATTGTTATGAGCCCTCCGTCTTGTCTTCAGCTCGCCGCATCCTCGTCTGCTGCAGTCTTTCGCAGGCCTCATTTCTTAAATATTTAACATCGAAGAGTCTGTTGGTTTATAAAAATAAAAAGTATTGCAGCGAGCCTTTGGTTAGATTCAACGTGTCACAACAATAAGGTCCGTGGCGGTGCGCTCCGCCGACACGACACAGTGTGCAGGTCCGTGGCGGTGCGCTCCGCCGACACGACACAGCGTGCAGGTCCGTGGCGGTGCGCTCCGCCGACACGACACAGTGTGCAGGTCCGTGGCGGTGCGCTCCGCCGACACGACACAGCGTGCAGGTCCGTGGCGGTGCGCTCCGCCGACACGACACAGTGTGCAGGTCCGTGGCGGTGCGCTCCGCCGACACGACATAGCGTGCGCGTTTAACTCTTTTGTATGTAGGTATTATGATATTTTTGTTCTAATTTAAATTATTTTTTTATAAATAGAGACTCCTTCTTTTTTTTATTTGGCACATTCTATCTATTTCTATTTATAACTTTATCACCTAATTGTATTAGTATTTTTTTAAATTATATATATTACTGTACAAAGTACAGTCATTAGGGCGAAGTTACGTGCGAGAGCTAGTTCACTTCCTACAGTTCTAGCTCAGCAATGCCGTACATGATGTTTGTTATTATACGTGATTACTATGTTCTGTAAACTATCATCGTTGGAGTTATCATTACAGGCACCCCTGGTAGCTCTGACAAGTACTAATTCAGTTATTTTACAAACTATAAGTGGAAACTGTCCTCAGCGGTATTTGCTCCGAGTGTATGAATCTATTGTTACCTAAGTAACAGGTGGGCCAAAAGAAATCACCCTACTAGAAGATGCTCTCATTTTTGCAAATGGCCGCCAATGTCAAATCTGTTTTGACATTTGTGGACTAGACAGATGCAGAATACCAGTGAACAAGCCATGGAGCGATATACTCCCCAAGAACGCGGAATAATTGTGTCTATTTTTTTGCGTAACAATTCGTCTGTGGTGTTGGCGCAGCGCGATTTTTCGACCAAAATCATAATGAGCGATGAGGCTCATTTCCACCTCAGCGGGTACGTAACAAGCAAAACTATCGCTTCTGGGGCACCGAAAATCCACGAGTAATGCACGAGGAGCCATTACACCCGCTCAAAGTGACTGCTTGGTGTGCTGTTCACGCTGGAGGAGTCATCGGGCCATTTTTTTTCGAGAACGCCGCTGGCCAAACGACAACAGTGGACGGCTATAGGGCCATGTTGACCGAGTTTTTTCTGCCGCAATTGGATGAATTAGGACTGCAGGACATGTGGTTCCAACAGGACGGAGCAACGGCACACACTGCGCGACCCGATATTCTGAAGGCGGCGTTCCCGGGTCGCCTCATCTCTCGTTTTGGCGATTTGCACTGACCCGCAAGATCGCCCGATTTAACCGTTTTAGACTTTTTTTGTGGGGTTTTTTGAAGTCCCGTGTTTACGGGAACAAGCCCGAGACTCTGGAAGCCCTCAAGGACAACATTCGACACGAGTGCGAGAATCTGTCGCCCGAAGTTCTCGCTGAAGTGATGAAAAATGGCATAAAACGAGCCCGTATGATAATCAATTGTGACGGCGCCCATTTAGCCGATATCATCTTCTCGACTTGACCAATACAATTCTAAAGGTTCAAATAAACATAATCAAAAAACAGAATCGAAGTTTTTCTTTTAGAAAAAAAAAGAGAGCCAAACAACATCGGATGACTTCTTTTGGCCCACCCTGTATAAGCTTTTTGTTTCGCAAATCAATAAATAGTATATAAAATACTAGCGGACCTCTACCTGTGTATAATACGGATCCCTAACTTTTTTGAAAATATAATATAGCCACCTGGGATAGTGTAGCTTCCCAACGGCAACGGTAAAATAATTTTTCGAATCGATCCAGTAGTTTCGGGGCCTATTCAATACAAACAAATAAACATTCAAATCTTTCCTCTTTATAATATTAGTAAAGACTACAGAAAATATACCTAAATATTTCGACCCTTGTCACCTAGGTAGACAATCCTAAATTAAAATAAAATAGAGAAGTTACAAAGAAGTGTTTTAATAAAAAAAGAAAGGGTTCGTAGGTCGGCCGGGTCAACCAACTTCACGACGATGTTCGTTTTAGTTATAATATATAAGGAAACGGTAACCGAACTCTCCTCCAGGCCTCCAGCGCAACCTCCGTCCGTCAGCGCCAGTCAATGTCTCAAAATTAGGGGTAAAAAAATTGCATCTGACAAAGTGTTTTATTTGTTAGAGAGTTAGGTGCTGAGTGCACCGTCCACAGCTCGCTGCAGCCGGCCCCGCGCCCCGCGCCCCGCGCCCCGCGCGTCACGCAGCTGGCGCGGGCCGTACGCACTGTATTAGCATTGATTAGCGTCTCCAAACGTTTATTGACTGCCGGAACGTCAGATCAAGCGCAGTGAGGAACGAGTGCACACCTTACAGATACCTAGCTGTTTAATATCCGACCTACTATATGCCCTTGCTTCCGTACACATACTCGTATATGGAAATATGAGACGTCTCTCTTCATGCAATATGCCGCATCTTGCATGAATAAATCCGTTTAGAGACACTTGTAACAGTTACAAACAGTTTGAGTGCCATAACGGGTCGGGCCACATGTTTGCATGCGTGCAGTGAGACCGTGGCACCACGTGTGGATGTGGACAGCTCATAAGTTAAGTACCGAGTAGGTACCGACCGAACGCACAGCTGCATCGAGGAGTACCAGATGACTTATGGGAACAATCCAGTCAAAAACCTTTTCTTATCTCCGGACATTTTAGCAACGACCCAAAAAATATGTTCGGTCCAGCAGTTTTGGTTTGGGCCCAGCAAGTGTAATAATTAGTTAACATCCTCGATGTACTATGGAGTAGGACCCCTTAGTTTGGCGTGTGTTCAGTTCAGCGGGAACTGTATCCCTTAGTGCAGTGCAGAGGGTAGAGTGCACCGACACTTCGAGCACTGCGACGGAGCTGACCCCCGACACACCGCGTGCCCACAATGAGACGTGCCCTCTAGTGTAGTGTAGGCTATGTAAGCCAACTTGGCTAACATAGCCTACACTAGAGAGGGCAGCAACCAATGAGCTAATGACTCGGAGCCTACGCGTGCGCCCCGCGCCCCGGCCTCCTATGTGAGCTACTCATCTGAGCCTTACCTACTCCCCGCACCAGCCGGCAGCCATCATCATTCCAACCGAAACAGAAATAGGTACTGATTGGCAGTAGGTAGGTAAGGTACTATAATAGGGAAGAGCGATGGGAACATGGATGGGAATGGTTGGAGGAAGCGCGTGCGGCTATTTGTGCGCAGGCCAGCGGGGCGCGGGGCGCGGGGCGCGGGGGTCCGCAAATAGCGCGCCCGAAATAACGAGCAAAGGTTAGCTAATAAATATCTCTCGCCTGCTGTCATCTACTCCACTCCACCGATACAAACAAACACTCAATACCAGGGTTTGTTTGGACCTGGGAGTTTCCGGTTATAAAGTTCCTTGAATTCCCAAAAATGTTAGCCAATTTAAGAACTCGAAAATAACTTACCGGGAATTTTCTGGACATTCGGAGATAATATTTTAACTTTTAAACCTCGAATACTTACATGGGATAGACTAAGTTACTAAATTCCACTTCCTGTTGTAGCTTAACTCATGTCCTGTATGATGATGATGAATTGATGACTGATCAGGAGAGATGGGTCGAGGGCTATTTGCCCAGTTTATGTTGTATGTTTATATAGTTTATGACCAGTGCATTTTTTAATTTTTTATTTTCAGTGTATTTTTAGTGGATCTACATGGGAAGAAGTACGTGCAGTCTCTGAAAGTGGCATGCGTATTGTAAAAAATTGGCTTGATAGTAATCTCCTAACTCTTAACCTAAATAAAACTAACTGTTTACCATTTGCAATCCACAAAAATAATTTACCTGGTCCGGACTTTGGAGTTAAGGTTCACAATCTAAACTGTCCTGAAAATGACAATTTACAGTGTAATTGTTATTCCATAAGAACTGCTGATAGCATTAAGTATTTAGGAATAATAATGGACAATAACCTAAATTGGAAACAGCAAATTGACAACCTTAAATCCAGAACCCGGAAACTTATTCCTATATTTAAAAAACTCAGGCACCTAAAAGATGAAAAGACTAACAAAATTATCTATCTTACCTTATGTCAATCTATTATGTCTTATGGTGTTACTGTATGGGGTGGAGCGAAAAAGACTTCTTTAATAAAACTAGAACGAACTCAACGATCAATTTTGAAAATCCTAACCTTTAAACCATTTAGATACCCTACATGTGATCTTTACTTAGAAACAAAGGTATTAACTGTTCGACAGCTCTTTATTAAACTCTGTGTGCTGAGACAACATTCCTACCCTGGACAGTATGATAACTCTAACAAAAGGAGATCTCATCAGGTCTATAAGGTTCCTAACTGTAGAACGAGTTTTGCGCAAGGTTTTACATTTTTCCTAGCTCCTTTACTATATAACAGACTGAATAAAAAAATTGACATCAAAAATTTATGTAAATATAAATGTGGTCAAGCTTTGGAGAGTTTTTTGCTTAATCTAAACTATGATAATACTGAAAGTCTATTACAAATCATAAAATAATCTAACTTAGGTTCAAAATTCAAATACAAAATTACTTATAAAATTGTTTACTCTACTATTGTAATAACTCCAATGTTATAGAACTAGTTTGTCTTTCATTGTAAGAGTAATATATACATATATGATATATAAAAAGATAATATATGTATTTTAGCTTGCTACCTCTTTGTTACTATAATATAATATATATATATATATATATCTATCCTTAAAAACTGTAACTAGAACTGTAACTGCACATAGGATAGACATACATATGTGTCTACAAAATACAAATGCCTAAAGAACTTATCATACTAAAATTAAAATAAATAGTTATATTTAGGCTATAAGATTAATTTAAGAATTTGTATCAGATTATGCTATTATACATATAACAAGACACTACCTACACAGGTACTTAGCACACCTTTAGTGATTTGTCTGTTTTGTCATCTTATACTACTTGTTTACAACCTGGTAAATCGAAGAGATAACGAGTGTGCTGCAGAATGGGCATTCTAAAATGAGCCTTATTGCAAGGGACGAGAATCACTACCACGCCGTAACACAGTGTTACACTAGCACGGGCGGTAGAGAGTTTTTTAACTTGTATGCTTACCTACCGGCAATTTGCATAAACAACAAATGTGTTGAAATGTTTCTGTTCTGTAAAACTGTAAAGTTTTGTTTCTTACTGTATTTCACATAGCCTTAAGTATACATGGTCTTTATAAGATGGCATAATAAATTATTTCTTATTTCTTATTTCTTATTAGTGCGAACATACCGAGCTAGTACCAATGTTGTTATATAGGTAGATACGTTGTATCGAGGTCTGCGTGGCAAGACGAACACAAGCTAATTAAATTAGCTTGAGTGAACTCAGTCCGTCCTGCGTCTGGCCGCGACGCGGACGTACCCTGAAGCGGGATTTTGGAGTATGAAAAAATACTAAAATGCCATGTTGTGTGTTTAGAAATTGCAATACTTACTCTGGGAGGTTGTGAAAAGAAAGAAGGATGTGTCTTTTTATTTCTTCTATTTATTTTGTACTGTTTAAATGGAAAAATATAAATTTAATTTTACTCCAAACTCACTGCCCCGCTGTTGTCGCTTTTCCACCTACACGAACGAGACAATTAATGCGTGCGTTGCGTTTATGAGTGACAGTCATAACGAAAATGCCGCGCGGAGTTGTCTTTTCGAATGAACATCACTGCCGCCCTGTTGCCGCTTTGCCACCTACACGAACGAGACAAGTAATGCGTTGCGTTTATGAGTGACAGAGATAACGAGGTAATGCCATGCGGCGTTGTCTGTTCTGTGTAACGACGCTAGAGGATGTTGGGGTGATATGATATGGGTACTGGAAAATTCTTTCGTTTGAGAAGCTTGCAATCCAATCAAATTCACCTCATTGATGAATGTATCTATAACTGTGCATAGATACATTCTTCAACGTTCGCTTACATCCATCATCATCATCAGCCTATATCAGTTCACAGCTGAACACAGGCCTCCCCCAATGAGCACCATAGCGCCCTGTCTTCAGCTTGCCGCATCCAGCATCTACCAGCAGTCTTTCGCAGGTCGTCATCCCACCTCGTCGGAGGGCGTCCTACACTACGTTTACCGAGTCACGGTCTCCACTCAAGAACACGTTTGCCCCAGCGGCCGTCGGTTCTTCGCGAGATATGGCCGGCCCACTACCACTTCAGCTTGCTAATTCTTAGAGCCATGTCGATAACTTTGGTTCTCTGTCGGATGTATTCGTTACGAATCTTATCCTTCAGAGAAACTCTGAGCATAGCTCTTTCCATAGCTCGCTGAGCGACTTTGAACTGGATCAGCCCTATCGTGAGTGTCCACGTCTCAACTCCGTAGGTCATAACGGGTAGGACGCACTGGTTGGAAACTTTTACATCGGGAGGCTGAAGCTAGGCTGTCCAGCATCTGGTTCAGTTCCTCAAGTGACTCCGTCATTAAGACTATGTCATCAGCGAATCGCAGGTGTGAGATGTAGACCACACCAATGCAAGTCGACGCTTGAAATATTGACAGAATATTTAGTTCACTTAAAAAAAAGAGATTTATGTAAATATTTTGAGGCTCCCTTTAATAATTATAAACATACAAAAGACATATTTTTTTGCCGTTTTTATAGAAAATGTATCGTGCGCGAGTCCGACTCGCACTTTGCCGGTTTTATTTTACTATCATATTGAAAACCGAAATAGCTTGTAGCCAGTCTCCCCGCATGGCGCTGCCTTCGCTAGGAATGGGAGGTTCTAGTTGCTCTAGTCTATTGGTGGTCGCACAGGCAGCAGCCGCCGCCGTTTTTTAACCCTGAAAAGTCTATTGGCTCTTTTGAATATTTTTTTCTGAAATAGGTATTAGGTACATACTAAATATTAAGTACAAGTACCTACCTACCAGGCTAGCGTAACCTAGCTGCACTACCTAACTTTTTTTTTCTGGCATGTTATCTTTAATTTATTTATTAAAATCAATATATAAGTCAAGAAAAGTGTAAATTAAAAATAAATACAGTTGCGAGCTATAAACTGGAATCACTTCATCGCTGGTTTCTGCAGACCATATTTTACAGTTTCCATGGAATAAACTGTAGGTTGTGGTATATTATTTTAAAGATAATTTTATTAGCTTTCAAACTCTTTCGATATCATAGCGAAAAAAATGTTCATCATATGTCAGTGATCGTCCGATCTCCCTCGAGATAAGTTGTGTCACACGCAACCGCGCGTGCCGATTGTGCAAAGTGCTAACGCATCATAACAAACGTCGCGTCCGACACGGACCGATCGAAATGACCTTGCTAGATCATCAAGATTAGGCATGACTACTGCCAATATCGCATTTTATTGTTAAGGCGAAGCAAATTACATGCCGTAACAATGACTACACCGCAAAAAGTTTCTATCACTATAAACACGGAAACGGAACAATTTCTGGCCGCAGAACATAATAAAGTTTTACAACGCTATCATGAAGAAAAACAAGAGAGAGAGAAACTTGAGAGTCTTGTAGGAGACCTCAAAAACCAGATAAGTATCCTGCAGTAGCAGCTTAAGTGTGTTGTAGATACCACCATAATAAATCCGTCGAAATCACCATGCATGGAGACCTCTACCGCGCGTATTGAATACAGCACGGATGAGGAAGAGCTAGCCCGAGAAACGGAATGGTTGAGAGCGAAATCTAGACAGAAGAAAAAAAGGAAATTAAACGCGTCGCCGAAACTCTCGCCTGAAACTACAGCTCCTATAAAAGAAAAAGAAAAGAAAGTTCCTCTACCACCACCGATCATAGTAGACGGTGTGGAGAACTTCCAGAACTTCTATGACTTCCTGTCCATGGAACATGCTGCTGGAACCTTTAACCTAAAAATGTTGAATGGTAAAAGCGTGAAAGTGAATGCCTGTAGTGGTGAAACCTATCGTTCTATAACTAAGGCACTGAGCGAAAACAACTGCCTTTACCACTCCTATGAAAACAAACAGGAGAGACCCATAAGAGTAATGGTCAAGAAACTGCCCTCTACCTGCAAAATAGAGAAAATCATGGAGGACCTCAAAAACCAAGGACTCAAGATTGAAGCAGTAGTGAATAAATTGAGCTGGAAAACTAAGGAGCCACTTAATATGTTTACACTGTCTTTCAATAACGAAGAAGACATAAAAAACATCTATGGAATCAAATACATACTGGGTTGTGTAGTTGAGATTCAGCCTCTTCGGACCACAAAACTGATTCCACAGTGTAAAAGGTGCCAGGGTTACGGACATACGCAAAGGTATTGCGCCAAGGAGCCAAGGTGTGTCAAATGCACCGGCAAACATCTGACTCCGAATTGCACAAAACCAATGGCGGAAAAACCGAAATGCGTGCATTGTGGAGAGCCACACCCTGCAAGCTACAGAGGTTGCACGATTGCCAAAGAAATGCAAAAAATGCGGAACAAAATAGTCAAGGCAACACCTGCCACACGACAACAGCAAGCCCCAAGAGGCAGAGTACCGCTCTCACAGCCCAATACAAGTCGCATACCACATGTGCCCCCACCAACAGCTGTAAACAAAAATCTATCTTTTGCCCAAGCAACTGCTGGAAAACCTGCAACAACCCAAAGCAGCCAGAACAAAACCGGTCAAAGCGACAAACTGGATGAAATCCTAAAGTTCATGAGTAGTTTTGACGAGCGTTTGAAGAAGATTGAAAATAGCACCAAAACGGCTATAAACAAATATTCAAAATGATTGGAAATCTAAAAATAATGGCCTGGAACTGTAATGGACTATCGAAACATCAAAAACAACTACAAGTAGTCCTAGATTTAAACAACATAGACGTGTGTCTTTTATCTGAAACACACTTCACAAATCAGTCTCATATTCAACTAAAAGGCTATAAAGCCTACTACGCACTACACCCATCTAATAAAGGAAGAGGAGGCAGTGCAGTCATCATAAAGAAAAATATAAAACATCACGAGCTAAATACATATGAAGAGCCAGATATCCAAGCTGTGGCAATTTGTATAGAAACCAAACGATACTCGCTCACGGTAGCAGCAATATATTGCCCTCCAAGACACATTATCAAAACAGAAACGTTTGTGACCTTCTTTCAAACACTAGGTGAAAAGTTCATACTAGGGGGTGACTTTAACGCCAAAAATACTTACTGGGGCTCAAGATTAACCAATACAAAAGGAAGAGAGCTGATGAGAGCAGTAAGAGAACAAAAATGTGATGTCATCTCAACAGGGTATCCAACGTACTGGCCAACAGATCCACAAAAAATTCCTGACCTCATAGATTTTTTTGTGTACAAAAATATATCGCAAAACTATCTACGAGCAACGCAGAGTTACGATTTAAACTCCGATCATTCGGCAATAAACCTCGTAATGAGCGAGAGGATTTTACACAATGAAAGGACTCCAACATTGGTAAACAAAAAAACAGACTGGGAGAAATTTAGAATTGACTTGGACTATAAGGTAGAACTAAATGTTCCACTGAAAACTCCCGAGCAACTCGATCAAGACTTAGAAAAGTTCGTAAAGCTTATACAGCAAACTGCATGGGAAACTACACCTACCATCAAATCAAGAAGAGTAAAAAATTTCTATCCACTTGAAATAAAACTGCTTATTGATGAAAAGCGTAAACAAAGGAACCGCTGGCACCAAACAAGATCTCCGCAAGACAAAAATAAATTGAATTTTCTTACGAAAAAACTTAAAAGGCAAATTCAAAAACACAACACCGACACAACAAATAGTTATCTACAAAGACTAAGCAATGACCGCAGTACAGACTACTCTCTTTGGAAAGCTACGAAAAACATGAAACGACCAATAAATCAGATCCCACCAATAAAGACAGGACCAGGTGAATGGGCCGTTAGCAATGAACAAAAAGCTAAAGTATTTGCCGAACACTTAGAAAGCATCTTTAAGCCAAATGAAGGCCAAGAAAGCTATAACTTTGATGCACCCTGCCATGAAAACTGCGATATAAAGCTTGTTTCACCTCGAGAAGTTTGGCGTGAAATAAAACAAAAAATAAATACAAGAAAATCTCCTGGATTTGATCTAATTTCAGGAGAAGTATTACATAATCTACCTAAGAAAGCGGTAGTTAAATTAACGAACCTAATAAATGCTTCATTCCGACTAAAATACGTACCAGATATATGGAAAATTGCTGAAGTCATAATGATCGCAAAGCCAGGAAAACCCCCTCAAGAGACTGCGTCCTACAGACCAATCTCTCTGCTACCAATCATGTCAAAGCTATTTGAAAAGCTTTTCTTAAAAAGGCTTAAACCAATACTAGACAGAAAGAAACTCATTCCGGAACATCAATTTGGATTCAGAGAACAACATTCTACAGTAGAACAAGTTCACAGAATAACGAATGTAATTGAGAAAGCACTAGAAAACAAAGAAGTCTGTTCCACAATCTTCCTCGATGTAGCACAAGCCTTCGACAAAGTATGGCACGAAGGCCTAATAATAAAACTAAATAGCATATTACCAATAGAATACGTAGAAATAATTAAATCATATTTAGATAATAGAGCCTTTAGAATAAGGCAAGAGGATTCTTACTCCGATATAAAGGAGATTAAAGCGGGGGTGCCACAAGGAAGTGTATTGGGTCCGGTCCTATACCTATTATATACTCATGACATCCCTAAACATGAAAGCAACACCATTGCAACTTTTGCTGATGACACTGCTATAATAGCCACAGGAAAAACGCATGTAGAGGCAGCCGAAAAGGTTCAAGTAGCGATTAGACCAAAACCTGGCGAATAAAACTAAATAAATCGAAGTCGAGTCACATAAACTTCACAAATAAAAGATACGAATACCATCCAGTTTTCATGAACGGGGCCATCATACCATGCGAAAATACAGCGAAGTATTTGGGCATGACTTTAGACGCCAAGCTGCGCTGGAAAGCTCACGTCAAGAAGAAAAAAGAGGAGCTAGAGATTCGCTACAAAAAGATGTATTGGCTGATTGGGAGAAATTCTACTTTAGCAATACACAATAAACTCCTTTTATATAAACAAGTCCTTATGCCAATTTGGACTTATGGTATACAGCTTTGGGGCTGCACCAAAAAGACAAACGTAGCAATCATACAAAGATTCCAGAACAAAGTACTCAGGTCAATTGTTAATGCGCCCTGGTACGTAAGAAATGACGATATTCATCGGGACCTAAACATTGAATTCGTCGACAAAGTCATACAAAAATACGCAGAGGCTCACGAACAAAGGCTTCATCATCATGTGAATGTCGAGGCGATCCAGCTCCTCGACAACACGGACATAGTGAGAAGGCTTAAAAGGACAAAACCCTTTGAGTTAGTGTAGTGATAATTATAGTGTATGTGCAGAAGTGCTATTTTAAAGAACACATGAACAAAGTGTCTTCACCTTAAGTATAGAGACATTAAGAAAAGTGCCAATGGACACGTTCTTAGTAATATGTTGATATAAAAATAAGTTAAAACTAAATTACCCATTAGCCAATTCTATGGCTAGATTGTAATTATACTGTATATTAACATTTATTTAAAATGTGTATACTAGACAATAAAAAAAAAAAAAAAAAAAAAAATATGTCATGGAACGTGAAAACAATAGACATAAATTTTTGGAACGAAACATCAATTTTTTCAAACTCCTGAATCCCTATAAAAACTGGGAATTTATACAATTTTGTCATCGGTCCAATATATCACGTCACTCAAAATACTGGAATTACAAGAAAATGGAAACCAGACCAATAGAAGCCGCTCAAATCGTCACCCTAATCCAGCAAGGGTTCTCTCAGCGTACTATCGCTCGACAGCTTCATCTGAGCCAGTCCTGTGTCTCCAAAGTATACAAGAGGTTTAGAGAGACTGGAAACTTAGTCCGAAGACCAGGATCTGGACGACAGCGATGCACTTCGGCGAGAGATGACCGATTTATTGTCAGCAATTCTCTCCAAAATCGACATCTAACCGGCATTGACGTCCAGCGGGAGCTCGGAGAAGTTCGAGGGAGAACTGTCAGCGAGTGGACAGTGAGGCGAAGACTCAAAGAAGCTAATTTGACCCCAAAAAGGCCAGCAACGGGACCCAAATTGTCTACAGCCCACCGACAAGCCCGACTTCAGTTTGCTCGTGATCACTTAGATTGGGATATACAGCAATGGAGCCGAGTTTTGTTCGCGGACGAGACTAGGATGTGCCTGCATGGCAGCGACCGTCGACGGAGAGTCTACAGGAGACCGGGAGAGCGATACGCACAATGCTGTATAGCGGAAACAGTGGCATATGGGGGTGGGTCTTGTATGAAGTGGGCGGGGATTTCAATTGAAGCTAAAACGGAGCTGGTATTCGTACCCGGTGGAGGTCGGGGAGGAGGACTAACCGCACAAAGGTATATCAACGACATTCTGCTGGGCCATGTACTCCCTTACGCCGGGTTTATTGGCGAAAATTTCCTGCTAATGCACGACAATACCCGCTGCCACACCGCTCGTGCGACTAGACAGTACCTGGAAGAAGTCGGGATTCCCACAATAGACTGACCAGCCGTCAGCCCTGACATGAACCCTATCGAACACCTGTGGGACGAGCTGAAAAGGCGGGTACGATGAAGATCTCCAGCTCCGGCGTCAATAGAAGACCTAAAAACTGCTCTTATCGAAGAGTGGCAGGAAATTCCACAGGATTCCATCAGGAAACTCATTAGGTCAATGAAAAACCGTTTACAAGCAGTCATTAGGGCCAGGGGGGGCAATTCAAAATATTAAGCGGGAAATAACAAAGATTTTAAATAAAAAATTGATATTTTCATATTACTTCTTATTAATTTAAACATCCACAACTTCGACCTATTGTAATAATTCACTAAATGAAGGTAGGAAACTTAATTAAATTTAAATAATTTTTATACCATTCGAAAGATAACAATTTTTTTTTTCAAATGGTATACACCAATCTGCAGTTTATTCCATGGAAACTGTAAAATATGGTCTGCAGAAACCAGCGATGAAGTGATTCCAGTTTATAGCTCGCAAGTGTAGTTCACCTATGAATTTAATAAAAAAAACTAAGTGCGTTTTCATATTCACTGAAAACTAGTCTAGTTCACTGCCATTCCAAGCCAACGGTAGTTACGTACCTATTATACTTGTGCCAACATTAGGTACTTACCTACCTCCCTACTTAGAAATCACAACAGAATAATATTCAAGTAGGTATTACCTACCTAGGTATAGGTACCATGCCTACGGTAGGTAGGTATCTACTTACACACTGAGAAGCGTGGATGCGCGGGACCACTGGACAGACAGGTCTTACTACGACACTAGGCACTCACTAACACTAAGCACTTTATTAATATAATAGTTTGCTCACTGGTTTGGTTAGTCTAGGTGTCAGTAGGTACCTCGGTACTGACCTGTAGGTACCCTCCTACCTAAAGCAAAGGGCACACAAGATCGGAACGTGCGTGAAGACACTCGCGCGCGTGTAGCGGACGTGCGCGTGCGCATCTCGATAGTTGCTCAGCGGAACTAACTGTTTCGGGCGGACGGAGCGCAGTGTGCAGGGCCCGACACTCGGGAGTACTCGACTGGCCCCTGGCCCCCGGCCGCCCCCCCCCCCCCCCCCCCCCCCCCCCCCCCCCGCCCCGTAAAACTTGGTGTATAAATGTATTGTATTGTATTGTTGCATGATGCATGCAACCAAGGTGACCCAGGATGAACAAGTCTTACACTCGTCTGAAAATTATTCAGGACTCTCTCCGCACTGCTCAATTATTTTATTTATTTATTTATTTTTATGTCGATGGAAAACTAACAGCTTATTAATTTTAAGAAGTAGGAACATTTGTGGAACTAAAGCTTAACAGTTTTCACTTATGATAACTAATTTAAGTAACTTGTTTATTAACAACCCAATGAATACAAGAAAAAACAACAAATGAACTAAAAGTGTTTTGTCTGCTCGCCCAGTTGTGCAGATAATTTATAAGAGTCACATAAATCCAGATTACCCAATTTGATTAATTATTAGTATTATTTCTGCTTCCTGGTTTTAGCGAAATTATATAAATTAATGGAAATTACTGTATGTACTGATATCTAATATCTGTAATCTTACTTGGATACCGCAAATAATTTTCTATGCAATGTACATAGATCAAACACCTCCATGAACTGAAAATACAATTCAGTCGCAGTTGGTTTTATCGTGGGGTTTATAAAAAATGGTTTACAATTTGCGGCAAATAACTTTTCAGTCAGTTTTGTTCCTTGTAGAACGCACAAAAGTCAAAACCTAAACAACACAAAAAATTGTTTCTCGCGCCAACACCAATCGATCAAACAAACTTAGTAGATTTTTTAAAATGTTCAGTAGATTTTAGTAGTTTAGGCGATATTTCTGGTAGAATCATAGAAATAAAAATGGTCACACTCTCACACTCAAATATTGTTCTGCATAGATTTAGTAATTTTCATTCACGCTGTTCTGATTAATCTATGCTGTTCTGGCGGTGGCTGGCTTAATTAGTCTATGGGCTGGCTAGTCGGCTAGGCTAGCTAGTTGGCAATACTGTTTTACTGTTGGTTGCCTAGAAAGAGAAGTCCATAGGATAGCAAATGCCATCTCTTTCACACAAGAAAGAGAACAATATATCCTCAAAGCCTGAGAAGAAATGAGATAGGTTTACTGTATTTCTGTCTTGCTCAGCGTGTCAAGGTCAATCAGTCTAGTGATCAACAAATATGCCTGGACACCGGTGGGTTTCGACGCAATATTGTTGTTTTCAACCTTACAATAAGTTTTCTTCAAATTTAAATGTGGTAGAGTGATTCCGCGAACATTACTACACCTCCAATCAATAAAGAACCGAAGTGAAGATGGTTCAGAGCAGTGTTTTTCAGTGTAAAAGTTACAGTGAAGTGAAAGTGCCGGATTCATCATTCCACTGGTACGAACAATTTATTTTGACTGCAAAACGATTCAAAATGTACCGTTTCTTAGATTCCCATCGAGACAAGGCTCAAAAATTGTGTTTCAAGTTAATTTTCAAAAAATCATGAAAATTTAGGGTTGCCTGCACTAGAAAATAAAATTACCCACATGTCGCATTGAAACATTTTGAATTCCTTCATTGTTTAATAATGCATTCATATAAAAAATAGAATTATGGAACGATTTTACGTCTTCTTTGACTAGAACCCACGGGTCGCAAAGATTAGGAACCCAATAAATATTTAAAAATATGTAGGAAACATTTTGATGAAAATTTATTGATAAAAAAGAAACAGCGAACTTATCTGTACCCTCAAGCTGTTCCAAGGCTGGTAAGAAAAATACTTTAAAATAATACCTCCGTGCCACAATGGGTGAAACTCTGTTTGAGACTAAGAAAAGTTTGTGATACTATCTTTTAGTGTTCCTACTACCTACCTACTATACTATAATAACCAACCAAAATATTTTAATTCTATTGGGTAGTATTACTAATATTACTTTTATATGTACGAGTACCTATACTTGATATTCATATGCTTCAATATTTTATTTCGGACATGTTAGATAAAAACTATAGAATAGGATCGTATGGAAAGTGATCAAAATTTATCAAATACGGTAAATTTTATTGACAATTCACTTTTCCATTTTTTTTTCTGTCTCCATGATGATTGATGAGGCAGCCATTTTGTTTTTCTTTTACCTCCACGGATTAAGTCATATCTACCCATGCCTGAAAATGATAGTTTTTTTTATTTTTGTTATACTTAAAAGAGCTTACATACCAATTAAATATAAAAAATAGGTAGCTAAACGTTGTTTTATTTATTAATTGTTTCCGCACCACTCCGCACCATTTCCGCATACTTTCTTATTTCCTAAGAAAAACGCAAGTAAAAAATAGGACCTATCGGGTTGACGAATTATACCTTCAGGCTGTAACAAAAAGTAAGGACCAAAAACCACCACATTAACCTACCAGAATAGGAAAGACCTACAATGGTTCGGTGAAATTCCAGGTTCTGAATTTCTTGAAAAAGCCCGAAATATTTATGAACTGGAAAATCGCAAATCATATCCCAGGAATTTTGGGACATTCGGCATAAACCAAGTACCGAAATAACATTCGCATGCATCAGGTAACTTCGCGATAGTAGGTTTGATAGGATCTTTATTTCTTATAATATTGGGGTTATTAGCCATATAAAATATCACCAAAAAACCTGACATAAGAAATCTAAAATCGGGGTAAAAACTTTTGATGGCAACACTATTTAGTATTATCTGTCCCTCACACGAACCATGCTACTCAGCCATCTTGTACTTTATAATTAATCTATGGTTGGTTGCGTGCGTACGTTAGTATCCCTGAGTGAGTTGAGTAGTCTGTGGTTGCGTGCGTCGTTGTTGTCTTGTCGTTTGACCTGATCGAGAAAAGAAAAAAATATACAAAATATGTAACGTTTGAATTGATATTTGAAGTGATCTAATTTTGCATGAGTGATCTCCCTCGGAATAATTTACATCAAATTGTTTAGCTAGCGCGAGGCTTCAATATTTTTACCATCCTTGATAAAAGTATCAATATGGAAATGGTGAGTCTGCAATATAACCTAGAAACGGACACAAATAAACTTACTTGTATGCCTCAGACAGACGGAAGACTAAACAAACTTATTGTATGTACACTTATTTGCATAGAAAGATGTAAGAATTGTTGTGTACGAAAACTAGGTACCTACCTAATTTGTTTACTTAAAAATCTTTTGATATTTCTGTAACCCTAGTTTAGTTCTATTTTTCTCTTCAGGTACATAATCTATAATTATGGGTATTAGGTATAGATTATGTACCTGTATATTGTTATATAGGTATATTGTCTGAATCAATAAACGAATCTAAATGGTAGGAACAAAAATATAAGGCAGAAGGGTGCTTCTGTGAAAGGTATTTTCTTTATATTTTAGTTTAGAATCTTATTATAGACAATAACCTTTTACAGCCAGCCCTCGTCATTTATTTTATAATTATACTGTAATTTTTTTTTGACAATGGCAATTACATCCAATATACATTATAATACTTATAATTTGGTATTGTTGGTAGGAGGTAGCAAGCAATGTTGTTTTGAGGTAAAACAATGAAGGGAACTCCTTACATCATTTGGTAATATTTTAATTTTTCATAAAACTTGATTCTATTACTTAGTTTTCTTTTTGTTGTTTTTGACGTTCATCAATCCTTCTGCAAAAAATATACATTTCCCGCAGTGTTTTGTGTCATTCTATTTCTTGTAATGTATTTAGGTCATCCAGTGGCACAGGCCATGTTCTCATTGTATCATAAGTTGAACATGTTATATGTGTTGTTCTGATGGTGCATCCATCATCCATCACTACGGGATGTTTCTGGAGAACTAAATGCAGGTGTCCAGTTACAGTAGATATTATATACGAGGTGGTTGCACTCGGTAGGATGACAAGACCATGTTATAATGGGTTATGTTCGGCCCGAGTGAAACACTACTTTTCACTTGAGTTTGATTCACTATTGTCATGGAAGCAACATATTGACTCAACATGTAAAGAAATGGCTAAAGGAATTTATGCACTTAAACAGCTTCGACCTATTACTACAGCAAACACAAACACACCAAAAGACATATATTATCAGGGTTGGCATGATTAAAAAAGTTGTTTTAAAACATGTGTTTAAAACAGTTTGAAATAAAACTATGTTTTTATTAAGTGTTTCAAAACACAGCTTAAAACAAGTTTTAAACAATGTTTAGAACATGAAGAAAAAAACAGGGTTTAAAACTACTTTTAATTGCAAATAAATGTGTATAAATACCACAGACAGGCTATGGTATTTATACACTGCATAGGTAATTCCCCGCCAGTAAAGTCCCGCAGGGAACGTCCCTAGGTCAGCTGTTTTATACACTGCACACTGCATAGGTAACACCCCGCCAGTAAAGTCCCGCAGGGAACGTCCCTAGGTCAGCTGTTTTATACACTGCACACTGCATAGGTAATTCCCCGCCAGTAAAGTCCCGCAGGGAACGTCCCTAGGTCAGCTGTTTTATACACTGCACACTGCATAGGTAACACCCCGCCAGTAAAGTCCCGCAGGGAACGTCCCTAGGTCAGCTGTTTTATACACTGCACACTGCATAGGTAACACCCCGCCAGTAAAGTCCCGCAGGGAACGTCCCTAGGTCAGCTGTTTTATACACTGCACACTGCATAGGTAACACCCCGCCAGTAAAGTCCCGAAGGGAACGTCCCTAGGTCAGCTGTTTTATACACTGCACACTGCATAGGTAACACCCCGCCAGTAAAGTCCCGCAGGGAACGTCCCTAGGTCAGCTGTTTTATACACTGCATACTGCATAGGTAACACCCCGCCAGTAAAGTCCCGCAGGGAACGTCCCTAGGTCAGCTGTTTTATACACTGCACACTGCATAGGTAACACCCCGCCAGTAAAGTCCCGCAGGGAACGTCCCTAGGTCAGCTGTTTTATACACTGCACACTGCATAGGTAATTCCCCGCCAGTAAAGTCCCGCAGGGAACGTCCCTAGGTCAGCTGTTTTATACACTGCACACTGCATAGGTAACACCCCGCCAGTAAAGTCCCGCAGGGAACGTCCCTAGGTCAGCTGTTTTATACACTGCACACTGCATAGGTAATTCCCCGCCAGTAAAGTCCCGCAGGGAACGTCCCTAGGTCAGCTGTTTTATACACTGCACACTGCATAGGTAACACCCCGCCAGTAAAGTCCCGCAGGGAACGTCCCTAGGTCAGCTGTTTTATACACTGCACACTGCATAGGTAACACCCCGCCAGTAAAGTCCCGCAGGGAACGTCCCTAGGTCAGCTGTTTTATACACTGCACACTGCATAGGTAACACCCCGCCAGTAAAGTCCCGCAGGGAACGTCCCTAGGTCAGCTGTTTTATACACTGCACACTGCATAGGTAATTCCCCGCCAGTAAAGTCCCGCAGGGAACGTCCCTAGGTCAGCTGTTTTATACACTGCACACTGCATAGGTAACACCCCGCCAGTAAAGTCCCGCAGGGAACGTCCCTAGGTCAGCTGTTTTATACACTGCACACTGCATAGGTAACACCCCGCCAGTAAAGTCCCGCAGGGAACGTCCCTAGGTCAGCTGTTTTATACACTGCACACTGCATAGGTAATTCCCCGCCAGTAAAGTCCCGCAGGGAACGTCCCTAGGTCAGCTGTTTTATACACTGCACACTGCATAGGTAACACCCCGCCAGTAAAGTCCCGCAGGGAACGTCCCTAGGTCAGCTGTTTTATACACTGCACACTGCATAGGTAACACCCCGCCAGTAAAGTCCCGCAGGGAACGTCCCTAGGTCAGCTGTTTTATACACTGCACACTGCATAGGTAACACCCCGCCAGTAAAGTCCCGCAGGGAACGTCCCTAGGTCAGCTGTTTTATACACTGCACACTGCATAGGTAACACCCCGCCAGTAAAGTCCCGCAGGGAACGTCCCTAGGTCAGCTGTTTTATACACTGCACACTGCATAGGTAACACCCCGCCAGTAAAGTCCCGTAGGGAAAGTCCCTATGTCGGCCGTCGAAAGAAAGCAATTCACTGGATGTATGGTACACTACACTGTACACTAGTGGGTACGGTACCTATTCCCCGCTCTCTCTCTAGTTCTCTACCTACCTACAACACTACATACAAGGTGTTTGTAGTGTTTTGTATTGATTAATAATAATAATATTTTTTAATAATTAGATTAGAGGTACTAAGATATGCAACAAAAGTAAATATTTATTGTTGTGTTAATTTTTACTAATGTGAATTAGGAAATAGTTTAGTAATGGATTATTTTATTATTCGCTATAATTGATTAGAAATTGATACCTTTAAGGTAAAAAGTAAAAAAAGAAATAAAAAAACACTTGTTTTAAATATTTTGAACTGTTTGTTTTATAAAATATAAAAAAAAATCTGTTTTTTTCCAACCCTGTATGCATATATTCACTCTATAATGTTATATGGCAATATTTTATTCGGGAGCTCAACAGACTATGAAAGAGTATTAAAAGCGTGCCATAAGAGTGTTATTAAAAGCTAAATATAGAGACTCATGTCGAGATCATTTTAAAAACCTTCGCATACTTACATCAGTAGCAGTATACATAATGGAGGTCATTAAGTACGTCAGGCTACATTTAGGTGATTACACCTTAAGAGGAGGTCCTAGTAAACGCACTGCGCGTAATAAAATGATGCTTGAGCCCATCCAGCATCGACTAAATATGCAAAGAAAAGCTACCTAAAATAATGGGTCGACAACTTTATAATAAGCTCCCTTTAGAGTTGAAGCTTATTGAAAATGAAAATAGTTTCATTCAAGAACCAAAAAATCTTTTAATTGACCAAACGCTGTATCCTTAGCATCAAAGAGTTTTTAGAAAACAATTACAATAGGTAATTATAAAATAAAATGTGACTTCCCCGTAACATCACCTGAATATATTGTACCAACACTTTATGTAAGAATTATGATATGACAATAAAGAAATCTGAATCTTGTATTGCGAGTAAGTAATTAAAACAATTCAAAGTTCAACAATTTTCATAAAATAAATTAAATCAGTTCAAGCAATTTTGTATGTTTACCTATTTAGAGATATATTGTAATTTTATGTGATTTTGAAGGCAACAGATTCACAATAATAATTTGTTTGCCTTTTTCTTCCATTCGCATATGAAATAAGGAGATGTTTGTTGGTTTCAGATGTCGAGCGCAGTATTCGGCGGCGCGGGCCTGCTGGGCGCCTTCCCCCCGCCGCCCCCGCCGAGGCCGCCGTCCCCCGCAGCGCAGGGTGAGTACCGCCGCGCCGCGCTCCGTCCGGTCCGCGGTCTCGAGGTCGCGTTGTAACGCCTGGGGCTCTGCTCGCTGTTACAGACGGGGTCCGCCGCCGCAGCCGCCGCCGCCGCCGCCGTCGCCGCCGACAGTTGTCTCCGCTCAGTGATACCGTTCTGCTTTCTGTTTCAGACTAGTTATAAGTTAGGTTTACAGTAGCGAGTAGCGCGAGAGGCGGCGCGTCGCGACGTCGTGCGTCGCCCGCGCCCGCGCCGCTCTCCACGTACCACGTACATACCTCTCTTACTGCATATACTTAGGTACTAGTTGTACCGACCGAACTCTGCGAGGAGCCAGCGCGCGCCCGCCCCGCCGCCGCGAGGGACCCCCTCATCCCCCATCCTGCTCCTACTCGAATATCTGACGCGACTTCCTTCCTATACAGGACACTCATATTTCTACTTAAACGCAGTAGGGTTTCCACAAAAAGGGTGCGATGTGATTGATATCCTGAAGGTCTCGTCTCAGGTCCGGTGGTTGATGGGTGAGGCGAGGGGCGGGGGCGCGCGGAGTGCGAGGCGAGCGCGAGAGTGCAGAGTGCATGCGTCCTCTGCGCGCGCGAGCGAGATGCACTGACCGAGGCTTGTTGCAGGTGCCGCGCAGCCAGAGCATGACATCCGGCAAGTGGGCGACGTGTACACGGGTGCGTATCTGCGGCCGCCCGCGCCGCCGTGCGCCGGTACAGTACAGCAGGTGAGTACTTCTCGCCCCGCGCACACTGACACCCCCCCTGCCCCGCAGGTCCGGGCGCGGCGGGCGGCGCGCTGACGGCGCTGCTGACGGGCGCGCTGCCGAGACTGGCCTCGGACCAGGCGGAGGCCGTGGCGCGCGCCAAGAAGTACGCCATGGAGCAGAGCATCAAGATGGTGCTTATGAAGCAGACCCTCGCCCACCAGCAGCAGCAGATGGCGAGCCAGCGCACGCAGGTGCAGCGGCAGCAGGCGCTAGCCTTGATGTGCAGGTCAGTACGCACACGGGTGTAGTGTCCGGGCCCGGGGAGTGCGCGCAGTGATGAGAGCGATGCGAGAGGCTCCCGCCGCGCGCTGGTCGAGCCCGTGACCCACTACAGCTGAAAAGATCTGAGTGCGCACTCCTCGGACACCGCGGGATCCTTCCCTTGATGGTGAACTATGAAGTAATATAATATATGTACATGAGACGGTCGTGTCGTCGGTTGCAGGGTGTACGTGGGCTCCATCTCGTTCGAGCTGAAGGAGGACACGATTCGGCAAGCCTTCCTGCCGTTCGGGCCCATCAAGAGCATCAACATGTCGTGGGACCCCGTCACGCAGAAGCACAAGGGATTCGCTTTCGTCGAGTACGAAATCCCCGAGGCGGCGCAGCTCTCCCTCGAGCAGATGAACGGCGTCATGCTGGGCGGCAGGTAACACTCCCTCGCCTGCACTCCTTCGAGAGTATTGAATTCGATCCCGTAAAGAATTGTCATCTCTTCTTCTATCCCTTATCACCAAAATGTAACATGGTCGTGGTCGTCCTTTCCAGGAACATCAAAGTGGTGGGCCGGCCGTCCAACATGCCGCAGGCGCAGGCCGTCATCGACGAGATCCAGGAGGAAGCCAAACAGTACAACCGCATCTACGTGGCCTCCATACACCCCGAGCTCACCGAGGACGACATCAAGAACGTGTTCGAGGCCTTCGGTCCCATCACCTACTGCAAGCTGGCCTACGGGTCCTCCGCGCACAAGCACAAGGGCTACGGCTTTCTGGAGTACGGGTCGCTGGCCGCCGCGCTCGAGGCCATCGCCTCTATGAACTTGTTCGACCTGGGCGGTCAATACCTCCGCGTCGGGCGCGCCATCACGCCGCCCAACGCGCTCGCCGGCCCGCCGCAGCCCACCGCCATGCCCACCGCGGCTGCCGTCGCCGCTGCCGCCGCCACCGCTAAGATACAGGCCATGGACGCCGTCGCCAGCAACGCGGTCGCGCTACACCTCACCAAGCTGAGCGCGCTCGGAGTCCCGCCCGCCGCCGCGCTGCCCTCGCTCGCGGCTGCGCTGCCCCTCCCCCTGCCGCTGCCCTCCCCGCCCGTGCTGCCCCCCCCGGGCGTGGTGATCCCCGCGCTGCCGGCGGAGAGCGCACCAGCCCCCGCCGCCCTCACCCCCGCCCCCGCCCCGCCGGCGGCGGAGAGCGCGCTCGCCGGCCAGCAAGCGGCACTGCAGCAGAAGCTGTTATCGCGGTCGCCGGACACGCTGCAGCAGCAGGAGTCGCTGTCGATCTCGGGCCAGTCGGCGCGGCACCTGGTCATGCAGCGCCTGATGCGGCGCCGCGCCTCGCGCACAGTGCTGCTGCGCGACATGGTCTCGGCGCGCGACGTGGACGAGGCGCTGCACCACGAGATCCAGGAGGAGTGCGGCAAGTGGGGCCGCGTGCAGCGCCTTGTGATATACAACGAGACGCAGCACGAGGACGACGACCCGCGCGACGCGCAGGTCAAGATCTTCGTGCAGTTCGAGGAGGCGGAGGAGGCGACGGCGGCGGCGCGCGCGCTGCACGGCCGCTACTTCGGGGGCCGCACCGTGCGCGCCGCGCTCTACGACCAGGACCTCTTCGACCACGGAGACCTCTCCGGCTAGTGCGCTGTGACCAATCCGAGGGATGTACCAACTGTGAATATTATGTTGATTGAATGTTGTCATTTTAATAAATTAATAAACTTTGATCTGTTTCTGTAATGTTTTTTGATGTTTCTTTTTAAGTAACATTGGTCTGGTACAATACGAAAATAAATAATAATGTAAATTTAATCCTAGAATGCACGAACATACACAAATAAACGTTTTAGAAGCTTGGGGTGCGCTTGTCAAAACTAACGTAGGTAATCAAAACACTTCGCGTTCCAAGTCATAATTACTTCAAAATAAGTAAATTCTATTTTTATATATAATAATTGTGCAAGTACTGCTCCAAACTGGGCCAGCATTACGTAATGCAGGGACGGATTAAAAGTCAGTTTTGGTTATAATAATATTGAAAAGGTAGGTTGTGGTAGATGGCACTGGTGGTTCCCCAAGCAGCCCTTTGAGGTTGGTCGGTACTAGGTAGTACGGTGTAGGTTAGTGGTCAAGGAAAGTGACTGGTTTATGGTATGGACTATATTCACAAGACAACTATACACTACTGGTTTTATACTACCTCATCATCAGCATATCGCAGTCCACTGCTGGACATAGGCCTCCCCAATGAGCGCCATAGCGCCCTGTCTTCAGCTTGCCGCATCCAGCATCTACCTGCAGTATTTCGCAGGTCATCATCCCACCACGGCCCACTGCCACTTCAGCTTGATTCTTTGAGCTATGTCGATACCTTTGGTTCTCTGTCGGACGTATTCGTTACGAATACTATCCTTCAGAGAAACTCCGAGCATAGCTCTTTCCATAGCTCGCTGAGCGACTTTGAACTGGTGGACCAGCCCTATCGTGAGTGTATGTTTCTGTAGCGTATTTTTCATTTCTTCAATTCTTTGCCAAAACTTGATATTCATATGATTAACAATGAACAATGAAGCGATTTTTTCAAATCCTCAATTCTTTGTTAAAACTTGTTTTTTTTTATGATTAACATGTAAACATACACAATGGAAACACATTGGGACGATTATAAGACAAAAGTAGTTTTCGTTATTGCACCTGCCCATGCCTGGAGTAGTTTCTGTAACGATTTTTCATAACCTCAATTCTTTGTGAAAACTTGATATTTATATGAATAACTTGTAAACATTCACAATGGAAACACATTGGGACGATTATAAGACAAAAGTAGTTTTCGTCAGTACCTACCTGCCCGTGCCTGGAGTAGTTTCTGTAGCGATTTTTTCAAATCCTGAATTCTTTGTTAAAACTTGTTTTTTTTATGATTAACATGTAAACATACACAATGGAAACACATTGGGACGATTATAAGACAAAAGTAGTTTTCGTTATTGCACCTGCCCATGCCTGGAGTAGTTTCTGTAACGATTTTTCATAACCTCAATTCTTTGTGAAAACTTGATATTTATATGAATAACTTGTAAACATTCACAATGGAAACACATTGGGACGATTATAAGACAAAAGTAGTTTTCGTCAGTACCTACCTGCCCGTGCCTGGAGTAGTTTCTGTAGCGATTTTTTCAAATCCTGAATTCTTTGTTAAAACTTGTTTTTTTTATGATTAACATGTAAACATACACAATGGAAACACATTGGGACGATTATAAGACAAAAGTAGTTTTCGTTATTGCACCTGCCCATGCCTGGAGTAGTTTCTGTAACGATTTTTCATAACCTCAATTCTTTGTGAAAACTTGATATTTATATGAATAACTTGTAAACATTCACAATGGAAACACATTGGGACGATTATAAGACAAAAGTAGTTTTCGTCAGTACCTACCTGCCCGTGCCTGGAGTAGTTTCTGTAGCGATTTTTTCAAATCCTGAATTCTTTGTTAAAACTTGTTTTTTTTATGATTAACATGTAAACATACACAATGGAAACACATTGGGACGATTATAAGACAAAAGTAGTTTTCGTTATTGCACCTGCCCATGCCTGGAGTAGTTTCTGTAACGATTTTTCATAACCTCAATTCTTTGTGAAAACTTGATATTTATATGAATAACTTGTAAACATTCACAATGGAAACACATTGGGACGATTATAAGACAAAAGTAGTTTTCGTCAGTACCTACCTGCCCGTGCCTGGAGTAGTTTCTGTAGCGATTTTTTCAAATCCTGAATTCTTTGTTAAAACTTGTTTTTTTTATGATTAACATGTAAACATACACAATGGAAACACATTGGGACGATTATAAGACAAAAGTAGTTTTCGTTATTGCACCTGCCCATGCCTGGAGTAGTTTCTGTAACGATTTTTCATAACCTCAATTCTTTGTGAAAACTTGATATTTATATGAATAACTTGTAAACATTCACAATGGAAACACATTGGGTCGATTATAAGACATAAGTAGTTTTCGTCAGTACCTACCTGCCCGTGCCTGGAGTAGTTTCTGTAGCGATTTTTTCAAATCCTCAATTCTTTGTTAAAACTTGTTTTTTTTATGATTAACATGTAAACATACACAATGGAAACACATTGGGACGATTATAAGACAAAAGTAGTTTTCGTTATTGCACCTGCCCATGCCTGGAGTAGTTTCTGTAACGATTTTTCATAACCTCAATTCTTTGTGAAAACATGATATTTATATGAATAACTTGTAAACATTCACAATGGAAACACATTGGGACGATTATAAGACAAAAGTAGTTGTCAGTACCTACCTGCCCGTGCCTGGAGTAGTTTTATTTATTTATTTTATTTATTTATTGAACAAAATCCACAGTCCTTATTCTAGACAAACTATGTTTTTCCTACGACCAATGACGGATTTACATTTTATACATGGATATTTTTAAACAGACAGTCAAATAGCAAGTTGAAATGTTAAAAATCAAAACAAAAGTAGGTACTATTATATCAAGATATATTATAAACTCAAAGAAAATGAAAATAAGCACTTAATTAACACAAGATACATAAATAATAAAAACTAAATAATAAAAATATATTCTTATATAAATAGTTAACTATTTAGTTAATGGTAAATAATAATAGAATACAAAATGTAATAAAAAATATGTACTAGGTGTTCCTACTTTCTACACAGTGTCCTCTAATATTTTCATAACATCCTTTCTAAAACCTCCTTTGCTTGTATAAAATAGATCAGTTGAGTCATTTTTTTTTATAATAAATTGTATGAAGTCTGTTCACTAATGAGTTTTGTGCATAATTTGTAGATGAATTCGAAACGGCAAATAATTTGGTATGTCTAGTACGGGTAATCGGGGCATTTAAACATAATCCCACCAAAAACATAAATGTAAAATAGGAGAGCCAAGTTCAATGCAAAAATTATGATTGGCTGTGGGCTTCGCGGCAAAAAGAATGGATATCTGAATGAGTGCCAAGTCAAATCTATGTAGGTTAGATTTGACTTGGCCAGTTTTCAGTCATTTTATAAAGTTATTCAACGTTTTAATTCTGATAAAAACTGGCCAAGTCAAATCTAACCTACATAGATTTGACTTGGCACTCATTCAGATATCCATTCTTTTTGCCGCGAAGCCCACAGCCAATCATAATTTTTGCATTGAACTTGGCTCTCCTATTTTACATTTATGTTTTTGGTGGGATATCATTACTTTTTGTAAAGAAAACTAGGCAGGTATTGACTCGGCGTTTCCAAATATAATTCTACTTGACAATAGATGGCGACACTTTGTATCATGGGAAATAAACCTACGTAGGGCTCAGTAATAATATATTTTAATAATCAAATGTACTGAAATTTGTTCAATTACACAACTGACCAATATAATTATTTTTGGATTTTTCTGAATACCGCATCATATTTTAAAAGTTCTCGAACATTTCCATTGCGACTCGGCGTTTCCAAATATAATTCTACTTGACAATAGATGGCGATACTTTGTATCATGGGAAATAAACATTTATAGGTACGTAGGGCTCAGTGTTAATATATTTTAATAATCATATGTACTGACATTACTTCAACTTACATTCCTAAAGACTTTTTATTCGCCAAAATTTTAATTTTTCAGTTTTTATAGTCATTTTTAAACAAGCCGCCATCTATCGTCAACCATTAACTTATAAAGAAAAACAGGGCCAGGGCCGTATTTAGAATCCAATTATTTTACTGAATGTCCCACGGCTATGTTGAAACATAGCATGTATGGAATTCAGCTATGGAATGTTTTATAAATAAATATTAAATATGCAGGAAATAAAAGTAAAGCCTCATTTATAATAAATATTCTATATTGAAAGTACTTACGTACGTAAACGTGTTCTTGAGTTGAGACCACGACCAGGTGGGATGACGACCTGCAAAAACTGCAAGTGTATATGAGAAGCTTGTTTTAATGAATAAAAATGTTTTACCTATGTATAATTTACTGTGTATGAATGTGCCCCACACTATGTACGAATCTACCCCACGTGTGGGGTGCTTTCGTATGATTTCCATCTTTTGGGAAAACCGCCACTACTTGGTTAGATTGCATTATATCATTATGGATGTACCCTATTATTATAGCCAGATATGTAGGTGACTTAAAAACATAGAATTTATTTTGAAATTGCAATTAGTTTTTTTTTTACAAGGCTTACATTAAAAAGTGTACGAATGATCCCCACCTTCCCCTATTGATATTATTTTTTATTTTTATAATCTTAGGAAAACTTACAGCTAGATAAAAATTAGATACAAGAATATTTAACTTAAGGTCAATTAGAAGTTTCCACAAATAATATTGATAGATTTAATATTTTTTCTTGCGTTTCCGCTGCGTGGTTTTCTTTTTTATGCTATTGTCTACATTCTCTTGAATGTTAGAGATAATAGTGCGCATTGCCTTCCATTGCGACTCGGCGTTTCCAAATATAATTTCTACTTGACAATAGATGGCGACACTTTGTATCATGGGAAATAAACATTTATAGGTACGTAGGGCTCAGTATTAATATATTTTAATAATCATATGTACTGAAAATTGTTCAACTTACGTTCCTTAAGAGTTTATGGTCGCCAAAATTTTAATTTTTCAGTTTTTATAGTCATTTTTAAACATGCCGCCATCTATCATCAACTATTAACTTGGTCAGGGCCGTATTTATAATCCCATTAGTTTACTGAGTTTCCCACGGCTATGTTGAAACATAGCATGTATGGAATGCACCTATGGAATGTTCTATAAATAAATATTAAATATGCAGGAAATAAAAATAAAGCCTCATTTATATTAAATATTCTATATTGAAAGTACTTTCCCTCCATGAGACAACTACTATAATAATTGTTGTTTAGTAAATTTAATGAAATTGAAGCCCACCTATTAATGCAATTTTAAATTGTGTATGTTCTAGATTTCCATCTCAAGATAATTTAAGACAGCAATGGATCACTATTCTAAATGTTGATTATTTCTCTTTTAGATCTATTTCCTTTATCTTTTTTTTTCTCTTGTATTTCTCTTTTTTTTCTTACCTATTTATTTTTTTATTTTTTACATATATATATATATATATATTTTTAATTACTTTTTTATTATTATCTTTTAATCTGTTTGTAGATAAAGTTTTAAACTTAACATTATTACATACAATGAAAAAAACAGTTATCATGGTACAATCTTATAAAATGGAACTAGAAGCTGCCCCCTGATCTGGCCAGTTTGCCAGTTTTTCAACGACAGCTTCGTTTCTGTTTCTTATAGCCATTCTGAGGTTATAGTTTATGATGGTTTCTGCTGGTACCGCCAATGCTTTCTTGATGAAGTGCCCGATCGCGTCATTGGTGTCATCAGCATAATAAGTGCAGGTGTTTGTGTGCCGCGATATTGCAACCACCGCGTGAGGAACACTTTCGTGCAGTTTCATCCCACTCTTTGTTTTTATTATTGCAACTGTCTCAAAGGTCAGCCCCTGAGCCTCGTGGATTGTTAGGATGCGAGACCCATTTCCATCACCATACCCTTGGTTTTTAAGGGTTTCCTTCTCATCCTGAGTGTGGACTAGGAAGAGAGTATTGGTGAGGGAGCTGGGTATATTGGCTCCTGTGTACATCCGAAGTGACAGGGAGTGAACCTCGAGTTTTGAGGAGTGTATACCGGAGTATACCTCTCCTAGGGCATATGCAACATCTAATGGGTTCCTGTGCGTGCACAGTAGCTCCTGGCTGATGTTTGTTACGAGATTGGGCCTGTTGTACCTTATCTCGAAGAGGTTTTCTCTATCAATGTAAGGCAACTGGTTAACATCTCCGATGAGAACAATTTCGCCAGCTCCAGCCAGACGAGAGGCCATGATGATGGCTCCAAAGTGGTTCATGAGAGCTTCGTCAATCGTGAAACGACTGCATCTATCTTGCTCTCTGAAGCCGTTTACTAAGACTGAGGCCATGGTTCGCACCTTGGTTTTCACCAGATTTCCTACACGGTGCGATAGCTTCTCCCTCAGGTCATTTGCTGCCTCTGTTGTTGCTGTGATGATAGCGTCCTTGTCCGCATCAAAGTGTTTAACAACCCAGGTTGTTTTGCAACATCCTGGAACTCCATTGATCCACGTTATTTTCGGTACCACCCAGTTTACCCAACCCGCTTCGATTTCCTGGTTACCTGAAATGGTCTGAGCCATTTCAAGGATCTTATCATCGAGCATGATTTTGGTACACCGGGTCGTAACAACAATCGGATCGCCTTCGGGGGTAAGAAACTTAGGAGGCCCTTTTTGCCTCATCTTATCCTCATTCAGCGACACGAATCCGCTTGATGCACTGAAGGCTGCCATATAGCTCCCTGACATTGTGCCCAAAATGACTTGGGATTTGTCATTGTGGTATATAGCAGCCTCAGCTTCCTCAAGTTTCACCTTTAAAAGGTTTTCGTTTCCTTGCTCGTAGGTTTGCAAGATGGTTATGTTATGGTATGTTAACGAATTGACTTCTATCGTCGCTCTAGTGAGAGCAAGGAACTCAAGGAATGCGTTTATTGCGTGATCAATTAGGCCCGTGACTGGTCTGAGATGTGGCCGATTTACCTGACCCAGATCTGCTCTTGTGAGGGGGTTTTCTGTTGGTGGTTTTGGAGTGCGATGAATTCTTGATTCCACAGAGAAGCCCTCAGATGTTTTCGAGGGTTTCCCTAGCAGTGTTTTTGTTGCCGCGCTGAAAGCCTCAACAAACGCTTTTATTTGGCCTCTCTTTATGACTTTTTCCTCCTGCTGTTTTTTTGCTTGAATAAGAGTCTCTTTCTCCAAAGATCTTTTCTCTTGGAGGCGTTCAGACCCACTGATTGCTGCTGAGACAGGGTATCCCCAGCAGTCGGTTGCAGAGCTCGAGTTGTGTGCTCTTAAGAAGTTGAGGTTTTCACCTCGGTCTTCGTACACAATCATCTCGTGTTGTTCAGAGGCTTTTATGCAACCTAGCCGATCTGCGACTTCTCCTTTCTCGTGTTCAACAACTAGTGCGTCCACGCTAATTATGCGAGAGGTGGTATCCGCATCTTCTATTTTTTCTCCAAGCATGGTGACCATCGATCTTGCACGCGCGAAAGGGGTCAAACCAAACTCAAGCTCGAGAAGGGCGATAGTTTTGTTTTTAGATCGAACCAGTCGAACGCAGTGGCCTGCAACCTCCGTCACGGGTAACGCACTGTAGATCTTGTAGCGCATTGTTGTTTTAGAGGTGCTCCCATTCAGCAGTGATGCAAGCCCTGGAGATATAGCCACTCGGTACCTCTTGCCTGGTCGACAGAAGCAGAAACCTATGCCAAGACGCTCATTGGTTCCATCCATGAAAAGAGCTACGCTTCGGATTCGAAGCCCTGCCGTTCCTTTTTCTCCATGAGCGAGTAGTTTTGTGAGAGGTTGGCAACAGGCTCGATTTGGTAGTTGTTCTTCCTGTGGAATAACTGCTACTTCTGCCACAGCCTCTGCCTCTTGTTGGGATTTTGGTTGTGCAGTAGGAGAGAGGGTGGAGTTTCTCTTTGCTGCTACCTGAAAAATCTTTTCGATGAAGGATAGGAAGTGGGGCCTCGATGTTGGATCTTGAAGAACTTCCGCTAAATCGGACTCAGCTAGATTTCGATCTATAAGGTGTTCAAGATCGTGCCTTTCTACTAGGAAGCGAGGACAGTTCAGAATTAAGTGCCAGACGGATTCGCACACCTCTGGGTCGCACTCACATCCTGGACTGTCTCTGAGCTTAAATCTGTGAAGGTATTCTGCGATCCCTCCATGGCCTGTTAGGGCCTGCACTTGGGTGAATGTTAGTTTCGTAGATCTTGTGAGTTGATATGCCTTACTGACATCCGGTAGAAACTTTTTCGTGATAGCACCTGTGCTGGAAGTCTCATAGCGGTCCTGCCATCTCTGGATCGATTCTTCACGAATTTTCTTCCTAGCGTAGGACAGAGGGATTTTATCGTAGTCCTGTGCGGCATCATTGACTGCAGCTGATTTTGCGAGTTCGTCAGCTCTTTCATTTCCCACAGTTCCCACGTGAGCTCTCAGCCAGAACATGCGAACCTCTCTTCCCTCGTTCACTATCTTGCCAATGCTTTCTCTCATCCTGCGCACCAGTGGATGACTCAGTTCAGGATTGCGAAGCAAATCGAGCGAAGATCGCGAGTCGCTCAGGATGCTGACTACTGGATCTGTGCCTTCGCTTGCCATTTGAGTCGCTCTGAACAGTGCGTAGAGCTCTGATTGGAAGACAGTGCAAGAGGTTCTCACCACGTTAGTGCAGCTCCCACTTTATCTTCTTCAGTTCGATCTATCGTAAGGGTATAGGCAACATCTACGTTCGTTGACTCCGCGATCTTTAAATCGTAAAAGTGGTTTAATTTGAGGTATCTCTATTGTGATTTATATTACGGTGTAGCCAGTTCAATACCCAATCAAGTGACACTTATAAAATCGAAGTTATTCCAGTGGATTTGTTATAAACAGACAAAATATTTCAAATAATTTAATGTGTAACTGACAACTCGCTGCCCGGCTCGCATTGTTCGTGCGGGTGAGTCATCTTTGCCACATCGCATCGCCAAGCGGAGTCCGGCGGCCGGCCGGCCGAGGTACTTTAGCAAACGTAACTCGCTGCAGTACTACTACCTAAGCTGTGGTGCGGCCTTTGTCACCACCACGGACGGAATTAACTTAAATAAAGCCAACTGCACACAACATCTTAGCACGTAAAATGAGTTGCGCTGCTTGTCTTTCCGCTGTTTTGGATGATGAAGACTTTCTGCGGTGTACTATAGATGAGTGTGGCCAGTTGTACCACTGTTCCTGTATTGGCGGAAAATCGCCTTCTGAAGCTGGCAGTGGATGGATCTGTCCGGATTGCTGTTGTGCGTCAAAGAAAGGGGGTGACAATAGCCTCACACCTGTTGGAGCATCTAAAAAAACTGGCGACCAGAATATTACGTTCCGTAAGAAGATGCTACTTGTTGACAATACCGTGGCTACAGTGAACAACGTTAATGCAAATGAGACGTTAGCGTCCGAGATCAGCAGTCTGCGCATTGAGGTCTCACTTCTGAGGGATCAACTTACAAAGGCGGTATCCCTAATTATGGGATACGAATCCAAGCTGGCTGGATATGTATCTAATGTTGAGGCACTACATAGCATTATTATAGCGTATTAGTGAAACTGGGGTGACGGCACCTCCCTCTGCGAGCCCTGCCTCCCAACCGCAACAACCACTGGCTGCAGGTACAGCACCAAAGAGGCCAGCCAAAAAAGTACCACTGGTGAATTCAGAGCCGCGGAAGGCACATAAGCTGCAAATCCCACTACCCCAGTTTCCGGTGCTGCGGTCTGATATCGGAGCTAAAGTCCTGACCCAGGTTAGCGCCAACCCTAGCACGTCCGCTGCTACGACCGTCCAAACAGATCTGGGAAACTTGACGTCTGCATCTGAAGACCAGCATAAATGGACGGAGGTGAAGAGAGGTCGCCGTCCACCATCTCTGTGTGGAACCGCAGGACCAGCCATAACCTCCTTGAAAGCTGTCGAGCCCCGTAGATACATCCATCTATGGAACATGGAGTCCAGCGCCGATGAAGTTAGTGCATATCTCCGGCAGCTGTGTCCCATTGGCTCTTCCAGCGTTGTTGAACTGACAGCAAAAGGCGACTATAAGTCCTACAAAATTGGCGTGGCGGTGGCATTCTATGATAGATGCATGTCAATGGACGTTTGGCCGGTAAATGCTAGAATCAAGGAATGGATAGTGTACACCCAAAGACCATTGACCTTCAACAACGCCACGAGGAGAGCCCCCCAGCCCTTTCGTGGCGCAGATGCCTCGTAAAGAACAGCCTGGTATTAAGGCTTTCGTACGTGGCCTAAAACCGAAATTGACAAGATGGCGGAATAACATGGGACTGGCCGAGCATGACTTGATTGCGGTCACGGAAAGCTTCCTTGACTCGTCTGTCGAGGATGAAGAGGTTACCTGTACGGGCTGGTCTATTCTACGTCGCGATAGAAAGACACCTTGTGGTGGCGTTCTACTCGCCGCTCGAGCTCCTATTGTACTGAATAGGCGAAATGAGTTTGAGACGGAAGATGCAGAAGACCTTTGGGCTAGTTTTTCGTGGCACGGGCGCCCGTTTCTTGTGTGTGTGGTCTATATCAAACCAAGCGCAAGTGACAGTGTCTATCTATCTTGGTTTAATAGGGTTGAAAGTTTTATTTTGTCCACTAAAATGTCAGTATTGATAGTAGGTGACCTAAATTTTAATAGCGCGTCAGCGAATGTCGTTAACTATTACTGTTATTTCTTATCTTTTAGTAATTTAAGCGAACATAATGTCGTCACAAACTCACACGGAGGAATGTTTGACGTGGTGCTGGTCCAGGAGAGTGATGAGGTTCGTGTGGTCTCGGTCACAGGTACTGAGGGATTGGTTCCTCCCGACGCATATCATCCACCGTTAGACATCGAGATTAGAGTCGACAGGACTCATGCCAATGATATCAACGTTATGAGAGTCACTCGCGAAGACGTCATCTCGGGTATTAAGAAACTTAAGCCTTGTAGCGCAGTGGGACCGGACAATTTGCCCTCTGCAATAGTCAAGAATGCGGGAAAGCTATTGTGCGTTCCACTCTGTCACATCTTCAACTTGGGTCTCAAGTCTGGGGTTTATCCGTCACAATGGAAGATTTCCAGGGTAACTCCAATTCCTAAAAGTTCCAATAAGTCCCTAGTTGAAGAGTATCGCCCAATAGCAATTCTCTCCTCTCAAGCAAAGGTTTTTGAGAGTATCTTGCATAAATAAATATATTTATGCACAAGTAAACGGGTATCTATGCAGTGAACAGCATGGTTTTAGGAGCATGCGTTCCGTTAATACAAACTTGCTGACCCTCGTTAACTTCGTTTCTGCCAGCATGGATCGGTGAGATGTAGTAAATATGTATGTAATCTTGTATCATGTACCTAATCTGTTGTATGAGTGTATAACGTATCCTAATAAAGAATAGTCATCATCTAAACTTCAGTGGTTTCACTCGCCTCCGACGTCCATCCTTACATGGCGACCCTGCCAGCTCCATACATGGCGACCCGTGCCATGTTTGGAACGCGTTAAAATCTGACACTATTTCACTTAAAAATTAAAATCCGTAAAATTACAAATAAAAATAAAAATGTGTCGTTCAAATATCGAAAAAGAAACCGTGTTTCTAAACCAAAATGCAGCAGGTTCCAACAATGGGCATTTGGAAGAAATAAAAAGTCATCACTCGATAATGAGCGTAGCGATGATCGTCGTTTGCACTCTCCTGTTGATCGCTGCGATATACTTCCTCTACAAGCAGTATAAGAAATGTCACATGCGTTGGGCGCAACAGCAGTTGGACATGACGAATCGGGGATCGTTTCTTCAGCGCCGTCGTCGTCAACAGCAGCAGCTGTACCCTGACTTGAAGATCGAAGAAAATAAATAATAAAATTAGTGTTGTGATAGTGTTAAAATATTGATCGAAATCGCGCGTGATAGGTACGAGTATGAGCGATATGGTGATATGTGCGGTACGTGTAGATAAAAGTGTAAGTAAGACGTATAGAACTGAAACCTGATAATGTGAATGAACTTGTGCGGATCTTATTGATACCTACCTAAACTGGACGATGAACAATAATCAGCGGAGTGTTTATTACGGTAAAATTAGAATAGAATAAGAGGTATGTGTATTATATTTATCTCAAATCGGTAATTTTAATTTTAAAGACAATTAATGGCAGAATATTTAAATGAACTTTATAATGAACTTTTAGAGATTTATTATTTATTTAGAAATATTTAATTAAAATAGGACCTTCTCGTAGACAAAGAAAAAAATAGATGAATGTAATGTTATTATTAATCAGTATAATACTTATTTAGAAAATATAAATAAAATTGAAAGAAGTAAAGAAGAAAAAGAGTGTATTGTGGAACACTGTGAGAATATTAATACTTTGTATACAGAGATAAAATTAATAACACAAAAGGTAAAAGATACTTGAGTAAAAATGGAATTTGACCTGAAAGTTGCTTTGAACTTATTACCCGTTATATCGGATGATATTTTTAACACACAAAAATTAATTGATGGCATTGATTATTACAGTTCGCTTATTGCAAACGAATCGCATTGTAATTTGATCAATTTCGTTCTGAGAACTAGGTTGTCTCAAGGTGCAAAACTAAAATTAGCATCTAAATATGACAGTGTAAAGTTACTTTTGAGTGACATGCGAAGATTCTTATTGCCCCAAAAATCGGCAAGTGCCTTGCAAAAACAAATGCTCAGCTGTAAGCAGAATGAGTTATCGGTTGATGATTTTGGTAAGAAACTTTCAGAAATGTTTGTGAGTTTGACAATTGCTCAATCTGGAGGTGATTCGACGAAGTATGATGTTTTAAAAACGATAAACGAAAAACAGGCTGTAAGACAGTTTAGTGAGGGGTTACGGAACCGTAGAATAAGTACCATCATTTCAGCTCAGAGGTTCGAGTGCCTAAAAGATGCGGTTCAAGCTGCGATAGATGAGGACACGTCATCAATGACGTCTTCTGGAGACATTTTGTCAATATCCCGAAACAATAATAACGCGTTTTACAAAAACAATTCCAGGCAGCCGGCGTACAACGGTCATAGAGGCTACAACAGAGGTGCGTATAGAGGTGGTTTTCGAGGCTACAGAGGTGGTTTTCGTGGCTACAACCGAGGTGGTTTTCAGCAGCGTGGCTCGGGAGTATCTCGTGGATATCAGCCCCGCGGCAGAGGTTGGCAGCCGAATGTAGAAGCTTCATCCAGGGGTAAGTCATTTCAAAATAATTATAGAGGAAATAAACCGACCCGAGGACAAGTTCGCCTTGCCACAGAACAGCAGCCCAAGGCATCTGAAGAAGAGCTACTTTCTTTCGAAAATGAGTTTTTTCGAGGCTAAAGAATATAATATTTTAGCTAGTAACAGTAGTTATTGCATTAAATTATTTGTGAATCATTATGCATCATTTAGTTGGCTATTAGATACAGGCGCATCGATTTTAGCCCTAAAATATAAGTACGTGCAAGAGTTCAACATCCCAATTTGTAAGGAGAACATAATCATAAATGGAATCGGAGGTAGAGTACAAGCAATAGGATATGTTGATTTACAATTATCGACTCATAACCAAATAATTGGTCATAGGTTTTATGTTTTTGCCTCACTACCGTGTAAGGCACATGGAATTTTAGGCCAAGACTTTTTAAGCAAGTACAAATCGGTCATTGACTTAAATAACAACGTATTATCATTACGGTTGAATGGAAATGGGATTGTTCTTAATATATACAATTCTAAACATTCAATGCATGTATGCATATGTGCATATGCATATGTAAGTACGAATTTGACAGAGGAATGTGTGGTATGTACGAAAGAGATTTCGGAAGGTATTTTTGTAGCAAGTACGCTAGCAGCTCCAATTAACGGTAAGATACCTATTCGTATTTTGAATACAACTGCTAATGACATAGAATTATCACAGATAAAGCTTGATATTCAAAGCTCAAAAGATTTTGATGTTTGTGTTTTTGACACTAAGGTCAAAAATGCTGAACGTGTTTAATCGTTATTTTCTAAATTGAATTTGAATCATTTAAATAGGGAAGAGAAAATAAATATCGAAAGTTTATGTGCGAAATATTCAGATATTTTTTATTTAGATGGCGATACTTTAACAACTACAGATATTTATCAACATTCGATTGAAGTAAGACAAGGAACTCAACCAATATATTCAAAACCTTATAGATTAACTCATTCTTTAAAAAATGAAATTAAAAATCAAATTGATTATTTGTTGAAAGATGGAATTATAGAGCCATGTCAAAGTGAATGGTCTAGCCCAATTTTACTTGTTCCCAAAAAATCGGACAGAAATGGAAATAAAAAATGGCGTTAACAACAGCATTCATAATGATAAATTTCCGCTTCCGAATATTACGGAAATATTAGACTCCTTATCGGGTTGTATGTATTTTTCGCATTTAGATTTACATCAAGGATACTACAATGTTAGCTTACATCCAGACAGTCGTAAGTACACAGCGTTTGATTCAGGGAGATATCAAATGACAAGACTTCCTCAAGGTCTTAAGACAAGTCCAAGTTCTTTTTCGCGTATGATGACAATGGCTATGACAGGTTTAACGTATGACAAATGTTTAGTTTACCAAGACGATGTGGTTTTCCTTTGTTATTGCCCGGATTTCCGCGTGACCATTTAGATCGGTGCTTGCAGAGTCATCGGGGTAGAAGGTGTTTCCTAGAAGTTCTGCCGACATTTGTGGTGACAGGGTATTGCCTGCTAAGTTTCTCAGGAGCATGTCTTCTTGCCTTCCTGAGGTTTTCCTGATAACCCTATAGATCTTATCCCACATGCTCTCCTTCTCCTGTGTCGTGCAAAATTCCTTCCAGTTCTTAGTTTGGGCATGTTCAGCTTCCTCCTTGTACTCCAGCTTCGCCTTTAGGTACTCGTCTACAACGAGGCTTAGGCGTCTTGGGGCTGCGTTTCTGATTCTTCTCTTTTTCCTGAGAACCTCTCTCTTAAGATCATCAAGCTTTTGAGTCCACCAAGGGGGCTTTGGATTCCCTTTTCTTGTGCCTGTGAAAGGGATTGTTTTCTCACAAGTTTCGTGGATAGCTTCTATGTAAGCTGTGATCTTGCTTTCAAGGCTCTCTGGGGTTTCAGAATCGTTTACTGATGGAACTGTGATTGCTCTCTCCGCTAGTGAGGACATGAAGATGGCTTTGAAGTCCGACCACTTAGCCTTCTTGGTGTTATACCTGCGCATTGTGATGGGCCTAATGGGTTCTAGGGATTTCACCATGCGCAGTGTGAAGGTGATCGCGTTGTGATCTGAGGTAATGAGGCTTCGGTCGACTTGCCAATTTTCTATCCTCCCAAGCAGAGGCGTGCTGCAAGCTGAGACGTCAACCACGCTTCTGCAGGCTCTGCCATCTCTGAAGGTTTCAAAGGTGGGTGTGTCTCCAACGTTCAGAATATGGAAACTCATTTCGTTGAGAAATGCGTTATATTCCGCTCCTCTTTCGTTTTCCGAGACGCTACCCCACCAGTGACTCCAAGCGTTGACATCTCCAGCAATGATGATGTTTTGCGTGCCAAGTTTTTCACTGTAACTTTTGGTTCTCTCTAGGTAAGGTGCCATGTCTTGTTCCCCCTCAAAGTAGACGGAAATAACGCCAAGTGTTAGGTCTCCTCCCTTTAGCAATACAGCTGCCTCGGTCTCGGTCACCAGCTGGGGATCGTGAATGACCTCCAGCAAGTCTCCGAAAACGATTACTGCTGCTTTGACAGGTTTTTGTCTGTTGAGGGTGCATTGGATAACTTTTGTCCCTGGGTGTTGTTTGAGGACTCCGTTTTTACCCACGTATGGTTCTTGTACTAGGGCGATCGTGATTCCCTTATCCATTGCAACTTGGAGTAGTTCCGCTGTGGCTAGTTTGGAGCGTTGCAGGTTTGCTTGGATGAATCGCAAACCTGTCCTGCCTAGCCTCTGAAAGAACGAGCTTGGATTCTGTGTGGAGCCCTTAGCGGTAAGATACGCGGGACCGCGCTATAGCATCCCATTTTTGCCGCTCTGGACACAAAATGCTGAAGGCATTGTGTGCCAGATCTGGGACAGTTCCATGCGCGGTCGAGCAGTTCTTGCATTTTGGAGGGTTCCCCTCAAGCCTTTGCTTGCATTGTTCCCAGGAGTGAGGCCTTCCACAGTGACTGCAAAGATGATCTTTCTCCTTGCAGACTGCCTTTGTGTGCCCAAAGCCGAGGCACTTTGTGCACTGCACAAGGGGAGAGTGATCAAACACAGGTCTCCACTGGATACCTATGTGGACCTTTCCCTGTCTCTATGAAGCTTTTGTGGATGATGGGAGACACTTCTAGTACCGGATGGCACTCATGGGGGTTGCGAGCTTTCTTCCTGTATCTTACTTTGATGGTGGATTCCTTAAGACTGACATCCCTGAGGAGGTGTTTGTTCTGAGCCAATAGATTTTCCACGATTAGGGTATCTTTGTGGTATGCTAGCACATCCTTTACTATGATTAGCGGATTATCTGCTTCTGCTACCTCTGCTTTTAGGCCCTTATCCAGCCGAACTCTGGTCTTCACCAGCTCTAGGTCTTCTTTAGAGCTGCAGCTCAGAATCACTTTGCTGTTTTTGGCTTTTCGAACCTTATCAATCCTAGCTCCACTGGTGTATCCAAAGCATCCCTGATTCTGTCAATCACATTATCCCCGGTGTTTTGGGGATTTGTGGATGTCACAATCAGGGTGTGGTTTGGTTTTTTAGGTGGTAATGGTTTGGCGGCAATCTTTGCATAGGTGGTGGTTGTCTTAGCTCCTTTCTCCGATTTAGCCATCTCCGCTTCAAGACTGAGACAAGGTGGTGGTGCCTGCATCTTTTCGTGCCGCATTGTACGGAGCTCAGATGATACTGCCTCAAGTCTTTCAGTGATGGGTTGAATGTGCTCCTCGATGTTTATGAGAACCGGTTGTGGGATGGGCTCAGGAGCTTTTTCCGCCTTCATTGCGTCAAGGATTCCGCGAATCGCTGTGATTTCCTGGTTTATTCCCGTGTCAGGAGTTTGTGACTTTTGGGGTGATTCCAGATATGCCAGCGTTTTCGTGTTGGTTTCCAGGATCTCTTGAGTTTTGCCTTGATCCTTTTTGAGGTCTCTTCTTAGCTCATCCAGTTGGTTTTGCATAGACTCTACCCCTGATTTTAGCCAGGTGTGGTCCTGGCGCAGAAGCTCGATTTCGCTGCCTCTTTCCTCGCTGGATATGCTCGATGTTAGAGACTTCAGGCCATTGTCAAGAGCCTCGACTACAACCGCGGTCTCCTTGATGAGCCTGTGGGGTTCTTGAGTTTCATAACCCAGCCAGTCACGGATTGCTTTAACCTCTTTGAGAGAGGACGTGATGTCTCCACGGGCTTTTGAAACATCCGAAGTTAGGTTCTTTGTGAGATCAGCGATTTGCTTGTTGTGCGCTCTCTCAACACGAACCAGCTCCATTGCGTTTCTCGCTTTTCTTTTTCTAGGTTTGAGATGTGTCTAGACCGAGAGTCCCGTAAAGAAAGAACGATTTCGTAGAGGGTCTGAAGGCTCTCGAGTGCGATTGTTTTGCACTCTCTTTTCATGTTTCCCGCAGATTCTAAAGCGTCCTTTCCCTTTTGCAGCATTTCGTTAGCAACTTTGGTGGCTCTGTCCATCTCAATCCCCGTTCGCTTTTTAGTATGCTCGACCAACATGCTGTGTCGCACTTTGTGAGCAATTGTGGGAGGGGGCAGATCAATGAGTGATGCTACTGATTCATCGTCTGACATGATTGGTTTGGGAGGGGATATGCCACATTGTTGCCAATTTATCACTTTCTCGGCTAGTGAATCTGTGGCTGCGCAGTTTCCTTTTTAAGTACTTTTTCCCGCAGCGATCGTTGCTTTTGTGTTACAGAAGAGGCAGTTTGTGCCTTGGGAGCAGATTCAGTTGATTTACTTGACATAATGAAGTTTTATATACAGTAAAAATGCCTAAAAGAAGATTTTACAAGGATAAAGAGCTATAATTTGTTTAAATTATGTTAGTTTTAACGTTATTAGATGAATAATTATAATACTATTACTATAACTTACTTAGGTTAGGTTAGGTTAGGTTAGGTTAGGTTAGGTTAGGTTAGGTTTTTTTTTTTTTTTTTTTTTTTTTTTTTTCTCTCCTACTTATCGCCACTATTTATTTTGTGGCGTTTGATTCTTATTCTTTCATCTGTACTTATACAATTTCTAGGTATTTTTATTAATTTTACATATTCGGTTGAGCCCACGCCCGAATTAATTGCATGCAATATTAATAAGTACAAAAAACAATCTATTTATTACAATTCACAGGAAATTCGTGCATTAAATTTACATAATTAAATTTATCATTTCATTACATCACTACTTTTAGATTAATTGTAAATTATTTAATTCTTAGTAAATAAAACAATTAATCACATTTAATTCATCAATAGTTTTTCATATCTTTTTTTTTCCATTCTTTTTCATTTTTTTTTGTTTTATTTTTCTTTTTTAGTGTTATTATTACATTTTTTTTTTTTTTTTTTTTCCTGCTTGAATTTATTTACAATTTACATTTAAAATCATTAACAATATTAATTATCATGTGCTTATCACAACTTCTGACATATAATTATAATACAATGTATGCAACCAATCAATTTGAGATAAATTTCCAGATTAGATGTAACTATCATCAAAATTTATCCTAGAAATTTAGATGTATAATTAATTAAAAATAAACAAGAATCATTATATTACCAATAAATCATAAATGAATTGTACATTAAATTAAATTTAAATTAAAATGATTAGATCTTTTTAAATTATCATGCAATGGTTGACCCATTTGCCTTTGCAGCTTGCCGTAGAATTGTTTCTGCAAAAGCTAGGAAATGAGTCCGGCGGTTGTCATCATTGATTGCTATCCCTATGTTTCCTACTGTCAGATCTAGATTCATTCTGCACTCACAATCATGACGCTCCAGTCCATATTTGGGACAGTTTAGCAGAATATGCTCTATGCTCTCAGGACTGACATTGTCGCATGTGCAGAATGGATCGTCTGCTAACTTAAACCTATGCAAGTATGCTTTAATGCCAGAGTGGCCGCTAAAAAGTTGTGTTCGCAAAGCATTAGAGTCTATTTTACACAAGATTTGGTGAGCTCGCTTTATATCGGTGAAGAACATCCTCGTCACTGCGCCGGTCGTCGCACTGCTGTATCGCTGCTGCCACTTTTCGAGGGTTTCAGTCCTGATAGAGCGCTTTGCGAAGGACAGCGGGAACGCTTCATACACTGGAGCTACTTTTAGTTTGGTAGCAGCCTTTGCCAGTTCATCGGCTCGCTCATTCCCAGTGATTCCGGCATGTGCTCGGATCCAGAAGAGATGAACCCCGTCCACTTCTTTTAGTGTCTCCTGGATCTCTCGAGCTACTGGGTTCTCCGTGTCTGGGTCAGCTATGGTCTCGAGTGCTGACCGAGCATCCGAGATTATGTTCCCACTAATTTTGTTGTCCCTTAGGTAGGTAATAGCCCTTAATATAGCGACCATCTCGGCCTGGAAAACTGAGCAGTAGTTGGCGAGTTTCATTTTGAATGTCTTAATTTCTTCGCTTTCTTTCCAGACTGAGACAGCCGCACCAACCTTGTCATCAAGTTTGCTGCCATCAGTGTACACCTTCAACCAGTCATTCTGTATTTCATCGGCCTCTTGCTGATTATTGATAATCCCAAAGCATGTATACTTTCGTTTGGAAGGGTGCGGCAGGTGAAAAGGAGAGGCTCTTCTTTCAAGGGGCCGTCCAGGAAGAATATTAAGGGGCTTTCCCCTCTTGATTTCATACAAGGCAGCTTGTTCTTGTAGTCTAAGGTCTAGGGGTAAGATCCGGGAAATCAAGGCGCTGGAAGTAAGAGAGGTAGTTCGATGCGCTCTACTGATCTTCAGAGCAAACATTCGGGTTATGTGATCCAGTTTCTCCCTAATAAACTTCCTCTCTGCAGCCTGGGCCCAGGCACTTGCTGCGTACAGGATCACTGGTTCTACGGTTACAAGGTAGAGCAGCCTCATGATTTCGGAGTTCAGGCCCCACTGAGTCTTCACCACCCTGGACATCATCTTGCAGATGTTAACCGCTTTCTGATACTTGTTGTCCAGGTGCTCCTTAAAGTTCAGCGTTCTGTCAATTGTGAGGCCCAAAACCTTAAGACTGCTCGACAGGTCCAGAACTTTTCCGCCAAGTGTGAACTGTGGTGCGTCGTATTTTAGTTTTTTTGTGATTATGACTGCCTGTGTCTTGTGCGCTGCGAAGCGCATCTTATACGACTCTCCCCATTCAGATATCCGGCCAAGAGCCTCGTTTATCTTGACTTCCAGCAGTGTTATTGTCTTGGCGCTAGCAATAACCAGAATATCGTCAGCGAAAGCCTGAACATGGGCTTCGAGTGTTTCGGCTACTTCAAGGAGTGGGTCCAGTTGAATGTTCCAGAATAACGGTCCGCAGATTGATCCTTGGACACACCCCTTGTTTGTTTCCCTATGAACAAGTTCTCCCATATAGCCCAAAGTTACGCTCCTTCCCGTGAGGTAGCTGACAGCCAGTCTGAATGTTGATTTATCAACTCCTTTACTGTGAAGCTGCTTCAGAATGCCAGGCCACCAGCAGTTATCGAATGCCCCTTCAATGTCAAGGGAAATGACGGCGACTATCTCTTTTCCTCTGACCCCTTGTCTCACCATCTCGACAGCATCGTAGAGGGCGTCTTCAGTGCCTCTCTGCGGAGTGAATCCGTATTGGCGGGGATTCAAGAGCGCCTTGCTGCCCAAGTGCCATGCGATTCGGGTAGCCACTAACTTTTCCAGCACCTTGCCCATGACAGATAGAAGACCTATGGGCCTGTATGATTTCGGAGCAGAGTAATCATCCTTACCAGGCTTCGGGATGACTTTAATGCGGGCGTTCTTCCATATTCCCGGAAAGTGACCGACCCTAAGGCACGCATTAAAAATGGACAGCTGGACCTTTGGATCTACCTCAAAACTATTCTGGCATATGTCCGACGTTAGTCCATCCTCTCCAGGAGATTTTTTAGGACTCATCTTGGTGTAAACCGTTCTAATTTCCTCCAATGTGAAGCTTGGGCAATCCTGAGGATGATGCTCACCGGTAACATTCCCAATAATTTCGGTTATTTCTCTTCTTAATTTTGCTTGGTCATTGGTATCAGTTGACTCATTATCTAGGGGATAGAAAGTTTCAGCTAGAAGTTGACCAGGGATCTGGTTTGCACTATTCTACTCTTTCATTCCAGTTCTCACATTTATGCTTCTCGTACTTCCATTCTTCATACTTTATCTTTCTAGTATCCATCTCAATCATGCCTGTATTTACTCTATCAGGATGGGGCTCGGGTTTTTCATATTTTTATTATTCAGTTTTACAATCTTAATTCTATTATTTTATTTTCTTATTCTATGTTTACACATTTTTATTTAGCTTACATATTATTTACATATTTATCTTATTAAGTTTACATGTTTCCAGGGTTTTCAGATTTATCTTTATTCTATCTTAGTTCTATTTAATCTTTTTACGCTTTCTTTTGTTACATATTTTATTTCTACTTAATACTACTTCTTCTGATGTACATTGCTTATTTCTTTATTACTATTTAATATATGTATGCTTGTATATATAGTTATTATATATATTCATCATATTTTGCTTAGACTACTTTGTTCCTTTTTATTGCTTTTTTGGCCACTTTGGTACAAAAGTTTAAAAATAGTGGTCGATTCTTTTTGTCTTTCATTATGTTATTCATATTTATTGCGTTTATCGTAACATCTAACAACTGTTCTAGCTCGTATCTCTCAGAACCGTACACAGGACATTCAAGTATTAAATGGGCCGGCGTTTCGTCTTTACCGGGTTCACATATACACGATGGGTTCTCTTTACACTTAAATCGGTTTAAGTATTCGGAGAACCCACCGTGTCCTGTCATAATCTGAGTCGTGACGCTAGTTGGCTCAAGCTTTCTTGTTATGTTGTACGCCTCAATGGCGTCCGGAAAAAACAGTTTGGTTGCAGCGGCTGTTTCGCCTAACTTATATCTCCGGTTCCATTCGTCAAGCGATTTCAAACGGATTTGTCGCTTCACGAATGATACCGGGCATAGATCGTAATCTGGCTTTCTTTTAGTCTTAAGTGCGGCGTCTTTTGCCAGCCGGTCAGCACGCTCATTACCCTCTAACCCTGCGTGTGCTTTAATCCAGAATAAGGTGATTTCCTTATTCTGGAGTCTACAGTTTTTAATGTTCCGTCGGGTCTGTACTGCTAGGGGGTTGAGGGAGCCCTGGTTTGTGATGGTTTCCAGAGCAGATCTTGAGTCGCTGTATATCCCGAAAGTTATCTCCGAACGCTTCATAATGAGCTCTGTAGCTTTGCATATGGCCAAGAGTTCCGCCTGGTATACCGTGCAGTACGATGATAGCTTGATTTTGAGAGTTTTGGTTTCAGTTTCGCTATTCCAGAAGGATAGCGCTGCTCCAACCCTGCCCTCAATCTTGCTACCATCGGTAAAAATCCGGACTGCCTGCTTGTTGTTGTCTGCAACTTGCTGTTGGTCTACCAGGCTCATGAACTCCAGACACATATGTTCTGATGGGTGCTCAAGTGAGGCGTACTTCACCACTCGTTCTACCTCCCTGTCCGCAAGCTCCAGCTCCGGCCGAGGTACTCCTCTTTTGGATTCATACAGGGCGGCTGCCTCTTGAATCTTAAGGTCAAGAGGCAGTATACCAGCCAGAACTAGAGCCGAGTTGAGGGAGACTGTACGATATGCTTTTGTCAGCTTCTGAGCGAAACCCCTCTGCACAGCGTTTAGCTGTTTCTGCACTCCTAGCTTCTTTGAAGCCTGAACCCATGCACTGGCTGCGTACATGATGACGGGCTCTACCGTTGTCGTGTAGATCAGCCTAATTACCTCTGGATGTAGTCCCCAGCTGACTTTAGCAGCTCTAGACAGCTGCTTATATATGTTGAGGGCCTTCCTGCAGGCTTCGCCGACTTTCTGATTGAATGTCAGCTTGTGATCGATGGTGAGACCCAAGATTTGGTAAGGTTAGGTTAGGTTAGGTTAGGTTAGGTTAGGTTAGGTTAGGTTAGGTTAGGTTAGGTTAGGTTAGGTTAGGTTAGGTTAGGTTAGGTTAGGTTAGGTTAGGTTAGGTTAGGTTAGGTTTTTTTTTTTTTTTTTTTTTTTTTTTTTTTTCCTGTCCGGGAGCTATGTCCCGGCCCGCGAGCTATCCTACGTCCTCTGACTTTATCAGAGACTTTGTGACTCTAGTATTTTGCTTATAATTATTAGTTAAACGTTCCGGGAAGGGAATTGGGTTTGGTTTCTTTATTTAATCTTTACATATTTTTATTACCTTTCTTATATTAACATTTTATAACAATGTATTTTACTTAAGTTTATATTAATACTATATTATTCTATAATATTTATCTTAGCTTTTTATATTGTACATCCAACTTAATTCTATGCTTCTTATATATATATACTCAATATATATTTGAGCATAACTTATACATCGATTTTTCATCTTATCGTCTAATTTTTATACAATGACAAAAACTTTGTCTACTAACTACATGTTTCTTCTATACTAAGTTTTAATTATTGCTACTATTCTTATATCTAAGTATTGTTCCTTCTTATCAATTGTATATATATTCAATATATATTTGAACTTTACCTATTTATTTCGTTTTATTACTTTCTTTGCAATGTTTACACAGTAGGACAAAAATGCATGTCTTATATATTTATTTTTAATTATATGCTTTACATTATATGCGTCTATTTTGATATCTAAGTGCTGTTCTGTCTCATATCTCTCGTAACCATTTACAGGACAATCCAAGAGGACGTGTTCAACGGTTTCATTTTGGTCGGGGTCACATATGCATGATGGGCTCTCCTTGCACCTGAAACGATTCAAGTACATGGAAAACCCACCATGCCGTGTTAAAACCTGTGTCATTACTCCCGTAGGCCTGATTTTGTTGACTATCCTATAAGCTTCTATAGCATCGGGGAAAAACAGTTTTGTTGTAGCCGCAGTGTCACCTATTTTGTATCTCCGATTCCATTCGCCGAGCGTCTCCATGCGGATCTGACGCTTGACGAATGAGATCGGACATTTGTCATAGTTGGCCTTGGTTTTTAGTTTTAGTGCGGCTTCTTTGGCCAACTCGTCTGCTCGTTCGTTTCCCCTTAGCCCTGCATGAGCTTTGATCCAATAGAGTTCAACACTCTTCTCCATCTGCTTACACTCTTGTAGATTACTGCGAATTTCAACGGTTAGGTTAGGTTAGGTTAGGTTAGGTTAGGTTAGGTTAGGTTAGGTTAGGTTAGGTTAGGTTAGGTTAGGTTAGGTTAGGTTAGGTTAGGTTAGGTTAGGTTAGGTTAGGTTAGGTTAGGTTAGGTTAGGTTAGGTTAGGTTAGGTTAGGTTAGGTTAGGTTAGGTTAGGTTAGGTTAGGTTAGGTTAGGTTAGGTTAGGTTAGGTTAGGTTAGGTTAGGTTAGGTTAGGTTAGGTTAGGTTAGGTTAGGTTAGGTTAGGTTAGGTTAGGTTAGGTTTTTTTTTTTTTTTTTTTTTTTTTTTTTTTTTTTCTCTCACTTATCGCCACTATTTATTTTGTGGCGTTTGATTCTTATTCTTTCATCTGTACTTATACAATTTCTAGGTATTTTTATTAATTTTACATATTCGGTTGAGCCCACGCCCGAATTCATTGCATGCAATATTAATAAGTACAAAAAACAATCTATTTATTACAATTCACAGGAAATTCGTGCATTAAATTTACATAATTAAATTTATCATTTCATTACATCACTGCTTTTAGATTAATTGTAAATTATTTAATTCTTAGTAAATAAAACAATTAATCACATTTAATTCATCAATAGTTTTTCATATCATTTTTTTTTCATTCTTTTTCATTTTTTTTTGTTTTATTTTTCTTTTTTAGTGTTATTATTACATTTTTTTTTTTTTTTTTTTTTTTTTTTTTTACCTTCTTGAATTTATTTACAATTTACATTTAAAATCATTAACAATATTAATTATCATGTGCTTATCACAACTTCTGACATATAATTATAATACAATGTATGCAACCAATCAATTTGAGATAAATTTCCAGATTAGATGTAACTATCATCAAAATTTATCCTAGAAATTTAGATGTATAATTAATTAAAAATAAACAAGAATCATTATATTACCAATAAATCATAAATGAATTGTACATTAAATTAAATTTAAATTAAAATGATTAGATCTTTTTAAATTATCATGCAATGGTTGACCCATTTGCCTTTGCAGCTTGCCGTAGAATTGTTTCTGCAAAAGCTAGGAAATGAGTCCGGCGGTTGTCATCAGTGATTGCTATCCCTATGTTTCCTACTGTCAGATCTAGATTCATTCTGCACTCACAATCATGACGCTCCAGTCCATATTTGGGACAGTTTAGCAGAATATGCTCTATGCTCTCAGGACTGACATTGTCGCATGTGCAGAATGGATCGTCTGCTAACTTAAACCTATGCAAGTATGCTTTAATGCCAGAGTGGCCGCTAAAAAGTTGTGTTCGCAAAGCATTAGAGTCTATTTTACACAAGATTTGGTGAGCTCGCTTTATATCGGTGAAGAACATCCTCGTCACTGCGCCGGTCGTCGCACTGATGTATCGCTGCTGCCACTTTTCGAGGGTTTCAGTCCTGATAGAGCGCTTTGCGAAGGACAGCGGGAACGCTTCATACACTGGAGCTACTTTTAGTTTGGTAGCAGCCTTCGCCAGTTCATCGGCTCGCTCATTCCCAGTGATTCCGGCATGTGCTCGGATCCAGAAGAGATGAACCCCGTCCACTTCTTTTAGTGTCTCCTGGATCTCTCGAGCTACTGGGTTCTCCGTGCCTGGGTCAGCTATGGTCTCGAGTGCTGACCGAGCATCCGAGATTATGTTCCCACTAATTTTGTTGTCCCTTAGGTAGGTAATAGCCCTTAATATAGCGACCATCTCGGCCTGGAAAACTGAGCAGTAGTTGGCGAGTTTCATTTTGAATGTCTTAATTTCTTCGCTTTCTTTCCAGACTGAGACAGCCGCACCAACCTTGTCATCAAGTTTGCTGCCATCAGTGTACACCTTCAACCAGTCATTGTGTATTTCATCGGCCTCTTGCTGATTGTTGATAATCCCAAAGCATGTATACTTTCGTTTGGAAGGGTGCGGCAGGTGAAAAGGAGAGGCTCTGCTTTCAAGGGGCCGTCCAGGAAGAATATTAAGGGGCTTTCCCCTCTTGATTTCATACAAGGCAGCTTGTTCTTGTAGTCTAAGGTCTAGGGGTAAGATCCGGGAAATCAAGGCGCTGGAAGTAAGAGAGGTAGTTCGATGCGCTCTACTGATCTTCAGAGCAAACATTCGGGTTATGTGATCCAGTTTCTCCCTAATAAACTTCCTCTCTGCAGCCTGGGCCCAGGCACTTGCTGCGTACAGGATCACTGGTTCTACGGTTACAAGGTAGAGCAGCCTCATGATTTCGGAGTTCAGGCCCCACTGAGTCTTCACCACCCTGGACATCATCTTGCAGATGTTAACCGCTTTCTGATACTTGTTGTCCAGGTGCTCCTTAAAGTTCAGCGTTCTGTCAATTGTGAGGCCCAAAACCCTAAGACTGCTCGACAGGTCCAGAACTTTTCCGCCAAGTCTGTGGTGCGTCGTATTTTAGTTTTTTTGTGATTATGACTGCCTGTGTCTTGTGCGCTGCGAAGCGCATCTTATACGACTCTCTCCATTCAGATATCCGGCCAAGAGCCTCGTTTATCTTGACTTCCAGCAGTGTTATTGTCTTGGCGCTAGCAATAACCAGAATATCGTCAGCGAAAGCCTGAACATGGGCCTCGAGTGTTTCGGCTACTTCAAGGAGTGGGTCCAGTTGAATGTTCCAGAATAACGGTCCGCAGATTGATCCTTGGACACACCCCTTGTTTGTTTCCCTATGAACAAGTTCTCCCATATAGCCCAAAGTTACGCTCCTTCCCGTGAGGTAGCTGACAGCCAGTCTGAATGTTGATTTATCAACTCCTTTACTGTGAAGCTGCTTCAGAATGCCAGGCCACCAGCAGTTATCGAATGCCCCTTCAATGTCAAGGGAAATGACGGCGACTATCTCTTTTCCTCTGACCCCTTGTCTCACCATCTCGACAGCATCGTAGAGGGCGTCTTCAGTGCCTCTCTGCGGAGTGAATCCGTATTGGCGGGGATTCAAGAGCGCCTTGCTGCCCAAGTGCCATGCGATTCGGGTAGCCACTAACTTTTCCAGCACCTTGCCCATGACAGATAGAAGACCTATGGGCCTGTATGATTTCGGAGCAGAGTAATCATCCTTACCAGGCTTCGGGATGACTTTAATGCGGGCGTTCTTCCATATTCCCGGAAAGTGACCGACCCTAAGGCACGCATTAAAAATGGACAGCTGGACCTTTGGATCTACCTCAAAACTATTCTGGCATATGTCCGACGTTAGTCCATCCTCTCCAGGAGATTTTTTAGGACTCATCTTGGTGTAAACCGTTCTAATTTCCTCCAATGTGAAGCTTGGGCAATCCTGAGGATGATGCTCACCGGTAACATTCCCAATAATTTCGGTTATTTCTCTTCTTAATTTTGCTTGGTCATTGGTATCAGTTGACTCATTATCTAGGGGATAGAAAGTTTCAGCTAGAAGTTCAGCTGAGGCTAGGGAGTCCAAGGGATCCGAGTTAGTGTTACGGCGCAGCATTTTTTCCACCGAGCTTCCTTCGCACAATTTTAAAACTCGGTATGACCTCTGCCAAACTGTCTCCTTTTTCTCCCCCGTACAGAAGTCTTTCCAGCTAGCATTAATGGCTGCTTGCATCATCTCCTTGTATTCGGCTCTCGCTATTCTGTACTCTTCAGCTACCATTCCTCTCCTCGCAGAATTTGCTCTCCTTATGCGATCTCTTCGCCTGAGTACCTCAGCCTTTTTCTCAGTCAGTTCTTTTGTCCACCATACTAACTTTTTTCTTTTCTTTGTTGCAGGCATCTCCGGCATCGTGCTTTTGCAGGCTTCAAGGATAGCATTTGTGTACTTTTCGGCTACACTGTCAACTCCCGCCGCGTCAGTAACAGCTTTAATAGCCTCTACGCTAAGGATCACGTCGGTAAGTTTCGTCTGAAGTATTTCCCAGAAAGCCTTCCAGTTTGCTTTGTCGGTCCTGAAGATTCTCGTTCCCGTCCGCCTTTTTTCCTGCGCAGGTTTGTCTAGATTTACTTCAAATACTATTAGCCTGTGATCGGATAAAGTAACAGACGTCGTGTCAACGTGCCAGTTTTTGACTCTACCAAGCAGCCCAGTGGAGGAAGCAGTTACGTCGACGATGCTAGAGAATAGTCTTTCTCCTCGGTAAGTGTGGAATGTTGGTGTGTTACCCTCATTGAGGATATAAAGGCCGTGTTGTGTTACAAACTCCATGTACTTTGCGCCCCTACTGTCCTCCTCGCGGCAACCCCACCAGGGACTCGCTGCGTTGATGTCTCCAGCGACGAGGATGCTCTCTGTTCCCATTCCTGTGATAATTTTCTGAATCTTACACAAGTCCTCTTCTATGTCTAGGGTTTTATCTAAATATAAGTTTATTATACCTAGCTTAGTGTTTCCTATTTTAAAAATAACTCCTACAATAGATTCAAAAACAAAATCAGGGTTTTCTATCACATCTATATTAGAATCAACAGCGACAACCGCCGCGCGAACTGGTTTCAACTTATCGTTTGTCTTTTTTTGAATTACTCTATAGTTGGTAGAGACATGGCCTTTAGCTCCCACATATGGTTCCTGTAGTAACAAGAATGAAAAGTTATTTAGAGTAGCTGCATGCAGGCACTCTTTCATAGCAGAGAAGCCTCGACCCAGGTTAGCTTGACCTATTTTAAGAGTCTTATGGGTGCCCTTGGCTAGCAATTGTAGCAGGTTAAGCTACGTGCCAAGCGATCCCACTTTCTCCATTCTGGGCACTCAAATGCGTACGCCGGATGAGCGATATCCTTCGACTGACACGATTGGGCACAGTGTACACATCTGGGTGTAGAGTTCCGATTTGGGCACTCTCGTGTGTCATGCTCCTCGGAACAGTACCCGCACCTGACAATCTCCTGACAGTCCCGAGCTATATGGCCGAAGGCCAAGCACCTGTAGCATTGGACTACTGGAGACTGGTCAACGGCCCGGACTGTTTGGAATCCAATGCGAAGCTCCTGGTCCCTCAGACTGTTCCAAAGGGCCGGACTCATCTCTAGGATCACATTAGCTCTTGCGTTGTTCCTGACCCGGCTACGACGTAGTACCTTGACCGTTACCCTATCTGGCATTGGATCAGGCAGCAGTTTTCGATTTTGGGTGACCAGGGCCTCCTCAAGCTTTGAGTTGCTAAGGTCATTTGCAACCCCCAGGAGCTTAAGGAGCGGAAGCTTTACCGCTGGCTGAGTGACGGTGAGCTTCTCAGAAGACTTTGTGATGGCATCTTTTAGTGCTTTCCTGTCATTCTCTGAATCGCAGTTGACTATCACTTTCTGATTCCGGACTTTTCGAAGGCTGCTCACTCCTATTCCCAACTGGACCACATCAACCTTCTCCTTCAAATTCTGCATAACGTCAGAACTCGAATGGAGAGGGTCCACTGATTCAACCATAATCGGGTATCGTGGCCTCAACAGTGCTTCTTTATAGGAAGCACCAAGAGTCCCGAATCCCGAGTTGGCTACTGGGGTTGGTGACAGCGGTTGTAGTGGCCTCGTCAAGCCCGGTTCCAGACTGGGATCCTGCATCATAACCTCCTGTCTTAAGCTCTCTACCGCCACTCTAATAGGAGCTGCAGTCTCAACGGTTACATCCCTCAGCTCCAGGAGGCTGTACTTAATGTCATCAATTTTGGAGGACAGAATCGCTACAGTCTCCTTGGTCTCAGTGTTTGCCCTAAGTTCCCTTACCCCCTCAGAAATTGTTTCGACCGTTGCACGAGTTCCTCCACAGAGGTCGATGATCGGACCCAACTCCAATGTCACCGCGGACTCTGACAACGCCTCCTTTACTGCGAGGCTAATGTCGTGCTAGTCTGGAGCCTGAAGTGAATGAGCTTCATCTAGTCTCATCTCTGGTGGATTAGCTGCCTTTTCCAGGATGCTGTCAACCTTTTTTCGCAATGCGTCTAGCTGTAATGAGATGTTCCCAATGTGAGAATTCAGCTTGGTTATTTCGGACCGGAAAGCATCCCATTTCGGGATGCCATCATCCGATTCACCTTCCTTTGCGCTGGAATTCCCAAGTTGAACGCTCTTATCTAGGTCTTTGATAGCTTGCCCAACCTCTCTTATTTCCCTGAATGGCGTCGCCGTCTCATAGCCAAGCCACAGTCTAATGGCTTTTGCCTCTTCCAGAGTCCCCCCTATGTCCGTGCGAGCGAGAGCGAGCTCTGAATATGAGTGCTCCCACATCCTCTTGAGCTCCTTTGAGTGCGCTCTCTCGACACGAACCAGTTCCACAGCGTGCCGTGTGCGCTCCTTCTCAAGGTTATTGAGGTGTCTAGCCCTAGATTCTGAGAGAGACAAAACAGTCTCATAAAGGGACTGCAAACAGTCTAGAGCGGTAATTTTACATTCGCGCTTCATGTTGCCAGCTGCTTCTAATGCTAACTTCCCCTTTTGTAAGTGATCATTGGCAAGTTTGCTGGCCGAGTCAGTCTCTACGCGCGTCTGCCTCTTCGGGGTTGTAAAGAGGACGCTCACCCTCCTTTCAGCATCCTCTATGATCGATGAAACGATCGAAGATTCGGCATCACTAGTGGGTGTCTGAGGGCGTGGTATATCTACCGTCTCGAGCATTCGGTCCACCAATTCCAGGGTGTCCTGGGGCTCTTCACTTGAACATTTCGCCTGCGTTGATAGTAGTCCGAGAACTCTCGGGACAACTGAAGATGTTGGTAAGGTTCCCTCTGAGAGGGCTGGTCGTGTTTCAGTCGGTACTCCTCCGTGAGAAGAAGAGCCGTCATCAGGCAGTGAAACTGGTTTTGGGGTCGTCGTCAGCTTAGCAAGAACCTTTTCCCTTAGGGATTTAATGGGTTTGGACGCAGCAGACGACAACTTCTTGTCTCTCGCGGACTTTGCCGTCGAGGACTTTGCTGACGATTTCGAAGACGTGGAGGACATGGTGGTGTTGGTGACGATAAAAAATAAAGAGAGTAAAAATTAATTTTGCCAAGCAACAAAGAAACCCGCAAGTCCCAACAACAACTGGCAAGTCCCAACAAAACTCTACCTAGAGCTCTGATAAAGGACAGAGAATCAGGTTTGGTTGGTTTTGCTCATATCAACACTGAAAACCGCGTCTCTCTACGACGAACGGTTGGCTCACAAACTGAATATAAAACATTCAAGATGGCGGACAAAATGGCCGACAAATTGAGGGTTTGAGCTATCTCTGGAACCAGACGTCGTAGGAAATCAGTGTTTGGGCTTAAATTATTCGTCTCAGTAAATGCTTTACGAATATAAAGGAAGATTAAATAAAATCCTAACTATTTCAGCTGATACCGCTGAAAAACAGTAAAAAAATTATAACTCTGGTACTGCTTGAGCAATTTCAGATCTGAAAACGGTTCCAGTCAACTCAAATTATTGTGTCTCAATCTGCGTTTAAAGATGTTTCCTCCGCTTGCCCTAAAGGGTACCACGTGCCACGTGGTTTACAGAAAAATATTAATTAATACGAAAGCGCTCGCTCAAAAAATCTGAAACTGCGCAAAATTATTGGATTCGAGGTATTCTATCTATAAACAAAAATAAATGACAGGTTGTCGCTAAAATATTAAAATAAAATAGGTTTAAAAATTGAAAAAAATTTAAAATTTCGAAAATTTGCTCTTTTTTGATCAAAACTTATTATAATTCAAAAATTCAAAGTGCCTACCTTAATAACAATAAAAACTGTATAAAATAACAGTTTCAGATTTTCCAATATATAAAGCGCCACTGAGCACGTGGCCACGTGGTTTTTACAAAAATAGTTATAACTTTTTAACCAAGTGTCAGAAAAATAATGTTAAAAGTGCTATTGGTAGGCCTTATCAAAGTCGTTAAAATAGTGATATAAAAAATGGGTGTTATCGCTGTAGATTTTGCAGCGTTTGCAAAAATCTAATAAATTTTTTACCGTTTTGTGAAAAAAAGTGTTATCCGCTCCAGAACTTTTTTCCGGGGTATGTTTGGATAAAAACACTTCATCCAAAAGGTAGAACACCACTTAACACACACTTTGACACAAAAACTACCAAAATCGGAGCACTTTAACTATTTTTTCAGATTTTTCGACACGGGAGCGGCTTCTAAGAGCTGCTCGCTCGGCGGAGGGCGGGCGCGGACTTGGTTAGGTTAGGTTAGGTTAGGTTAGGTTAGGTTAGGTTAGGTTAGGTTAGGTTAGGTTAGGTTAGGTTAGGTTAGGTTAGGTTAGGTTAGGTTAGGTTAGGTTAGGTTAGGTTAGGTTAGGTTAGGTTAGGTTAGGTTAGGTTAGGTTAGGTTAGGTTAGGTTAGGTTAGGTTAGGTTAGGTTAGGTTAGGTTAGGTTAGGTTAGGTTAGGTTAGGTTAGGTTAGGTTAGGTTAGGTTAGGTTAGGTTAGGTTAGGTTAGGTTAGGTTAGGTTAGGTTAGGTTAGGTTAGGTTAGGTTAGGTTAGGTTAGGTTAGGTTAGGTTAGGTTAGGTTAGGTTAGGTTAGGTTAGGTTAGGTTAGGTTAGGTTAGGTTAGGTTAGGTTAGGTTAGGTTAGGTTAGGTTAGGTTAGGTTAGGTTAGGTTAGGTTAGGTTAGGTTAGGTTAGGTTAGGTTAGGTTAGGTTAGGTTAGGTTAGGTTAGGTTTTTTTTTTTTTTTTTTTTTTTTTTTTTTTCCTGTCCGGGAGCTATGTCCCGGCCCGCGAGCTATCCTACGTCCTCTGACTTTATCAGAGACTTTGTGACTCTAGTATTTTGCTTATAATTATTAGTTAGACGTTCCGGGAAGGGAATTGGGTTTGGTTTCTTTATTTAATCTTTACATATTTTTATTACCTTTCTTATATTAACATTTTATAACAATGTATTTTACTTAAGTTTATATTAATACTATATTATTCTATAATATTTATCTTAGCTTTTTATATTGTACATCCAACTTAATTCTATGCTTCTTATATATATATACTCAATATATATTTGAGCATAACTTATACATCGATTTTTCATCTTATCGTCTAATTTTTATACAATGACAAAAACTTTGTCTACTATACTACATGTTTCTTCTATACTAAGTTTTAATTATTGCTACTATTCTTATATCTAAGTATTGTTCCTTCTTATCAATTGTATATATATTCAATATATATTTGAACTTTACCTATTTATTTCGTTTTATTACTTTCTTTGCAATGTTTACACAGTAGGACAAAAATGCATGTCTTATATATTTATTTTTAATTATATGCTTTACATTATATGCGTCTATTTTGATATCTAAGTGCTGTTCTGTCTCATATCTCTCGTAACCATTTACAGGACAATCCAAGAGGACGTGTTCAACGGTTTCATTTTGGTCGGGGTCACATATGCATGATGGGCTCTCCTTGCACCTGAAACGATTCAAGTACATGGAAAACCCACCATGCCCTGTTAAAACCTGTGTCATTACTCCCGTAGGCCTGATTTTGTTGACTATCCTATAAGCTTCTATAGCATCGGGGAAAAACAGTTTTGTTGTAGCCGCAGTGTCACCTATTTTGTATCTCCGATTCCATTCGCCGAGCGTCTCCATGCGGATCTGACGCTTGACGAATGAGATCGGACATTTGTCATAGTTGGCCTTGGTTTTTAGTTTTAGTGCGGCTTCTTTGGCCAACTCGTCTGCTCGTTCGTTTCCCCTTAGCCCTGCATGAGCTTTGATCCAATAGAGTTCAACACTCTTCTCCATCTGCTTACACTCTTGTAGATTACTGCGAATTTCAACTGCTAGCGGATTTAGCGAGCGATAATTCACCACTGCTTCCAGTGACGCTCTGGAATCACTATATATGCCGTAGGTATCCTCCGGGCGCCTTAAGATTTCTCTAGTGGCTTCACATATGGCCAGTAATTCCGCCTGGTAGACCGTACAATAGGACGACAGCTTCAATTTCCGGCTCTTGGTTTCCGCCTCCTTGTTCCAGAGTGACAGTGAGGCTCCAACTTTGCCCTCGATTTTGCTGCCGTCCGTGAATATGCGTACAGCATGAAAGCTGTGCGCGTTGACCTGTTCCTGGTCTACCAGGCACGTGAATCTCAGGTTCATGTGCTCAGCTGGGTGGGGTGTGCAGGCGTAGGCTATTACCCTTTCTACCTCCCCGTCTCCTCGCGCTGATCGGGAGACCCCTCTCTTTGTCTCGTACAGGGCAGCTGCCTCTTGTATTCTGAGGTCTAGAGGTAGTAATCCGGTCAACACGAGTACCGAGTTAAGGGAGGCAGTCCGATATGATTTGCATATCTTTTGGGCAAAGCCTCTTTGTACTGCGTTCAACACCTTTTGCACACAGATCTTTTTGGAAGAAGGCGCCCATACACCCGCGGCATACAAAATGATTGGCTCTACCACTGCCGTGTAAATCGTTCTGATGACCTCAGGATGGAGACCCCAGTTGATCCTGGCGGCTCTAGACAGCTGTTTGTATAGGTTTAACGCCTTCCTGCAAACGTTGGCTGCGTGGCTGTTAAACGTCAGCTTTTCGTCTACAGTGAGTCCCAAGATCTTCAGCTCCTTCGACATGCCAATGCCGATCCCACCCATGCTCAGGATTGGGGTGTCGTACTTGAGCTTTCGCGTAAAAAGCATGGCGTTTGTTTTGTGCGGTGCGAATGTTAGCTTGTTTCTGACACCCCACTCCCTTACATAGGCTAGAGCGGCATTTGCACGTCGCTGAATTTCAGTCGCTGTGTCTCCATCAAATACCAGGACGACGTCATCAGCGAAGGCTTGGCAGTAATCGCCTCGCCGATCCATTTCCTGGAGCAGTGGGTCAATAAGGAGGTTCCAGAGTATGGGTCCGCCGATTGAGCCTTGGACACATCCTTTGTTGGAGACTCTGGTAACCTCTTCGCCTGCGTATCGGACCCTTACCATTCTGCTCTGTAGGTAGCTATCAATTAGTCTCCTAATGTTAATTGGACACTGTTCCTCAGCCAATCTGGTTCTGATTGCGGGCCACCATGCGCTGTCGAAGGCTCCCTCTATGTCTAAGGATATAAGAGTGACCAGTTTCTTTTGCTCCATTTTTTCACGTATTAAATTAATTAAGACATAAAGGGAGTCCTCTGTACTCCGTTGGGGCATAAAACCAAACTGGCGAGTACTCATCCTCGGGAGTATGTGCCACTTGATCCTACCTACGAGCATCTTCTCCAGGATCTTTCCCATCACTGGCAACAAACCAATTGGCCTGTGTGATTTGGGCTCCGTATAGGTAGTTTTCCCCGGTTTGCGAAGGATAACAACCGTTGCTTCCTTCCAGATTTTTGGGAAGTAGCCCAGTTCCAGGCATTTGTTGGCGAGTGATAGGAAAAAGTCCGGGTCATGGTTTATAGAGTGCTCACAGATATCCGCTGTGAGCCCATCCGATCCTGGGGCTTTCTTTAAGCTGAAGCTCCTTGTCGCGGATTTAAGTTCTTCAACGGTAAATGGTGGATCATGGTTTTCATCATGGCCCGGGCCATTTATTTGTTCGGCTAACTCTCTCATCCGCGCATGTTCCTCATTATCTTCTTCTCGCTTATCCTCAGGATAAAAGGTCTCCGCCAGCAGTTCCGCAGATTCTCTCGTGCCTAATAGTTGGCCTTCTTTTATGAGTGGTGAGTCCTCTTGTCGTTTGGTTGTCCTGTTCATAACCCTATATATCCCTTCCCAAAGACCTTCCTTTTCCTGCTTTGTACAGAAACTCTTCCAGCTTTCAGTTTGAGCTGTTTGTGCTAATGATTCATATTCTTCTTTCTTTTTCAGGTACTCCTGGATGACTTTGGGCCTTCGGATCGGCGCTGCACACCTGATTCTCCGCTTCTTGGTGGCGACCTCTTTCTTCAGGCTGGCGAGTTCCTCAGACCACCACGGCAAGGTTAGTTTATCATTCTGTTTAATTTTAGGTATGATCTTATTACATGTTTGTATTATTGTGTGTATGTATGCTTCTGTTTTTTGTTCTAGGTCTAATTTGTCATTGATTTTAATAATTTCTGTAGTTTTTAAGTTATTTTCGTCTAGTAACTGGGCCAATTTCTCATGAAATTGGTCCCAGTTAGCTTTCCTACTATTGTATATTCTTGTTGTTCGTTTTATACTTACCCCTTTAGATCTCGTTAATCTAACCTTGAATGATATCGCATTGTGATCTGAGGATGTTATGCCACTGTCCACCTTCCAGTCTTCCACCAGGTCAAGCAGCACCATGGCACAGGCTGTAATGTCTATATGACTGCTGTATTGTCTATTGCCCCGGATTGTTTCGAACGTGGGATTGTTGCCATTGTTAAGCACCTGAAGCTCCAGTTCATGGAGAGTTCCTGCCATTTCTTCCCCTCTACTGTCTATTTTGTCACTGCCCCACCATGCGCTTTTTGCATTTGCGTCTCCTCCTATCAGGAGGTTTCGCCCGTACTGTTGCTTTATTTTTTGTAGCTGCTCCAAGTATGGCTCTATTGGCGTCGGGTCGGGTTCAAAGTAAAATGATACCACAGCAATTTCCCAGGCGGTAGTTTTAATTCTCACCACAACGATGTTTTTCGTGGTGAGTTCCAGACACTGAAGGACGTCTAGATCGTTATCGAAGACAGCTATTGCTGCCTTCGTTGGCTGATCTTTTTGGCCAGCGCACTGGTAAATTCTGACTCCTGGGTAATCCCTCACTCTACCTATACCCCCAACGTAGGGCTCCTGGAGCAATGCAAAGGCTGCTTTTCTATTGTTTGCTTCTAGCATTAGTTCCTGGGTGGCAAGAGATTTCCTTTGTAGATTGGCCTGTAGAACTATATATGGTTTTGTGTTGCTTTTGGAATTAATCCCTTTGACCACCTTAGCAGTAGGAGACCACGGCCCGTGCCAGGGCTTCCCACTTCTTGCGAATTGGGCAGTCCCGGCTGAACGCGCTGTGTTCTGTCCTGTCCATCTTTGCGGTTAGGTTAGGTTAGGTTAGGTTAGGTTAGGTTAGGTTAGGTTAGGTTAGGTTAGGTTAGGTTAGGTTAGGTTAGGTTAGGTTAGGTTAGGTTAGGTTAGGTTAGGTTAGGTTAGGTTAGGTTAGGTTAGGTTAGGTTAGGTTAGGTTAGGTTAGGTTAGGTTAGGTTAGGTTAGGTTAGGTTAGGTTAGGTTAGGTTAGGTTAGGTTAGGTTAGGTTAGGTTAGGTTAGGTTAGGTTAGGTTAGGTTAGGTTAGGTTAGGTTAGGTTAGGTTAGGTTAGGTTAGGTTTTTTTTTTTTTTTTTTTTTTTTTTAATTGTCGCAAACTAGTTAACTCATCTGATCATTGGACCAGTGAGTGTGCTAATCTGCTTTTATTTTAAAACCTACGATAACCTGTTGCTATTGAATGCAACAACATTAAATACTTACTAAGGAATACAACAATTACTATACATATTTTATAAATCAAAACTTTAAACTTACATACACACCCTTACATACATCAACACAAACACACCAAATTAAACATACGTACATAAGAAGAGAGGGAAGGAGTGGATACAATTAATACAATCAATTGTCCAATATACGATTGGGACAAATACATTTACATTTACAACTATTGAAATGGCCATTTTACAATACATATTTTACGATACTTATATTTTAGCAATTCAATTATTTATTTATATTTACATTACAAATTAATTAATTGGAATTTAATAATACATATTATCTTTGTTATTGTGCAAATGCTTGATATACAAGCAGAGCCAATTTGTTTGCAAAGAAAATGCTTTACCTGATAACTTCAATAAATCATTTATTTAATTTTATAAATTAGAGAAATTCCATGAAACTATAAAAATTTTACAAAATAAAATTTTATAATTTCATTAAACAAATAGATAGGTACGTACCTATTTACAAATTAAAAAAATAATAATATTAATATTTAGAAAAACAAACAAACAGATCATTACATTATTCAAGTATAGCCACTTGTTCATTACCTACATTTGACATTGCTTAGTAAATTATAATTATCAATTAAAATACTTACTAGCTCTGATCATCAAAAATATTTTACTTATGTATATAATTTAATTGATTTAAGTTATTCTTTTCTTTTCTGTTGTCTTTATGTATTTCTTTTTTTTTTTTTTTTTTTTTGTTATTCAGTTTCTTTTTTTCCCATTTTTTTCCATTCATAATAATAATCATTTTTTTTTTTTTTCTTTTTTTTTTTTTTCAACATTGCTTATCATTTAGCTAACTATACTAACGTGCATCTAGAAATACAATCTACAACCAACACAAATTAAAACAAAAAAAAAACTAACAAAAAGGATCACATTGCAACCATAAAGATAATATAATCTCTAAGACATACATACCTATTCACAGTTAATAATAAAAAAAGAACTTATGACCTTGACTCTCAAAAATAAAATAAATTGAAAAATTTGATTAAAAACACAAGAAATTGTACTGTATACACCTAATCTAATATTACATTAAACTGGTTATTCAGTTGTCTACTACAAATATTAAATTTACTAAGCTTCGAACAGGGACAATTAAGGACAATCAAATTATATGTCAAAGTCAAACGCTTAATAAGGCCCGCCACACACACCTTAATATGGGTGGCAACATACAACCCGACGCCTCGTCCGACTATTTGACAAGTCCAACAATGCCTGTCAATGCCACAGTGAAGGAACTGTCACAAAATGTAAACACAGAAAAAACAACACAAACAAATTTTGTGAAAGAAGATAGAAAGTGAAATAGGTATTCTTTCTCTATAAACAGAACAGCTTTGATAGCAGAAAACACTATCTTAAACAAAATCAAATCGAATAAATATAAAATCAAACAAAAAATAAAAAGAATCACAGTATATTAAAGTAGTGTATCGTTGTTATATTATTACTCCTCAACAAAAGAGCCATTTTCCTTGCCAATAATGCGAAGAATAGTCTTTGCAAACGACAAAAAGATAGGCCTATGAATATTGTCACTAATCAACTGCTCCAAAGTATCAACACTCATATCTAAATCCATAGCGCATTCGCAGTCGTGTCTCAACAGTCCGAAACGCGCACACTCCAACAGCAAGTGTTGCACAGATTGACTGACATCCTCACCGCAGGAGCACAAAGGAGAGTCTGTTAATCTAAACCGAAATAAATAAGAATTAAAGCCACCGTGACCTGTAAAAATTTGTGCATAAAAATTATCTAGACTGATTTTCCTCAAAGTTTGGTAAGCTAAAGAAACATTTTTGAAAAATAATTTTGTAGTGCTGCCTGCCTGAGAAGTATTATAAACCTGCTGCCAATCATTAATACTGTCTGATCTTACAAGCCACTTAGCGTAGGATAGAGGGTATTTATCATAGAATGGCTGTCTTCTATCCCTCAGGGCTGCCTGTTTTGCCAACTCGTCGGCCCTCTCATTACCCTCTATCCCACAGTGTGCCTTTACCCAGTACAAAGAGACTGCTTTTTGTTCTTGACCTAACCTAACAATAATTTCTTTAATTTCAGAGACCAAAGGATGAAGTGAATTAGGGTCGCTCACTGCCTCAAGACTTGACCTAGAGTCACTAACTATGCTAAAAGCAGACTCCCCTCTACCTTCAGCCAGCTGAAGTGCCCGCAGTATAGCACAAAGCTCCGCCTGGAACACACTGCAGTAGTTCTCAAGCCGGAATCTAGTATGACGGACCTCCCGCCCTTCAGACCAACAGGTAACCGCCCCACCAACCCTACCCTCAAGTTTACTACCATCTGTGTATAGCACAAGCCCATCATTTCCTAGACTCAATGCTGCCTCTGGAGATTCAATAAGCCCAAACCTCAAATGCTTTCTCTCCGCTGGGTGAGGCAGAGAGAATGGACTTTTCCTATGCTCCATACTCCGTCCCGGCAAACCAGCCATTGGCTCCCCTCTCTTTGCTCTATAAATGAGGGCATTTTCCTTTAACCTCATAGTGAGAGGCAGTAGTCTTGACAACAAGACACTCGACACCAAAGATACTGTGCGGTGAGATTTACTTATTTTAATAGCAAAAGATCTTATGAGGCTATTCAAAGTTCTTTCAGCATAAACCCTATCTGAGACATCCGCCCAGCAACTGGCTGAGTACAGAACAGTAGGCTCCACCACAGCGATATAAATCAGTCTCAGAATATCAGAATTAAGACCCCATTGTGAACGTGCCGCTCTTGATACTATCTTGTAGAAAGCAATAGCTTTGTTGGTAACAAGCTCAAGGTGCCTTCTAAAATTGAGAATGGAGTCAACATTTAATCCTAATATTCTAAGACTAGATCCAAACGCTATGGGGACACCTGCCATCACAATCCTAGGAGCATGATATCTCAACTTCTTAGTTATTAAGAGTGCTTGCGTCTTCTCAGGAGCAAATCTCAGTTTCAGGCTTTCTCCCCACTGCGTGATCACGGCCAGCGCTCGGTTGACCATCGCTTCCAACTCAACCCCGTCAGCTGCGGCTGCGATCAACAGGATGTCATCCGCGAAAGCCTGAACCCTGACGCCTCCATACTGCGCCTGCTCCAGCACCGGCTCCAGCTGGATGTTCCAGAGGATCGGCCCACAGGTAGACCCCTGAATACAACCCTTATTGGTGTCTCTACAAACGACTTGCCCGGCGTATTTAAGCTTAATACTCCGCTCAGAGAGGTAACTTAGTATAAGACGCGCTACCTCGACGTCAACATTACTAGCCCTAAGCTGTTCGACAATCGCGGGCCACCATGCATTATCAAAAGCTCCTTCTATATCTAAAGACACTAAGACAACCATTTTCTTTTGTTCCAGGCTGGCACGGACAACAGACATGGCGTCGAACATAGCGTCTTCCGCGCTCCGCTGCGGAGTGAATCCATATTGGAAGGGGCTCAGACTACTCTCCTTGCCGAGCTGCCACTGCAACCTATTCACAAATAACTTCTCGAGCATCTTCCCGAAGACCGGAAGAAGCCCGATCGGTCTGTACGACTTAGGAGTAGTATAGCTATCTCTGCCCGGCTTAGGGATCACTTTAATAGTCGCCACTTTCCACGATCTCGGGAAACAACCCAATCGAAGGCATTGCGAAAACAGCCCCACAAGTAAATCTTTATCACATCTGTAGGCCCGGAGACAAATGTCCAGCGTGAGCCCATCACCCCCGGGCGCTCTCTTGGGACTCATAGTTCGCAGTACTGTTACGAGTTCCGTTTCAGTGAAGGCAACGTGAGGCAGGGCGGTGTGGGCAAGGTGGTCGGCCCAGGCGCATACGGCGACGCGACGCGCGGCGTGCTGCGGCGCGTCCTGCCGCGGGTCGTCGCGCCGGTAGAACGTGTCGGCCAGCAGCGCCGCCGATTGCGCCTCATCCAGCGCACGCCCGTCCGCCGCCACTAGCAGTGCATCCTCCGAGCGTGCCCGCGCTCCGCACGCCTTCATGATCCGGTAAGACCTCTGCCATATACCCTCCACCGTCTCGCCCGTGCAGAACTCCTTCCAACTGGCGGTCATGGCGGACTCTATGGCTTTCCTGTACTCCGTCCTGGCCTCCAGGTACCGGTCCACCACGAACCGCCTCCTGGAAGGGTTCGCGCGCGCGATTCTCCTCCGGCGGCGCACCATCTCAGCCTTCAGCTCGGTCAGCTCGGGTCTCCACCAGCGGCATGATTTGCCGAGTCTCCGAGGCTGAATGCGAGGGATGGCCCTCTCGCAGGCCGCGAGCACGCACTCGGTGTACAGGTCGGTAGCGCGGTTGACCGCCTCGCCATCCGCCAGCGCGTCCACGGCGGCACTCAGCTCGCAACGAGAGATCTCCTGCTCCAGCTCTCCCTCGAACAGCGTCCAATTAGCCTTTGTCGTGTTGTAGATTCTCGTGCTGGCAGCGGGCGCATCCTCCCCGCGGCGCGCGCTCAGTCGCAGCGTGAAGGTGATCGGGCGGTGGTCGGACAGCGTGCAGAGCGCGGGGTCGACGCGCCAGTCGGCGAGCGCGGGCAGCAGCGCAGCGGAGCAGACCGTCACGTCTATGATGCTGGCGGCGGGCGCCCCGTGCCTGTAGGCGAGGAAGGTCGGCTCGTCTCCCGAGTTACAGACCTCGAGCCCGAGCTCCGCGAATAGCTCCGCGAGTGCGGCGCCGCGCGCGTCCTCCGCCGCGCAGCCCCACCACGGACTGGCCGCGTTCACGTCGCCCGCCACCAGCACCCGCGAGCAACCCATGCCCCGCACCATGCGCTTCACTCTATCCAGGTACACGTCCAAATCTAACTCCTTATCCAAGTAAACGCTTATTATTCCTATATCCAAATTTTCAGCTCTAATAATAACACCCAGCAAGTCCTCGCTCATATAATTTATATTTTCAGTATACCGCAAACCGGGATTCAAGATAACAATAGCAGCCCGCACCGGCGCCCCAGGGCTCCCCGACGCGCTTTGGATCACCCTGCAACCGGTCGGCGGCGACATACTGCCTCTTGCCCCAACGTAAGGTTCCTGCAATATTAAAATTTGAAAACCCCTAGCGGTGGCCTCTCTCAAACACTCGTTCGTCGCCGCCCTACCCCTGCCCAAATTGTACTGCATAATTTTAAGACTTATATTCATCTGCACAGACGGATCAGTGCTCTCAGCAGTAGCGCACGCTAAGGCGCGCTATACGGTCCCAGCGGCGCCACTCGGGACAGTCTGCGCTGTACGCGGGGTGCCCCTGGTCCGGCGCGCGGCGCGCCGCCGCGGACGCTGCACGCGCGCGTGTCGTGCTCGCCCGCGCAGTATCCGCAGCGCGGCGCCGGCGCGCGGCACTCGGCCACACGGTGAGAGAACCCCAGACACCGGTAGCACTGCATCAGCGGCGACTGGTCCAGCGCCACCACGACCTGGTACCCGAGCCGCACGCGCCGGTCCAGTAGCGCGCGCCACACGCCCGCGCTCACACTCACCACGACGTTGTTTAGCCCCGCGTTGCGCCCCTTGATGCGCCGCACGACCTTGATGCTGCGCTCCGCCCCCGGCACGCACCGCAGCAGCCCCTCGTTCTGCCGGAGCAGGGCCTCCTCGAGGCGCGCGTCCGCGAGCTCCGCAACGACGCCAACGAGCCGCAGCTGCGGGTCCCGACGGCGCGGCTCCGACACGCTGTAGTCATCCCCGAGCGCGCGAATGGCGCCCTCCATCACCTCCCGCTCGCGCGCGCTCTCCATAGAGATGGCGACGCCGCCGTCGCGACACTTCCGCACGCCGTTCACGCCGACTCCCAGACTGATAACATCAACATTTTCTTTTATATGTTTCAGGATATCATCACCGGTATGAATCGGGTTGCGCGATTTTACCATGAGCGGATGCCGCGCGGCGCGCGCATACAATGCGGACGTCGGCGGCGGTCCCTCACCCGCAGGCCGCTGGAGCGCCCCCGCATCGCGCACCAGTCCGAGGCCCCCCGCGGACGGCATCGGCGAGCCCGAGCATTCCTCTCGGATGGCGTGCGCTTCCTCGAGCAGCCGGCCCACCAGACGGAGGCTGGTCGCCTCCTCCTCGGGCTGCGCTCCCAGCCTGCCGCTCATCTCCTCCACGACGCGGCGCGCCGCCTCGGCCTCCTGCATCGCCTTGGTAGTCGTACGCCGCATCTCATCCAGACCGCTTTTCAGGTCCGAGGTGATCGCCTCGAGCCTATCGGCATGAATCTTATGCTGTAGGGCGCTCCGCCTCTCGGAGACTGCGCGCACGTGCTCCTTCTCAGCGATGTGCCGCGAGCGCGAGTCCGCGAGGCGCAGCACCAAGCCGTGCAGCCCGTGCACGCCCGCCAACACTGCATCCTTTATGTCTCGGTTCAGGTTGCGAGATTTCTCGAGCTCCGTCACCGTGCTTCGCAGCAGACAGTTCGCGCGGTGAGGCGCGTCCTGCACCGACTCGCCCGTCACTAGCACGGAGGTGTCCAGAAAGGAGAGCGACTCAGCGGGCGAGGCCAGAGCGGAGTGTGGCTGTGCAGACTGCGGCGTCGGCGCCGAGTCTCCGCCCCGCGCCTGCGTCGGCGTACTCGCGCCCGCGCCCCCATGTCCCAGCTGCAAGGAAGACTCATTGGACTCAGAAGGTGGGTGGTAGGTGGGAGCATCAGAGCCGGACTCGAGTCTCTTTCTTATTGTCCCCACGATATTAACTGGGCATATTTTTCCAGGCTTCAGGTCTGGGCCGACTTCACGCCGCGACTGTGAGTGGAACAGCGGCGGGTTAGGTTAGGTTAGGTTAGGTTAGGTTAGGTTAGGTTAGGTTAGGTTAGGTTAGGTTAGGTTAGGTTAGGTTAGGTTAGGTTAGGTTAGGTTAGGTTAGGTTAGGTTAGGTTAGGTTAGGTTAGGTTAGGTTAGGTTAGGTTAGGTTAGGTTAGGTTAGGTTAGGTTAGGTTAGGTTAGGTTAGGTTAGGTTAGGTTAGGTTAGGTTAGGTTAGGTTAGGTTAGGTTAGGTTAGGTTAGGTTAGGTTAGGTTAGGTTAGGTTAGGTTAGGTTAGGTTAGGTTAGGTTAGGTTAGGTTAGGTTAGGTTAGGTTAGGTTAGGTTAGGTTAGGTTAGGTTAGGTTAGGTTAGGTTAGGTTAGGTTAGGTTAGGTTAGGTTAGGTTAGGTTAGGTTAGGTTAGGTTAGGTTAGGTTAGGTTAGGTTAGGTTAGGTTAGGTTAGGTTAGGTTAGGTTAGGTTAGGTTAGGTTAGGTTAGGTTAGGTTAGGTTAGGTTAGGTTAGGTTAGGTTAGGTTAGGTTAGGTTAGGTTAGGTTAGGTTAGGTTAGGTTAGGTTAGGTTAGGTTAGGTTAGGTTAGGTTAGGTTAGGTTAGGTTAGGTTAGGTTAGGTTAGGTTAGGTTAGGTTAGGTTAGGTTAGGTTAGGTTAGGTTAGGTTAGGTTAGGTTAGGTTAGGTTAGGTTAGGTTAGGTTAGGTTAGGTTAGGTTAGGTTAGGTTAGGTTAGGTTAGGTTAGGTTAGGTTAGGTTAGGTTAGGTTAGGTTAGGTTAGGTTAGGTTAGGTTAGGTTAGGTTAGGTTAGGTTAGGTTAGGTTAGGTTAGGTTAGGTTAGGTTAGGTTAGGTTAGGTTAGGTTAGGTTAGGTTAGGTTAGGTTAGGTTAGGTTAGGTTAGGTTAGGTTAGGTTAGGTTAGGTTAGGTTAGGTTAGGTTAGGTTAGGTTAGGTTAGGTTAGGTTAGGTTAGGTTAGGTTAGGTTAGGTTAGGTTAGGTTAGGTTAGGTTAGGTTAGGTTAGGTTAGGTTAGGTTAGGTTAGGTTAGGTTAGGTTAGGTTAGGTTAGGTTAGGTTAGGTTAGGTTAGGTTAGGTTAGGTTAGGTTAGGTTAGGTTAGGTTAGGTTAGGTTAGGTTAGGTTAGGTTAGGTTAGGTTAGGTTAGGTTAGGTTAGGTTAGGTTAGGTTAGGTTAGGTTAGGTTAGGTTAGGTTAGGTTAGGTTAGGTTAGGTTAGGTTAGGTTAGGTTAGGTTAGGTTAGGTTAGGTTAGGTTAGGTTAGGTTAGGTTAGGTTAGGTTAGGTTTTTTTTTTTTTTTTTTTTTTTTATTCCTGTCCGGGAGCTATGTCCCGGCCCGCGAGCTAGCCTACATGATGTTCCTCTGACGTAACCAGAGTTATTTTCTTCTTAAAAGGTTTTATCTTTATTGATTTTACAAATGTTTCTTAATTATAATACAATTGAAATTACGTTCTATCTTACATTCTACAGGATTTTAAGGACAAGTGGGTTTTACAGTTTATATCTTATGATTTAAAAACTTAAGCCTAGTACATATTTAACCTTAGAGATTTATTATATTTTTGACTTTATTATTATTCTATGCATATTACTCATATTCAATAATATGTGTAAATTCATATAATTATTTTACTGTTTATTTCTATTTATTACCTTACTTGCTATTTTTGTACAAAAATCTATAAACTTAATTCTTTTGAGTTTGTTGCTCATTATAAGGTTTGCGGTTTGTACATTTATTATGCAATCTAACATGTTTTCGGCCTCATATCTCTCTTTACCATAAACGGGACATTCGAATATTACGTGTTCCGCGGATTCCTGTCTTTCGGGTTCACAAATGCATGATGGGTTTTCCTTACATCTGAAACGCGTCAGATATTCAGAAAACCCACCATGCCCTGTCAGCACTTGCGTCATGATACTTGTAGGCTGATATTTTCCGACGACTCTGTATGCCTCAATAGCGTCCGGGAAGAAGATTTTTGTTGTAGAAGCCGTGCTTTCTACCGTGTATCTCCGGTTCCATCTATCAAGAGACTCCTTTCGGATCTGTCTCTTGACAGATGAAACCGGACACGCATCATAGTCCGGCTTTTTCTTCAATTTGAGGGCAGCGTTTTTAGCGAGATGGTCTGCTCGTTCATTACCCTCAAATCCGGCGTGGGCTTTTATCCAAAACAGTGCCACTTCGTTGTTTCGGTTTTTCATTACCCTCAGGTTTTTCCGGATTTCTACAGCTAGTGGGTGGATGGAATTCGGGTTTGTTATCGACTCCAATGCAGACCTCGAGTCACTATAAATCCCGAAGCTTTGTTCTGGGCGCTTCAGGATTTCCCACGAGGCTTTCCATATGGCCAGTAGTTCCGCCTGATAGACCGTGCAGTAGGATGACAGTTTCAGCTTGATGGCTTTGGTCTCAGCGTCTTTGTCCCAAAAAGACAATGCCGCACCTACTTTGCCTTCAATTTTACTTCCGTCTGTGTAAATCCGTACTGTTTGGTTGTTATGACTGTCAACGTCCTCACGGTCCATCAGGCTTACGAACTCCAAGCGCATATGTTCTGCCGGGTGAGGCAATCCTTCATAAGCCTCCATCCGCTCCACTTCTCTGTCCATTAATGCCGGCTGGGGTACCCCTCGTTTAGCCAGATACAGGGCGGCTGCCTCCTGTATCCTTAGGTCTAACGGTAATATCCCAGCCAAGACCAATGCGGCGTTCAGAGAGACTGTGCGGTACGCTCTCGTGAGCTTCTGAGCAAAGCCTCTCTGAACAGCGTTGAGCTGTTTTTGGACGCACAATTTCCTAGTCGCTGGAGCCCAGGCGCTTGAAGCATACATGATCGTCGGTTCAACAACAGCAGTGTAAATAATACGAATGACTTCGGGGTGGAGTCCCCAGCTGATCCTGGCGGCTCTTGACAACTGCTTGTAAAGATTTAATGCCTTTTTGCAAACATTTGCAGCGTGGCTATTAAATGTTAGCTTGTTGTCGATTGTAAGCCCCAGGATCTTAAACTCGTCCGACATGCCCATGCTCAGGCGTGGTGTGTCATATTTAAGCTTACGCGTTATGAGCATAGCGTTAGTTTTATGCGGTGCGAAGGTCAGCTTGTTTTTGACACCCCACTCCCGAACATAGGCGAGAGCGGCATTCGCAGTTCGCTGAATCTCCATCGCCGAGTCACCGTCGAACACCATAACAACATCATCGGCAAAGGCCTGGCAGTAGTCGCCCCGTTCCTGTAAACCCTTCAGCAGAGGATCCAAGATGAGGTTCCAGAGGATCGGACCTCCTATTGACCCTTGCACACAGCCCTTTGTAGTTGCCCTAGTGACCTCTTGTCCCGCGTACCTGACTTTCACCTTTCTTTCGTCAAGGTATGAATCTATGATTCTTCTTATATTTATTGGGCAATTTTCCTCGGCCAAACGGGTTTTTATTACTGGCCACCAGGCGCTATCAAAGGCTCCCTCTATGTCCAGTGAGATCATTGTTACCAATCTTTTCCGATCTAGTTTTCCGCGTATGTGTTGCAACAAGACATAGAGAGAGTCTTCGGTGCTTCTCTGGGGCATAAACCCGAATTGCTGCTTACTCATTCTGGGGACAAGATGCCACTTCATTCTTCCTACGACTAGCTTTTCCAGTATTTTTCCTAAAACCGGCAATAACCCTATTGGCCTGTAGGATTTCGCCTGTGTGTAGTTATCCTTTCCAGGTTTCCTCAGAACTACAACTGTGGCCTCCTTCCAGGTTTTCGGGAAGTGACTGAGCTCTAAGCACTTGTTTGCCAGCGTGAGGTAGAGGTCTAAATCCTGGTTGATTGCGTGCATGCATATATCGGCTGTCAGGCCATCAGCACCCGGTGCTTTCTTCGGATTGAAGCTATCAACAGCAATTTTCAGCTCCTCAGATGTAAACGGCGGATCATGGTGTTCATCATGACCCGGCTCGTTTACTTGATCGGCCTCTTTTCTAATCCGCTTGTGATGATCATTATCCTTATCCTTGCTGTCTTCAGGATAAAAGGTTTCCGCGAGGGCTCTTGCCGATTCCTCCGGTCCCAAAACTATTCCCTCCACAATTAGTGGTAGGTCCTCATGCCTCTTTACTGTCCTTCCAATAACCCTGTAGATTCCCTCCCACACACCTTCCCTATCTTGCTTCTCACAGAACTTTTTCCAACTGGCTGTTTGTTCATGCTTCGCCAAAAGCTCATACTGTTCTTTCTTTTGCAGGTACTCTTCGATGACACTTCTCCTACGGATCGGCGCTGCGCAACGGATTCTACGTTTCCTCGTGCGGACCTCCCTCTTCAGCTCGGCGAGTTCTTCCGTCCACCACGGTATGGTAAGTACCTTTTTTGTCTTTATCTTTGGAATACTACTGTTACATGTTTTTACTATTGCTTCTATATATGCTTCTACTTTTTCTTCTAAATCTTTTTTATTGCTTATTTTGGTTATTTCTTCTTTTGTAATTTGGTTTTCAATTAACAGATTGGCCAGTTTCTCATGAAACTGGACCCAATTTGCTTTTTTGCATTGATAAATTCTAGTAGTTCTTTTGACATTAACCCCATTTGCTTTTACTAACCTAATTTTAAAAATAATAACGTTGTGATCGGAACTCGTCAAGCCTTTCTCCACTCTCCAGTCCTCTATCAATTTCAGCATCTCCTCTGCGCAGGCCGTCACATCAATAAAGCTAGTTAGACTCTTCCCTCCTCTTATTGTGTCGAAAGTTGGTGTGTTTCCTTCGTTAAGTACCTGCATTTCCATTTCCTCTAGGGTTCCGGCCATCTCTTCCCCTCTGTCATCTTGTTCCGGGCTACCCCACCATGAACTTTTGGCGTTAGCATCTCCACCCATCAGGATTTTGCCTTTCCCAACATAGTTTTTTATTTTTCTTAGGTGTTCCAAGTATGGTTGGATTGGCTCTGTTGGTTCGAAGTAATACGAGACCACCAGGACCTCCCAGGCACTTGTCCGTAATTTTACCACAACGATGTTATTAGTTGTAAAGTCTGGGCATAGAATGGCATCCATATCGTCATCGAACACAACGATTGATGCTTTTATGGTGCCATCCGCCTGGTTTATGTTCTGGAAGATCCTGGCCGTCCCGTAATTCTTCATTCTGCCTATCGATCCAACGTATGGCTCTTGAAGCAGCGCAACTGCTATTTTCTTTTGGTTTGCCTCGAGCATAATCTCATCAGTTGCCAGTGCCTTTCGTTGCAAATTAGCTTGGGCTACTATGTAGCCAGTTACGCCGCTGGAAGAGGTTAGTACGCCCGGGACCACCTTAGCAATACGCTATTTTTGCCCTTGCTAGTGCTTCCCACTTGCGACGAATAGGGCACTCGCCACTGAAGGCATTATGGTCCGCCCTATCAAGCTTGGCTTGTCTACAGTTCGTGCAAGATGGAACTTCACCATTCCGCCATTCTGGACAGTCATCCTTCAGATGAAGTCCCCCGCAATGGCAGCACTTTTCTGTTGTCTCCCTGCAGAATCGCCTGCCATGTCCATAACCCAGGCAGAGTGAGCATTGGACGAGTGGCGTTTGATCTGCCACTTTAACTCTCTGTAGGTCGATTTTAACCGATTCTGCTTGGACAAGTCGCTGCCATATTTTAGGAGACACTCTCATCACTATGTGGTGTGTGTGCGGGTTTCGAGTACGTTTCTTGAACGCAATTTCAAGTTTTTGATCCCCTATTTCCCCTAGGGTACCCGTATTCTGATTTTTTAGTGCGCTGAGAACGTCCTCATCGCTATTATATTTTAGCACGTCCCTGAGAATCACTAATGGATCTTTATTTTTTACTTCCTCAACTATCAGTTCAGTCGTTCCTTGGAGTCTTTCTTTAATCTTTTGTCGTTCTTCTTCGGTTTTACAACCCACTATTACTTTTCTATCCTTTGCCTTCCTTATTCTTTCCACCGATATTCCGCTCTCTTTGGCGTTGACTGCTTTCCTTATCCTATTCAAGACTTCCTCTCCTGTTTCCTTTTCATCTACAGCAGTGACAACTACCGAGTGCAGCGCGGCCTGCTCCGGGAAATGCTTCCTGGGTAAAACCGCTGCTACACTCGCGTATGTTTGATTCTGCTGTATCTCTTGCTGGGTTTCTATTGTCTTTTTTAACTTTTCCATTTTTTCGTTGTTTTCTTGTAGTAGTCTTGTGTGTTCTTCTAGCTTTTTCCAGAGTTCGCCTTCTTCTTTTGTCTTTACCGGTTGTTTCTCTTCTTCGTGCCCCTCTTGGTTATCGTTTGTTTGTTTCGGTTGTCTACTTCCTTTGACCATTCCCGTCTCCTTTAGCAATTGGTACAGGCGGTCTATAGCATGTGTGACCTCTGCTTTAATTTCGGTTTTTAAGTTCCGAGAATTATTGAGATGTAATTTAGCCTTGGTCACACAGGCTCTAGCCTCAGCCATCCTGTCAGAGACTTTGGTTGATGGGCTCATGTTTGCCTCCACAGATGTTCTATGTAGCGTCACCGTTTTGTCAAGTAAGGATGTCTCTTTCAGTTTCGGCTTTGATGCCTCCCCTGTTTTTGTCTTCTTTGGTGAGGTCGGAGTCTTGGACAGCGAGTCCGATTTTCCGGATTCCCATTCTCCAATACTCCGCCTCACGTTCGAAGTGTTGCTCGAGTGAGCGGCGGGAGTTGGGCTTCGTTTTCCTTTTCTACTTAATTCTGGGGCATTGTCATCCATCGTCTTTGGTTTTGTTGAGGGTGTTCGTTCCATCATATCGTTTGGGACTCGTGCGTGTTTGATATAATATTCGTGTCCTAATTCAATTTATATTTCTTTTCCAGGTTCGTCGTGATCATCAAATAAAATCAGCTAAAAATGGTGTAGGCTAGATGTTGTGTATGTGTAGGTTTTTCTACAATTAAAGGTTTATAAAGGTTTTATAAGTAAGGTTTGTATAAGTTTTAAAATGTTTTATTTCTACCTAAAATTTAATCTAATGTTTTCTGTTCACAGGTTCGTTGCGCCGGAGTTCCTGGTCTACTCTACACAAAGGTAAGCAAAGGTAACTTACCGTAATGCAAAGGTGTTCTATGTAGAGTACCGGCCTCTACATAAATTAAAAGAGAACGGTTTGCAAAGATGGTCGTGTCGTCAGTGAACCCGAAAAACAGTTATGGACGTAAGTTCCAGTCAAAACTAAAATAAAATTTTCGACTCTACCGAGAGTCCCGTTTTGTCAAAATAAATAACTAGAGTCAATAAACCTTTTTGCTAATTGAATATTAATAGTACTAAGCAAATTTTTGTAAAAATAAATTTTTGACTCTACCTAGAGTCCCGTTTTTTATAGCTAATTTAATAGGTTGCTAACATTAAAATGTCACGCAAAAAACGCCGTCAAAATTGTGTAGCGGTTTGAGAGATATGAAGCTTCGAACTAGGGAGGGGGGGGGGGGGGAAGGACGGAGTCAAATCAGAAACCTTAATTCAGGAAACGTTTCCGTATATATACGCTTCGGTGTCAAAATTGAGCTATCGTGCTCCGTTTCCAAGATATTGGTGTTGGAAGTTTCTGAATTTAACTGGGGGATATATTGGGGGGGAGGGGGAGGGAGACACAAAATGAATTTCGAAGGAGAAAGATATGTACTTTCATGTAAAATTATCTGACCGGGATATTACTTAATTTTAGGATGGGGGGGGGGGGGTTAGCACCAAAGGAGGGGGGGGAAAGGAAGGGGAACTATAAATTTTAACTAACTCTATTTACAAAGCTACAGAATACAAATTAAAATTTAGCAATTTGTGACCTTTCTTAAACAAAATTAATTATGTTAAAAATTATATAAAAATTTACAAAAAAGTGAGGCGGGGGTTCACAAAGTATATAAAATTTAGGGGTCGGTTACATATATTTTAATATATGCAAACTGGTCTTAAAATTTTGCTATCTCTCTCCGTTTGGGAGATACAAGGTTATGAATTTATTTGCGGTTGGTAATTCTATTAAAAATGTTGTATCTTCTAAACCGCTCTACTTATAAATCTAATTTAAATACAAAAATAATCTATGATATAGGCGTTAAAAAGTGTCAATAAAATAAAGATAGGTTATCGCTGATAATTTTGAAATTTCAAGTGTCCAAGAAGTCACTGACCAGCACAAAAACAAAAATGTCTGTATCTCCGTCACCAATTGTCCGAAAAAATTTCTAGTGGTACCTCCCGAGTCCTGATGCTGTCCTCTTCAGATCAGCTAACTTAGCTGACGCCGCGCTCCTCTCCTTCGGTGACCTCGTGGCCACGTGGTACTTGTTTTTTTGCTGATTATTCCGCAACGGTGTGCGGAAAAAATCAGCAAACCCGTCCAACGTGTAGTACTCCACGAGGGCTCCGTCTGGGTCAATTAAAAAATTGGGGTCGTCACTGCAGATCCAGAGATAAACCACTTTTTATTTTCAAAATTTTGTGAAAATCACTTTTTTGGAGATAACTCCGTGAATTTTCCACTTTGCACAACACTTTTTTCACAGGCGTGTGTGCCTTCACAGCGCGCGTCTTTTGATGTATAGCGCGCCAATAATACTGCAAATTTGCTATTTTTCACGATTTTTTGCGTGCGGAAGGGCTTGATTTCGTGGCGCTTTCGACGGCGGTCCAAGCGCGACTGGGTTAGGTTAGGTTAGGTTAGGTTAGGTTAGGTTAGGTTAGGTTAGGTTAGGTTAGGTTAGGTTAGGTTAGGTTAGGTTAGGTTAGGTTAGGTTAGGTTAGGTTAGGTTAGGTTAGGTTAGGTTAGGTTAGGTTAGGTTAGGTTAGGTTAGGTTAGGTTAGGTTAGGTTAGGTTAGGTTAGGTTAGGTTAGGTTAGGTTAGGTTAGGTTAGGTTAGGTTAGGTTAGGTTAGGTTAGGTTAGGTTAGGTTAGGTTAGGTTAGGTTAGGTTAGGTTAGGTTAGGTTAGGTTAGGTTAGGTTAGGTTAGGTTAGGTTAGGTTAGGTTAGGTTAGGTTAGGTTAGGTTAGGTTAGGTTAGGTTAGGTTAGGTTAGGTTAGGTTAGGTTAGGTTAGGTTAGGTTAGGTTAGGTTAGGTTAGGTTAGGTTAGGTTAGGTTAGGTTAGGTTAGGTTAGGTTAGGTTAGGTTAGGTTAGGTTAGGTTAGGTTAGGTTAGGTTAGGTTAGGTTAGGTTAGGTTAGGTTAGGTTAGGTTAGGTTAGGTTAGGTTAGGTTAGGTTAGGTTAGGTTAGGTTAGGTTAGGTTAGGTTAGGTTTTTTTTTTTTTTTTTTTTTTTTTTTTTTTTTATTCCTGTCCGGGAGCTATGTCCCGGCCCGCGAGCTAGCCTACATGTTTTTCCTCTGAATTAGTCAGAGACCTTTTATTCGGTATATAGGTATACAAAACGACTGGGGTTTTCTTTAATGATACTTATGTTCTTATATCTAATACATTTTTAAGATTGTATACATATATATCATAGGTTTTATTCTTATATAAATTTTCTATATATCTTATCTTAATATTATGTTTACAATTTATTTCTACTAGGGCATTAGGTCATAATATACAGTTTTATACATTGGTTACAGTTAAACACGAGATATTTCTATAAAATATACACATTCTTAATCTCTATTTTTATGCTTTTATTTCATATCATGCTTTATATATATAATTATTATATATATTCATCATATTTTTCTTATGCTATTTATTTCTTATTATTACCTTATTTGTAATTGTTGTGCAGTATTTTAAAAATTTTGGACGTTTCAACTTGTCCTCTACAATCTCATGGATACTTTCGACCGTCAGTTTCACTTGTATATCCTGTTCCACCTCATGTCTCTCAGAACCATACACGGGGCACTCTAGCAAAATGTGCAGAACCGTCTCGTCTATCCCAGGTTCGCAAATGCACGACGGGCTCTCCTTACGCTTGAACCGGTTCAGGTATTCGGAGAACCCACCATGCCCCGTCATTACCTGTGTTACGACGCCAGTAGGCTGAATGCTCCTGACAATTTTGTAGGCTATTATGGCGTCTGGAAAAAACATTTTTGTTGTTGCAGCCGTTTGACCAGACAAGTACCTTTGGTTCCATTCGTCAAGCGACTCCAAACGGATTTGTCGCTTGACGTATGAAACCGGGCACCAGTCGTAGTCGGGCTTTCGTTTTGTACAGTGAGCCGCATCCTTAGCCAGCTGGTCGGCACGCTCGTTCCCTTCAAGCCCCGCGTGTGCTTTGATCCAGAATAGGGTTACCACCTTATTCTGGAGACGGGCTTCTTTGATGTTCTTCCTGACCTCTATGACCAGGGCGTGAAGGGAACTAGGATTTGTGATTGTTTCCAACGAGGATCGCGAGTCACTGTACACACCGAAGGTGCCCTCTGTGCGCTTCAGGATAACCCTTGTGGCCTTACATATGGCCAGTAGTTCCGCCTGATAGACCGTGCAGTAGGATGGTAGTTTAAGTTTGATGGCTTTAGTTTCGGCTTCGCTATTCCAGAAGGATAACGCTGCCCCAACCTCACCATCAATCTTGCTACCATCAGTGAAAATTCTGACCGCTTGGTTGTTGTGGTCGTCTACTTGTTGTTGGTCTAACAGGCTAACGAACTCCAGGCTCATATGCTCTGCCGGGTGTTCCATGTTGACATACGGCACCGGGCGCTCCACCTCCCTGTCCCCTAGCCCTGGCCGGGGTACCCCTCTCCTAGCTTCAAAAAGAGCTGCTGCCTCCTTAATCCTAAGGTCGAGTGGCAGTATCCCGGCCAGCACCAGTGCTGAGTTTAGTGAGACGGTGCGGTATGCCTTACACAGTTTCTGAGCGAAGCCCCTCTGCACTGCGTTGAGTTTCCTCTGCACCCCCAGTTTTTCCGTTGCCTGCACCCAAGCACTGGCGGCATACGTTACCACTGGTTCTACTGCCGCCGTATAAATAACCCTAACAATTTCTGGGTGGAGCCCCCAACTAACCTTTGCCGCTCTGGAAAGCTGTTTGTAAATATTCAGAGCTCTCCGGCAGACCTCTGCGACGTGGCCATTGAACGTGAGCTTGTGGTCTATTGTGAGGCCTAATATTTTTATTTCGGGAGACATGCCTATGTCGACCCCGCCCATCCTCAGCAGTGGTGTGTCATATTTTAGTTTCCTCGTGATCAGCATAGCTTTTGTTTTGTGTGGAGCGAACTTTAGTTTATTTTTGACACCCCACTCCTGAACATGGGCGAGGGCGGCATTTGCCTGTCTCTGGACCTCCAGTGCCGTGTCGCCGTCAACGATCAATACCACATCATCAGCAAAGGCCTGACAGTAATCACCCCGCTTTTCCAGTTCCTTCAGTAACGGATCCAGAAGGAGGTTCCAGAGAATGGGACCGCCGATTGAACCCTGCACACAGCCCTTGTTGGTACCTCGCGTGTGCTCCTTTCCCGCGTACCTCACTCTAACTATTCTGTTCTGAAGATAGCTGTCGACTATTCTCCTTATATTGACGGGGCAATCCTCCTCAGCCAAGCGTGCTCTAATGGCAGGCCACCATGCGCTATCGAAGGCTCCCTCTATGTCCAATGATATCAATGTGATTAATTTTTTGCGTTCCAGCTTTCCGCGTATGTAATTCATCAGGTCATAGAGGGAGTCTTCGGTGCTCTTCTGGGGCATAAAGCCGTATTGGCGAGGACTCATTCTAGGGAGTAGGTGCCACTTAAGCGGTTAGGTTAGGTTAGGTTAGGTTAGGTTAGGTTAGGTTAGGTTAGGTTAGGTTAGGTTAGGTTAGGTTAGGTTAGGTTAGGTTAGGTTAGGTTAGGTTAGGTTAGGTTAGGTTAGGTTAGGTTAGGTTAGGTTAGGTTAGGTTAGGTTAGGTTAGGTTAGGTTAGGTTAGGTTAGGTTAGGTTAGGTTAGGTTAGGTTAGGTTAGGTTAGGTTAGGTTAGGTTAGGTTAGGTTAGGTTAGGTTAGGTTAGGTTAGGTTAGGTTAGGTTAGGTTAGGTTAGGTTAGGTTAGGTTAGGTTAGGTTAGGTTAGGTTAGGTTAGGTTAGGTTAGGTTAGGTTAGGTTAGGTTAGGTTAGGTTAGGTTAGGTTAGGTTAGGTTAGGTTAGGTTAGGTTAGGTTAGGTTAGGTTAGGTTAGGTTAGGTTAGGTTAGGTTAGGTTAGGTTAGGTTAGGTTAGGTTAGGTTAGGTTAGGTTAGGTTAGGTTAGGTTAGGTTAGGTTAGGTTAGGTTAGGTTAGGTTAGGTTAGGTTAGGTTAGGTTAGGTTAGGTTAGGTTAGGTTAGGTTAGGTTAGGTTAGGTTAGGTTAGGTTAGGTTAGGTTAGGTTAGGTTAGGTTAGGTTAGGTTAGGTTAGGTTAGGTTAGGTTAGGTTAGGTTAGGTTAGGTTAGGTTAGGTTAGGTTAGGTTAGGTTAGGTTAGGTTAGGTTAGGTTAGGTTAGGTTAGGTTAGGTTAGGTTAGGTTAGGTTAGGTTAGGTTAGGTTAGGTTAGGTTAGGTTAGGTTAGGTTAGGTTAGGTTAGGTTAGGTTAGGTTAGGTTAGGTTAGGTTAGGTTAGGTTAGGTTTTTTTTTTTTTTTTTTTTTTTTTTATTCCTGTCCGGGAGCTATGTCCCGGCCCGCGAGCTAGCCTACATGATGTACCTCTGATATGATCAGAGACCTTATTATTCTTTGCATAGGTATTCAAACAACGGAGGATTTGCTTTATTTATGCTTATGTTCATATTTCTAATACAATTTCAAATTCTTATATAATTCTTAAGTCTATTCCTCTTTTATACAATATCTTTATCTTATTCTATGTTGTTCAATTTTAAGTTTATACATTTAACTTATTCTAGGGCATTGGGTATTTCAAATTTTAATCTTTTTATGCTTTTATACAGGATATACACAGTGGTTACAGTTATGCACGAGACCTTTATATAAAATAAACACATTCTGATTCCTATTTCTAGACCGTTATTTCATATTATGCTTTATATATATAATCATTATATATACACATCATATTTTGCTTTTTCTATTTATTTCTTTTTATAACTTTATTTGCAATATTGGTAAAGTATTTTATAAATTTCGGACGGTTTATCTTGTCCTCTATAATCTTATGCAAATTTTCAACTGTGGGTTTTATATTCATAGCCTGTTCCACCTCATACCTCTCATAACCAAACACCGGGCACTCTAGCAAGATATGTGAAATTGTCTCTTCCTTCCCAGGTTCGCAAATACACGATGGGCTCTCCTTACGCTTGAAACGGTTCAGGTATTCAGAGAACCCACCGTGCCCCGTCATTACCTGTGTTAGGACGCCAGTGGGCTGAATCTTCCTGACAACCTTGTACGCCTCTACGGCGTCCGGAAAAAACATTTTTGTAGTTGCGGCCGTTTGACCAGATGAATACCTTCGGTTCCATTCGTCAAGCGACTCCGAGCGGATTTGTCGCTTGACGAATGAAACCGGGCACCAGTCGTAGTCTGGTTTTCTTTTGGTGCAGTGCGCCGCATCCTTAGCCAGTTGGTCGGCACGCTCGTTCCCTTCAAGCCCCGCATGTGCTTTGATCCAGAATAGGGTTACCACCTTATTCTGGAGTCGGGCTTCCTTGATGTTACTCCTGATCTCTACCACCAAGGCGTGAAGGGAACAAGGGTCAGTTATTGTTTGTAACGAGGATTGCGAGTCACTGTAAATGCCAAAGGTGCTCTCTGTGCGCTTGAGGATAACCCTTGTGGCCTTACATATGGCCAGAAGTTCCGCCTGATAGACCGTGCAGTAGGATGGTAGTTTGAGTTTGATGGCTTTGGTTTCGGCTGCGCTATTCCATAGGGATAACGCTGCCCCAACCTCGCCATCAATCTTGCTACCATCGGTGAAAATCCTGACCGCTTGGTCGTTGTGGATGTCTACTTGTTGTTGGTCTAGCAGGCTCACGAACTCCAGGCACATATGTTCTGCCGGGTGTTCCGTCTTGGCATACGGCACCGGGCGCTCTACCTCCCTATCTCCTAGCCCTAGCCGAGGCACCCCACTCTTGGCCTCATAAAGGGCTGCTGCCTCCTTTATTCTTAGGTCGAGCGGCAGTATTCCGGCCAGTACCAGTGCCGAGTTCAGTGAGACGGTGCGGTATGCCCTGCACAGCTTCTGAGCGAAACCCCTCTGTACTGCGTTGAGTTTCCTCTGCACCCCCAGTTTATCAGTTGCCTGCACCCAGGCACTGGCAGCATACATCACAACTGGCTCGACTGTTGCTGTGTAGATTATCCTAACGATATCTGGGTGGAGCCCCCAGCTAACTTTTGCCGCTCTGGAAAGTTGTTTGTATATATTCAGGGCTTTCCTGCAGACCTCTGCGACGTGACCGTTGAAGGTAAGCTTGTGGTCTATTGTGAGGCCCAATATTTTTATTTCAGAAGACATGCCTATGTCGACCCCGCCCATTCGCAGCAGTGGTGTGTCATATTTTAGCTTCCTTGTGATAACCATAGCTTTTGTTTTTTGTGGAGCAAATTTCAGTTTATTTTTGACACCCCACTCCTGAACATGGGCGAGAGCGGCATTTGCCTGTCTCTGGACCTCCAGAGCCGTGTCTCCGTCAAATATTAGTACCACGTCGTCAGCAAAGGCCTGGCAGTAGTTGCCCCGCATTTCTAGTTCCTTTAACAAGGGATCTAGAAGAAGGTTCCACAGAATGGGACCTCCGATGGAACCCTGGACACAACCCTTGTTGGTGCTCTTCGTGTGCTCCTCTCCCGCGTACCTCACTCTCACTTTTCTGTTTTGAAGGTAGCTGTCGACTACTCTGCGTATATTGACAGGGCATTCCTCCTCAGCCAAGCG